>JAUMJJ010000069.1:0-607500 GCA_033556795.1 Tapera naevia | reverse complement strand
ACTGACACCAATAAAAATTGGTTAAAATCACAATGTGCTAAGCTTTCTCCCTTAGTGTCACTTGAGGGTTGGGGAGGGAGCTGCCCCCACTCGTTTAAAGGGGAGCTTTTCTCCAGACAGGGAAAAAACCTGCAGGATCTGGCTAACTGTCGTTATGTAGCTTTGGGTGTTGCAGGAAAGACATTTGGTGCAACTATTTGATCCATACTAGTTCTGTGCTTGAAATCTTAAAGTACTGCTCTGTGTGTGTGGCATTTTTGATGAACTGGTACGTGTAAAGCTAGATGAAGAAACGTATAGCTAATATCTTGGATTTTATTTACTAGATAGGTCAAGTTTGAAGCTGCAGGGACTGAAGTTTATGCTTGATTTGATGCACATGAACAAGCCAATTGAATTCAAAGTTCAGCATCTGTGCAATTCTTCAAGACTGGGGACTTCTTTTATAAAGAGGATGATGTTTTCCTGTTGCATTTCTAGAAATTAGAGAAGATTTGCTTTTGTTGTCTTTTTCTTATTCTAGTCTTAAAGAGAAATAACGGCAAGAAATAGCTGCCAGAAAAACATTAGGATGTGACCTCTTTCAAGAACCTTCAAACAATTTATAAGAGAAGTGAGAACTAAACCTCACCTATGTTCTAGCATAAATATTTGGAAATATCATTAATATAGTAATGGGATAATTATTAAATGCTGCGATACTTAGTGTCACATTATGATGAAAATCACTTGATAACAAATTAAAGCACTTTTATTGTAATTGCTGTGGTTCTAGAGGATACGCATGGTTATGCAGCATTAATTTTAAAGACTTACATGAATTTTTAAGCTTAGCACATACAAACCTTTGGAGAATAGCCAGTATTGTTGAATGTGCTATATACACTCTAAGGAGTATTTTGCTAAATCTTTTGGACCTTGGTTGGAAGTAATTAACATTTCTTCTAAACGTTCAATAATTCATATCTTTTTTTTCAGTTACAGCTGCAGTTTTGTTTAAAGTAAGCTCAAATGCTCTGTAGGTGCACGTGGCAGGGGAGAACAGATGAAAATGATATACATGCTCCTTAAGGTTGTAATATCTGATAGTTAATAATCTACATGAATAACAAAACAATTGTGGATTGCACTGACCACTTTTTACAGCTTGACTTGGTGATGTTAAAGGTCTTTTCCAACCTAAATTATTCTGTGATTCTACTAGGAGTACAACGGCCACTGAAGCTGGTAAAAGTCTGATTTATAAATTAAGTTCCGGGAAAACGCTCTTTCATGTTATCACATCTGTCCATTAGGAAGAGCAATTAGTTCCATGGAGGATCAGCATCTTTAGCTAGCTGGAGTAGCTCTGGGAATAATTTTTAGTGATCCTCCAGATAAACTGGCTTGTCTCCTGCATTCACAGGTTGTCCCTCAGGACTTCTAGTTGACCTATCACCCAGGCACACCTTAAGTTGATTTCGTACATAATTGCTTTCATCGACTAGTTTATTCTCTAATGTCTATAACACCTAAAATTGTTCAATTTGAACGCTCATGGTGAGGTAGGAATGGAAAAGAGCAAGTCTGGATTTCTTTGAAGTGATGAGTTCTAGCACTGTGCAGACCTGGGGCTATAAGCTGATAACTCTGGACTCATGGTGCAGGTGAAAAACAGATGCATTTGGCTCACCTCAAATGTACAGATCGCTTGTGCTGTGGCAGTCGTCTGTCTTTCTGCCACCTTTAATCTGAGGCCCAGACTTCTGTGTTTGTTAAGTAAAGAAGAAGAATACAGTGTGAGGACTCAGAAACTTGGAAAAGCAGTTTGAAGATCTTGCCCGTTTAGGGCCTAGACTTTAATAAATCTAAATTCCTGTTCTGTGACAGGGAGCACTAAAACAGCCTGTGTTTCTCAGAGCAGCTGCTTACCTTTTTTTATGGCTACTGGAAAACTTTAAATACAGTTTGAAGACTAGTGGCACAGGGTGACTGGCAATGGGAGAGATGGCTGGAGCATCTTGCATTGACTAATCAGGTGGTGCTGACCTCAGGTGGAGTGGCCAGTGAGTGGGGATGACCCGGAGAGAAACTGTCCGTGGAAAGTTTAGCAAGCACAGACATGTCTGGACAAGGGAAAAACTATTGGGAATGTGATGGCCAGGCTAAGGGCTCCTGGAGGAGGTGATAGCAGGAAGCTCAAGGTTTTGAGGATACATCATGAGTGAAAAGTGCAACAAGTGAAAAGATGCACTGGGAATCTGGAAGTTCAAGGAGAAAACTCATAAAAGAGGTAGAAGGGGGGGAGGAAAATTCTTTGGGAACTATAGTCTAGGTTTAGCTTTTGTATTAAAATCAAAGTTTCCTGTTTCCTCAGCAATGTACCCTGAGGCAAGGGCCCAAAATATTCTTGGGCATGTTCCAGGCTCTCTATAGCAATGGTGATATGTATCACGCTATTCCCCTTCAGGAACCTTACTGTTAAAGCAAAGCCAGAAATCTATTATGTTCCTGTATTCCCTGACAATTAGAGGAATTTCAGGAATAAACTCGTGGGGTTATAATCAAGCGGCAACATTAATCTGCCCTGTTAGAAGTGGGTAATTGATTGTACTAAGTAATTTTTTTTTGTAGTCTGTTTTAAGGCTATCATGTGGCCTGGTCTTCAGTGGGTGAAACTGCCTTCACTTAGGTTAGCTGAACATCTCGACATCTCTTGTAGCTTCTCATCTTGGTTGCTTTTTTACAGCAAAACCTCAAGGCAGTGACAGAGAAGTTGTTGTCTTCATTTGTGATATGTCCAAGTTTTGACTCTGTATGCTTTGTCTAGAACGTTTCTGCAAATTGTTTCTGCAAGTGTTGTGAGGTCTGTGACTTCTGTTAGTTCATTGAGGAAATACAGCTGAAATACAGCGACAAATGTATCTGCAGATGCTTTGCTGTTGTTGCTGTATCTCTAGTGCTGGTTAACATGGGATGAGCAAAAGAGCAGAATCATCGTCTGTTTCTGTTCTGGTATGTAACTCAGTTGTGTAGTCATGTACTTAAACTACGTTCAGTTTTGTTTTCTTTAAAGAGGCATTAATAATGTAGACACCTTAAGAAAATATATAATTGTGTGCAATTTGCTGCTTAAGAGTACATGGCGCTTCCCATTTGAACTACTGCTACCTCCTGAAAGCAGGAGCAGAGAACACAACTTCTTTGAATTTGAAAGTGGTTTTCTCCTATGTTCAGAATGACAGAATGCATAAAGCTGGTCTTTGGATGTGCATATGCAGAGTGAGACCGTGATGAAGCCTATTTTGAAGCACATTTATTATGGCTATTCTGCGTATGGCTATTACTTCCAGTTGTAGAATAGTCTCTTCAGCTTCCTCAGTAGCTGTTCCTCTGCAGGCAGGTCCTCCTCTGCTAGTGTGAAGCTGGGCTTTTGCTCTTACTTGGATTGTTCTGGAAAGCTGTTTTATATGATGATCTCATGGGATAATCAGGGAGAGTGAGAAAAGTACCAATCTTGTTTTTAACTTTAAATTCTCCCAATGTCCATTTTTTCCATTATTTTAAAAGTACCTCAATGTCAAAACTCTTAGAAATGTGCTGCAGAGCGTAGAGACTGTTTTACCTCATCCTATATATATATGTAGCCTGCCATACCTATAGACTAGATATCATTCTTTGGTCTTCTGGTTCTAAATTTTGGTTATTCCAGAAGTTCCCAACTGTCTGTGAAAATTAGTTGCTCTGAAAGCTGCAAAGACCTCCTGTATCTTCTAGACAGGCTGCATGTCACTCTCCCAAATATGTAAACCGTACTTCGTTAGCCTTTAATTTTTCCATGGATGCCAGGTTATTGCCATGCATTTGTCAAGAGCTGCAATTTAACCCAGGAAGCCAGGCTACTGCAGGAAGCACAGCCTGTCTATGAAGTGGTGTATTTTGCTGTGGGCTTGTGTTGGGTTAAAGGCAATGATTTTATCTTCAGGATACCAAATGGCCCAAGCATCCAAACCTGCAAGGTTTTCCCTCTTTTTGCTTATGCTCCAAACCACAGAGAACCACCACCTGTTCCCAACTCTGTGTCTCATGAAGGAGAAATAAACCATGTTCAGAACCAGCACGTGCTGGTGTACTGAACCAGCATGTGCTGGGGTACCAAACCTGGGACAACCTTTATTAAGGAGACAATGTTCTCCCAGACTATGCTGCCCAATATAGCACCACTTTAAATATTCCTGTAATGCAGATAATCAGTGGGAGAACATGCTGAATTCAAAGAAACTTATTTATAAAAGAAGACATTTTGACTTTCAAATGTCATCGCTTCCTTTCTGTGAAATGGGAATGATGATATTTCTTGAACTTTCATTACCGTTGAGGTCAGATCTAATCTTAGAAAAAGCTTGAAGACAATAGTGCTTGCTTTTTTTCTACCAAGCACAGTTTAGGAAACCACCAAATTAGACTCCTGGGTTGAGGACAGGGCATTGAGGTGGCTGCCTTTGCTGGGTGATGATATGCACAATTTGCAAACTCTGTGCTCAAGGCTGCCAATTGCAAATCAAACAACATCTCCTGCCTGGCCTCAGATACATGTTCTTCCAAGTGGAGGCAACTGCTCTTATGCTACTGGATGGCTGCAGCTAATTTCTGTGACTTTCTGATGATGAGGAAAAACTGCAGTCACTCTGGTCACTGTGGTCTTTTGGGGTTTTTTCATACTGTTTTCTCCTCAATTCTAACTTTTCTTAGCTAATTTACCACATCAAGGTGAAAAACTTCTGCCTTGCAATTTTTCAGTTTTGAAGACCACTAAAAACATTCTGGCCAAAAATGTTAAATTTCCAGTAAAAACTCAGTAGCCTCCTGAAGTGGCAACCCTTATGGTGAAAAACCACAAACCCATTTGTCCTGGCCAGATGCTTTAATCCCCTTCGTTCAGCTGAGTAAATGATTCCTATGGTTCACCCCTACCCCTCCCACAGTTTTATTTACTAACAGGATCCAAGATAGAGTAGTTAAAATCTGGCTTATCTCTGTTCTTTTTTTCCTTTCTTTTTCCCTTCTTTTGAGGACATGACCTTTTCACATAAATGTTTATTGCTTTCCCAAATTCTAGTTCTCTTGTGGAATGTATGGGGGAAGCACATAAATACTTAAAAATGACATGATTACATTTTCAGTAAAGATAATTTCATCTTATTAATGTTGTAATGAAAAGACTATTGACGTGCTTCTGGGAGAAAAGGCAAACCAACGCTGAATCAAATACTGACCAAGAAAAATAGTGAACTGTATGAGCAATTAATTCTTTTGGTGTCTGCTGAGACAGTAGAACCTTGCTTTGGCTTCATAGAGTGTCTGTACTTGAAATCAGTGCTTGGTTCCTTTTGCATTTTGGTATTGAAAATTCTTGCAGCAAGACAAGTTTTCCACATCAAAGGTAACTAAAGAGACTTATTTATCAAAGGAGGGAGGAGAGTCACTAAAAACTGGATCCAGATCTATGCTAACTGCTTTTGAGAATAAGCTAATGAGCATGGGGAAGAGATGGATCTGGGAATGGCTGGGAGGGAGGAATGGTCAAGTGGAAGAGTTGTGACCTTACATTTTCTCTGGGTGTACAAGCACATGAAAGCCTGCAGCAGGGATGGGACAAAGTACTGGAAAATACAGAGAATAGCCCAGCTTTGAGGGCTGTGGCATGTGTGGCAAGATGTGCTTACTTGGTTTCATTCATGTCTCCTGTGAATGGGGATGGCTGATGAGCAGTAGGACAAGGAGCAGAGCAACCATCCTGGGTTTCTGTACCTTGAAGGGAATCAGACTTGCCCTTGCATAGTGATGCTTACCACCAGAAGCTTTCCTTTCTTTGGTCTCATGTAGAGTTTTGCTATCCCTTAGTTGTGCCTGAGAGAAGAAGGGGCAGGCTTTATTTTGAGTGAATGGTCTGCTGTCTGTGGACCTCCAGCTGAAGGTCTGTCCTTAGCTGTAAGGTGTCTGGGCAACAGAATCTGCTCTCAGGGCAAGCACTGGGGAGAGGGCCAAGGTTACACTTGGGGTGTCCATTGGGATGTGCCATGCCCATTTACTTGCAGCAACAAAACTAAACCTAGAAAGAGGGACAGTTTGCATGGTTATGTGAACAAGTATGAAAATGCTGGTCTCATGTATCCTATTGAATTGATAGAAGGGGAATACTTGCTAGTTAAAAAAAGCCCTATTGTTGAGTATTTATGTAGGACAAAAAGATCCATGTACAGTAATGTCAAAGGAGCAAGAATGCAATTTTAATATAAGCTATTGCCAGTATGATGTGAAATTAAATTTTTGTTGTTACATTAGGTGCCAAAGAATCCAAGGTCTCAGCCAGAGAACAGCCTGTTTAGTTTATACTACTTCTTTTACAAAATTTGAAAAGAAAATGTTGCTCTGTTGGCTTTAGAACAGCACAGGAAAAGGGAAAGTGATTTAAAATGCTCTATAGGCTGGTCCTCAATATTTCTCACTTACATGGACCAAAGTGTTTATTTTAAATTTCTGATTGATTATAATCATATTAGAGTTACACTCCATGTCTCTCAGAAACAATAGCAAGCAGTCAAAGGGAACATGTGTGTCTACACAGATATTTTGTTGCTATCAGAGCACTTAAACTTATGCTATGGGTTTAGACTGTCAGCAGTGCTGAAAAGCAGAGATGTCATTTGTTCACATTGTAAAGCTAGAGGTTCAGGGCCCAACAGCGAGGAACAGCAATCCTCAAGGAGATGAGGTGTTTGGCTAATGTGGAACAAAAACTTGCATTAAGTGCAAAATGAAGTTGTAATAGCTTTTGGCTCTTTGAATGTAGTGTTATGTAGTAGTTAAGAAAACAAGGAGACTTTGAATAAACCAACAACAGTTTCGCAGGAAGCAAGAGCTTTCTCCAGCCTCTCTTTTATGGTTCTCCCTCTGCTCTCGCTTCCTCTGGTTCTGGTTTGAAAAGGGGAAAGGTTGTTTTCTCTTTCCTGAGCCCACTGGAAGTAATGCAGGGCATTAGTAGTCCTGGGATGTGGTAATGGTGGAGGCAGAAGTTTCCTGTGGGCTGAGGTGCTGAAAAGACACTGTGCTAGCAAAACCAGATGACGCCGAGAGGGATGAGCCTCTTCGAAGAGTCCTAGAAGACTTACATGCATCTTAAATGTGTGCCTGGTAATGAATGTGCTGCGGAGGAGACTTGAACATCTGGCCACTTCATTCTAGTATTTCTTAATTTATAAGGATATGAAAATTTGAACATGATATTCGAGATAAAGTTACCAATCTGATAAGACTGTCGTTCCCCATGAGTGAGCATTGTTCTAGTGAATATGGGATGGAACTATTACTGTATCAGCTGTGTCTGTAGCTCATTAGAAATGTACATTTCTGAGCTGGAAAGCTATTTCATTTATGACTTTAAACTTTGTGTATGAATGTCCCAGACTCTGCTACTGCCTCTTTCAGAAAACTGCCAAAGTGCTACATATCCAGAAAAGACTGTTCTCCAAAAATATTCTGTATGCGCAGTTTGAAGAGCTGACTTTTTATTTTAAGAGTCAAAACCTCTGACAGACAGACTGTTTCATGTGTGACATGCCTGGTGTGTGAATGTGCTTTCCAGGTGCCATTTCTCTGGGAGGGCAGAGTTGGAAAAAGGACAGGCTATCTCCAGGATGGTCAGTACCAACTTGCAGCTCGGCTGGGTAAAACCTCTCAAAGTCTTGACAGAACCTGAAAACAAATGATGCAAGAATAAATGCCTGTTTTCAAAGACTTTTTTTTCCTGGGAAGAGGATGACCCTGTTAATGAACACTAGCAGCAATATCTCCTGATGGTCTTGATTGGGGAAACAACCACCCAGTGTCTACTTCTATTTATTGTTTTGTCTTTGAAAGCAGACCAAGTGTTTGGTACTCCTGCTTTTGTTTAAAACTGCCTCCCTTGCTCATCTGTCAGCTGAGATGTAGGCTGTGGCTTCTGGAAGGTGAAGCTCTCGCACAATGCTGGCAGCCTAACTGCAGGAGAAGGTGGTGTGTGCTTCTATTTGTGGGATGCTGGCAGTTGCCCTGGGGAAGTGCCTTGTTTTCAGACAGCTGAGGGTGCTTGTAGTGCTTGGAGTGACTTGCGCTGAGAGATCCCAAGGTGGGGCCGAGATGACTCACTTACTAGCCTGTCCCCTGTGTGCTGCTGGCATGTCTCTCCATCTCCTGGTAAGTGGGACTGGCAGCAATGGCCTGAGACAAGCTCTGTGGTTTCATTATCTTCCTTGTTCTCTCTTCTCCCAGAAGACACGATTCCAAGGTGTCTTCCTACCTGTATAAACTGTGAGACAGATGCTCACTGCTGAAGGGAGCTCTTTAAGGCAAAGGGTGCAATTCATGTGGGTTTCACTCAAAAAATATATCTCTTGCTGGCTTTGGGCCAGCTTCCTGCTGTGGTCCTGGCCAGCTCTCCAGCATGGCCAGCAGCCCCTCTGTGGCAACTGGCAGCAGGGCTGATGCAGAGACACAGTGCTGGTATCCCTGGTACGGCAAGATGAGCTCAGAAGTGCTTTGAAGGGAGGGGGACTTAAATGAGCGAAGAATTAAAAAGTTAACCATATGACTGACTCCTTAAGCCCCTGCTTTCAGACTTTTTTTTCTTCATCCTGGGACACACAAATATGTTTTGGCCTGTATTTCTGCAATTATTACCCCACAGGACACAGTGCTTTTTTTTATTTTATTTTCCCCTGGACATTAAAGCACAGTTCATTAATGCTTTTAATGTTTGTGGAGAAAAGTCTTTTGGAATGTGTCATATTATATAATCAAACTTCTTTTTTTTTTTTTTTTTTTTGCTTTAAATTAAGTTGCCACTTAGTGCCATGCTCACTCGTGTACTGTGTGGCTGGATAGGAATGCCAAGCAGAGAAGGAGCATTCCGGACCAGTAAATTTGGTCTGAAGAATATCTACTGTTTTCAGGGCAGAAAAATGTGTTCCTCCTCCATCTTTGCCCCATAACAAAATTACAGCAAACTAGAAAAGAGAATTCTGTTCATCAGAATAGTCAATTGGGGAAT
Source organism: Tapera naevia (assembly GCA_033556795.1). Classification (NCBI taxonomy): domain Eukaryota; kingdom Metazoa; phylum Chordata; class Aves; order Cuculiformes; family Neomorphidae; genus Tapera; species Tapera naevia. The sequence continues at coordinate 598,433 of JAUMJJ010000069.1, read as the reverse complement.
CATTAGCTGTGATTTTCAACACTATTTGTAATTTGCTGTAGGGTCTGTAGCCTAATTCTTTCCTTTGAGTTAATTAAAATATGTTTGAATGTGACAGACATTTCCAAATCTTCCCGCAATCCAAGAGGAAGGGTAGGTTTTTTTGTCATCCTGCATCAAGTACAGAGGCTCTGAGTGCAGAAGAATTTCACTACAATGCTGCAAGGTTGTTTACCTTAGCTCCTTCACAAAAGATAATCCAACAAATTACATTAATTATAAACCAATATGTTCTGTTCAATTCCCACATGAGCCAAACCTGGGTATGAGCATCTGCTCTTATTTTCTGAGCTGGGTTTTGAGGACAAGACTCACAACAATGCTCAATCCATAATTAACAGAAAAATTAAAGATGCAACATCCCTTGCATCCTGCTTTTTGAAGCAGCATGTTTAAAAATATACATGCACTGTCCTGGCAGTTTTTATTCAACATAAAAAAACAATACTCTATTGTTACCCCTGGTGTGTTTTTGTTTGTTTAAAATATTTACATTTATGTTAGGCTTAAAATAAACACGTAAATACTTTCCATAAGAAAAAAAATATTCATAATTCCCTCTTGTGCTACATTTTTTTCTTTTCAATTGTTTCTCTCCATCCCCCCAAAGATGACCTCTTTTCATAAAATGTGGTTTATTCTGCATTAAGCATATTGTTTTCTTTATGAAAAAGGGACTGGTTGGGCTTCTTATTTTATTTTTTTAAGTGGCATATTTTTTCAGTTTCATTTCATAACAGGAAACAAAAGAGAACGTGATTGTTTGACCTGGTTACCAAAGAAATATTTGGCCAATAAAAATCCCATTAGCATGATGCCAAGTTCTGCTAGTTGTTTATGGTAAGCATGCCTATACAATTATACTCCATTTGCATGTCGAAGGAGTGGAGGAAAGAGGCTTTTGTGGTTTAGGCACTAGACTGGCACTTGAGATAAGAGTTCCCAGTTTCCAGCTGTGAAGCAGACTGGCTTTGAACAGACAGCAGATTTCCGTGGCTTACTTTTGCAGAAAGGATTAATCACGCTTCTCCTCTCCCATCTTCCATCTTGTTTCTGTAGAAACCAAACTCTCAAAGGCTCCTTGCCCCAGTGTGCAGCACTGGGCTTGTTCTTGTCCGAGTGGGCTAGCTGCGTTACCTTTACTTCAGACTCCTGCAGGAATGGATTTACTAATTGGTGTTTAATAGAGCTCATGCAACATAAATGGAATAAAAGGTTGTGTGGTTGTTATTATTCATTCCCATTGCAGGGAGGAGGAACCTGAATTTCTTGATAATCAAGATCTTTCTCTTGTGCCTCCCATTCCTTGGGTTTGCCCATAGCTATGTCTGATGATGCTGACAGCCCCGTGGCTACTGTGAAGCAGCCTGGTGGCCTGTCCCAGCCCTGCTCTTACCCATTTTGCCCAGAGGTGTTCTCCTTGCTGGGGACCTCCATGTTGCTGCTGGAGATGAGAGTATGGTCGTTGTTCTGCTGCAGTCACGCTTCTTGTACCGCCTTGCTGTGCGGCAACCTCTGTAGGCTTGTTGGGTTTCCTGCATGTCATGCAAGCCTTGCTTTAATGAATAAATAATTGACAAGAAAACAATAGAAGTTCATTAACTAAAGGGGAAAAAATAATACAGAAAAGCTTGACGTGTTGGGAAGCATTTCTTCTGGAAAGAGAGAGGGAGGGACCATTTCTTTGAAAGCCAAGACATGTAGCCCATGGAAGTTCAGAGATGTTGCTTCTGTTCCCTGAGCATTTTTTCTTCCCCTGGGACTTGCAGCATGGATTCAGCTGTGAACATGGCTGCAGAGAGCAGGATGTGGTGAACCAGATGCTCTGTGGGCTCCCTGCTTGGCAGCACAGTCAGAGCTGGTGGGGCAGTCCAAGGAAGGACTGTGGGAGTTTTTCTGGAGTGACTGATTGGTGCAGTCTTTTTCTTGTTTAGCCTTGCTTGTAGAACGGGCCCTGAGCCTGGGTGAAATGGTCAGGAATGCCAGCTCCTGCTAAATGCTCAGATCCAGCTTGTTAGTCTGGTGTTCTCAGTGTTTACTTTGTAAAACAGGAAAGCTCCCTCCCCTTCCAATTAAGGGGGTAAGGTCTGTGTTAACAAGCAGGAATAAATCCTTTAAGTGTTTAAATGTTGTGGTATATAGGCTCAGAGCTCTGATACTGACCTTAGAGGTATCATGAGTAACAGGTATCTGGGAGCGGAGGGTGCTGCTGCATACAGGAGGGGGATCAGGCTTGATGGGAGACGCACCCAGGGAGCTGCCCACCTCCCCTCTGCAGGGCTGAGTAGGGGGCACTAGTGTGGAACAGAGCCCCTTGCATCTGGGGCAGCTGCTTGTATGTGGCCCATGCCACCTTCAGATGTAGGGCTTGCTCAAGCTGATCCTGCCACTAATCGGTAAGTGGTGGCCCTGGGGCTGGATCTTCAGGTGTGATTTCCTTTAGGTAACATCTGTATCTTCCTGGGCTGTAATTAGGTAACTATAAGGTCCTCAGTAAAAGAAACTTTCAGACAAAGGCACATCTCGGTGTTCCTCCATATTTAAAAATAATCAACAGGTAGCCCTTGGTCTTTCTCAGGTCTTTGATCATTTCTCCTCCCACTTCAACTGTGCTTCTTGAATTTTGGGACGTACACATTCCAAAACCTCTTCATTTGCTGGGAGTATGAAGTTTTCAGCTGCACAGTTTGCAGTGCACACTTGAGCAAGAGCCTTCTGCCTTCTATGTTGCTCTTGAGGGGGAAGATGTGTGTCCACTGCGCAACTAAGGCATGTGCTTTGCAGCAGCCCTTGCTTGGTAGGACTCCGAAAATGACTTCAAAATGGCACAGTGTGAATGCTGCATGCCCGAAGTGTGATATTAAACCACTTAGAACTGGATCAAATCAAACCCAGTTTTCACCACAAACACGCAGAGGCTGTTCTTATTTGAAGACTTTTCTTGCCAAATTCCATCTTTCCACACTGAGTTGCTTTTTTTTTTAAAAAAAAGTCTTGTTTATATATATATTTATATAACTGAATGTTTTTTTAATCACATTTTATGCAAAAATATTGCCTTTTGGCAGAGAGCCAGCTAGTAGGTGTTGGATTCAGAACGCATCGTAAAGTTACGAATTGCTGCAAATGACATTTACACCCTGTAAAACTGGTAGGGAAGTGTTAAGGTCAAAAAAAAATCAAGGCCTTCAAAGCTGGGAAATGACAGAATTAATAATTGACTTGAGCTCCTTGTGTGTCTATGCATGTATGTGTATTTATAATTGTAATTACATAGCTGATTTTTTTTTTTTAATTCCACAAGACCTGTCTCTTCTGGTGTGTAGGTGGTTACTCAGTCTTACTCTAATCATGTGTTACTACTCGCCACCAAAGCCTTTTGGAGTATCTTGTATGTGTCTGTGCTGGGAATGGGTCAAGGTCATGAGACTCTGAAGTCAGGAGTGCCCTGACATGGAGACTTGAGCACCAAGCCCTGTGAAATGGGCCCCCATCATGTGACAAATTGTGTGGAGTCCCAGGTGTGAGGGGAAATTCGGCAGCCTGATGCTTTTGCTATCTCTCAGCCTCAGAATCCAGAGGCAGCTGTGACTGATAAATAAGGACCTGTGAAGCCCGAGGGTCCTGGAGCTGCAAAAGATACTGAGACAGTCATGTGGTAATGGGGAAGCATGGACATAGTTCGGAAGCAGGGTGTGACTGTGTGTAAATTTTGTTCTTGTGGGAACTGCAGATACCTACATAAGTTTCAGAAAAAGCTGCAGCTTGGGTATGTGAGCCTGACGGGGTTTCCCATGAATGCATGTGCCCCAAGACAGAATGTGCTAGGTTTCTCAGAGAAATGCTGCAAGAATTGACCAAATTTAAAGGAAAATGTAGAGTTAAGGGGGTGCACCCACTCTGAGCCTATGCCAAGAATACCTAGCCCATCTTTGAAGGCAGATCAGTTTTTGTTAAGTAGCCTCCAAAGAAAGAGGTCCCCTAACCCCCCATACAGAGCTTGTTCAAGTACCAAGCTGTCTTTATATTCCATTATATTCCATTTATATTGATTTGCTGTGAATCAAGGCAATTTTTTTCTGTGCTATTCCTAATATTGCTGGAGAGCAATTGCTCAGTCTTTATCATAACCTCATTTGGAAGATCCTTATCATGTTTCTAAACAAAAGTTTACAATGAAAGCTGTCACTTGGAGCAAAGACTCAGAAAGCAAATTCACGTCTGTGTTATTTCATTGGTTCTGCATTGCAGAACCTTTTGGAACCCACCACAATTCAAAAGGAAAACCTTATAAAGCATTTTTATATTATTGGATTTTGGAGTTATTTTCAGTTTTGGGGATATTAGGTTTCTACATATTATAGTTGGCTTAAGCTTTCTTGTTTGCTTGAGGTTTTCTCCTCTCAGGATTTTTTTTTTAATGGAATTCCTCTTCTTTTAATTTCTTCTATTTTAAAGCAATGTGTTCATTACAGTTGGATCCTTATTTTGGAGTCATTTCACTTACTGGAGGATTAAATGGCATTTCTACATGTGTAAGGAGTTTAACAAAATTATGTGGCATTTATTGAATGATGTTGGTTTTATTTATTCACAAAGTACACCAGGATATTACTCACTAAGGCTGAAGTCTGATTTTTATCTGAGGTCCCGGCCTGAGCAAAAGAGAAAAACAAGGGCAAATTAAACACGAACTTCAGTAACAACTCTTCAAGGCAAACTTGTAAAGTAAATTAAAACTGTAAGTGAAGTAGAATAAAATTAAAAAATAATGAGGAAAACCCAGCCTTCTCACATCTCAGTAAGAGAGAAGTCAGTGATGGTGTGACTGAGGGTAGAATCAGCCCCATTTGCCAAGTGCCCCTAAGCAGTAGAGATGTCACCTGCCACCTGCTCCCCGGGAAGGCTTTAGGCCGAACTCTGACCTGGTTTTCACCCTGTGCGACACTGACTGCACTCTGCCTGCACAGAAAAAAGTTAGAGAAGAGTCTGACTGGGTGGGTTTCTAAGCATAAGTAAATCAAGAACTGCTGTTGCTGGTTTCTTTGAGGTCTGAAATGTTTGCCTCATGTGGTGGTAACTTCCTCGCAGTGCTTGCTAGAGGTGCCAGGTTGACAGCCCTGGGCAATGCATCCCTCGCAGCAGCTGTGTGACTTTTACCAGGCTTTCACAATAAACACTCCTCCCCTCCAGCCAGTTAGCTCAGTCCTCAGGGTCTCTGCTGAGACTGCCATAGACTGTGACCAAACTTATAAATTTAAACGAAATAGGTGTGGCACACTGCAGTTTGGTTACGCAAAACCAGCTGTCCATAAAGCAGAGTGCCTTCTCCTAATAGTTCTCTAAACCAGAGATGTCAGACTCGTGGCCCGTGGACAGAATCCAGCCCTCCACCTTGTTTTATCTGGCCCAGCACCTTGTTTCTACCCAGCAGCAGTGCCAAGCTCCTTGCACCTGTGCTCCTGCCAGCGCTGGTCACATGTGCAGTGTGATGCGTGTTATGCTGCGGGAGCAGGAGAACGGCAGGAGCTGTGAGTTTGACACCCCTGCTGTAAAACAATATAGGTACCCCTCAGCAACGGCTGTGCTGCTTCATAATCTGCAGCTCATGGAAATCATTACAGCAGTTATGCCTCTGGGTTTAGGAGGATTTTGAATATGATGCAACTCGTGCTCCCTTCAGGTGCCTGAATTGAATGGCTCAGAATATAGAGAAGCGTTTGACTTGTATGAAGGCTTTAGTAAGGCTTAACTTTGGCATTTAAATTAACTGCTCCGGCTCGGATATGAACACAGTGCAGAGGTTCCTTTTTGCTACCAGCTTCCCCTGGAGAAGCTAGGCTGCCTGGTGTTGTTGACTACACAGGGAGTCTGGCTCCTGTCGTACCAGTCACTTCAGGAAAATGTCTTGAGTTCTCCCCCAATCTTGAAACTGCTCACCTAGGTCCTTGTAGACATGAGCCCTCTGATCCTCCATGGGACTGCTTTGCCATTGTTGACACGCATTTCTGGAAATCAGTGACTGCTTCAGCCATGCTTGGGCTTTTTAATCATTGTAAAATACACCAAGTGTCTTTCACTGCATTAAGAAAAAATTGGTCTGTTCTAAAAAGGCTGGTTACTTTGAGGGCGTATGTGAATGACAGCGCATGCTTTTACTTTTTAATGAACTATTTCCCCTGGCTTCATCTTATTTCCACGGTCTATTTTTGTTGTTATAATGACACTGGTCAGTGAAGCTCAGTGGAAATCAGTCATCAAGATGCATGGTGCTGAAGCAGGGTTTCTGCTGTGTTGGGGATTACACTAATGTCTCTGGAGATTTCTTACTGTTGTCGCTGCTGCATGCATACCATAATGCAGAACTACCTAAATTGAACCAAGAGGTAAAATTTGGAGCTATGTAACTAAGTTACCCAAGAAAAATTTCTTGGGACATTAATTTTAACTCATGCTAGAACAGTCAAAGTGACCCCTAATATGCTCTGTTGGGATGCCTGGCATCTGTTATCTTACTCTAATGCACAGGATTCTCTTCCTCCATTTCTTCACCAGCAAAACTGGCTTGGAATCTGAGAAATTAATGTTTTTGTTATTTTGTTGTTGTTCTATATTTTCAGCCTTTTGGAAATTAAGGTTCTTTTACTTGGTCTGGTTAGATCGGAATTTAGATAAAGGGTCCACTGATATTGACCATCTAGAACTTATTTCAACAGCTATTCATAACTACTTTCTTTTGCTTTTCCTCCTGCAGGTGCCCCTTTCCCATAGGGTTTGGAATGTGTTTCTCCAAGTGTTCTGGTAAACGTAAACCTGGGTTCTGAACTGTAGTTCTGCATTAGATAGTCAGATCAAATAAAACAAATTGGGTTTCTTAAATCCTACATTAAACCTCATTTTTATCTTCCAGGCAAGCTCCCCAGTTCCTTTTTCCCTGTGATGCTTCGAGGATATTCCTCTTGCCGCTGCTGCCTTCATTTGCTTCATCTCTTATCCATGCTTGTTTCCTTCACATCTTTTCAGAACAACCTGAATGCAAGCTCAGCCTCTGGGTGGAATATATGAGCAAGGCCAGACAAAGCGAAATGTGTAGCCTTTTTGCTCAGCAGCCTAGGTGGCTTGGAGAGGCAGCTGCCTTTGCTTCCAGCATTTGCAGTAGGGCTCTTGTCTAGGTCAATTGTTCAGTGTTTGTGCTTCTGTACGCATAGCCCTAAAATGTAATAAATCTAGTTGTTCTTAAATTTCCCCTTCAAAGATCTGCCTTAAATAGTCAGGATCTTTGGGGTTTGCTTGCATCCCTACGTTTTCCAGTTCTTCAGAATTATCTTCTCTACTTATTTTTTTAATTAGTTACACAGTGGATATATTCAAACTGCAGAGTAAAAAAAGGCTGTGTACCTGGCCTGAATGCCTATCGGGATGGACACTATGCAATTAATCTTTATCAGCTCTCATGAAATAAAATTGACATATGAAAATTATTCCTTAACAGAGAGAACTGGCTCTTTACTTCCTTCCTTTGTAAGAAATAACAACAAGAATCTGTGCTATTTGTGACTGCAAGTAGCAAGTGCTACTCCTTTTTTCTTTCTCTTTTTTTTTAAAAGTTGATGGTATTTTTACCTGAAACCAAATTTGTCAGCTTCGGATGCCTTGTTAACATAAAATTAAGACAACAACAACTTGTAAATTGTAAAATTTATGAAAATATAAATGGTTTAATATTTGATGAAGCATCCATAAAAAAGATTTAATTGTTCATACGTTATTTATGAACTTTGGGGAATAATTTATCTTGTTTTTACCTTTTGGAACAGCCCCTGAGAGCTGTGGGGCAGAGCCACTTCTCAAAGTAGGAAGGGCTAAGGTTTTCTCCTTAGCTGGCCATGGGCAGGGAACGAAACCTGAGACCTCTTGTACTCTAAGGCCCTTTCTACTGCACCCTACACTTGCTGTCCTTGATGGGCACTCAGGCCCGAGGTTAACGCCTGTACCAGAGGACCCAACTACATCTTCAGTGGGGTAGCTTCAAATGTGATGGAAAATTGTCCTGCCTTCATGTACAAACTGTTGTGTATCCCTTTGCCACTCCTTACTGAGGACAGAGAGGGAGTCTGATGGGAGAACTTTGTGTTGCAGATGATTTAAATCGCAAAGCCTGGAGAAAAGTTTTGATTATTTATTAGTTGGTTATTAGTCTTGGTGTGTGTATATGTGAATTTTGGGGTTGTCCTATGCAGGGAGAGGGGTTGGTCCTGATAAACCTTGTAGGTACCTTCCAGCTCAGGACATTCTGTGATTCTGTGATATATGAATGGGTTGCACTGTAAGTATGTTCCCTCTTTTCTTAGGAACACATAAAAGCAATTTTTCCCCTTCAGATATCCTGTTGTTTTTTGTTAGGTTTTGTTATGTTTTGTTTTCATTCTTCCCCTCCCTCCAATGGTCTATTCTTCCAGAAGACATTTGTATAGATTTGTATAGAAATGGTAGATGAATCCTCTCCTTTTCCTTGGGAAATCAGGGAATAGAACTTGGCAATGACTATGAATACAATAGAAAATGTTTCCATGCTCCACCAGCGGACAAGTACTTAAAGGGGTTTCTCATTAGTGAGTGTTGTTGCAGCAATGATGCGAGGTGTAAAAGTCACTTTGCCAGAGATCAACTTTTGATAAATATATTTTAATTTCTTTATTGAGTTTTAAAGTGTAACAACCATTGTTGAATAGGTGCTACTGAAAACATGTTAAATAGCCTTCAACTCTTCACATTTGTATTGAACATCATCTCCAAGAGTGACATTTCATGTTACCATGGAAACAAATTTGACATTTCAAAAATACATTTATTGCTGGGTCACCAAGATAGGAATTCTGAAAGGAAAAAAGGTCAGAATATTTGTCTGTCTCAGAGATATTATACAGTTTGCTGTATTCCTTTGGAGAAGTGTGTTGTATCGTCATAAAATAGCATGCTCCAGCTTGATCCGGTTTGAAAATATTTTGACAAGATGATGGCAATGTTACAGGTCAATAAAGCGTATCTCAGTCTCTGAGATTTTGCAAAGTGATTAAAACTGTTTCTTGGATCAAGACCTTTTCTCGATCAATTCATGTTCCTAAGGACTTTCACTCGTGACTTTAGTAATTGCAGTAGCTGTGCTCTACTTCATCATCCTTCCTTGTAGAAAACATTTGAAAGATTGATGTCAAGATTTTATTTCATGTTCAGGAAAAAAACATTGCTATCTTTAATTGGAATTATGCCAAAGTTTTAACCAAGGTAATGTATTTAATAAAAAATAGGAAAATGAGGAGTTGATGCTAAGGTTTGGTACTGAACCATGTGTTCCTGTATTTAAAAAAGAAATATGTAATTTAGATAGTGTTTACTAAGATGGTTTAAAATGCTGGTTTTGGATGTTTTGGTGTAGTTCTGTAGTGATATATTATAAAATTAAACACTGCTAAAATGAAAATACCGAGCATATAAAGTGAAATACTGCTTTTTCAAGGAATTAGCTTCTACACGGTATTGTTGAAAGCTAATAATGATTGGAGAGTGATTTATGGACTCCAGCGAGATGTTTGTAGTTTTTACTAGCAAATCATTGTATCATAGAATCGTTTGGGTTGGAAGGGACCCTAAAGATCATCCAGTTCCAACCCCCCTGCCATGGGCAGGGACACCTCCCACCAGACCAGGCTCTTCAAGTCCCCATCCAGCCTGGCCTTGAACACTTCCAGGGAGGGGGCATCCACAGCTTCCATGAGCAACCTGTGCCAGGGCCTCACCACCATCATCGTGAAGAATCTCTTCCTAATGTCCAACAAAATCTCCGCTCTTCCAAATTAAAGCCAATACCCCTCATCTTGTCACCACTTGCCATTGTAAAAATCCATCCCCAGCTGTCCTGTGGCCTGCTTCAGGTACTGGAAGGCTGCTTGAAGGTCCCCCTGGAGCCTCTCTTCTCTAGGCTGAACAACCCCAACCCTCTCAGGGTGTCCTCATATGGGAGGTGCTCCAGCCCTCTGATCATCTTTGGGGCCCTCCTCTGGACCTGTTCCAACAGTTCCATATTCTTCTTGTGTTGAAGATTCCAGAATCAGACACAGTGCTCTAGGTGGGGTGTCATGAGAGAGGAGTAGAGGGGGAGAATCTTCTCCCTTGATCTGCTGGCAGTCCTTCTTTTGATGCAGCCCAGGACAAGCTTGGCCTTCTGGGCTGTGAGTGAACATTGTTGGCTCAAGTCCAGCTTCTCGTCAACCAGCACCTCCAAGTCCTTCTCCACAGGGCTGCTCTCAATCATATCATCCTCCATCCTGTATTGAAACTGTGGATTGCCCTGACCCAGGTGTAGGGCCTTGTCCTTGGCCTTGTTGAAGATAATGAGATTCACAAATAATATCTTTGAGAAAGGAAATAAGTGAGTTTTGAGGGAATGTGATTTTTGGAAAAGCATATCTTACTGAAATGATACTAAGCAATTGCAGTGAGTAGCTGTGTGGAGAGGAAAGCACAAACCTGGCCTCCGGTGCTGACTTGGAACTCACTGTGTGTGATCCAGCTCTATTCTGTGAACATGGGTGTTCCTGTACCCTGTGATTCTCTCTTAGATGAACTTTTCAGTTTCCACTCCAGAACTGGCTTGTATCTGGCCAGCTCAGAGTGCAGACAAATCACCAGGCATCTGTCTGCCCATGTAGATATATATCCACAGAGAGTGAACATACAGGTATTTCATTAGACAAAGAAAAACTGTTGGGGTCACTCCACTCTTCTTAGGTCGTCTTAGTGCTTTTGCAACGTTGTCCTGCAAGTATGTTTTTCCAAGCATTGTGAAAGGGAGAACTGTTTAACTCGGCCATCTCAGAAGCAGCATTAATTACCATGCCGAGTTGAATTGTCATTGTGGTGTGTGGGGACTGGGGAGGAGTAGCTGCCATTAATATCAATGGACTAGCCCTGTGATGAAACCCTCAAGGACCACACAGAAGACTGACCTACTTAGGTATTAACACTGCTGTTGCTAGACTTGTACCTGCCTTCAAACTCAGCAAGACTTCTTAAAATACAACCATCTAATTTTCTTGTAGAAGAGGAAAAAATATCTGCATAAAATCTGCCTCTGATCCCCAGGTGGGAAGATATCTGCAAACAAGAGATTGTTTGTTTTTTTTTTTTAATGGCCTTTCCTTTTTCTCCTTGTTTTCACTGTGAATGCAGCCTGGGCTGAGTTCTGCTCCTTGTTGCATCTGGAGTTGCATGAAATCAAACTGGACCAGCTATTTGTTTATTCAGAGTAAAATGGAATTAGAAAATGTGTAATATATAAAACAATAATCAGCAGAAGCTACAGGGTGTGTGTATGTGTGTGTTAACAGGTAGATGGTAGTCAATACGAGTCATGTCAAGCCTGTGTTCTGCATGGGTGTCTGTGGCGCTAGGACATAAATCTGTTTTTTGTTGATTCCTTTTAAGCACCCGATGTTCAGGAAGTGAGGGGTTAAGTCCTTGCAAATGCAACAGCTGTGTAGGCAAACCTGGTGACTTGCAACTTCTATTCAGTTGTATCTTGCATGACCTTGGACAGTAGAGAATGTTTACTGAGAAGAGACATTGCCCCGACACTGGGGTTGTCTGCTACCCTCCCCAGTGGCTCACTTACAGGTTGGGAGGATGAGGGGACTTTTTTTGTTAATGCTACTGAGGCAGAGAATTTCTGAGATTAACACCTGTGTTAATGATGCTGAGCAAAGCCAAGTCAAACTTAGAATGTAAAGATGCCAGTTAATATTGTAAATAAATCCCAAGCTAGCTATAAAGCCAACAGGAATACTTTTGTGGTATTGGCAGCTTTGAAATAAGCTGTGATAATCTGGTACAACTCCTTCAGGTGCTCTGGAGCACTCCCAAGCCGAGTTTGGCTCATTCAGTTAGATGCACCTAGGACTGCAAACCCAAAGTTATTAACAAAATTGTAATCTACTAGACAATAAAAATATGCCTGATGGAGTGCAATCAGAGCCAGAATCCACTGCCGGGCCCCCAACAGAAAAGGTGATGCCTTGCTGTCTGTCCCCTGCCCCTTTGGAACAAGGAGCTTTGGTGAGTGAGCACACCCAGTCTCCTTTATGTTGGTGCTGGTGAGACTGTCAACCTTTGTGGGAAGGACATGTGCTCTTGTGAGATGGAGCATCTGGAAGAGACAGCCCTAAATCAGTAGCTTTAGAGTAAGATGATTTGTGCATCTAAACATCTTTATATGTGCATGGGATATTTCACTCTGCTTTGTAGACACACATGCTATAATCTCACATGAGCTATTGAATTCCAGTTGGCCCTTCAGTATGCTTTCTACTTTATTTCAATATGAAGACACGCTTGCTGTGATTGACTGTTATTTACCCTGAATTAATTCTTGCTTGAATTAAACCATAGAATCACTTGGTTGGAAAAGACCTATGAAATCATCAAATACAATACCTGTCCACTAATAAACCATCTCCCTGAGCACTTCCTATCTTTTAAATACCTCCAGGGATGGTGACTCAACTACCTCCCTGGGCAGCTGTGCCAGAGCCTGACCAGCCTTTTGGTGAAGAAATTTTTCCTGATGTCTAATCTGAACCTCTCCTGGCACAACTTGAGGCCTTTGCCTCTCATCCTATCATCGCCTGTTACTTGGGAGAAGAGGCCAAAACCCACCTCACTACAACCTTCTATCAGGTAGTTGTAGACAGAGATAAGGTCTCCCTTCAGCTTCCTTTTCTCTAGGATAAACAACCATAGTTCCCTCAGCTGCTCTTTGTAAGATTTGTTCCCCAGCCCCTTCGCCAGCTTTGTTGCCCTATTCTGGATGTGCTCCAACGCCTCAATGTCTTTCTTACAGTCCCAAAATGGAACACAGTACTTGAGATGCAGCATTACTGATGCTAAGTACAGTGGTACGATCACTTCCCTGGTTCTGCTGACCACACTGTTTCTGACATAGGCCAAGATGCCAGTGGCTTTCTTGGCTACTTGAGCACTGCTGGCTCATATTCAGCCAGTTGTCAACCAGTATCCCCAGGTCACTCTTTACCAGGCAGCTCTCCACACACTCTTCCCCACGCCTGTAACTCTGCACAGGGTTGTTGTGTCCCAAGTGCAGGACACCCGGTATTTGGGTTGAACCTCATCCCTTTGGTCTTAGCACACTGAACCTGTCTGTCCAGATCCCTCTTCAGAGCCTCTCTGCCCTCAAGCAGATCAACACTTCCACCCAGCTTGGTGTCATCTGCCAACTTGCTAAGGGTGCACTTGATCCCTTTGTCCAGATCATTGATAAAGATATTGAAAAGGACTGGCCCTAGTACTGAGCCCTGAGGAACACCTCTTGTGACGGGCCTCCAACTGGATTAAACTCAATTCACCACATCTCTTTGAGCCTGACCATCCAGCTAGTTTTTTACCCAGCAGAGGATGTGCCTGTCCAGGCCAATGGCAGCCGATTTTTTTCAAGCAGAATACTGTGAGGGGGCTAGCAATCCTAAATTTCTGTGTTTAGCTGAATGGAGAGAGGATGGAGACTCCTTTGTTGCATGAGTCATGCCTGCCTATTGGGTCTGAGACAGGGAACATAAGGTGTTGTTCCAGTAGTCAATCTCCCTCTCACACACCCTGATGGTCCTCAGCCTGCTCACCTCCTCCCTGAACTCCATCACCACATGGAGAATCTCCTCTATCCAAGAACACCCCCACACGCAAATTCCCCACTGGTGTCTGATACCAGTGCAAGAGGGATCACACCCTGCAGTGTGGCATCTGAGTGGCAGCATGCACCCACTGGAGTTCTATCTAGGAGGCTGCATCAGTTAGAGCTAGTGCAGAGATTTGAGAAGCCTTAATTTTCTGCTGAGTGGGCACCATGGTTCCCTGACACTTCCAGCCAAGGTCCAGAGCCCTGCCTGTGCAAACTCCCTCACCATGCCCTTCTGATGTGCTGTGCACCTGTTTGCCCTCTCCTGTTTGCAGCGCTCCTGTTGCTGGTGCTCCTGAGGGACCATTTAAATCTCCCACCGACGGTGCAGGGAATACACTTCTGTGTGTCAGCTGCCCATGTGCTTCCAGCATTCAGGAGTCACCTGCCCCTGGCTCCTTCCTGCGCTTCCCTTGCTCCAGGACCTGACTGTCTGCCTGGATCTTACTGTCCTTGCTGCTGATTCTCAACGATTGTGTTCTTTGACATTTTATCCCTCAGTCATATCACAGTTCCCTGCTTAATTCCATGCGGCCTAGCGTTACTAATAGCAGAGAACTGGGACTTCCACTTTCCAGATCCTTTGGGTTGCTTTTATCATGCTCCTGTGAATCTGTTCCAACTCTTCAGCACCTTCAGTTGGGGCACCAGATAGCACACAGCAATCCAGTAGCAGTTACAGCTGAGGCAGAATTATGGGTGCTTGAGGGTCCTTAATCTACTTGGCAATACCCCTGCTTCTGAATAGAGGAGGATGTTCATCCTTTTGTCTACACCCTCACTGTGAGAGTGTCTGTGCAGGTGGTTGTCCACTGGCATGCTATAAGACTTACTTGGAGTGGAAGACAGCCTACTCCCCACACCGAGAGAGTACAACTCACTTGTTTGTTGGTATTTGCAACCTGTTTAGAAAGCAATCCAGGTTAGTTTCTCTTCCTTATTTACCACACTTGCTTGTGCCATTAACCTCCTTTATAACTAATGGTAGGTTTTCTCCCAGGTGACTGAAAAGCAAGAATCCAGGGCTGAAAGCTGGGATGCTTGGTAGGGACATGTTTACCTACTCAATGAAATCTTCCTTTTCGTATACTGTGATTTTTCAGCTAACCATTCTTAGAGCATTAATATGTGCCAAGCTGTCTTTTCTTGTGTTGTGCTAGTATCTTAATCAAAATGTCATGCAGTCCACTGCCTTTTTAGAAATATACATCTATTACCTCAGTACTATTACATTTATTTGAACACTAATTTTATTTAGAGAAAAGATGTCAAATTAGTTTGAGGAGCTCTGTTTTCCATAAACCTTTGCTGCTTAGCATTAGTTACGTTACCTTCCTCTAATTTTTAATTGATTGAATCCTATATCTGTTCTTCCATTATTTTACCTGGGACAGTTCTTTGTTCTGTAAGTCACTATTAGCTTGGACCATTCTGTTTCTCTTTCCAAGGCATTGCCTCAGCAGTTTTGTTTCATTGACCTGGTTCTGTCTCAATATCCAACAAGTTCTTGAAAATCAGCTCTTAGTTATTCAGAGTGCCTTGATCTTCACTTTTAAAATCCATGGACGAGGATTTTTGAGATTATCTTGATCTACAAAATTAACAATAGCAGCTACATGATTTTTGCCTCTCCATCATATAGAATTTAAATATGTATTTGCCAACAAAGTATCTTCTGTGTTAATATTTACAAGTTTTCAGGTAGTTAAGTTTAATGCGTTTATTTGCAATACACATAGAACTCTTCATACCCTCCTCATGCTCATTATAATTTCTCTTGTGTATTTGTATATTTTCTGCAGTTCCTAGTTTTCAATCTATATTTATTACTGTCTGCTTTTTTTTTCTCCTTACATTTCTATATCGATGTGTGCATGTGTTCCATTTATTCTGGTTGTTCTGACTTCCCCTAAGCCAGACTGAGTTCCTAATCAATGTGGTCTTTTTTTTCATGATAGTGGCTTTTGGGCATCCAGTAATACATTCTTAAGTAGCTCCCAGTTACCATTCATGTTTTTCTGTTTAAATTCTTTTTCCTAACTGATTCAGTCCATAATTGTTTGCAGCTTTGTAAAACTGTCTTTTTAAACTACTGTGTGTATAACTTACTAGCTTGGGCTTTGTTCACTTTGCATGTAAATGTAATCAAGTCACAATAGCTTGTATGTAAGCTACAACTAACATAAAGAAGAACTGATCACAGAACTATCTGTGAAAATGAGGTATGGTATAGAATTCCCTCATACTGGATTCAATCCTTATTGAGTTAGGAAATTGTCAGCTATAATTTTTGGAAATTCCTAGGTTGCTTCATTACGCAAGACCTCCAGCATGTCATTTGGGTTGGTGTTCTTTGTAGTAGCGTCTGCCTATCTGCACATACACAAGTGTATGTGCATATATATACATATAATTTGTCTAACCATAAGGTTATGAATTGCTGAAGGTGCTTAGATTGAATTAGAAAATCCTCAGCAACTAGAACTCATTTTCTGCTTTTTTTAGGTTTGGGTGTGGTTTTTTGTAAGGATTGTAAGATTTTTAACATCTAATAAAAATATGTGAAAATTCAGAAAGCTTCCAACCTGTTTGTGACTTATCATACATATAGATGACACTGATGCCATTTCCTCATTTATCATCCATGAATTCTTATTTACCTCTCTAAAAAAAAAAAAACCAAACACAAAACCCAACCCAAATAAACCCAAACCCTGTCTCTGCAGCCCAGTTAGCACTGGAACTGTTCAAGTGTGCCAGCAGAAGCCATCAGTGCCATGTGACTGCTCTTAGGCTCTGCATGTTGTCTTCAGACAGCATCCCACGGGTCAAAGATTGTTTCTTTAAGCTGTTTGGCAAACGTGTCCGTGTTAGACTTCAGGTGACTCACAAGTAGAAGTAGCTCTGCTTGTAGGTTGAGTTGTATACAAAAAAAAGTGCCAACAGTTCTGTTGGTAACCCTTGGCTATGTTGGTTACAAACTATCACAGACAAGTGAAGTACTTAGAGCTAAGAGTACTGCCTGGACTATTTCTTGTGATGCAAAGTAAAGAGACTCTTTACAGTCAGGGGAAGGATGCTGAACTGCTGGTAAGGTCTGAGACTTTTGCTTACCCCTCTGGCTGATGCTGTTGCTGGATGATGTATTTCTCCTGTGTCCAGGGTGCTTGGATTAAATCTTTAAAAATCCCTATTCTTCTCAGGAATGTTAATAGAATATGGTAACTTTTTACTGAAATGTTTAGCACAAAACCTGCCTCTTTGTAGCTTGTGTAAGTTCCCAGCAGCTATTCTTGAAATAACATAGGTTATTCCACCTTTTGGCTGCCTGCCTCATGCTCCTCATACCTGGACTCCTCAACCTTCTTGGTAAGGTGTTGCTCCTCTGCCCTTGGAGATAAGGCCCTGCCTACTCCCTGGGCTGGTAAGGGCGCTTGGAGGAGTTCCCTGTGTGAGGGATTTCTTTTTCAGGCTTCATTGCCTAACGAGTACTGCACAGCTAGGGGGACTTTTCACCGAGCTGCCGGATGTACAAGGGTGAGAGTCATTGGAGTGCTATGCCATTAGCCTTAAACACACATTCCAGCACCTTTCCCTTGACCTCTTAATGGCTCACTTAGTGAAGATGCAGAGCTCATGAACAAATGTGTTTGATACTTCCCCTGTGCTTAGCAATTGGACTATGTTAGGGGTTTGTTTTCCTATATCAAAGAGACACAGACTTTAGGAACCCCAACCAACCTACAAAAAATATAGAAGAAATTTGTTGGTGTGGAAACAGAGGAATTACTTCCCTTCCTGAGGAAGTCCTGTCAGCCCTCCCAGCATCACATACCAGAAACAGAAACTGCTGCTGCTTTTCTGGATCCTGGGGCTCAGGACTGTTGCTGCACTTGGGACATGCTGGTTTTGACAGCACAGGAAAGGTCAAAATCTGTCAAATTACTTTTGCAGGCAGTGACATCCTTAGCACCTGAAGGTGGATTTGTCTCCTCAGCCAGAAGGTCTAGTACTGGGACAGTGTCAGCAAAGAAAGCCAGCAGCTGTGGTCTGGCTGAGAGAATGAAATCCCAGCACAGATGAGATCTGTGGAGAGACATCAACAAGCAAAGTATAGCAACTTGGGGTTGCAGCAGGTACCGGTTAGGAAGGAGGACTGGGCACACCTAGAATATCACACCAACAATCTCTGCCAGGATCAACTGGAGTATCAACATGCTTGCACATTTTACAAATTTTTTATAAAATTAAACAATTTCCTGTGAAAATATCTTTTGCCCAAAGTGGGAGGGGGAACAGGATGTTGAAATGCTTCACTGCTATCGTTTAACTTTGATGAAAGGAAAACCCGTCTTATTCTTTGCTGGTTTACTTGCTCTCTCCCCTTTTTTAAAAAAAAGCCCATTTATTAACTTTTAAAATAACAATCTGGCAATGTCCTAAAGCCTTGAGTGCAATCACAGCACTTTTGACATCTATCATGACTGGTCTTAAGTGCAGACACTTAGGTCCTGTCAAGCTCTCAATGCTGATCTTGGAGAGCATGGCAGGACACCATAGTAGGGTTACTGCTGTCTGTACTTACTGAGTGTGAGCTGGAGCCTGGTGCTGTTGGATGGGTGGGCCAGGCTTTGAGCAGCCCTTACTGAGGCAGAGTTCCTGCCTTTCTGCTGTGTCTATTACTGTTAGGAGCAATAGGTTGCCATGCTGGCTGTTGAAAGCGGATTCTCAAGTTCGGCTGGGAAATTGCAGGTGAAGGATTTGCAGAAAGACACCTCTCATCCTCTGAAGCTCAGGTCTCTCTCAGCATAGGGTATCTCTGCTTTCCTCTTCATGTCTGTTTCCCTGCTATGCTGCTGTTTGCCCTGCTGCCCACTTCCCAGAGCAGCCGTAGCCTCATAGTTCTGCATGGCCTCACCTTAACTGCAGGGTCACAACTCTCTGCTCCAGGCCAAGCATTTTCCTCCACTGGCTGCTCCTGCTTCTCAGGCTTTTATTTAAAACTTGGACAGTTCTTCATCTTTGTTCTAGCACTGGTGCAGGTCCAGAGAAAGTAGCTGTAGTGGAAACAATGACATTATTTTTTATTATTCTTTCCTATAACTGCATAATACTAGCCCTCATTTTTTTTCAGGTAAGGTAAAATACTTCAAGGACAGCTCAGAGTGGAGCCAAAAGGCTGGTACTGTGCTTGGTGCCTATGGAAGCTCAGTCTGTAGTGGTGTTCCCTCCAGAAGCCTCTTGCTTTCCAGCTGAGGTGTGAGGCATCCTGATTCAATCAGAAAACCATACAGCGCTGCCCAAACCCAGCTGAGCAGGCAGGTGGAGAGGTTGTACTCTTCTTGTCCAAAAACCTCCTGGGAAGGAGGCACCTGTGTCAGGGCTTGGACAGGGACCTCTGTTGTGAGTAGCAAAGAAAGGTAAAGGAGATTCTCAACGCTTATCCTATCACTCACTTGAATGCAAGGCAAAGGGAGATGCAGCCCCAACAGGCTGATCTTGAATTGCCTCTGCTTGCCAGTAGCCTGGAAGTCACACAGACCTCTGCCAAGGCCAGTGGGTTCCTCCTGTGGGAAGAAGCAGTCTTGGAGAGAACCCTAAGACTAAATGACCAACTGGGAAATCAAGCAAGCCTGAGGAAGGGATCAAATTACAATCCATACTTGCATACATGATTGTATCAGGTGTTATTTTTGGGAATGGCAATATTATTCATTAAACAGATTATATACAGGAGGGGAAAAGAATAAGTGAAACCAAAAAGACTTTTGCAGTGTTTCAGTTAAAGAACAGAACCAAAGAGGCCCAGGGCAACCTTCAGGTGGATCTAAGTAATCTTGGGAGGGTGATACTCTCCTTGTAGAAAATTGTGGATGACAGGCCTTTCTGGGGCAGACGAGCACACCACTGGGGCACTTTTAAGGCTCAGTCCAACAATTAAACGAAATAGCCTCTGCCCTCTGGTCAGAAGGCAGCATCTACTTCTGGCATCAAGCCTGCTCCCCATTCAGAGGCACCCATATGCTTTGAAGAGAAATGTGTTTAATAAACCGTAGGCTCTATTTAAATAAACTTTGCTTAGATTCTTATTTTCAAATGTGAGGAGTTGAGGGACACAGTAAAAACAACCCAACATAATAGAAGTTAAAGGATGGGGTAAGGCCTGCTCTGAGAAAGGGGTACAGGGGAGGGAGGAAAGGAGTCCATAGTTTTGAAATCCAGCTTGCAATGCAGTGCCAGTGGATGCAGAACACAAATAGAATTTGTGGGGTTGTAGGACTATAGGAAATGGGTGTGCCTGCCCACACTTGGCTGCCTGGAAAACAGTGGCTGCACTGGGCTCACCCTGCCCCAGCTTGGCCACAGCTGCCTAATTGTACACAGCATTTGGAGCTGAAGCTGCGCCTTAGGCTTTGCACTGCCCAAACATTTCTGCCTTTGCTTTCTGCTTCTCTTCTTTCAGGAGCCTGCAGGCTGCTTTGTTGCTCTTTTTCGCAGGCAGGAGGGTTGGTGCTACCAGGCAGCAGGGTTCAAACCTGTGTATTAGCAGTGGAAGTAGAGTTGTGCTCCAGAGTGGCACTAGCTTCTGCTTTTTTCTGATGATAGTATTTGCAGTTTAGGGCCATTCAGGGTCATATGGTATCACTTAATGGTATGCCTATATGGTTTTCAAGAGTGTGCTCATGGTCTTACGTCCCATGTTGATTCTTTTAAAGGTCAAGTAAGCTTAATTCTCTCTTGGCACCTCTGTGCTATTCCTGCCTTTAAAGCTAAATTGTGAGCCATTTTCATCTTCATGGGAGGATCTGACTTGTCCTTCTATTTATCTATTTTGATATACTATAAAATCTGTTATGGTTAAATGTTCTGGTTCATAAACCCAGTTCAAAAATAAAATATGGATTTGGTAATTCAAATATTCTATGCTTTGTACTTTAGAAATTCCTCTTGAAACAACTCTTTCTGTCAGCAGAGATCACGAGGATTTGTAGTCTAGAGTTTATTAATATTGCCTGCCTGTTCCCTGTTTCTAACTGATCGTGAAGGCTGACCTTTGGGTAGAGAGGTTGCTCAGAAGAGGAAAACGAATAGAAATACCTTCAAATATGAGTGGGTTGGGAGAGACATTCCCTTTCCTCGTCACTGGCCGGGACACCGGGCACAGAGAGGAAGAGCTGTGGGAAGTGAAAGGAGATTCATGCCTCAGGGAGGAGGTTTTGGAGATTTTCAGGCAAAGCTTGGTGTGGTCTCGAGGAGGGCTAGAACAAACAACTAGGCTGTGGCAGCATGGTTGCCTCTGAACTTTATTTTACACCTTCCCTTTTGCTGCAAGGTTCTGCCTGAAGAGGCATTTTACACAGCTGTGCACTGCCTCCCAGGGCAAGGCCTACAGTGGTTCCTCCAGTCAGCTCCAACCACGGGAGGCTGATGTGGGTCTTGTACCCCTCATGTCTTCAACAGCAGATGAGCAGGACAGGACCCAGCTGGCTTAGCCTGGTACAGCTTGGAAAGGGATGAAACCAACCTGGCTTGTCACAAAGGAGTAACTGGCGCTGAGCCACGATTGTTTTTACCTCATCTCTAAATATGAACACGCAAAACTTCCTTACTAGTGACATGTAATTGGTCTCCACATTAGTAAGCCAAATTCAAGAAATCATAGTCTCCTTTCATTGGCCTTCAGTTTCTTTATTTTGTTCTCATCTAAATGGTTTTTTGATGCTGCTTAAAAACACGTGGGAACCGTTTTGTTCTACTTCTTCCCACCACATTATAATTTATGCTTTAGCGGTGTTGTTCCTACCAGTCATTTTTGGAAAGATCCCTTTCTGTTAACTGTTGTTCTTTTTTGAGAAGAAAACTCACCAGGAGACTTCCCAAACCCCATTTATTTAAATCACAAATCTTGGTCACTTCTGGGAGCTGCATCTATTTCTTTGATGAAATGGTAAACTAGGATTGAAGCCAACACCTATAAAAATGGCATTAGTAGAGTTGTAAGAATCTAATGGCTGTGAGTTTAAACTCCACGTATAATGCAGTAAATTTTACAATCCACATTTTCAATGTAAAAATGGAAATGAGATGCAATAAGCAGCTCCCCTGAGGCAGCAGTATAAAGTCTACAGTAATTCTTACAGCATTAAAGAAGACAAGAAAAATCATAGCTAGTTGCTAGCTACTGTAATAAGGGGAGTTTCCTGCTCACCTTACTCTGGATTGTCTCTGTGTGTTTCTGGCCCTTCTGCTTCGCAGGCTGTTGTTAAACACAGCTTGGCTGGTTTCACACAAAGATTCACGGTCCAGAAGCATGGCTGCTCTGAAGAGCTGGCATCAGGTCTTCTTGCCAGAAAGAGGGGGGGGTGCTGTGCAATGAGGCAGAGAAGGGAATTGCCCCTTAGCTTAGGCACCGACAGAGATGACGTGAGTCCATGGTCTGAGCTCTGACCTGCGGTGGTAGCTTTGGGAAGCTGCAGTACCTCAGGGGAAGATGGGACTAGGCCTGGCCAAGTGCTGTAAAAGCAGTACTGGGAGATCCTGTTTGAGATTTGCCTTTGTGTGGCTACCCTTGCACAGGATGAGTTTCTATTTTGCTGAACTTGTAGGTAAAACAGGCTAGTGTGGGTTGGGTTTTTTCCTGTACAAAATGGAAAGCTGTTTTTTCCTTGGAGATGGTGATGCTTTACTAACTGTATAGGAGATATACCAGGGAAACCTTGCCTGGTAATGACAACCTGCCTGTATTTGTAAACTACATGTTAAAATACCCTATAGGGAAGTTACTGTGCTCTGTTGGTAGCTGTAAAGGAAACTTGATTCTGCTTGGTTTTTCCTCTGGGAAGGAGGTTGTTCTGCAAGGTATGCTTTCCTTTGTATTTGCCCTGCTGGCCTCTAGGGCTTCTGAGGAATTGCTTGTAGGTACATAGACCTGAGAGGACCGGTGTGAGTCTGTTTCCCACCTGCTAAGAAGCAAGGAACTGGAGATTGCAGATGCCCATTCAGCAGCAGGCATAGCCTTTGGTGCAAGGCTGCCCTTTCTGCCATGTCCCCCAGCCAGCTTTTCCCACCCGCTGCCCTGTCCTACTCAGAGTATTGCAGCGCAAGGTGCCTGCCCAGACTGTCAGCAGAGATGCTTGTGCTTTCCATGTCCCAGTCTTGCATGGGCATGACAGACAGTGCAACTTTTACTCCCAAATATCTAGATGAATGATTATAAAAAGTGCTATTTTTGAAGACATAGCAGTCGATTATGCATTTGACAGAAGGTTTTAGGAAATAGGCAATGTGGGATGTACTGGGAGGAAAAAAAAAATCAATCTGTGTATTTGTCTTTTAACTAGTTGGAGACACATTGGCACATATTTTTGGCACATTAATGAATTCTGCCTTATTTAATCTCTGCTACTCTTATAATATGAATTTGTGTTCCATTTGGGTGTTAAAAATCAGAAAGTCAGGGAGTTAAGTTTCCAGAGGAAGTTATAATCACTTCAAGCTCCTGAGCCGGAATAAGGAGGCAGCTACAATTGCTCTAAAGGAGAGCAACCAAACAAAAGGCTTCATAATGCAATTTGTATCACGTTCCTATAGCTGTGCACAGGTGAGAGGGAGGGCTCTGCATAGCAGCATAGCTCCCTGCAGCTTCCCAGCAAACATCGTCACTCAGTTACTTGCTCCAGCCCCAGCTGCTGGCTGTGCTGGAATGCTCAGGCCAGGGAGGACTGAAAGGTTCAAGGGAGCATGCTGGGGCTGGAGGATGTTCTTTTTCAGAATAAACTTTGCCGGTTTACTTGTGTCTGACTCCATCCTGCTTTAAACTTGCAAGTGCTCAGTGTTTCTTATTGATGGCTTATTTCAGTAAATATGATATATTTTTTTCTAGTTTCCTCAGTGTACGTCCACTTCCATATTTTTTTTATTTGAATGAAAATACAACTGCCATGTGTGAAAGATCTTCGTTTGGCAAAAAATGGCTTAAATAAGAAAACACTGCGTCTTCTGGGGAATAAGGATCGGCTAGATTTTTTTCTCTTTTTTTCAGCCGTGACGGTGAATATTTAGGAAAGCACAAGGGGAAGATTTAGAGAAAACAGCATTGTTCTGAGCATGCGTAGCAGCACTGGAGTGGGCAGCAGCAGCAGTGGTACAAGCAACAGCAGAGAAGTCGGAGAGCTGTCTCATTTCTACAGTGTTAATCTTGCTTCCATGGTGGGTTATGGAGGACAGCCAGGGTCAAATCTGGCTGCGCTGGGCTAGCTGGAGAGTAGAGGCTCGTGGCACACCTCAAAGTTTCAACTAGAAGTGGCCTGTTATTTTCCATAGTGCAGTTTCATTGAAATCAAAACATTTAATGAGAGCAGGTAAATTGTTGATATTTGTGAGATGAAAAAATGGTGATATTTTTTTCCCCCATGCTTGACAAAACAATTTTGTTTTGACAGTGTCAAAATAACAGGCTTTCAGAGAATTGTTTAGAAAACTCAAAAAAGTGACTTTGTCAAAACCATTTTTTTTCTGTGTGAAATTGTCACTTTTGATTAAACGTTTTATCTAAATTTTCTAGAAAAACTAGAGGTAAATGGGGATGTTTAATTCTAAGTGATTTTGTCTGGTTTCCAGTATTTTGTATGATTCCTCATATTGTCCTTTCATGTCACAACTCCCTCTACCTGTGCGTCCACAGTAAGGATGGCTCATAAAAGTACATAGAGTTTAAATTTATTTTGAAGGAAACACTAAAAATTTGGTATTTGTTTTGCTACTTCTGAGACAAAATATTTTGAAAACATCAACAGCAATCTTTGACACAAATTGTTTTTATTTTTATACTTTTATTTCTGACTGACAACAAAGCCAAATTCCAAAATCAGATCAAATTTTTCATGAAATGTAAATGTTGAGGTCTGGTCTGCCTTAGGGTTTTTGTTTTTTTTCCCCCTATATTTCTGAAAGAAAAGGATTTAGCAATATAGTTATGAATGATTTCATTAGTGTTGAGCTGAAGTGAAAATAGTTACTCTACAAGAAAATCCAATTTTTTTCTAAGGCTTGGAAGGGAGCAGAGGAAGGTGTGAATTCCACTTTCCAGCTACATACAGTGTCAAATACAGAAATTCAGCTGATCTCCAGGCTGCACAATTTTTTGTGAATGAGGAGGAAGGAGGAGAGGGGACCAAGTTTATACCACAGAAAGTGGTAGTGGGGAAAATTTCAATACCATCCAGGCAGAGGCTGATACCCAGGAAGTACTTCCCTGGGTAGGGTAGGGCAGAGCGGCTGGGGTGTTGTAGGACTGGTATGAGAAGGGCTTGTGCTGCTTTCCCTGCTGAGTCACCTTGTCCATGGCAGGATGGATCCATTTCTGGTCCAGCTATTGTGAATCTGCGTGCCCTACTTCGCAGCCTCACACATAAACACTTAGCTATTTCATTTTATGTGAAGTCCAGCTGTCCTCATTCTTTGAAGTACCTTCTCTAGCATTAACAGATGTTCAGTATCACTTTGCTGCTGTAATCAGGATGTCCTTGATCTTCATTACTATGTACTGTACCTCTGAGTACGCTCTGTGAGTGACTCTGTGTGTGTATTTTCTCCCTGGTCCTCTGCAAGATTGCAGAGATGGATGAAGCTCACTCTGGTCCCCAGGCTGATTTGGATGTCTGGCTGAACATGGCAGTCATCTGGGGCAGAACAGCAAGTGATTGCTCAGGTTCATTGCCAACATACCCTAGACAAAAGTTAATTTTATTTGCAGAGCTATTTGGAAAAGCCTGAGCGTCTATATGAGTTTGTTCCATCTGATATCTGAATTTGTGGTTTTTGTTTCTTGCTATTATGTCATTTAAATTCCTCCTTTTGCGATTTCTTTTTAAGGAAGAATTGGTACTCCTGGAGGCTGGTGAGGTGGCACAGATCAGCTCATTTCCAAGACACTGGTTTTAATTTGTCTTAGGTCATCAGAAACAATTGTGTCATTTAATGACTATTCAGTGTATTTAAAATGAGCAAATATTCTTATCCCATTTCCCAGTGGAAAAACATTTTATCAGAACTCCCTGGGAGGAAGCTTTACTTTGTAAACAGCACCTGTTGGCAATAGGAGCAGCCCCTGCCTACCAGAACTATTGCTGTCTTCACTGATACCTCATTGACAGCCTAATGACCTCTGCACCTCAAATGCCCTGTTCCTCCCACCGCCTTCTCGTTAAATGAGGGATGTGCTTTTTGGCTTTTCTTTGTCTTTTCACTGATGTAGGCTTTGCTTCTACTAAATAATGATAGACATCCTGCTGCTGATAATGCTGGGGAGGGTAATGCTTTAGTGCAAACCTAGCAATAAGAAAAATATGTATTTAATTTACTGTAGTTTATTACCTATTAAATTAATGTCCCATGCATGTGGAACGTAGTAAGAGTTTGTTCGAGTTGCTTGGTAGGCAGCTTTTCCTGAGTTCACCTCCTACATTGCATTAGTTTAATACAGATAACGGACACACTCTAACACCAGTGGGAGCTGTCCTAGTCTTCCTCCATCACTTCAGTTCTTCGTTGTACTCTTTTGTATGGGGTACCTAGTGCTGTGGTGACTCCAGGCCTAACTTCTTGGCACAGCCTCAGCCCTTTTCTGCAGCGAAACAAGGTGGTAAGCATTTGGTTTTCACTATGAAAACACAAGCCTCTTCTAAATGCGCTGTTTTTCTGAGAATATAGGATGGATTTTGAGAATTTTACAAGTAAATCTACTAGTTTGTTAAAACCAATTAGAAACGTGTTCCCTGCTAAGTTCCAGTCCATCTTTGTGTTCGGGGTGGCATAGTGGACAAGAGCAAACACTTCAGACTGTCTGTGTTGTCAGATGGTCAGTGTTGCTGCATTGAAAAAACCCTCATGATGGTGGTATATTGAAGACTGTTATCCAATTCTTACCATGGATGTGTTGAGGACAACTGTGTCTTCCAAACTGTTTAGCTGTTGCTTGAAGGAGCTGTGGAACTGGGACTACAGCAGCACCTCAGTTTAGGATTGGCACATTGGGCCTCTACGAAAGGCTTCTGGTGGGGGAATTTACACAGCTTTTTTCTGGAAATGTTCTGTGGCCCATGGCCACCAGTGCCTGGAAAGTTTGTGAGGATGGCTTTTGCTTCCTTGGCACAGGGTTGGGCAAAATATTGGGGGGAAAAAGCAGGGTAGCCTTAAATCTACTGGACATTAAGATTTTGTTCTCAGCTCAGTTACCACAGAAGCCATGAATGTTGGTGACCCGAGGCCTTGGCTAACAAGGCAAACCCACCCTGGCAAAAAGAGCATGTCGGTGCCATGCAGCGTGGTGCACACTAGGATAACTGAGCCTGTGCCCTGGGACACACTAATAAAATGTGGTCTCACCCATAGCAGTAGGTGGGGGTTGTTGCCCCATCTGGAAGCCTGGCTAGGCTGATGTTGCCTTTTTGACTAATTTGGGTCTGGAATGAAGCTATTTATTCCAAAATAGTTATGAAGAGAAGTCATTTCAGTTGCTTAAGTTTTCAGATAATTTCTTTGGAGATCAGTGGCACATGGAAGACTCCGTGCTCTTGGTCAGTGGGCATGAGCTGAGACTCATACAACCATGAGGTTACCCTTAGATTTGCAGTCTGAGCAGGTGTGTTGTTTATTGCCTTCTTTTGAGGGTTTCCCTTACCTCACTTAAATTCATTGGCATGTTTTCTGTGTAGAATTCAGAAATGTTTTCTGGAACAGAGGAGTTCCAGAAAATGAAAGAAGTCTCGTTGCTTCAGAGAAAAAAATAAATGAAGGGAAGGATGGGATCAAGCAATAAAACTCCAATGAATACCAGTCTTTAAAATCAATAATCTACTGTTTGATCACAACTACTAATCATGTGGTTATTGCCTGGCATGAGGACTGGACAGCTTTACAGTTCTGGGTTGGAGCAGAGCTCCAAGCAGAGCTCTGTGTTCACCTAGAGCTTTTGGAGACCTGGGTTAATTCTTTCACCATTTTAACTCTGCAATTGCTGAGTGTAAACTCCTGCAAGCAGTACCAAATGCTCACATGTTGAGTTAATGCTCACATGCTCAGAGCACTAAAGTAATTGATGGGTTTGGGCCAGGACAGGATTTTTTACCTGGGTCCTATTTTCATTTTTTGTACCCTCTGTAGAGTAGGGTGTAAGTTCATCCTGTACCCACACAGGGAACATCTTTAATTCTTTTTCTTTCTTAGGCTTATTATAGTTAGGGGCTTTAGTCCTTTTGCTACGTGGTTTTTAATTTGTTGCTGAGCGATTTTCGACCCACAGCAGATGGAGTTGGTGAGAGCCCCTTGTAATAACTATACAGAGAATAGCTGATGTATGGTGGTTGTACTTCCTGACTTCCACAATACTTCATGTACTGAAGTTCAGAATATCCTTATAAGATTCTTATCTGTAAATTACTGAGATGTACTTTCATTCTTCATTTTCAATTTATCATATGTATATATGTATGTATGATGTCTTGAAGCATTTTGATCCTACAAGCACTTTGCTTGTTGATCAGGCATCAGTGATTTTCTCGTACCAAGAAATTGTTTCCAAAATAAAATGTAGCTTTTAAAATACTTCCTCTGGGGATTAATTATTCATTTTACATGCATGATTTGCACCAATGTCAGTGGGAATTGCTATCACAGAATGATGAAAAAGAAAACCATGGACCCTGAAGCAGGAAAATTGTTTGTCCGGTGCAAGTTGTCAGTCATAAGGGCTGTTCTTGCCTTATTTCATGGTGGTCAAAATAAAAACTCTTGTCAGACTTGATGTGGGCTGCAAAAAAAAAGTTAGTTGCTCAAGTGCAAGTCTAGCTTATTCTGGCAGCTGAGTTTGGCACAGTACCAGTTCCTTGGGTGCACTGAACTTTTGGGGTCTCAGAGTAGGTGGGAGGTGCATTCCTCCTCTAAACCATCACATCCACAAGCTGCAGCTGTGAGAGAAACAGAGACCCAACTTCTGAACCTCTGGAATGGTGATATCTGCATGAGGTGCACAGTTTGTCCTCTGTAACTTTAGTAGTATTTCCTCAACAGTTGATTTAGAGAGTTGCTATACATTAACGTCCATATGTGTTTGTGGAGAGAGTGCATTTTAAAATAGGCAGCTTGGCCTGGTAAAGGTGAAGCACCTCCTCCAGTAGGCTGGAGGCTGCTCTGGTTGTACAGCTTGTGCAGAGAATGGAGTTGTTCATTCTTGAAATAAAAATTAACATAAGAATCTGCCATGTGGAGTCAGATCCCTTAATAGCAGTGAGGAGCTATGAAGTATGCTCATCCAGTGGTAAGAAGCCAGTGTTTGGTACTGGAAAAGTGTTTAGACTCATCTCAAGTAGACCATTGTGTCTGTTCACACTACAGCAATTTTTTAAACAGTTGTTACTTATTATTACTACTCAGATTGAATTAGATGCTGTACTAGAACAGAACATAAAGACTGGCCCTGCCCAGAAAAAGTTAATATGAATGTGTTTAAGCTATTTTTTTAAATTTGAAAATAAATACATAACAGCTGCTGCCATTCCAGAGGAAGGCCTGAGCCTGTGAAATATCTGGCTTACATAAAAGTTAACAGTTCTTTTAAGTTAGATTTAAGTGATGGAGTGGGTGTGAAGGGGTGGGAAAGTACTCCAATTACCCACAGCCTGGACTGGCTGAGTTTTCCTGCTAGTCAGATCAGCAGTGAAACTGTTAACAATGTTGACATCCACATTGTCATCATTAAACTGCAACCTAAACACTCCCTTTTGATTAAAGGCAGCATCTTAAATCTCTCCTCACTATTGTTGGAGTATTCCATCTGCTTGAGCCAACAGTCTGGACTTGAGTACCTGCTTGGAAGGTTTCTCTCCTAAGCAGAGGACTGAGAGACTTCACTGTCACTGAAAACAGCTGAGAACGTGCTTTCCTTTGTATGGGGCAGGGTGCATCTTGCCAGTTGTACCTGCAATATTTTTTTTTCCTTCTGTTGAGAAAATAATGAGGATATGGCTGCCTCTTCTGTGACTTGGCTGCACACAAAGGCAATGACAGAGGACACTTGACTTTTGCCCACAGTTCAAACGTGGGTTTAAAATTACAGGTGCAAGTTCCGTGGTTATAAATTGCTGTTGCAAAAAAGGCCAAGTGGAATAAACTGTGCCATCCGCTTTAGCAGAGGGAAACTGAACATGCCTGGGGGATGCTGCTACAGAAAAGTTAGCATCTTGTAACCACCTGTCCCACTGCAGGGGGACCCCTGGGGATAAAGACAAACACGTGTTCAAACAAAAGGCAGGGGTTCTCCCTCTCCACTCCTCTTCATTTAAACAAAATAAGGCAATATGGTTCTGGTTTTGTTTTTTTCTTAAGTAATGTGGAGGGAAGTAAATTTGCCCCAGTGTGTGAAACAAAGCCCAGCCACGTTCACAGCTGTGTCCTGGGACATCCATCCAAAACCAAGGTTTGAATGGAAACATTGACACAGCCTGACCTGCAGTGGTACTGCCATGACTCGTTACAGAAATGGCAGAACACATGAGAAGCTGGAGCGCCGCCCTGGGTGGGGTGCAGCAGTCATAGGTTTTATAGGGTGCCGTGTGTATTGGAAACGTGGTCATAAACGGGCATAAACATTATCTTCTTCAACTTACTTAATAAAATGAGTCAGGGTAAATAGGGAAATGTGAAAACATGTTCCCTGCTTCTTTTATTGAATAGGCGCCTGACTCTACTGCTATGGTCATTCTTTTTGTGGAAGGTTTTTTCTTTCTTTTTCTCAGGATATGTGTGTGAGGGAGCATACATAAAAAAAAAAAAGAAAAAACACCTCAATCCATTTACATCCTTCCTAAGCAGCTTAGCTTTATTGCTTTGTGGAGTTCTAACCAGTCTCTCTCTTTGCTGGGCAAGAGTTTTCCAATGTGTTTTTCCCTCTTGGAAGCTAATCTTCTGCCAGACCGCTCGTTGTGGCATCACTGCTGCAGGGCTACGGGTGCAGGTGGATGCAGCTCACATCTACCTGCAAAAACCTCTGTACTTGACAATGTTGGAGACAGTTTCTCTCTCTCCCCTTAATGCTGTGATAAATCTGAGTGCCCCAGGAAGGGGAAACAAGCATATTTGGAGAAAGTTAGAAAAATCTTCATAGAAAACTTCTGAGTCCATAATTCACAGCATCTTGTTTGGTTGTGTGTGGGTCTCTCGGGCCTGCTGGCTGCTAATAGTTCCCAGAAGTTGTAAGTAAATGTTTTATCCATAGCAGTGCTTTGTACAAGGGAAACAGCAAGGAGCAAACCCTGTCCCCTGCAAACCTCATAGTAACAAGTAACAGTTTTTCTCAGGTCTGATGCTCTGACCACACATGGTCCTTACGCTGCTTCTGCCCCCTTTTGCTCTTTGAAGTCCAAAAATTACACCTTCTTGAAAGGAGGAAAACTGGGGAAATGATTTTTTTTCTCCTTTGTTCAAAAGTACTGTGGTGCCTGTGGTGTCCTGGGGAGGTTTGGCGCTCCATATGCCATTCCTGCCTTCTGTGGTGTGACAGATGCAAAAGGCCCTTTCACATTTACCACTGTGGCATGACAACAATGTGTGTCCCTGATTACCGGCAGCGTGTCGCTCCCAAGGTTATGGAGTGCAAATGATTCTGTACCCATAAAAAATTAATCTCGATGTTCTCTGGTTTGTCACTCTATACATAATTGGCCACGTTTGAATTTCATTCAGGCCAGTGAAAATTAAGAGTAATCCAGCTGAGTTTATAATTGCTCAATCTGGTGTAATAGTTAGCCAAATACAGGGTCTGCCTCTCTCTGTGTGCATATATATTGGTTTGTACATATATATATAAATAGATATCTGTATATCTATAAATATGGGGGTTTGTATGTGTGTGTATGAAAATGCTCAGTACTCCAAAACATCTTCTTTTAAAGATGGAAAGATACCAATAGAATCAAACTGTAGGGACAATAACCATGGAGGGGTGTAGGGGGGTGGGGGAAGAAGAGGATTATTATGGACAGTATGGAAGGAAGGGGGAATTAATAATATTTTGTCTCTCTGCATTCCATTTTTTGTGTGTGCCTGTGCCATTTTGTTTGGAGTATATCGTCATGCCAGAAATAAAAGCAAAGTTCATTTACTCAGAGGAAATGAAATAAAACCGTGAAGACTTAAACCAGTAAAATGTAAAACATGCTGACGACATTGAACTTCTCCTGCTTTACCTTGACAAAAAAAATAAATAAAAAAGCTAATGTTTCTGGAAGGCAACTAGTGCTGTGACCTGCACTAATTAATCTGCCCATCAGATCCAATTAAGCACTTCCAAATCTGGCAAATTGCCACTCTTCTTGAGACACAAATGTAAGTAAATACGAAGGTGGTAAATCACAGCCCTCCAGTGATGCCTCTGTCAGCAGCCATGAGCAAAGAGCAGCAGATATTGAGCCTCCAAACACTCAGTGCTGGATAATAAAAATGTTTTTGTTCGCAGGGATAAAGCAGAGCACATCACCATCTGCTTATACCTCTCTGATGCCTGGTGGCTCATGCACCTGCTCAAAGATCGACTCTCGTGGATGCAGCCCTGGTCAAGCAACTGGAGCAAAGCCCAAGGGCAGGGCAGTGTCCACCACAGGTGAAGGTTTTCCCACATGTAGTAGTGTGGAGGTTTGAGACATGGATCATACAGTCATTGATTGCTGCTTGGGCTCAGTATCTGCTGGGAGAGCAGATGAGAGGCAAAGCCACCTGAAGGGGCTGTTCTTGTACTGGAAGGAGATTTACAGGTAATTTCCAGAGCCGCTTTTACAGTCAACTGTTGGTTCCTTTGCATCTTGAGGTGAATGAGGTCAAGTCTTTGCAAGGGCAGCTGTGGAGCTCCTTCCCCATGCTCACAGCAGCGTGTTACTGTGCGTGTGCTAGGGTGGCTGGTCTGGCCTGGCCTGGGCTGACCCTGCACGACCTGAGAACTTGAGCTGTGCTTTAGAATAAAGTGTCTACAATGGCACTACTGTTACCACTTGGTTTATAACCCCCTGCCTGCTTTGAGGGTATCTGGTGCGGTAAAAACTTCTAAATAACAGGTATTCAAATTGGTGAAATGCTTTGATTTGATCCTTTGGTCTGAACCATAAAATTATTTCGCTATATTGTTGGCCTTGGTGTACCAATAAGCATTTAAGACTTTGTGTCTTTATGGGGAATAACTGAAGTTATTCCAGGTAAGGTGATATTATCTTCAGTTACCCACAGTGGACCAATGGATCGGTCCCGCCTACTCGTGCTTGTGTACATACAATAAAAAAATAACAAAATATAGATGAAAGTGGGGTCTGACTATTCAGGAGCTCTGACTATGCCTGTAAAACTGTGGGGTCCTAAAAGTTTATAAATAACTTGAGCCAGCTTTACATTAATCACTTTGTTACAGGCAGTTAATCATAACAAAGGGCTTTAAAATATGTAAAAAAAATAGAGAAAGTTAATGAAACTGAAGGACTGGGGGCAGTTTGTCAAAGACCCTCTTTTTTAGGGTTCAGATTCCCAAAAACTTCCAGTGTCTGAGTCAAAAGGTGGCTGTAAGTAACAGCAACCCCCATGGTCCCTGATATAGTTGATGCAGCAGAACCCGGACGGCTTGTGCACAAACAGTGGGATTCCCTTTTTCACACACACTTTGAAAAGAAAGGTGAGCTGGTGATGCTTAAGAAGTGGTAGTCTCAGCCCCGTTGAAGCTAGTGTTGAAATCCAGGCTCTTTTTAAGGCATTTAAGTCACAGTTTTCTAAGACTTGAGTGAAACAGGTTGGGGATGGTTTAAATAAAGATCGTATATCTTCATGTACCTGAGAAACGGCCTGGTTTTCAGAGGTGCTGAACCCACACTTGACAAATGATTGATTGATTTCTTTACAGAAATCCTTTTCTTTGTGTAACTGCTTCTGAAATTTAATCCTGGGTTGTAGGTGGTGCGAAAGCCTGTTTGAAGGAAAATAAAAAAGTTTTTTTTCTCCCTCTGTATTATACAATAGCACTGAAATTATTTCAAAAGCAAAAAGTAATTAACCATTTTGAAAGACTATCCCTGTATGGAGTTCTATTCTCTGCTCTACTGTCCATTTTTGATATGGAGGGAGGGGAGAGGGTGCCCCTTAGCTTGGGGGTGTTGTGCGTATGTGTTCACTCCCTGGGTCAGCAGCATTCTGTGTTGCCTTGTACATGGCCAAGCTTGCAGGTCAGTGTGTTCCTCTCAAAAAAAAAAAGTCTGCCCTTCTATAGGGAGAAATTTGATTGCTGGGCACCCCGATGCCATCACATGGTCCTTTTTGCAGGCGATCTGTGCTTGTTACCATTCACGTATGTTTTCTGCATCCCCTGTCACCAGAATAGAGATCATACAACCTGCTCTTCCTTCCACTGCTCCCTTTGAGCAAACAGCCAAAGACTGAAACAGGGCAGTGCTGAAACAGGGAAAGCTAAGATGGTTACACCAAATATAGCTGGATGAGTCTGCTGCAGCATTTCACCTGTGCACGTGCAGTTCAGGCCAACACAGTCCCTTACCTGTTTTAAGGGAACAATCATGGACAGAACCTACTGGAAAGAGAGAGGGGCAATGTGCCGGCAGGTGAGAAGTGGATGGTTAGGCAGTGAAAGGTGTCTCCTTCAGAGTTGAGGCTGAATTGGGAAATGTGCTCGTGTGCCTCCGTGTAATGACCGTGATCCGTACCCCTGTGTAACTGGCAGCAGCAAGGTGAATGGAGTACACAGCCACAAGTGATGTACACACCTTGCAGGTACAACACTCGTTTGTGGAAGCAACTGAGTTATGACGATGTGCTTGGAGATGTACAGATCAGGTCTGGAGGAAAGCTCAATGGTACATTTCCTCCTACACATTGCTATCTCACCTGCAGGCTGCTGGGTTTCTAGTGTGTGAGAGCTATTGTACAGATCAGAGCAAAAGCAGGTACCACAGGGCTGCCGTGGTAGCGGAAGGGCTTCCAGCCTGGCGTGATGTGTGGCTCAGTTTTCATTGGTGTGGTAGAAAGCCCTGAGTCTTGAGTACTGAGAGGTTTCAGACAACAGCTACAACGCCTGGGTTTGGGTCTCACTACTCCTCCAAGGCAAGTGCAGTATGACGCACCCATTAAAAAATATTAATTCAAGCATTTATTGTCCTAGGCTGAGTTTGATCCATAGAAGTAGAAAAGGCCTCTATCCTTCAGATTACTCTGTGCTTTGAAAATGCTCCTGTTCTGCATTGTGTGGGAGATGACTTGCAGTGCAATACAGGCTCTGAACCAATGACCTGTGAACTTGTCCGTGCCATGACAAGTCTTTGGTCTGCCGATTGTCTGTTTTCATGAATCATCACAAAAGGATTCCTTGGCTAGTGCACCTCCTCCTCCCATAACTTCACAATGGTCTGAGCAAATAATCTTTTCTTAAACGCTACCAAACAATTGTATCTTACACAATAGGGAGATGTTTGTCGATGCATTGATTCATGGGGAAATCAAGTCTTGAATACATCGCATATCCTCTTTATAAAATATGTGCTGTGGAATGCAGTCTCAAGCAAAATATATTATAATCCTTTAGCCTTGTATGAATAATTTAAAAAAAAAAAATCCACACCAATCTCAGCCAAACCACACAAAACTGACACCTCATGTTTCATAAATGAATTAAGCATAGTAGAGCAATTGTCCTTGGCTGTAGGTCCATGTTCTTATGTGACAGTGCCTTCCTCACAATTATTTAATCATAAAGGTGTTTACTAACACTATTTTTCTTGCAACAGTTTTTAATAACATTCTTTGGGGAACAGCTCCACTTAAGAGTCTTAAATTACTAGCTTTTTTTCAGACACATGCATATTGGCACTTGTGTTTATGAATGTATTTTTCCATTTCTTTGTGTCTAATATGTTGTGGCTTAATAGATTATGTGAGACTCAAAAGGGAATAAATATGGGGTTTTTCCTCTAGAGCTGATAGTAAAATAAAAATTACTTTCATGAAAATCTACAATGTTTTTGAAGTTATTTTCTGTGAAAGTTAAAAATTAATCAGTTCCCTCTCTGTTCACCCTATTTGTTTTTAAATGATATCAATATGTTTGTGAATTTTCTGTATCTTCCCCTACTACAATGACAGTTTAAATAGCGTTTTTGAGGTATGAAAGAAACAATTTTTTCCACCCTATGAAATGTACATTGTGGTGAAGTTCATCATCGTTTTGTGCAAAAGATTCCCTCCTCTCCCCCTAAAGTTGTATTTAGTTAAAGGGAAAACCAGTTATAAATATGAAGAGTTCCACGCATTTCAAGAAGAAGGATGGGAAAGAGCTATTGGGAACAGAGACCTCTTAATCTCTTGCTTCCAAACCTTGAATGTTCCATAAAAGCTAAAAACACCTGGAAAAGGGAAGGATAGGTGCTCTGCTACTAGGTTAGCTTCAGCCCAGTACTTGTAAGCTTTAGTGCAGCTACCTGGATGAGAAGTGCTGCTTCCTCTCCTGCTCCTCCCACTGTTGAGGGTGCTTGTTTGGGTTGTCAAGAGGGCTAGCACTGCCTTCTCTATGTCACATCAGTCTGTGTGAAGCATTATTTGTTGCACTTACTCATTCCTGAACCTAGCTCTTCCAATTCTGCCTCATTGGGCACAAACTTGAAGCTCTCATTGGGGGCAAACTTGAAGCTCTCATTTGCCCTTGAGGATAAATTTACTTTGTTTCAGTGATAAGAAATGCAGCAAGCTCCATTTGTGCATTTGCCTAAGTTGTTTTCCACAAATTGCCCTTCTCCTGAGTCCAGCTCTCCAGAGAGGGACCATCAGAGACAGAGAATTTTGTATTCAGGTTTTTGTGTTTAATCTTTCTTGGAGCTGTCAGCTAACATTAAAATGGGTTTTCTTTCTCTTTCTTTGCCTTTTCAGTTTCTTCTTTTATACGATCCTCACAAATTCAAGTTAACGTTATGGAAAAATTGTCACTATGAAAAAAATACCCAGACTCAGTGCCAGTGATATCAAAGCTAAAAAGTTATGTAAAAATCAAACAAAATATTACAAATAGGTACAAATATTATATTGTATGGCACAAAAGGCCATGCTAAAGATCAGTTATTAATTATAAAATCTCAGATTATTATTTACATAAGTCATTTTTGCAATGGTTAAACAAAGAGCAAAAATTATTAAAGGTTTTTTTTTTCCTCTCTAAACGTGTGTATTTTTCTTGATCTAAATCACCACCAACAAAAAAGCTTTAGGAACTCAAGAAATGAAGAGTCAAGAGCTAAACTCTCTTCTTGTTTGTACCTGCCAAGCCACACTGAAGTCAGCAAGCTGGTATGGGTGTAAACCCAAGAGGATGTCAGTCTTTGCATTTTCTTCTGCAGAGCTCACGCTTCCCGCTTGGGAGAAGGATTGATGGATCTCAAGTGAGAAAAGTCTGAATCCATACTTCTGGGTCTAGATGCTCTGGACTGTCAGTCAAGGTGAGCACTTCGCAGCTCAGAGTTTGACAGGAGACCCAGAGTGATTGTAATGTAGAGAAGGATTTCAATGGCTAAATATTAATTTTGAGCCTAGACTGATATTCTCCATATGTTGTGAGCCTTCAATATTTAAACACACATTTCTAGTTTGTTTACCTCTTACAAAATTAGGTATCGCTTGCCACTTTCAGAGTTGGTTTGTTGGTCAGATTGTAGCTGCCCTCCAAAATACAAGATCAGCTCTCTCTGGCTTCTCAAAATCAAGTCATTTGTCTAACAGAAAAAACCTCCTTCTCCCAGAGATGCACACACGAGTTAATGTCATGCATGGCTACAGCCATAATTTGGTATGACGCTTGTATGGTTCGTACTACAGGTCTATGGTGGATTTGAAGAATGAGGGGAGCAATACTAGATGTTTGAGTCTAGACCTCAAAAGATATGAAGATTTTGATGCAAAATCTTTTCTATTTCTTCTTGTCCAAATGTTACGTTTTTCAGAGATCCTAGACTTTCCTACCTACAAATTTCCCTCTTTACCTGAAGAAGGTTTCTGATGTTCAGCCAGTCTCCTATGGTGCTTGGCTTTGAAAACAGGTAGCACTTTGTGCTCTTAGGTAACACTTTCTGGAAAATTTTCCATGTGGCATTTCCATTCCTAAGATCCAAGTCAAAAGAACACTTTTTATGATCAAGTCATGTAATTCCTAAGTGGCATTAATGCCAGGTGAAAATAGAAATGGAGGCAGAGAAGTGGCTTTTGCAAGTGCATTGATAGGAAGAACTGCCGTTTGCCTAGGTCCCAACCCAGGGCTGGTTCCTATGTAGAGGGGACTCTCCTCTCAGATAAAAACCTATGTGATAAACAGGGACATTAAACAGGAAAATGTGAGGTGCTGCTTTTTGTGACCTAAGGGCTGTCTGAGAGAGTTAATTGACCTGTTTGAACTACTTGGCATGTATTATTCACTTCAGTCTAACACTGTGAGTCTTGGCACCCATGTACAGTAGCAGCTTTTAGACAGTGAACAAGAAAAAAGCAGTCTGAATTTTTCCATGAACAGTCAAAAGCCTGTGTCTGATAAACTCGTATAGAGATACTAATTCAGAAGAACTTTGGCATTGATTAAACAGGTCACATCTGATGTATTATGCATAATAAGCCAAAAAATGCCAGTCTTCACAAATAAAGCAAAAATGATGAAGTGATATATATTTCTTTCTGAAAACCAGCAGTTACTTGGACTCAACAAAGAGTAATTAATACAGTTTTAAAAGAGACGTTGTATAATTCCATGAATACTTAAGGCTAGGATGAAATAATATCTTATATTGGTCCTGAACCACAATGAATAATACGATGGCTTTTACTTTGCAAGAGGTCACAAGAAATGTTTGAGATTTAAGCAGCCATAGCTACAAATTTAGCAGAAAGAAGGCATTTAATGATAGATTTCATTGCTGTGGTTTAGGTTTTATTTTAAACGTTTTGTTTTGTCTTAAAAACACTAATGCTAAAATGTTGTCTCAAATCTTTATTTTCAAATTACTCATTATATCGCCAAAAATTACAGGGTGCAGTAAAAGCCAGATTTAAAAGGAGGCATGCTTTACTTTCTCATCTTTCTAAAAATAGTACAGTGCTTATGAAACACAAATCATCATTAAAAAAATTCTTTTTATACAACTGAGGTTGGTAGTGCTGAACTAGTGGCTTTCCTCCAAGTGGCACGATGGACTGCTCCAAATTTAGGTCTGTAATGGTAGAGGTTAACTTTAGGAAGTCCGAGCAAAACTGTAATCTATAATTCTACCGCAATTACAATGTTTTCTCTCAAATGATAGTGAAGTCCCTGGGGTGAATGCTAGCAAATATCTTGTAAAGATGTTCTTATGGCTTTTATTGTTTTGATGCTTTTGCATTTTCAGCACATGTTATTAGATTTGGCAAAAGAACTAGGCTGCAACCCAGGGCTGTTTAGAGGCCATGGGCTGCAGCGGCTCTCAGTGCTCAGCCAGACGCAAAGGGTGGAGCACGTAGTTGATAGCAAAGAGATGCATATGCCACGTTGACAAGATGATGGGTAAACAAAGCTTAAGGGACACTTGTTAAACTTGACATAGCCAAAAATGAATCTTTTCCATGATATTTTTAGAAGAGTTCAGCCTGAGGAAAATGTTCACCTGTGTGACCTGAGGAAAAGTGTAGAGAATTGGCTGCTATTTAGCCATCAAAAAACCCATATGGGCATCTGAAAAAGATGCACATCAATTCTTTCCTTCCGGGCATATTTTTGGAAGACTTGCACATCTTCCTCTGTGATTCACAGTATCCTGCTGGCTTGTCAGAGTGAGGTGGACCCAACACGTGTCAACCCTCAACATAAATCATATTTAGTAAGTGTGATGTGAGGGCTGTCGGCAGCCAGTGCTCCTTTACCAGGCCACTGAAGGAACTCTGCATTACTGCTGCAAGTGTCGCTGCTTATTCCCTCAGCTCATGGCATAGTCCCTGTAAGGCAGGAGGAACCTGAAGGACATGGCCATTGTAATGTTACCTCTGCCTGGGAGTGAAGAGACCTGTGTGCCTGCCAACATTTGAAAAGAGCTCTGGTGCAAGCAGGATGGCCCTGGAAAGTAGGGGTACCTAGGTAGCGATCCAGGTAGGAAGCAGCTGGAGGGTTGTCAGTGCCACTGGGCCATGGCCTGGACAACATAAATGTTCTGAATGGTGGATTCAGAACCAAAAGCAAGTGTGCTGTCAGCAGGAGGCTCCCTGATCAGCACACGGCAGTGACAGGCTGGCTGGGGAGAGCTGCAGAGGGGCTGAACATGAGGCACCTTGCCAGTCCAGGGGTGCAGAGGAACAGCTCCTGGTGAAACAAGATTTCTGAGCAGACATTTAGGAATAAGTTCTTTCAATCATATCCTAAATGAAAATGTAGTGGAAATCTTTCTTAGCGAACTTTGCCAAAGCTTTTGGCCTAATGTGCTGCAGGCGTTAGCGCAGCAAGTAGGTGGCCTGTGCTGCTGCCCATACTCTGTCAGGAAGACAAAGAATCTAGGAGAAGCATCAATCTGTTTCTCTTCACAGGGCTGTCTCTTCCCCTCTTTGTCAGTCAAAGGTGTCAATGTCTCTCCCCTCTATCCTCCCCCCTCCCCGAGTTGAGTAGTGTCAGTCATTCCTGTTTTTTTCTTTTTATTAATGATTTTGCAAGGCTATGTCATTACTGTGCTATACATTTTTATACAGATGGCACGACTGTGCATTTTAATGGCAAATCTGTTTCTCACATAACGCCTGAACTGCAAAAAGACTTTGACAGACTGGTTCAAGGAAAACAAACTGGTTTTAAATGTAGCAAAAACTAAAACAATGCCTTTTGGCTCTCCTAATCATCTGAACTCAAAGGATGATTTTATTTGGAAGCCAGAAATCTTACAGAGAAGAGTGGACCAAACTTGCGTATTGAAAGAGAAACAGAGGAAACAGAGGTTCAGTATTTGTTCAGTAAGGCTGTGTATTCATCCTTGATCCTCAAACTTTTACTGTATTTGATTGGAAATTAATTTGATCTTTAACTCTGGAGACTTTCGGACCCTACAAAGTTTCAAATTTCAGGAGGAACTGAGTTTATAAATGTGAAAACTAGAATGGGGTTGGGGAAATAACCAGAAAATTATAAATACGTATAGGTTAAATACCAATAAACGTAATGAGCAGAATACACATTTGTCCATTTTTGGAAAAGCCTACTTCTTCTTTGGTCATCTCCTTTGTTTTCTATGTTCTTTTAAACCTACATATGTGCAAACAGTTTTCAGTGGTCATGTCATCACCATTCTCTGAAGTCATGCATCAGTTTCTGTTTACGCCGCTATCCATTTATCTG
Organism: Tapera naevia; assembly: GCA_033556795.1. NCBI lineage: Eukaryota > Metazoa > Chordata > Aves > Cuculiformes > Neomorphidae > Tapera > Tapera naevia. The sequence goes on along the minus strand of JAUMJJ010000069.1, from coordinate 557,235 downwards.
CTTCATATCTTTATCTTGCAATTGATATATGGACACAATTCACAATAGCTCTGGTCTTTCATTGGCTTCTATGCTACGTAGTTTAGTAACTCAAATCAGAAATGTTAGTCTTCTCTATTTGCTCTGCTCCAAAGTATTTACTTACATGAATTGGCTGGGGTCAGTAGAGAGTTGCTGGTATCTTAAACCTCTTAAATGTCTGAATTTTCACATCCTGTATGCCTTTATATCCCATGGCTATATTGGACAGGATGACCAGGAGAAAGGGGAGGAGAAATTCATTCTCATTAGCATTGCAAACCCAGATATTTTCTGAGGAGCCCAAATAGCATCAAATTCTGTCTGTCATGTCAGTGGATGTGTTCTTGCCTATGGTGGCTGCAGTGAAAGGTACGAATAGTAATGTTCATAAATCTATAATTTTTTATTTTAACAACATATGAGGACTTAGATAAAATGAGTATGAGATGGAAAGCATAGACAGACCTAGCTGCTGTTATTAACAACTCAGCCTATTGAAGCAACCTGAAGGTCTCGGCAGGTAAGAGGGATCACTGGCTTGCAATGTTCTGAGGTGCTGGGAAGACAATGTGATGTACAGGCATCATCCTCTTGCTCTGAATTTTCAGCAGAAATCAACATTCTCTGCTGCTACTCTTGATCTGCTGGAGATGCACCAGTGTTCAGCTTCAGCTCTCAGGATGTTTTCCCTTTTTGTAGCTGGCTGATTGTAAACATCTGATTTTTGGTAGGCCAGTACTTCAATGACATTGTAAAAATGGAGGAGGGGGGAAGCACTTGTTGGAGTGTCTGCTCCCTCTTTCTTCTTTCAGTCTGAACATTGAGTCAGCATCAAACTGAAATCACATTGTTGTTGACCACAGCTGCATTCTATATCCACTTCCACAGCATGTGTGTAGGACTATAAACATGAATTATTGGAGAGTTGTTTCAAGAACAACAGTGTATATAATTAAAAAAGCATCATTTACAGCATTCTTTCATGACAAAGTGTTATGTCACTTTTGTTTCATCATAAATAAAAGGGGCGTTGGATAAATTCTTGGCATGATGGGAAGGTTGCCAAACATGAATGTGGCTTGAATTTATCGGAAATCATTATTATTTTTGTTCACTGTGTTACACAGAAGGCATCCTTTTCTGTGGCGCAAGTAACTTCCTCTCTCTACAAATATGCAATGAGTGAAAAACCATTGCACCATCACAATGGTAATTTCTTTAAAAGGTATTCAAAATTTTTTTCCTCTGAAGTATTTTTTCTTTCACAAAGACTCATCTCTAATTCTAATGCCTGTTTTTCCTAATTTGAATACTCTGGCAGACTTCCAGGACTGGTTTTGGAAGGCTAGGAGGGGACAGGTGGCACAAGAACACAGAGCAGGTAGAATGGACCCGAGCTGAAAAGATTGGGCTCTTTATGAAAAAATCTTTACTGGTAGTGTGAACTCGGAATATTTCAAGGGCATTTGATGTTTTTGTTATGACCTAGTGGAATGAGGCTGTGTTGTTGCCTTTTTTAAGCTATCTAATCTTGGAAACAATGGGTAAGAAGTAACAGTTGATGTACAAAATGCAAGAAGAGTTTGAGTTTCAGGTTGTAATTAGTAAATAGCACATAAACAAAATTGGGTAGATCTGGAACACTTCATTTTCAGTGCTGACCTGAACACTCTCAGCTGGGTACGATTGTTATTGTTCCCTGTATCTGGTTGTTATCAGTCATCATCTTCATACAGGTTATCTACTTGAGATGGTACAGAAACTAAGGAAATATGTACAGCACCTTTTCCGTGACATCTAAATGATAAATCACTTCAGTCATGTCTGCAATCCTTATGACTTGAGTTTTTACAAGCAGAATTTTGTTTATATAAGTGATTGCAGAAAGCACCTTTCAAACACGTGGTCCTGAGAGCTTTTTGCATATGAGTCCTGCCAAAACAGAAACTACTGTTCACAGGAAGGACAACATTTTCTTGTCATTTGGTCATCCAGTCCGTGAAAACATAGAATAAACAGTGGTTTCCTCTGAATCAGCAGCTAGTAAGTCAGACAAGGTGGACGTAGACACTGGTATTCTTTTCAAACCCATATTTAGTGACTCTTGGCAATAGCATTACAGCTTTTAAGAATTTAGCTAGTATTTTCTTTTGAATATTTTACTCCTTATTCCATAGCTCTTCTGATCGGTACTTGTCCAGATGCTCACCCACATGAATTTGTACTTGATGTAAAAGGATGAGCACAGGCGTGCACTTTGAGCCGTGGCCGCATGCTAATACAACAAGGAGGCATAACATCTTTTAAAGAGGTAGATACATGGCACCTGCAGGGGTGGGGTCAACTGGATAACAGACACTTAATTCTGTTGGGGACTGAGAGAAGGTGGCAAGCAAAGCTCTGATTTGTGGTGGGTGTTTTAACAGGACTGTTTGGTACTGAAATAGTTTAGTGTAGAAATCGGAAAATTTGCAAGGGCTCTTGTCATTATGGATCAGGATAGCAAGAGATTCCAATCCATCCCCCACCTTTGCCCAGAAGGTAGTGGCATTTTCAGTATTAAAGAGTTTACTTACTGTCTGTTCACTGTTTCTCCAGCAGGTAACCACTTACTCTGTGAAACACCCCTGATCAGATAGGTTTCTACACATTTTGTTGATACTGTGGTTTGTTATTTGTTTCTCAGCGGAATTGAATGTAATTTCACTCACGATTGGGATTGTCAGAAGTCACCTGTTGTTGGAAATAAAGATAGGAGTTCACTCTGAAGATAAATTCGCCATAGAAAATACCTGTGAAAGTGTCCCGTCTGAAGGAAATCATAATGGGAGTTGTCACAGCACTTTCCTGAGAACTCTGTCTGAGCACATACTCCAGGTGCAGAAGGGCTTCTTTCTAGCCCCAACCTTGAATTTTCTCCATGCAAACACCAGCTGGTACATAATGAGTCCTCATCCTGAATGGAGGTGAAATGTGGCCAAGAGCTCAGCTCTAGGCTGGATGTGGCTGTTGCTACTCCCCACAAACGTGGCAATCAGATCCTCCTACAGAAATGAAATCCCTGCAAGACGTCCACATTTCAACCATAGAGTTCACTCTCTGAGTAACACTTGTGGGATATCCTAGTTCCTGTTACAAACAGCAACATACCTGCTGTTCATGAAATAAGTTGTGTTTCCCTATTTTATTAACAGTACATTAGGAGAACTAATTAGCAGCACCTTGGAGATTTCCCTTCTAGGAATACAGGTTATAAATACCTTCACTGCTTAGCGAAGAGCTCTGCAGGGTGAGACTGCAAGGGGGATGCTACAGCTGGTTAAACAATGCAGCCTCTATGTGTGTGTCTCTGTTAGATTAAGAGAAGCTGTAAAGCCACTTCACTGAAAAGTGGTTGTAGTTTTTCATCAAAACATTTTTTTAATTGAAAAAAATGGATTTGATTTGCTGGAAAAAAATATCTGGTGAGCTTCTGCTTTGGTATGTTTCTTCCATTTTCATTCTGTTAGAAAACCAAAATAATTTCATTTTTATCAGCAGAAAAAACAAAGGATTAGGAAGGATACAGAATAGAAGGGAACAGTAAACTTCGCACTGTTGGCCTTCAGAAACTGACCCCTCCATTTCCACTTTAGCAAGGATGTGAATAAGAAATTACAAGCAAAGCCTTGGGGGTGTGGGGGTTTGGGGAGTTTCACAGTGCTTGACTTCAGACATTTCTTTTGAGGATGATGGAAGGCATAGACCTTCCCTAAAAGGCATTTCAGAGTAAGAGACTGACTAAGTGCTTTCAGTGACCACCTGATGGACCCCAGCCTTCCCTGTTGCCTGAACGTGGAAATTGGGCAGACTGGGTGCCCAATTTTAATTGCAACACCATAAACATAGCCAAATGTTCATTTTGCTTTCATGCTTATGAGTAAAACTTGAGGAATTTTTAACCAACTTCATGCTTTATTGATATTGATAGAAACATGGCTGGGGTGAGTTTTGATCCACTGTTAATAAATGTGAAAATGAGAGAAATTCATAAAATGCTGTGCTAAAGACCCTAAAGAGGTGATGTCTATGAAATCATGACTGGCACTGGGGAGGTGGATATGGACAGCTTGTGCATCGGGGTTTTTTCCATTGCAAGAGCTAGGGGACACCATATGAATGAAGGTGGCAGACGGTGTTTCCTCCCACTGTGTGCTCACCTTCCCCTCGTGCGGTGCCATTGGCAGCTGCTTGGCTGCCTGGATGGGCATGAAGCTTAGAGCCACTCTTGCTGTGACTGCGGGCAGTGAGCAGGAGCATGGCACAGTGTGCAACTTGTCTCCTGCTGCCGAGTCACGGCTCTGCCCAGCTGCGTGCGTTCCCCCTCCAAATGTGCCCTTCCACCTTTTGGACAGTTTCACTGGAGTTGTGCTACATGGAAGCAGAAAGGGTAATCCCCAAGGAAGAGTTGTGCAAAACTCAAAGTCATTCCTGAGATGGGGCTGTTGGAGCCCAGGATAAGAAGCACTCAATAGCCCAAGCGGTTTGGATTGCTGAGCGTGTGTTTGGGTGGGAATGTCAGGAGCAAAGGCCTCCACTGAAGGGTTGTTCTGAGAGGGGGATGCTTTAGGGATTTTTGCAGAAAGGAAGGACATTGCAGAAACTAATAATGAGAATCTGGCTTTGAAGAGAGATGAAGAAAAAGAGAGCCTGGGACAGGGCAAGGGGCTGAAGAGAAGGTCCCTGTTCAAACTGAAGGAAAAACTTCAACTAACCTCCCTGGAGCTTACTGTTAACTGCTGTCACCTGGAAAATGATCAGAGAAGGAAGTGGTCTCATCACTGAGGGTGTGTTTGGCTGCTTGGGCAGTCTGTGCTCAGGGAGGACACTTGTGTGGTCAGCATAGTTCCTCTTAGGCAGCAGAAATCTCCAGTTTGTTGTTCTGCCTGACTTTGCTCGCAGAAACATACCTTGATATGAAACTGACGACTTCAGGTGACTTGAAATCAAAAACTGCTCAGCAGTAAAGAGCAAAATGTTTTATGGAAAGTCTTAGTGAGTCCTTATTGAAAGTTCCAGATTAGTGGAGGCTATCTTTTAGTGGCTCCAGAGTTTTGTGTCTTTGCATCTAATGGAAAATATACAAGCTCAATATTTTTAGAATAATTAGTAGAGTTCTAGAAACCTTCTTCCACCATTATTTGCAGAATTACAAACTACTTGGGTCAGAAGAACTGCAGAATCTAGAGAGAATAAATTACATTAACATTTTAGTAGTCGTGTGACCCTTGTGCATGCATGTTTGCTATTATTTCTAGCAGCTCCCTGGATGATAAGCATGATATAAAAAATTTAACCACAAAGAAAAAAAATGTTAAAAGAACTGTTATGGGCCTGACTAATCCCAGAAAAGCAAGGAAGTTCAGGATTCAGCTGACACCATCTGTAGTGCTGGTTGTGCTGGTTTTCATCAGTGAAATCAGTGTTGGATGATGCAATTCGCAACTGGCTCTGTATTGCCCAGAACCAGCACCATTTTGCTGGTGTTTTTTTAAATCCTAGAAATATAAAGCAGGAAGGACTTCAAGAATTATTCTTATCCTCTACAAGGACGTGAAATCAAAGGTATGCTACATCACCAACATGTGCTTGTTGAGTTTTGCAAAAATTTCTGGAAAAGTACAGCCTGCAGTTTTTCCCACTCCAGTATTTCTTAATCTGTGACAAGAAATGCAACTTGAATCATGTTTAGATTTGAGGTGGTTCCTCTTGCTGTGTTGGTTCCTGAGCCTTCAATACTGTCTCATTTTCAACATTAAAACACTGCACCTCTGGTGTGTGAAAGAGGAGCAAGGCTCACCCAGGTCCCAAGGCAGAGAAGCAAAAATGCAGTGGCAGCCTGAGCAAGGAAAGGTTGGAGGCGCTGTTACTCACATCAGAGCTGAAATACTGGTTCTAGACTGGGCTTTGGGCAGCATGTGAAATGTCATACATGACCCATTCATTTAGATGCCGTTCCTCGCCCTCTGAAGGTGTTGTCAGGCTCCCCTCTGCTTCTCGTCTTCCCCTCAGCTGGTGCTGGCTGCCTCAGGCTGCAGAGCTGGGAAGTGGGGAGCAGGAGGGATCACCTTTGCTCTGTGAAACTCCTCCCAGCAAGGTCTGGATGGTATCAGGTTTGGCACCCACAAACTAAATTACTTTTCCTCCACCTTCTTCCACCTTCCTTCTGCTGCTGTTATAAATACAACTTGAAACAAGCACAGAAAATGACTGTGTATTGTGGTACCTCAGACCAAATATGAAAATGTTACATGTTTTAACCTCTTAGTAGGGAGAAGGAGCAGTTGCTGGGGTGCTGAGCAAATACTTCAGCACTGACAGTACAGTCAGCTGACCGCTACACGCATCTGAACAAAAAAATTGGCTGTACTGGCCAAAGCTGTGCTCATTCCCCTTTTTGAATTTGCTTTCCACAGCAATTCTAGTGGACCAGGAATTATTTGTGGATGTTCCCAAGAATGATGAATAAAACCAAATTGTAAGCTGCTTGCAGTCATAGTCAGAAGGGGATCTATTTTTCCAGATTACTCAGTGTGAGTTATTAATTCTTCTTGACTAACATAGACCAGTCCCTGGTGTTTAAGAGGAAGGGCAGTCTGCTTTATCCATTCTTTGCTGATACTTCCTTACATTTTTCATGTCACATTGTATTTAACTTTTTCTGCCTTCCTGAATCCAGCCTGGCACCTAGGGGAGGGAGCATAAGTGCTCTGGCTCAAGTAGGTCTGCAAGACACAAGCTATTTGATAACTTGACTCTTCCTGAGGGGTCCTCAGTCCTCCAATGCACATGAACAGGTCCCTTATAGGGCAGTGGTGGAAGTTGTGATCCTGTATAAAAAAAAATTCACTTGTAGCTTGCAGTAAAACTAAGACAACAAAAGATCCACCTCCCCCTGCATCCCCTCCCCCATATTCAATGGTTATAATTATTTGTTGCCTTTTTGCCACGTTCATCTCCAGCAAACTGTTCCAGAGAGGCTCAGTGCTCTGCTGCCCATGAGTTGCTGGGTTCATGTGGGTAGTGCACAGGTGGCTGCTCAAACTGATGGGTCAAGAAGGGACTCGGACTTAGCTTGACTGGAAGAAAAGCCTGTCAAAATTTCAGGGTCAAATCGTAAAAGCTGTATAATTTTGGAGTAATTTCAGTGACTTACTAGAGTTGTTTGGGGTTTACTGTGGATTTATACCAGGATGAATTTCATCTGACAGTTAAAATAGAGCTCAGAGTGTCTGTGTCAAAATTTAACAAAATGTAAACACTTCAGTCACTTGGATGCCCATCCCAAATGGTGGAAAAAATAAAGGAACTTTGCATTTTGGCAGGTAAATATCAAAAGCTAGTAAGCTGAAGGAGATGAGGGGAAAAATAACAGCACAGTGATCCAGGCCATTACAAGTACATTGTAACTAAACTGTTTAAAATGTGGGGGTTGTTTTATTTTTAAAGGGTCAGAAAATTCAGGCCCTACTTTCCCTGTGAAGACAAGAGGCAGTAAGATGTGCTGGTGCCCATGGGCTGTAGGAGTGGGCAGGACAAGTGGGGTGCTTGGTAAGCTGGAGGATGAGCTGGGGAGTGGGAAGGCCCAGCTGCCAGATCTCCAGAGACTAGCACAGCAAGGGCTTTCCTATCTGCACTGAGATAGTATGTGACAAGGATGAAAAATGTCACAAAAATGAAAATCTTATTCATTACTGCTGAAAGCACCCTTTTTTTCGGCTCCCCTCCGCCCGTGGTTCCTATGTACTACAGTATATAGTTCAGTTTGTGTAGTTTGATCTGATTTGCAGTCAAACAACCGTGTTCAAAGTAAAAGTATAAATCCAGGGAAGGTGCATTTGTATCACAACTACAGGTGCTACTATGCAGCTGTCCCTGGTCTCCAGGTCAGTATCAGCAACAGAGTTATAACAAGAATTTGTTTTTTAAAAAGAAATAAATTTAAAAATATTTTAGAAAGACATGTTATCTCAAAAAGCTCATTACTTATTTTCTCCTGGCCCTTTCCTTTTCTGGCTACTTGATGTATAAATTGCAGTTGCTTCATGATGCAAAACTCGTATCTCCTAAAACATTCTTCATGAATCAGACTCAAAATTTCTATAACTGCTTATTTTAGATAGGAACTGTATATTCTGGAGTATGCAGCATCCCTCTTCTGTAAAAATGTACAGACTCTTCCACTGTATTGTAATTTAGTCACCAGTTTTGGATATCCTTTATCAAAAAAGCCACTAACGAGGCTTTCCAATTCTCTTTCCATGGGCACATAATACGCTCTATGTCTTTAATTAGCACCTTCATTCCTCTCCCCCTTCCCCCTCTCCCAGGAAAAAGCCAAACCTTTTTCACTACCAAAATGGCCTGTCAAAACCTGACAACTGAAGTTCTGCCTTGTCAATATAAAATTGTCTGTACTACTGTGCAAGCTGAGTATTTGGGACTGGTGCAAAATAGCGCACCAGCTGCATTGTCTGCTCTCCTACTTTATTCCATTTCTGCTTAATTTTTTCAGGGCTACTGTAGGATTTCTGGACTCCCCTGAGCATTCGCTATAGAAAACAGATCATGTTTCCTTACGGGCTCTGGGGAGAATTGCTCTAAGAGAGTATTTGTGGATGCATATGGAAATCGTACTTGTATATTCATTCCTACATGCTTTCCTGTGTATATTAGTACATTCAGAAGTGCTGAGAACTCTTCTGTCAAAGGGTACGTGAATTCAAGCACTGTTTTCCTTTCAGAAGTGGGATTTTACTGGGAATGCTGGCAGGCCCCTCATAACAGAAGGACGGGTGGGTGCTGCTACTGTATATATCTGTTGTTGTCACATTGGATTTTGTGCAATAAAAATAAAACCCTTGGTCAAAAGTGTCATAAAAGTTTGATTGACTTTCCTCTTTAATTGCTTATCATCCTTGAAGAGACTTCTTGGCATTTAGAAACCAGGGAATCTGTTTCCCATTTCTTCAGGCTTTATAAATACACCCTGTTTATATTAAAATGATAGACAAATATACATAAATCTGGAAAACATGACCACAAACTCTTTTCCTCTCTCTATGCATTTAAAAAAAAAAACCCTAAAGACACTTTTATTGTTGCTAAACTTTTGCCCTTGGCTGGTAGAGCCTTCTTTATGTTTTAACAGATCCAGACATCCTTTTCATGTGGTCCTTGGATGTTCTATATTTTATATCTTCTGTGGCTTTACAAAAAGGGAAGAATGCTCTTGCTGCACAAACATATCTGATGGTAAATTTTTTTGTTGTTTTTTTTTTTTTTGCGAGTCAGAAGTATTGTGATGTTTCCATTTAAAAAAGATACTTGTTTCTCCCTGCTCTGGAATGCTGTGTTAAAGGGTTTCAGTAAGCCAACAGAAACAGAGTAGATGGAGCATTTTGGCTGGGGACAGAGAGGCAAGGGCAGAGACCTTTCCTTGCTTGTGCTTTCATCTCCCACCATCAGACATGTAGCCTGTGCTATCTACAGTCTGGTGTGGGGAAATCTGTGAGCTTGCTGGGGCCTTTGACACTAGGGTAATACACAGGGACTATTGCCACGAAGGTCTAGCACCTTGTATGTTGGGTTTTACCCTATCATGGCATGCTTTTTGCTATAGAACAGCATCTTCCCACAGATATGCTCAAGTCCTGCAGAAATTAAATTCTAGTCTTTGCCCCAGAGGTAGACAGCAAAAGGGGCCCTGTCTGCACTGCACTGTACCCCTGGCTTCTGGAACAGGTAAATGAGGTGCCTTCAGTTTGCTCAAAACAGCAGAGTGTGATCCAAAATGGGACAGAAAACGGAAACGAGGGACCAGTGGGGTGCTCTGTGGAGTGATGCTCTGGTGGAGCTGTTCATTGTTGAGGTGGACGGCGGGCAGGGAGGGGTGGTCATGAGGAAAAGGGGATGTCAGGGATTGGATGAGGGTCTGTCAACCACGTTGTGCTTCTGGAGTGAGCTGTGGTCCCTGAAGCAGGGAAGTCTCTCAGTCCTTGTGCAAGAAGATGGTCTCAGCAGATTTCAAAGTGCCCAAATGTGACAGCACTATTGGGCAGTTTTGTGCCAAAAAAAAGGTATTTTGGTTTCACAATACCAGTCTACCATTCAGGGGAACAGAGCCCCAAGATGCTTCACTGACTAAATTCATCAGTCCCCAAATATTTCTAGAGTAATAAAACCCAAGTTAAAGAAAGAGAAAGTGCAGCTCAGACATGAAAAGATGTAGTTGTAAAAACAGCCATATTATAAAAGTGTCAATGGACAGTGTTTTCAGATAATTGCCAGTTATTTCCTTCCCATATAAAGCATGACTTCAGTGCAGCTGTGTGCCCGCATGGGGATATGGTGGCTATGGGCTTGGGGATGGGACTGGAGAGGCTGAAACAGAGAAGTAAAATCCCTGTTTTTCTTTTTGAGATGCTGTATGCTTGTCTTTTAGCTTCCATGGCCTGAGAAATTCACTCCTCGGATTGAAATGCGTAAATGCTGGCCAAAAGTACATCCTGATAGTGACTTTGAAAATTTAAACTTATTTGAATGGGCAGAGTAGCAAACCACATGCCCCAAAGGGCTAATTTTGATCTTTTTTCTATGATCAGTGCTCCTATGTGTGTTTGCTAGCCTTGTGATCTGTGCTCCAGTAGTTCTCATGGAGTGTTAACTCCACTGTTTGTAAGATTAACTCTTTTCTTACACAGCTTTATAAAACAGCATATCTGTACACAGCCGTACTGCTGTCTTGGACGTGGAGGAAAATGTTCTGGGTCAGGACTTTCTGTTGTGTGTGACAGTGAAGTTCACAAGTTCAGCAATACACAAAACACAAGGGCCAAGTTTCTGTGGCAGAAGGATCACATTTTGGTGCCTGGTGCTGGGGTTAAATCTCCAACTGCAACCCTGCTCATTCAACACCCGCACTACTCCTTCAGGAACTCATGTCACCTTACTGTCCTGACCCTTTTACAGAAGGTAGTTCCTTCAGATTGAATCAACAGCTTTCTTAGTTTGGCACTTAGATTGCCATTTAAATCTGAGATTAAAGGGATGTAACATCCTTCATCGCTCAAAGAAAACCTCAAATCCAAGCTGCAATACCATTCTGCAATCCAAGATCAGTGCTCTGAAAAAGAAAGGCTGATATTTCTTGCTAGTTACCAAAATCAGCAGCCAATTGGCACCAGGCTTCCTTGGGTATTTTGGGACTTTGCAGAAACAGGAAAAGAGGAATGCTTTGTCTGTAGGATTGAGGAGTGAAGTATTTGGGTTTTACTCATTTGTGGGATTTAAAAGATGTAGTAGGAGAAGTCTTATATGTCACCTAAGGGAGATAAGAGAGATAGACTAGGCTAGGAGTAAATGTTCCTTCTGGGATGTTTCTGCCTGAAATTATCCTTAAGTTTTAATGTTGGAAAAGAGTTTACTACTGTGGGCTGAGCCCAAGCTTTCTCATTTCAAAGATGTTTCCTCATCTGCTTACTTGACCCAAACTACGTTAATCTGTTACCCCAAGCCTGCCTGGATACCAGGGATTCCCTGGTGTAGGGATTTCATCCTGGGAAGGGCCTCTCGTTGCTTTTGTACAAGACTACCAGGTGCCTTGTTTGACCACCCAGCAGCACTTCCTACCAAGTGTTGTTCTGGTGACCAGTAGCCCCAGCTGATGTAGCTCTGCTACGTGCTGCTTAGAAGATAAGGGTCCTCAGGGCATCTGCCTGTGCCATTGAAGGGTCTAACATGCAGCACCTAGGAAAAAGTCACAGAAGTCCCCGTGTCCATCACATGTGAAACTAGGTAGATAGGTCACTTGGAAGCAGAATATGGATTTTGTGGCTTTTGGCTGTTCTGTGTCAGTGTTTTCTTTTTACTTATGGACAATATAAAGGTGCTTTGGAAGACCTAAGCTGAAGGAAATGTCTGAGCACTTTTCAGCCAAAAGGAATCCTGCATGGGGTAGGAGTACCAGAGGAGAAAGCTGCTCTATCCATTGTTCTCTTTCCTCACAAGAAGGGAAGCTCAGAGGCAGTTCATTGACCTGATAGCCTAAGCAAAGCTTTTGATCCCACACTTTCTCTGGAAATCTGCTGTGTGTTGATATGAAATCAAAGGGTTTGAGTTTTGTGTTTGATTTTTTTTTTTCTGTTATAAAGTTTGTGTAGGCTGTGGTTGAACCCTTTTGTGTCCTGCAGTGAACTACTAGGAGCAGCCCTGGTCTTTTTGACCACGAGACTTGATTACTATAATTCCTTATTCAAAGGGCGTTCAGTGCATCATCTCCTCAACTTACAGTATGTTTGGACTGTAAGTAACCCAGTTGTTTACTAGCAAGGGCAGGAGTAGCCATCATTTCATAACTATACTTTCATCTTTGTGTCCTTACTTGCCTTTGCTGCTGGCATGGTCTCCATTGACTTTCTTTACTGATTGCTTGTTCGAGCTCTAGAAGTTATCAAACCCAATGATAAAATGTTAATAATAGGAAATAATTTAAATCCATTTGTCATCATGGAAGAAAGCACAAATATAAGTAGTGTCTGAGTGGAAACATTTTAGGTAGATTTTGGCAGTTTTCAGCCTCGTTACAGTCTCACAGATAACGTAAATGATGGACATAGTTGGTGCTGGCAGGGAAGCTCTGGGAAATGTTAACCAATGGGACAGCAAGTGAATTTTGTCAATGAATAAATACAACAAGGACAAAGATGAAGACAATTACTTTATTGGGTAGAACAATTCATGATGGAATTTCGTTAGGGTTTTTTGGGTAGCTCTGTTCGACTGTATGTTAGTATGCCCTTGATTACCCTTCCTTTCTGTTCTGGAGCCTTGAGAGGGCCTCTGTGGCCCAGCCTGGGTTTCACTCCAGTGAGGCTATAACTTGTCTTAACCCGATCTGGGGGTGGGTGGTGGGTGTGTGTTCCAGTCTGCTGGTGCTTAAGAGTGGAATTTTTTAGAAAGATGAGAAAATCCTGAGAATGGCTCTTCTTGTCTAGGCCATTTTACAAAGATGGATTTCAAAATACGCCTATCTGATTTGTTCTTTATGTCCGAAGCACTAAACGAAGATGTTCAAAAACATTTAGCAGTGGGGTAACATAGCGCTCATTGACATTTGTTAGTGCTGAGGCTGACTGGTAACAGGTCATGTTTTATATCCTAGGAAATTTGCTGTTAAAATCAGACATAAATAGATGTGGGGTATAATTAGTTATTCCTTCCAGATGAACTGTGCTACTCAGTCAGATGATCCCAAGCAGTGTGGTGTGCAGTTGCCCTCCCTCTCCCAATCCAAGTTACCCTCTGAGAGTAGCTACCCTGGGCCTCTGTCTCTGTATTGCCCTGGTCCTAGCGCTGAGACTTAGCAAGGGCCTTTACATTCTACCATCGCCTGCAGAATCCCACATGTACCATAATGAGATTTTATTTATTAGCCCCAAGCAAATTATTCAAATCTCACTGTAAGTCAGAAGAATGTATGCTTTCTTTCATGGTATACCTTTACTCCGACTAGAATTGCTTCCAGAGCTTTAAATGCTATCCATTAACTAATTTTTATTTCCAGGGAATCACGTGACTCCAGAATAGCAGATTTAAGAGAAATGGGTGGTACTGTGAAACTATAGATGAAGTTATGAGCATTTCTAGCTCTGTTTCTGGCCTTCCTGCTCTTGGGGGTGTACTACTGATTGAGTTGCGCTTGGGTAAGGAGAGGGGAGAAGCTGTGGTCCCCTGTGTGCCCCGGTCAGCTCAAGCTTGGGGCATGAGCAGTCTGCCGGTACAGGGTTGAGCCATCTAGCTAGCGACTGCGCCAGCCTGATCAAAAGTTCAAATGAACTTGTCACCAAAAATATATGGTTTTTGTTTTGTCTTTTGAACCTTTGAAAAACTGAAGCTGCGCTCACTACCATGGATGCTGCTGTAACTCACATTCTCATCTTTGCTCTTTCACTCCCACTGATCTTTCCTTGTCTTCTTTCTCCATAAGAGATAGAAAGCGTTGGCAAGACTACTGAGCCTTGTGAATGAGTATCAAATAGAATTGATTTTACCTATATCTTAAAACACCAGTATTTAGCACCCTGCAAATGCTTTTATTTTTATAGTTTTTTCAGAAAACATTTTTTCCATTGTAAATATTATTACTATATATGCAAATAAAAACTGTTCAGCAAACAAAGGTTCGTCTATGTGTTTCTTTAGTCCTAGTTTTTATTAGCAGTGCTAGAGGTATTTTTAAAGTGTTTATTTAATCCAGCCATTTAGTAGTCTCCAGAGTCCAGGCTTCTGCTTTAGTGCTGAATCAATGCTTGGTCAAGCCTTAAACTTTATGGGTTTTGGCACAGTGGTGAAACAGAAGCTTTGATGCTTGAGACTGCTGCCTGCACAGAGCAAATATAAATTTTGATCAGTACAGTAAGTGTTCACCATTTAAAATGTCAGTGGCCAGCCTCTAACTATCCCCTTGCTCCGGCGCTGTCGGGCTCAGAATGGTTAAAGGCTGCAGTGCGTTCCTGGGTGCTGCCTCAGCCCCAGCCCACGCCCCCTGTGTTGAAATAGCATTGTTGTCTGATGGCAGTTCAGGATGAAATTAGTATTTCTACATTCCTACCAAGCAGTTATTCTTGGTTTTGTAGAGGCTGAGGGTTGACGAAGTTGCCCTTCTCTCCAGAAGCTGTGGGTCAAGGTCAGGTCTGAAGAACTTTATGCCGTGAGCCAAAGCTGTAACTCCTAATGTTATGATTCAGGTGTACTTCAAGTCCGTTGCAGTACAAAGGCTTTGTCTTCTACAACTTGGGCTAATTCTGGTGGTTCCCCTTTACCATGTACTTGGATCTCATTTGGATAATGTACGCTGATAAGTCTCTGATGTAAAAGACAGCCAGTATTTCAGTCTTTCAGAGCTCTGTGGCTAAGACATATTTGTTACTTGGCGATCTCGGTGCATTCTTCAAGGTAGCATACAATGGACAAAAACTAAATTACAAAGACCACATTTCAGTCACACACCTCCAGCTCCCCGACATGGCTCTTTGGGAGACAGCCTGCGTGTGCCAGCAGTCCTGCCCCTGCCCTGAGCCAGCACAACCGTGTGCAAAAACAGCTCCAAGTGCTAAGCAGAAACAGATTATGGATGTCCACTGTCCAGTGCACACAGGGACTGTGCCATCCTCCCTTCCTGCAACATCAGTTTCTCTGATGTGCAGATTGTCAGCCAAGGAAGCACAGTCCCATGCAGTACCCTACAGTGGAGGGTTCCCCACTGCCTAGTGTGCAGTGGTGGTTCTAATGTGCAAATTCCTCCCTCAGCTTCCTTTATACTGCAAATTCCTCCTTGTTCTTTCGGGAAGTATTTTCAAGCCTTCTGCCAGAGATGTGATTGCAACCTGGACTGTAAGCCCTGCAGTGCCAATGGATGTTTAACAGCACATGATGGAGCAATATTGTCTCAGTTTTTTACTCTGAGACCCAAGAAGATCTCTTAATTTCTTCCCTTATGGATTAGTTATTTAGATATGCAGAGTGTGTGGTGTGATTTGGTGCCATAGAGATTTCACTGACATATGAGCACATTTTATTTCCTCCATGTGAGATTTTTTATCTCTATCTGATATTTGTCTCTTTTTTTTTTTTTTTTACAATTTGAAGCATGGGTAACTGAGTAGCCCTGGTTTGAGGCCTATTTCTTTACCTCCTCCTGGCACTTTGTGCCATGGCTTCCCACCATGGCACAGCCTGCGCTAGGGGAAGCTGCGCACACTAATGTAATGTTGGCACAGAGTCTGAATTGCTTTGTGCTCTGGCCAGTCATTTCCAGAAGGGGCTGTCCAGTTGGAGGTGGAAACGGCCCCTGCTAGTTAGCAATGACTGAAAAATGCTGTGGAGAGCAAATGCTTTCTTTTGTGGCTGTGTTTGATAGACAATCACAAATACCAAGAACTTTATTAGCATACTTGCCAGAGGCTGTGAAGTCTCAGAACTGACCACACAGGGAAAGGATCCTGTGTGATTTCACTGGAGTGGAGAGATGGCTTCCCCAGCACATCCCACAGAGCAGATCTGGGACTGGGAGCAGGGTGAAACCAGGATGGAGAATTGCTGGAGGATCTTATCCTAATGTTGCAAATCAAATGGTGGTCTTCTCCAGATGCATTTACAAGACATTTGAGAGTGAGAAAACAAAAAAATAAAATATGTGTTCTGGGAGCATTGCGAGGTTCCAGATATGCATTAAGGAAAACAGAAAGATTTTCCAACTTCATTTAACACCATCAAGAATTTATGGCTTGTCTGTAAGCCCTTAACAGGAATGCTGGGGGAAAAGAGGGGCTCCTTTCCCATCCTGCAATAAAGGGATCTCAGGAGAGTCTGTTGCCTTTCCTCAGCCACGCTTAATTTCAAGAAACTGATAGATTTGGTGCTCTCCTTCCTCCACGCCCTGTCATGTCTGTGTCTGGAGTACTTTAGAGTGGGAGCTCACCTGAATGGCAGCACAGGCAAACTCTGATCTCAGCGGGCACCATTTGGTGCAACCGTAATGCCACAGCAGGTAACGATATGCAAAAACACTCCCTATTATTTGTTCCATAAAGCTACCCTCTGCTCTTCCTCGGAGTGGGAGAAGTCAGATAGCTGAGGGACCTGCTACAGCAGCATGTTGCAGAAAACTTGGGCAATGCCCTGCACTCCTTGGCCACTGCCAGATGCTCCCACTCACTGGTGGGTCATGTAGTGCACCTTTCCTCTCTGAAGTGCTGACTGTGGATGTCGTGAGAGCGGTTACAGGTTTCAGTTTCTGAGCAGGGTGGCAGCAGCGAAGGAGGTGGATCGACACACTGCATTCAGAGTAGCTGAGGAGGCTGAGCCACAGCCTGCCCTCATCTGCATCCTTGGAAGCTGACTGTGGATGAGTTTAGCTTTCATGCCAATGGGAGGCTGGGCAGGTGAGCTCCCTCTTCTCCTTGCCTGCTCAACTTCCTTGAGGCTTTTGTGATCGTTTTGCCTCCTGCTGCAGGAGGAGGGGACAGACCATAGCACCCAACACTTCCAAAGACTTGTCATTCAAATTTAAAAAAAAAAAAGTAATTGTCATCTTCCTGACAACTTGCATTTGACCTGCTTTTGGTGGAGATAACCCTTCACTTTTATCATGCTTTATGTTCTCTAAATTAGGAAACTTGAATAATGTATGTAATTTATCATAAGGCTTATGTGATAATGGCGGAAACTGACAGAAAACAGAGAATTTATAATGCTGGATTAGTCTTATGAAACAGTGGTGTACCTTCATAAAGAGTCCAAAGAGCAATTATTATGTGTGTTTGACTGGTACTGTAAAGTCGTTAGTTCAATCATCATTGACCAATTACTGCTTTATTGTATTTTCTTTTTATTTTTATGGTCAGAGAGTGGCATTTTTCCCACAATCAGTCCTTGAGCACAAAGACAATAACAATTAAAAGAAATATTTAAAATCTGGGTTTTATCTGCACGGAGGGACCCATTCATCACTATAAAGATCAGTTTTGCATGCATACTGTATTTCAATCCAGTACCCCTCAAATATCCACTTTTCCAGAGTCAAAGTTTCAATTTAAAAAATACTTCAAAAATTGAGTAGTTTGTGTTTCACAAACTTGATAAAAATATTAGAGTTCCTTATGACCTTACAGTTGTTTAAACACTGCATGTTTACAAAGATGTGTGCGTGATAAGGTTACATATGACACTGATTAGAATCCAGATAAGAATGATTATTGTGGTCATTAGGGACAGACTTGGGCAGTGTCCAATATTATCAGCCAAAAGAAATAGAGAAACGTAATACTGTGCGAAAACGCTTATTTATCCTGACAGAGTACTGACCCGCAAATAGGGTTTGGTCTGTAATTAAGCCAATGGTATTACTTACAGTAGCTTTGTAATTGTACCTGTCCTGAGCCTTGGCTGCCTGATCCAAAACTAAGGAGCACGGGAGCAACCTGGCCCGTAGTTTCAGGGGAGGTGATGCGGTGACAGGCTGGGGGATGACCTTGACTTCAGCGTGCGCCGCCAAAGGGCAGGGGTTTGGATGGTGTTCAGACCTAGGGGTACTGTGTATAAATGAGCTTTTGACATCTAACACGACATGTGTCCCCTTAATTGTGCCTGTGTGATGCGTTGCCACCCGGGCACCACAGGGATGCCTGGCTGAGACAGCACAGGTCTGGGGAGCAGGCATGGGCAGCACCTTGTCACAGCTTTCCCTTGGTGGTCAGGTGCCCTGGGAAGATCCAAGGAGAGTCAGATTGTGCGTAAGCATGAAGTGCTTGGCACAGGAGAGACCCAGTGTTGTTTGGCAGCCCTAGATGAAAATAAAGCTAAGCCCAGTGTTTCTCTGCCTGGTTCCCCCCTGCACAGCTCCTTCTGATGCCTGCAGGGGTGATCCCCCTGCCCTGCTGCTCTTGCTGAGCCTTTCCCCTCTCCCATGTGCCAGCTGCTTCCTTATCCATCCCTGGGCAGGAGTAGGCTTTCTTGGGTGTGCTGCCCTCCTTCCACAGTGCATGGAAGAGCAGCGCATGGCACCACACATACTGCTCAGTCTCCTGCTGTCTAGTGGGAGCCATCAGCTGTTCTCTGCACAGCAGCAGGTAAAACACCTATTGCTCCTTTTCAAAACCCTTCCCAGCCCAAAGGGGAATGGAGTAGTTAATATGTGTGTGGTGGTTGCCTCATGGCTTCTGCATGTTTCTTCAGGCTCAGCACTAGCAGAGCTTTGAAATAGCTTTTGGAAGTGGATTTATAATGTGTGAATCAATTCCCACTTCCTGATGTGATACAGGCACTGGCATTTCTTCTGGCAGAGATGCCAAGCACCTGCGCCAGTGGTTCTTCACAGGCTCCTAGACAGGACTGTGACTAGGGTTTAGCATCAGTGGGTCATCAGCTGAGCAGAGCTGGTCGCTTCTTGAGGGATACTGGTGAGCCTGCCTTGTCCTCCTCTGTCTTCCTTTGGAATATAGTTATATTTTGGGGTTGGGGTTTGCTTTCAAATCAGGAGTAGTTTTTTAAAAAGTATGTAAGAAGCCACGTCAGGAGGGTGGGGAGAGGCAAGAAGAGTGAGCAAGTCACAAAAATGAAAAAAGGGCTACTGAAAATACTATGTTTTACAAAAGTTGTTCCTTCTTTTTGTTTATTTCAGTCTTGTTTTGGAAGTCATTCCTTTTTCCTTGCCTGGGGTACATCCAAAAATTTAGCTTAGATGGGAATGGGAACTTAATTCCCCATTGAATGAAGCAGCTACAATTCTCTGGTCACTACAATTAACTATAACTAAATGGTGAGAAATTCAGGTTAGCTGAAGAGGTCAGCGAGATCTTCAGCAACAAAACAGGAATTTTCTCCTGTTTAGAGGTATACCAGACAGGCTCACAACCAGATCCATAGGTGATTTGACTAGAAGTCATTGGTCAAGTCTTCAGTCCTAGTAGTTCAGTTCTGAAATAATTTCATTTACCTAAATGTGGGATCAATGGGACGAACTCTGTAAGTCTAAAAAGCCTGCAGAAAGCAAGTATCATATGTCCCCATCTGCTTTCAGCTGACTTTCTGTGCGTAACCTGTGCACGGTCTCTGGCTACAGAGGTTGGAGTAATGAGGGCATCAGGCAGAGGTGAAATGCCTGCCATGGCTCCTTCCGTGGGGACCCTCTGTCACAAGTACTGACACTGCATATGGTGGGTGGGGAATTTCTCCTTGGCTCCAGCTCTGCTGCATCCAACCTGGGGAGTTTAACAAGCTATAGTCATCTCCTTCCACCCCTTTCCTGGTGATTTTATCCATGAGGGTGGTTTTACTAACACAGACCATCCTTTCCCTCCCCCTCGCTTTATTTTCTTAAGAGACTTAATCAAAGGTAATTTGAGTTCCCATTTCTCTATCAATGGTTGTATTTAAAAGAGGCTTATCTGATTTCCATCACCAATTATGGGCTCCCATTTCTTGTTTATATCCATCTCAAATCTGACAAGGTCCCTGTTTGATTTTGATAGGAAGTTAGGGCTTCGTACAAAGCTAAGGAGACTCTGAAGCACATTTGTTCGGGTAAAATAATATCTCGGGAATTACTTCACTTGTACTGAATGAGGAGGGGGTGGAATAGCATGGTCCATGCCACTTCTGTTGAAAAATAAATCCTGAAACCAAGATAGTAAATATTTCCCTGAGCCAACACGGTGGGAGGGAAATTACAGTGCCCGGGAATATTGCTATTAAGGCAACTTGAGGTCAGAGGTTAATGTAACAGGAGCTGGTCTAGCCAGAAAGGTTAGGAAAGGTTGGCCTTGTAAGTACAGAGCTGTTTGATGACTTTTAACTATTTTGGGCAAGAAAAACATCTCCACCCTTGTCTTTGGGAGATAGCTGGCAAAAGCTGAGGCCTCTTAGGGAACAGGCTGCTAAAAGTTGATAGGGAAAATTCACACACAGTGAAGTGTCTCTGAACCATTAATGCTCTTTCAGCTTTGACACAGCAACTTTTAACCTGCTCCAGTATTTTGCTGTGCTCAACTTATAACATTCATTTATTTGGAGCATATAAATCTCTAGGATGCCACTGTAGCTCACTCAGAGCTTTGGCAGCACGTATCAAACCACATGGCGCCTTTTCCCAAACCAATTCACCTAGTACACACCTGGAGGGGGCTGAAACCTGGAGTCATTCCCAGCAGTGGCAGGAGGCTAGCAGGAGACCGCATGTGTGGGAGACAGTTGCCACTACATGGAGAGCTTTGTCTTTGCTGTTTGAGAAGCTGGGGGAAATATTTATTTGGTTTCCATTTCCTTTTTTTTATTTATTTTTCATTCCCCATAGCATAAGGTCTGTAAAACCCTAAAAGTAGTCAGGCACTTCTAATGTTTACCACAGGGTACCTCAGTGAGGTTACCTCTCTAGTCGACTGTGATGCCAGCCCAGGTGGTAAGACAGGCAACTGAAGCAGGTGTTTGCTCTTTGCATGCTGTACCTACTCACAAGGACACGGGGATCCCTGTGAGCCTGGCAACTTCTCTGGCAGCTGGACATACAAACTGGGCCTCAGCTTAGGACTGACCACAGCAACACGGTTTCTGATATGTCTGGAGCAAAAACAGGGTCAGCTGACATCTGCAACAGAAAGCAGTCAGGGATTCTACGTTAAAAAGCATCTTTTCCTGTGAGACATTCAATATCAGGGTGTTATTTCCCCTTTTCCAAGCTACAAGAATTGCTGTGACCCAGCCTGGACAGTCCAGGGGTCAACGGGGTAAGCTGCTGGGTCTCTCTGTAAAATTTATGGGTTCAGTACCTACTGGGATAAATGAAGGCAAAACAATGCCAAACGATTGATCTAAAAGGAGTTTACATGTACAGACATTCTTAGGAATAAGACTGGCATTGGCATGCTAAATCTGTGTTAAGGGAGAAGAAAGAAGGGGAGAGGAAAGGGGGAGAGCGAGAGAGAAGAAAAAACAATACAAGGATATCAACTGGGCACCGGCCCTCATCTTCTCTTCCCAGGATGGTGGGTGTTCTACAAATGGCCCCTCTTGCATTTATAGTTTTTGGTGGGCCTGTACAGCACTTCTTCTAGGAAAGTTCTGGAACTGAGTTTGGGGGGTTGCTTAGGAGGGCTCTGGGATCCGAGCTAATATTCTGCCCCTGTTCTCGCTACTGGCAAGATCACAGCATCACCTCTCTGTCCAGCAAGCATAGCTGGGTTGCTTGGGAGAGAGAAAAGGCTGAAAGACACTGCCTCTGCTGCAATCTCAACGGTGGTTTAGGGCAGCCAAAAAGAATCAGTCTCGTACAGGTATTCCTCAAATCCGTGTGACCCGCACTGTGTGGCAGAGAGGGAGGCAGGGCACCTGAAAACTCAGCTCCTCATACAGCAAGTGGGTGGAAGAGTCACTGTGCTGCCCTCACTGTCCTTCAAAGACTGCAGCATGTCCCTGAGATAACATGTGCAGGGAACAGCAGGTGAGCTGAGGGAAGCAAATCTAGGTTGGATACCCAAAGACTCAGGAAGATAAATTAGTGCTGATCTTAACCTCGTAAAGTCTTTTGCTGGGCCTTCATTCCCTGAAAGGGGTGAAGGAGTGAAGCTCAATTTGCTTTGGGAAAGGTACGCGTTTGTTGTGTAATGAGGAGCTCAGTTGCCTGCAGGAGGAGTCAGGAGCACGTGGAAACAGGGATTCTTCAGGAAACTTGCAGAAGGCTCCCAGCAGCAGGCAGGGTATGACAGGAACTCTCAGTCAGCTACATACATATCATTACGCAGAGCATCAGTGCGAGAGACCATGTGCTGGGATTAACTGGTGATAAGTGCAATTATATATCATTTTGAAATGTCAGTCACTCGATCAACACAAAAAACCCACCCAGTATTCTTGGTCTGTGTGTCCAGCTACCCTGTAGCTCTTAACTGTCTCTTTGGGCTGTTTGAGTAAATCTTGCTCCAAATAACCCAGAACTCTCAGTTTGTTTTCTGAATGGTGCAATTTTCTTTCTGGTGCAGAGAATCCTGAACTGAGTAAAAGTTATTGAGAAAGGAGACTCATCCTGACAAAGCCTGCAAGCTCGTGCTGTTGTAAGCACTGAAGTATTTCAGAGGCAAGTTCCTCTAAAAATGGGTGATATGCATGTTTTGACATTCCTGGTATTTCTCTTTTGGGGGTAATGTCATGCCTCTTTCTCAGAGGACATCAGCTTGTAGGTATGTCTAATTGTCTTGAAGGGTATAAAATGTGGAAGAGCTGCCCTGGAAGGCCAGTCTGCCGATGCCTTGATGTGAAAACTTGTAGACCTCAAAAAAGTTCAATATTAATCACAGTAACTGGTTGCAGACTCTTAATTCCTGTCGGCACCTGTGTCTCATTATGAAAGGAAAAACCCCTCTGCTGGAGCTTTTCGATGCTCTATCTGTTGCTGATGGCTCCTCCACAGCGATACGTACTTTCCCGATGCAGCAGCCACATCACATATAACGTGGGGTTAGTGTTATTCCACATTTTCTTCTCCCTTCCTGCGAGTTGCGAGTTGGCCCCGTTCCATTCTGCCTACTATTGAAAAACTCAGCATATTTGATTTACTGTGCGCAACACGCGTGTTGGTAGTCTCTTTCCCTTTCTGCAGGAGCATGTGTACTTCAGCTTTACGATGAAGGGTCTCTACAACACACAGCAGGATAATCGGGACAGATATTGGCAGGGCATCCCATCAGTGCCAAGCCAATTAAACCATTAAACCTGATACAGTAACCTTGATTGCAACTGGCTGTCTGAGGTCCTCACTAAATATGTTCCTGAGAAGGGGGATATGAACAGAATGTGCAGAAGGGGCCCTGCAGGAGGAGCTGGGAAGTTTTGACATCCATGCTTTTGAGTAATTACATTGATTTGAACTATAATGCAGGAAAGATTTTTTTTTTTAGTGTGCACATTAGAAAACAACTCAAATTCTTTATGATATGAGATTAAATGATTTCATCCCAGATAAAACTTAAGACCAGCAAAAATCCTACTGCTTGATTGCTTTTGAGGTAGTATTTCAAGGCTTGAATCATTCTGTTTTAAAATACCTCAAGTTTACAATGATAAATCTACGAAGCACTAAAAATCCTACTCAATCAACTCTGGTTCTTGAAATGGCATCTGCCTTTGAGCTATAAAAATAACAGATGATTTTTTGATAGCTTATCAGTTAACAGACTGCTTAGTTAGGATAGCACATTTTTATGCTAATCTTAGGGCTGTGATGAGCGAGAGAGAGAAAGAAAATCTATAGTATTATTTTGTATCTACTTTTAAGTTCAGCCTAGCTTTTGGAAAAGATTTGTCCTCTTCTAGGAATTTCCAGCCACACGGGGGTTTCAACACTCATCTGAATGGAGGTGGAATCGATTTAAACATGTTGAAGTGGTAATATATGTGGCTGTTTCGTGGTGTCTCTTCTGCACCACAGAGCAGACGCATGAGGCAAGTGAAACAGGCGCTGAATGTTTCCCAGCATGGCTGTCAAAGCTTCTCCCCTCAGTCCAGGAGAACAGGCAGCACGGCTGCCTCACCGAGGTCTTGGGTGCCCTGATCTCCGAGAGCTGATGAGGCAGATGGCAGAAGCAGAGATTTGCCAAGCCAAGGGTCCTGCTCTTTGCCCTTGCTTCTGCTCCTCTGTGTGTCCTCTGAGAGAGGTGGGAGGAGGCATGCAGTCTGCTCTGGTGGGATGCTTTTGGGAAGGAAGCAAAGAGGATGGCATAATGGAAAAGCACCTGGGCTTTTCTGTCTGATGTGTCAGATGTGCATGCTGTGGTCTTGTTGTGGGTTTGCAATGGAGAAGTTCCTTCCGTTTATCCAATTTCCTGATTCCCTAAGACTGGGATTAGTTTGTTAAAAAATTATATTGCAACAAATTTGAGGTTGATTTGGCATTTTGCTGGCATGGGTTGAAGTGCTGGTGTCTCTGTGGCCAGGCAGGGAGAGGATTTGATCCCGTCTTTGTTCACTCTGAAGAATTCTCACATTCTTTAAACAGAAATTATACTGACTGGGCTTGGTATTCACTACCAGTTCCTCTGGGAGATGAATTGACAACCTAGATGGTTGCCATTTTTGTGTTCTTGTGGCTTTGATCTCTCATTTTTGATGTATTCTTTTTCAAATTTCTGTTTTGTGAAAAGGTCAGGATGATTTTTATAATAACAAATTGAATCCATGTTCAAACCTGATTTTCCTTGAATTCAAATTGGGCGGGGGAAACGTAGTAAGTGACTTGAATCTGATGGGCCTTACTGAGATTTCCTACCCAATTCTGTATCTCTAGAGACTAGGAGACTATTTTAACGGAAAATCAGTAAAACCATTAAAAATAGTCCCATACAATCAGCTTCCCTTATGACTTCTTTCTCTTTTGTCTCATGAAAAATCATTTTAAAACTATGTAAAACTTTCTCATGAATCATCAGAACTGCCCATAAAGGTGAAGCTGATTCCTTTTCTCTGACACAAACACAACAGTGCAAGTCATTCTCCTTGGTCTCTCTGAAAGGGACAAGTAGAAAGTTAACACTAAATGAGGAGGCATGCGAAATCTTTGTCTACAGTTGGTTCAGCCAGAGTTTTGTATTTCAGGAGTAAATCAAAGTAGTGCTTAGACTTCGACTGCTCGGCAGCAACAGATTGTTCTTGGTCAACATGTCCTGACAGATTCAGATTGTCCCCTGTCTACCAAAAGCCTGCTCCTTTGCTCTGGATTTCATCGAAAGGCAAAACTGTGGAGGATGCCTAGAGATAAAAGCTGAAACTTGAAGATACATAAGACCGTTAGTTAGTATGTCTAGACCAGAAAATTAGGGATTTTTTTTTTTTCCCCCTTTAAGGTCAAAGCCAAAGAAACATACTTGATCCTCCAAGCTTGAGTGCATGCAGGAAGGAAGACGGAACAAGATTGGCTGCTGCCATCCCTGCAGTTTGGAGACTTCCTCAGGCTCTGAGCTCCCTGTCCGGAAGTGGCTCCCATTGTCCCTCCAGACATGCTATTCCGCTCCGAGCGTGGGAAGGAGTGGGGATGGTGTCTTCTTTTGTCTGCTGCAGTTCTTTGTGCTGAGGAAATCAGCCTAGGTGCATTTTTAGGGGAGCAAGCCAACCCCTTTCTCCTTTATCCACCCAAGTAGGTTGGAGTTTGTACAAACAATGCCTGAAATGTAGAAGGACTTGAAACTATATTTTCATGGGGTTGCCTCTCTCAAACTTGCCTAATTCTTCACTGAAAACTTTTACTGAAGACCACTTTATACAGGGAGCATCCTTATCAGTGACACAAAATTGTTAACAAGATTCAGTGTTGCCAAAATCAGTGCTGTACTCTCAACAAACCCCCTAAATCTAGGTATAAACATACAAAAGAAAATAGGATTCCCGTGACTCTTCTAGATTTTTATACTCTTCGGTTATGCCAAAAGATATCAACATTTCAGTTGCTTGCATCTTCATCCAGACATACTTATCAGATAAAAATAGTGCTAGGGATAGGAGAGAGAAAGTTGAATTACTTTTTCCCCATATAAACCAGTTCTGATTAACTTGGAGCTCCTGACTGGACAGGGCAGGGAAAAGGTTCCCTTCAGTAGTCTGCTCGCTGTGCTAATGAACTTGCTGGTGGATTTCCTTGCAGGCTAATCCTGTTCCTCTGTTCTTCCACATGTTGTATGTTACTCCATGCAGTGCTATGGTACATATGGTTCGTATGTATGCTCTTATTCTCTCTGTTTCCGAAGCAGGGTGGTCCCTGACTTACACACCCAGAAATTTACTTAGTCCTCTCTACTAACAACAGGAGATTGAGAAGGGTGAAATTTTAAAAGATCCTGTTCTTTAAGAGCATTTGCTGAATGGACCATGAAAAGGAGAATCTTTGTTTAAACTGCAAACTTTGAAAGTGTTCAAGTGGGTAGAGGCTGAAGACAGAGGAAGGAGTTTCTTCCTTTTTTTCTCTGAAAGGAAGTCATTTAGGTTTCAAAAAGCCTTTAATACAATGAGCCTGCATGGCTGAGACAAGTGCTCTCATTAAAATTAATTCACTTACAAGAGCTTACAGAACTTTGTGTAGATTTCATGAAATCTAATCCTGAAAATTTATGATAGCAAATAAAATTGTTTTTATTATGCTGATGGGAATGAAACTCTTGGAGAGATTGGGTAAAGATGAGATGGGAAGTAGCAGTACCGGCTAGAGAGTGCTGAGCTAAATATGGTGATTCAGAGCTGAGCTAAATATCGCGATTCAGAGCTTCTGGTGACTTTGTCATATGTGGCTTGTTGGTTACTTGAGCTACGTAAGTAAAATGCGTTCCAGTCTAAGATGCCCTCACAAGGTTTCCTGGCATGGTTAGACATAGATGTTTTATGTTTGCTGTACGTCATTCTGGTTCATCAGTACCTTCTTTCTAATGTTCTGGTTTGGCTTTGTTTCTTTAGGGTTTGTGCATGTGTGAATGAGAGGGAAGGGTGAAGGGTAACAGTGACTGATTTGGGTCCTAGCTCTGCCGTGCTCTAAGCTCTGGTGTTCATACACAAATTTGCTGCAGGCATGGTCAGAGGCATTGGTTGGGGAGGTGGTGTCCAGCTAGCTCAGCTTTTCAGCCTTTTAATTGGGTGCAAATTTTCTGTGTAGGTGAAAGGGGTAGGGGAATTACGTTGGCTTATTGGAGGCTATAGATGAGCATGAACAAGGAGAACAGAATGACTTTCCTCTTCATTCTGTGACCAGTGTGTAAAAAATATCCCAGAGAAGACAACCCAACCCCTGCTATTTGTCCTAGGCTTTTCCTAGCACCCTCAGCCAAACTATTTTGACTGGTGGTGTTTCAGGAACCATCAATGGATGAGAAGCAGAAGAGGTGGGAAGGTGTGGAAGTCACTCCTGACCAAAAACTCTCAGCACCTGGAAAATGAAGCTTTGTTTCCCTCTCTTTCTTTTCTGGTTGGGTGTACACGTCCTCCCCTCAGTGGTCAGAGCAGATCTCTGTCACAATCACCACTGTTCAGGAGTCTCTTGGATGCTTTTCCCATTTGGTGAAATGACTGGGCAATTTCCGCATTCATTCTGGTAAAAACATAATTCACTGATAAAAGACACTTCAGAAGGCCTGAAACTGCTCACTGATTTCACTTGGATTTCCTGACTGGATTCAGTTTTGAAAAATTATGGAATAATTTTCATAGGATTGAACAGAAAATCCAGCTTGGATTCCTACCTCCCTTGCCTGCTCCTAGTTTAGGGAACACCCCTAGGGGATAGGCAACTTTCTCGTTAAAGCAAAGAGAATACGAATACTCAGGACCCCACCCAAAGATGGGCATTCGTTTTGGCATGAATAGCTTTTAGTTTCTTCCTATTATAACCTTTCCATTTTCTGTGGCTTAGATCTTAATTATGCCAGTGCAAGACTTACATTATTAGAACAGCATCCTCAGCCCTGGTCTCTTGGCTGCCTGGGAAGTGCTCCGTGCTTTGTGGTGTGGGACACCTAGAGTGGATGTTTTTGTCTTTCCCTTGCTGAAAATTATCTTCATAGATAATATTTACTTTCACCTTAAATGCCTATCAAGGGTGATGGTAAAATTATTACTGCATGATCAGTCATTCTCCTGCCTTGCTCCAATGAATATTGAAGTATTTTACAGAAAGCAGAACAAGTCCAAAAGGACTGAACCCCAGTAGCATGTCTGTGATAGCCGTATATTCTTCGTTAGAAACATCACTGGGAGTTCATCTCTGCCGAGAAAGACAGGCTGCCCTTGGACATTACTCACTCTCACAGCACTCCATGAATCAGTACCTTAGAAAATTTAAAAATTAAATGTTTTTGGAGGCTTTTTTCTGCACAGTAAGCAAAGCTTAAGAAAATTACTTCCTCATCAATGTGACGTGACTTTTTGTTGCTTTTTTTTCTGGTGTTGTAAGTCGAGCCGCAGAGCCGATAAATGTGTTATTTGTATGGTGCTATTCAAAGCCTTGTGATTTTGGGGCCAGGCTGTGGCCGTGGTATTTAGCCTGGATGTCAAGGTGTGGATCACACCAAGGTGATTGCCAAATGCTTTATGCTGAGACATCTTGAGAGCAACGACATTTCAGTCTGCAGAAAGGCAAGAAAACAAGCCGGTCCCCTCTTCCCCTGCTGCAACGGTTTTTATTTTACACCACGAAGAGATGACATACAATTTGATGAATTTCATCCCTTTTTTTTTTTTTATACCCACTTGAACTACTATATAAATATTAATAGCTAAACACATTGCAAACAGGTGGGACCCGTTCTGCCTCTGGAGAGCTGCCACCGCTAAGTGATATCTCAGATGGGGTGACAGAACTTTCCCATGTGGGCGCTGTCTCTCCCTGCCAGCCCCTCGGACACGCCTGGAGCTGAGAGCTCTTTGTTTTTTTGGGCTTTTTTCTTTTTATGGTATCGCTATAACAGTTTTTCTTGGTCTTTTAACAGCTCATTCAGAAGGGGAAGGACAGAGAATTAAAAGACCTTTTTTTCATTACCTTTTCTAGTTAGTAGGTTATTTCACAGGGCATTTGTTCCCAATAGTAACATACCCCCTTCCTTTTTTGTGTTTGTGTCTGAGGCAGCATCTTCAGAGCAGTAATAAAGTGGGTGTTCATCTGTGGGCTGTACAGTAAATTTCACTTTCTACCACTCACTTCTTCCTCTGACCCATTTTGCAGGTACTGTGCAGGGAGTAGTTGTGAGTATCTACCCTGTGTGTGCAGCTGTCCAGGCAAAGTTTGTGTCTGTGGTTTGTTCCAGTGCCCCTGAAAGCTGGGTGTTTTTGGACAGGACTTTGAGCAGCAAAAGAGGTGGTTGCAAGAAACTGTAAGTCTGGAAGAAACTTGAGAGATGACAGGGGATATCATGCACAGGGAGAATGCCTGGATTACCAAGTTACTCTTACTTATTCTGTGATCATTTCCTCCACCCCTTCCCGATTATAGCATTCATCTTATCTTCACCGTAAAATCTTAAAAAGAAATAATACATAGAATTTATTTGTCACAGACCATGTTGGGGGTCAGCAGGCTGCCTCCAGCCAGATGGTGCTGATGGAGGTATTGCTGCTGCCTTCCCAAAGCATGCAGAGCTTTCTTGGTTTCACTAAGGAATCAGCGGCCCTTTTCCTGAACAAAACCATGAGCAGAGTT
The DNA here is from genome assembly GCA_033556795.1 of Tapera naevia. Taxonomy (NCBI): domain Eukaryota; kingdom Metazoa; phylum Chordata; class Aves; order Cuculiformes; family Neomorphidae; genus Tapera; species Tapera naevia. The sequence goes on along the minus strand of JAUMJJ010000069.1, from coordinate 527,459 downwards.
CAAGGGGGGGTTTCAGTTGGTTGGTGGTTTTTTTATTATTTAAAATAATGTTTCCACAGAAGCCATCACCACATTTTGACTTTCGAACAATCACAAATCCAAAAATATTGGGTTGTTTAAAAACCAATTTTTTTCCTAAAATATTTTTGGATGAATAATATATTATATTCTTCATACCATATACTGCCTTCTTTCCGATTACAACCAGAGAGTTGCAGTGTAGCCCCTGCCAAATCTGGGAGTCTGGGTCTTGCAGGATACATTGTACTCAGGATAGTTTCAAGTGAGATATTGCAATAATTTTTGCTTTCCTTTTTGTAAGACTTCAAAACAGAAGAGAAGTTGTTTTCAGTTGTTGGCGGTTTGGTTTCTGCTTTTGTTTTTGTTTCTCAAAACCCATACAAAAACTAAAGATTCGAATTTTTCCTGGGGGCAAGAATAGAAATATTAGTGATGTGCCACTTGCTTGGTGGCACCGTAGAGGAAACGGTACAGGCATGAATCAGGGACTGCTGGCAGAATTACTTTCCAATATGTGCAAATAAAAATGCAGACCACATATTACATCCTGGGTCTGAAGATTTACCAAGCTGCCATAAGGCCATAAGATTGGTTGTTTGCAGTTCTGGGTTTTTTTGAACCATCTAAACAGGCTGCATGAAATGATATCTCCATTTTTTTTATTAATAAATTTATAAAACTGATTCTAGCTGAGGAGACTCCAGTATTCCTATTTAATGTTCTGATTAATGAGTGTAAACAATGCTTTTAGGATATTTTTTACCTGTGCATAATCAAGCCATCTAGGCACCAGTAACTGCAAATGTCACAGATTTCAATGGTCTCTTTGGGACTTTTAATCTGTTTGCTTTTATAAAGGAGGTGATTTTATTTTTACATTAAGGAAGCATTAACATCATTAAATGGGCTCCTACTTTATGATAACTGCAAATGTCACATTGATCCAGAAAGATAAGAAAATGTGCTCGTCTTTGGAACAATATCCAAGGCAAGAGCAGACAACCCACACTATTTGCATTAAAAAACAAATTGTATAAATGCAGAAGATTGATGTGCCATCTGTTCATGTCCTTCACTTTTCTGGCTCTTCTGTGTTGAGATATTTTTATGGAATAGTTACGTTTATTATTTTGAAAATGACTCACAGGTTAAAAAAGTTTACGAGGGGCAATATAAGTTGAAGATATTCATTTACAGTGTCTCAGGTATAAAACTGGCATTATAATTAACTTCCATATACACAAACAAACTACAGTATTGTGCAGTCTAGATCCTAGGAGCAGAGAAAAAGACGTTACCAGCAACACTAGCAGTTTATGAGGTGGATCCAAAGCATCTAGCTTGGATGTTGTATTCTCAAGTAATGGAAAGGCATTGAAGAAGGTATAGTGTCTAGAAAAAGCTTCTGGCTGGGCTTTGCAAGAAGAGGGTAAACATGGGGTGGAACTTGTTTAAGATCAAGCTATACATTTTTCAGAGAAACACTGGCATTAGCTAGGGTGGGCGTGCTGAATATACAGAACTTTTGTCAGAACGCTAAGCCCAGATCCCAAGCAGCGACTGCTGATAAAACCTGCAAGCTCCAGAAAAATACCATGAAGGAAACCTGTGCACCACCTACTATTCCTACCACAGCCCTTCTCCTTGCCCCACCGAGCCTGCTGTTGCCTGGAGTAATGTCCGATGACACAGTCCTCTGCAGGATCAGTTTATTTTGTTTTGTATCAGGCTCTGTTTGGAAATGATCCTTGTCCCCGAGTCCTCCCAAGCTGAGGGCAGAACAGTGGAGGGGCAGGGGAATACAGGAGCATTGCTCAGTCACCCAAAGGCTGGGAACAGGGACACAAGACCTGCCATATGTGGCAAAGAGCATGGGGGTGAAGGATATTGTGGATCAAGCAACAGCTGTAGGGGCTCTTTAAAGCATCACGTTTCCATATCTTCTGATAGTGGAGCCCATACAAACCTTCAGAAAAGCGGGTAGGAAATGGTGGCTGGGAGAAGGGGGCTGATACTTCTTAGACAGGGTCAGAGAAACCACAAGCAGGTGGAACATTAGCAGAGAGGAGAGGATTTACTGTCATTAAATCCATCTCATTGCACATCTCTAAATGGGGACTTTCTGGAGAAAGGTTTTGGCGTTCCTCGCTATTCAGGTGTTCATTCTTGTTACTGTTATTTTGCCAGTGCCCCACTTCTTCTTGGGTCACTGCTGATCTGAGCCCACAAGTGACTGCAATATGCTGCAGAATATGTTACAAATGTTCACGTGTGTCGAGAACTCTTTGTTTACCTGCATTAAATCAATTGAAAGGAAGAATGTCCATCTAAATGTCGAGACAGACAAAAATTAAAAGGCATCTCAACTCCCGTTTGAGAATTACTCAATATACTTTTGTTACAGAAATGGATTGAGAATACTGTTCTCATGTACCATGCAAATCATTTAAATGGCTTTCTGAAAGAGGGTGAAAACAACTACTTCAGATTTAGATACATTATTTTGTCTCAGACTGCTTGCGTGTCACCAAGGAACAACATGGGTTTGATTTCCTGATGACAAATTCTTTCCTTTCTGTCCTTAGTTCTTTCCTGCTTTACCTCAGAAAGAGAAAACTGTGTGTGGCACTATGTTGTTTGCAGAGATGAGATGGGGACTGTTGCCTGGCACAGATTCAGACTTGGTTCTTCAATATAAGATAAAAAACCCTTGGAATGCCTGTACCAGGTTACGGTTCACAATAGCTTTGGAAAAGGATAAAAATGAGGCAGGAGGACGTGATCCTGGCCCAGCCTCTGGCATGGCTCAGAGAATTCCCAAATGAGGAGGGTCTCATGAGTCAACAGAATTGTCTGATTGTTTTCTGAACCCATTTAACTTTCAACTTCCATGGCATCCCACAACAAAGAGTTAGGTTAGCATCATTGCTGCTTTGCCTTCTTGCACCCTACCACCCATTTGGCTTTTTTGGTACTCTTCCATTCTCCAGTTCTTGGTTTGGAAGAAACAGTGAGCTATTGTTTCCTTGAGTGATTAATCTTCTCCTTGTTTCCATAGGTTTATCAATTGCTGATAATCTGTTAGTCATTAGTGGGAGTAGACTTTGTATCAGGAAAACATGTTGTGAGTTAGATCTACATTTTTTTAAAACCGACTGAAACTATTGTGTTGGCACTGGTGTTGTGCTTGATAGCTCCAGATGAAATTAAGATATTGTCCTACAGCCTGCATTGGGTGGAATCTGGAGTTTCGTGGTCTTTTCTAAGAGTCATGGAGGATGAAATTAAGAAGAACAAATCTATTTTGGATCGGTATAAATCACTAGTAAACAAGCCTTATGTTCTCTATTGAGCTTTTTTTTTCAGTATTGACTGATTGAAATACTTGAAAATCATTTCAGTGCAATACCAAGACATATTAAAAGTATCTCAGCTCTGAGGTGTGCAGTCAAAACTTGGCAAAGCAGGAGCACAAGCAAAAGAAGTGATTGAATGTACCCCGAAATAAAGTGAAGAGCTAATGACCTATACTTGGCATGGTTTTATAACCCATTTTCAGAGCCTGGTCCATCATGCCACCTAATCATACCCATGGGACAGGACTTGATGACTGCAAAGTTGTTTCCCATCTTTATAGGATACCTGCACTACTCTTTAAGCCAAACAGGTTTGCTGCTGCCTTGGAAAACACTACATTTTTTCCTAGCAGTCTGTTTACAGAGGTTTATGATGGTTATTTGAATTTTTTCTTGTTTGTGTTGATTGGTGTAACTTCTGTCACGTAGCCATGTGCAGGACCACGGCAGGAGTCATAGTCTGGCCACAGGTGACCCGTATCTGAGTACTGGTTATGCATTTTGGTTTGGAAACATACTGATTCCATAGCGGATCTTAAAGTCCTTAGTGCAGACTCTAATAGTCCGGTCTGCCTCACAAAAATCAGCTAAGAAATTTAAGACGAGGCAAAAGAAACCACGCTAATTCAGAACAAAGTGGGGCTTAGTTCTGCTGTTGGAACACCTATTATCTTCTTCAAGACTTTTCTAGAAATGCCTATCTGAAAACTCAAGTAAATAAAACTGTATTAAACAACGGAATATAAAGCATGCTCAGTAATGAGAAATTCCACATTTGTTTTCTTAAATAGGTACATTTTGATGGAGTTTGCGTGTCTTAGACTTCTCAAATCTTTGTCACATTGCTCCAGCTATCTGCACAAAGTCAATCCTACCCAACAGATCAGTATGCAGTACAGCTAAAAAAGAAAATAACATTAAAATGCTCCAGATGTTTTAACTGATGAAATGAACACAACTCAGCACTGTACATACCAATCTTCACTCATCCTTTTTTTGTGCTCCCTCTCTCTGGGCTTGCCTCTGCCTTTCACTGAAGGTTTACACTATAAACAGTTCAAAGCAAGGACAAACTGCTGTCATGTTTCCTGGTGCAGACACCAGCAAACTGACCTGGGGTCTTGAGTTGCAGCTGAAGCTCCTAGAGCTACTACTGCAGTTCAGACAAGGGCTATTAATTCCGGGTGTTCTAAAAATAGTTCTGGAATATCATGGGAAGTGTCCTATTAAGGAAAGGTATATTGCTGTTATCCATAATCTAAATTTATGCCCTCAGTTACTTGAACCTGTTTTGATGGAATGGATTACTTGATTTTCATCTGACCCTTCTGTAAACCCAGAATTTTCACCTGTGCTAACAAACCCAAGAGACATTTATTTGTTATGGAATGAAAGCAGCAACCCAGGTTCCATGCAAGCTCCTCTTGGTCTGAGGTGGACACTGTGTGAATGTAGCAGAGTAGGACTGCCCATGGCCAACACTATTCAGGCTGCCATCGCTGTGAGTAGATGCAGGTGGCAAGTCTGATACCTTTCTGACGTGCTCAAGGCACTGGAGTACCTACCTCCTCTTTGCTTTCAGTGGGATTAGAACACCTGACTCTTTTTAAATTGTTTTGTGGATCCCCAATGACAAAACCCACACCAGAAAATCACAGAAAATGAGTAAAAGCCCAGATAAACAATTGAAGCTATTGACCATTTTGTAGGCTATTCCCTGCATCCTTGTAAAATGCTCTGTAATTGACTACGCATTTTGCCAGATATCAGATGAAAAGCCTGTGACAGACTGCATATAGTTTTACCCAAAGATTGTCAATGTAATTTTCACATTTTAGGGGAAAGAAGCATCTACTTTTGTGCCCGCAGCAGTGGGAAAACAGGCCATTGTACGGTAATTTGGGAGCCTGGTTTCATGCAAGGTTGAACTCCCAGATTAGTTTGGTCATTTCTCCCTTTCCTTTTCTGCCTTGACTTCTATGCCTGTAGAAAGGCTGTGCTTATACTGACCGGAGTTGTGACACACTGAGCCTTTTATAACCCTCTGGCTGCTATTGTTATAATAACTCATAGCTCAGTTGTGTATGTTTTGTTTCCTTTCAAAGACCTGCATGAAAGTTATCCTCAGCATGTCCCTGGCAGCGGTGCCACGGCTGTATAGGATTGCATCCAAGCATTTGTTGGTGTGATCTGCACACCCTTCCACACATGTGCTCCTTGTTGCAATCAAAGTTGTGACAGTGCAGCTAAGGACCAGGCAGGGAGGACCCAGGACTCGTAGCTTTATCTGTAAAAAGATGCAGACAGAAAAAGAGATTTATATCTCTGTGAGAACAGCTTGCATTGTCACTCTACAGCTGTAGTGGATGACCTTCACACCAGGGAAGAGGCTCGTCTATGCTGAGAGTGTTGTACTTCTCTTCGTAGAAAAACCACATTATATTTTAACTGCATTTTGTCACAAAAAATAGGTTCCAGAAAGGAGACCACTAAACTGGCTTCCTTAGAGAGGGGGAAAGGGAAGAAATTCAGCGCTGGTTTATATATTTGTCTGTGGGAAGCCTTTAGAGCTTTGCTTTTTGAGATGGCCAGGGTGTGGTGGTACAGTTTTGTTTTTTTTTTTTGTAATGGGAATCATTATTTACACGACACTTAGACCACAATGTTCATTTTACTCATTAACTCAGCAACATTAAGACTGCACTCGAGACAATGGAGTTAGATATTCAGCGTATTGTTATTGCCATTCCTATGCCATTTATGCAATGGAAGATGTTTGCATATTACGTTTGTCGCAGACAAGTATGGGGTATCAGATGTAGCAGTATTATTTTAAAACAGAACTGTAAAATGCAACTAAATATGCTCAGCTGCAGAGTGCTTTGGATTTTCTAAACTGAAAATTCCCATAATCTTATAAGAATGTGGTGCAATGTGAAAGTTAATGGCTCAGGGGACTGGTGAAGGGAAACAAGGTTTCTTAACTCTTGATAAATAACACAAATTAAACCCAGCTTGATCATGTCTGAAAGTCAGTATTATTCTCACATTTAGTTTTATTTTGTTTTGTTTTGGTTGTGGTTGGACTATACGAATTTATGATCGAGTTTCCCAACTAAAAAAAGTGACTCATTTTGATTTAAAAAAGTAATCAGATTTGAAACTGAAGAGCAAACATTTTTTTGTGTACTAACAAAAAATGTGGGCTTGCTCACCCCTCCTCTTGGAAACCTTTCTGCCTCGAGGATGAAGTGGCTGCACTAGAAGTCAAGACTGTGGCTTGGGTGTGTTCACAAAGGCTTTACTGCACCTTTGGCATGAGAGGGAGCATTGCTAGCTGATGGGGAGTAGCTCAGCAGGAAGTGGCACATCAGTGATCTCAGGTTGCTCTACTTCATCATAGCAGAAACTGAGCCAGTTCAGCCCTAGGGCCACATTGTGCTTCAAGGCGGTAGATTTTGAGAAAAAAATTTTTATACGTTTTAATGAAAAGGATGGCGAATTTAAAAAAACTGTGAGGAGGAGCACTGGGAGGGTATGTAAAAATCCTCAAGTCTGGAAACAGAGCAGGTAATGCTAAAAGACAGTCTGGTTGAGGTAAAATATACTGCAATTTGGTTCTGCTATGTAAAATAAGATTCTGATTTATGGAGTGTCAAAAAATGTAGATTTCTACGCCTTTCACAATGATTTTTTTTGGCAAATTTTTGGATGAAAATGATCATGGGAAAAATGTTCAGAATATAACTATGGCTTTGCTAAAGAATTGAGGGCTCTTTAAAGATGTTTTCTGCTTGTATCTGCCGTTGCTGCTGTTAGAGTGCCTCACTGAACTACTGGGTGGCCCCAGCTGTTCTGTATATTTTACCCCCACCCCTCCTCCAGGCAGTAAAAGCACAATTTTGCCCAATACTTGCTAGAAATGAATGGATTCCACTGCAGACTCCATGAAGTGCATGCTGAGATGATTAAATAAGGACTATAAACTGTTGTAATAAAGTATCATTATTTGAAATAGGGATAATAATCTTCATTTTGTGGTAGGACGGCACCTATGGGGTCCTGGCCTGTAACACCAATAAAAATGATAATACAGAACATCGTTCATATGCCTTTGGTTCTTTTGGGAGACAGAGTCCAGCTGAAAGCATTTTGAATGCTGGTAATTGAATGAAAATATTTTTATTTCTAGCTTCTGCAATTAGAACAGTGAAAATCGAGTGGGAACATTTTTCTACCAGAGAAAAGCTTAGCCTACAATTTATTTGGTTAGAAGAGCTGAACAACAAGACTTTGGGGGCATCCACTGGTTAGAAACCTCATGGTGAACTGTTTGCGGTGCATCTATTTTTGTAGTACTTAGCATCTCTCTTGTAAATATACCTCGGACCCCTCAAAGGACATGCTATTTCCTCCTCTGCTTTGGATGCTCTAGGGAGGAATCATCTCACCCTGTTCATGAAACCAGTGCCAGGCTCACTTGAAGACCCCCCTGCTGGTCATTCCCTCTGAAGACCTGGAGTTTGCTATCAATGTATCTCCGAGCACGAGGTGAATCCCTTCTCTTTGAATCTGACTCTTCTCAGTGCTTGAGTATTGTGTACCCTTCATAATTAACCACGGTCTATGTAAAACAACTGTATCTCTGTTACTGGAAATTTGTCTGTAATTTTCACAGAGGCCAAGTATGAATTAATAGAAGCCATAGATACATTAAGGTTTGCATGCTTAGCTCTTCCTGGAGGCTATTGTGAAAGCCAGTCTTAGGCTGAACAGGAACACGCCAGTGTTGCCTTGGTGAGGAGCAGGTGTGGGTAGTGGCTGTAATTGAGTCTGCAGGCAATGTCCAGAAAGATTTTATGTCCAACAAGCTGCTTATTCTTATCTTGCTGTAGTATGTGATGATTAAAGATATTAATTAACACTTCCCTCAGCACTACATAAGGGCTGCATTATGGTGTGCATCTACAGCGTGGGCTTCTGATGGGGAAGATATTAGTGCCAGAATGCTCTTTGGTGACCTACAAGGAGAGTGCCTAGGCTTCATTCTGTGTCAGCCCGTGGGCTTTTTGCTTTATACAGCCTTTACAGATGTGAGTCAGATGCTGACCTGGTAAAAATCCACACAGTGTGACTCCAGTGAACCCCTTCCAGCTTACACAAGCTGGGGAGCTGGTCCTGTACCCTCTCTAGGTGCTGTGAGCTAATACTTCTGGCTTCCTTCAACACTGTATTCTCTTTCTGCCATTAATGGTACTATAATTAAGCTTCTGCCATCATTTGCTGCCCTTTTCTACACATACACCCTCCTACATCTTTTGGAGGAATGTTCCCTTAGCAAAACAGTTTGTATGTCAATTGCTGATACAACATTGTGTTCTCGATGCCATGAGGTTATATTAGCACTTATATTTGTGTTCACAAGGGTTGCTTGCATACATAAAGCCTGTGAGTGTTTCAGAATTGGGGCCATAGTGTGCAGTGTTACTGGGCAATAATCTTATGATGTAACCATAAACCTCGATTGTCTGTTTAATATCTCAGATGTTTCAATTTGCATTTCGTTAAAACTTGGCAAAAGGTTATCAGCTCAGATCCAAAATTCTCACAAAAATTGTTCTAATATGTAAAGTAAGTTTTGATTTATGGAGTGACAAAAATGTAAATTTCTAAGCATTTCAGTTCATTTTTTTTTGCCAAACTTTAGACTAAAATGACTTTGTTAAAGTGAAATGATTCTGAATGTAGTTGTTTTCATGATTGTGGAGTAAAAGCAGTTGAAGATGTTAATTTAATTGCATTTACAAATAATTCTTTTAAAGAGCACTGCTTCCCAGGAAATGAATAAAACTTCTCTATTGAGCTTAATAGGAGGAAGATATATATAAACAGAATATGGTATTATTTTTGCAGGGAACCTGAGCATATAATAATCCATAAATACATTTAATATTACTAAAAATATATATTCCTCTTGATCTCCTCATGAAAGCTGTTTACTTATTTCAGAGGAGTTCAGCATTATAAAATATGACAAATCACTGTTGTGTAATGCTTGCTGTAACAGAGCACAGTAAAAATGTATTACGTTTCAGAGGAGACTGCTTTTGCAATAAGAATACTTTTGACCATTGAGGAAAATATTCACTTCACGTTGTATTTACTGCTGTATTATCATTGAAATTTACACAGCCTTCCAGTGTACATGTGTAGATACATTTTACAGAACAAATGTGTAACAGCAGATTACCTTTGATAGCATAAAATTTGAACACTGGGCTAGTCTCAGATTTGTACGAATAGTTTGAAGAAGGAAAGAGTATCAACACTTCACATAAAACCCCTCAATTTAAATTCAATTCTCAGCTTTTCCTTTAAGATACACAGAAACATGATATTTCTTTCATAAATCCCTACTTTGTTGTTGTTTAATATACAAAACAGGCATTGGGGTCTCTTGTGTTTAATCATTATAATTAAAAGTGTGAATTTTGCCAGTTGCATCAGCTGGTCTATCATTTTCTATGGAAAGATTTCTGCTGTGAAATTGGTTTTAAATATGGTTACTTTTTAATATTTGGAATCCCAAAAAAGTGTTTGAATTCAAGGAGAAATATACACAATTAACTTTGCCTTTAATATTGGAAGGATATTATTTAAATTTTATATTTTCCAAAAAGTCTTCTGAAATACTTGTGGAGCGGGGTGCAAGGAAACAAGCCTTACTCAGTATACTTGTATGCACAACTTCTCAAGATAAAGCTTGAAATATCTCATGCAAGAAATGTCAGCATTTCCAAATTCTTTTCCCCCAGTGAAACAAATAAAAAAAAAAAAAATCAGAAAAGGAACATTTTCACACAGCAGGGAAAGGATTCTGAGGAGTTTTGAATGGGAAATGTCAAAACAGAAAGTGTAACAGTTTCAGTTTTCCATTTCTTTTCATTTTGACTCAAGATGAGATTTTTCATTTTGATTATCTCCATCACAGAATGAAAGGCCTTTGTCAAAACTGCCATTTTCACATGAAAAAGTTTCAAGTTCTAAAAATCACCTTTTTTTCCGGTGAGAAATCTTGTTGACTGAGGCAGCTGGACCAACTCTAATGTTTTGCTGAACGGCAACCAATGACTCACGTGAGGGTCTCAGGGAGGCACCTCTGGCAGTCCCCACCAGCTATGCTCCTCAGCTGGGGCAGCCTCCCGAAGGAGGCTTAGTCTGAGCCCAAGGAGTTGAAGGGACCAGTTGGCTTTGGGTGGGTGTCACACGGTGTCAAGTGGCTTTTTGAGGGAGAACACAGGCAAGAAGTAGGAGCAGGGCAAGAGAAGACATGTGGCCCCAAGGCATCCCCTTCCTCGCGCCCTCCCAGAGGCAGTGGGCAAACGAGGTTTATGTGCCAGAAGTGTTCTCTATCCTGGGTCCACAAACCATCTCAAAAAGGGTCCAGGACTGAAGACTCCCTGGAGGCGTTTGATCAGAGAGTTTCTCACAGACTTGTATGTCTGAAATGTCAGGCACTGTGCTGACGTTTTTGGGTTTGACACTTTCATATGTTTCAGCCATGGAGCAGTCAGGGAAGAAGGACAAATCTGTGGGTTCCTCCCTCGCTCCCTCTGTCCCTCTCCTGCCTGCACCTGCACAGGCAGCACAGTTGTCTCCTCCTCACCATGTTGTACGGGAAGCAACAACCTCATTTCTAGCTGAGCCAGTATGGACAGAGAAGCCTTGGGGCAGATCCTGCAGCTTCATCCCAAGTGTGAAGGCTGGCATCCCTGTGTGGTCCCCAGCCCAGCTGCACCCATCTTGTCTCTATCTGCCTGGAGAGGTCCCATGAGAAGGGGCATCAGTCCTCTGCATGAGGACAGCTGTGCGATGCTCCTCTGGGGATGCCGTCTGTATTTAGGGGTCTGAAGGGATACTCCAGTGCTGACAACATGACATCCCAAGGTTGCTTTCACCAGAAAGACCTTTTCCTTCTTCAAGGCTTTTAAAGCACATGCATGCATGAGATGCATCTCCCTGAAAGAGGGAAGATACATCATAAGGAAAACAATTTCCCTGCTGTACAAGAACAGGATAGGGTCTTATAAACCCTAAAGACATAGAAGGCACTAAAATAAGTAGCCCTGTAGGCTCCTGATCCTTTAGTTATTTATATGTTTGAAGCCTTTTTGATGTCATCAGGATGAGTGACATAATTTTAGTAAAATGCATGAGTGAAATTTGCAGGATGCTTCACAGAAATGAAGTTCAACTTTTGGTGCCAGAAGCCACAGCTAGATTTTTTTTTTTCATGCAAGAGGAAAAAAGCCCTTAATTTCTCTCAGTCTCACACGGTTCAATCTTCCCCCCATATAAGTTGTCGATTTTTAACTTTTCCGTATTGCATTCCTGATACTGCAGGCAAACCTGTTACTCTATGTACTTTATCACTGTGATCTGCTTAGGAAAGTAGCATATATTTTTAATATATGTTTTAGATTTGTATGTATAATATTCAAATACATATATACATACTTGAAAATGAAAATCTGGTAGTTTTTCAATTGATTTTCAATTAAAATAGAGAGAAAACAAAACTTTGATTTTTAAAAGCTTATAAGCCCTGTTTTTAGAACTTAGGATAAAGCTTATTTGTCCATGGGATTACATGTGTTTTAAAATTTAATGTTGGTTACTAATTTTGCAGAATTTTCATCCTAGCAGAGTTCACTAGAGTTCAGCAGGTCTCAGTAGTGCTCACCTAGGCTGTATTTATAAGATTTTGAATATACCTAGGAAATCTCAGTGTAAAAAAGATCATCATCATCACCATTCAGCCCCCAAGACTTTCCCTATTAACAGTCCATCAGCCTTATCTCCTCTTTAATACACTGATTGCCCTTGACAATGCTCCTGCTTACAACTGTCTAAGCCAATAACCTCCAAGTAGACATCTTTAAGTATCATTCAGCCATGCCTTTATGGGTCTTTGGTGCATGTGGCACACCAAATTATTCTCTGCATTAGCATAAACAAAAGAAATGCATTTTAAGAAACATTAGTATGTTTTCCCTGTATTTGCATTAATTATAATACACCATACCCAAGTACTGATATAATTTTATTCTATAGAAGCCTTCAAGTAAAACAGTATTTATTGTGAAAGATGATGGCAGTTTCAATAACAACTCCTTCTTATTACTTAAAAAACATATATTTAGCCAGATACCATGAACACTAAGTTTAGTTCACTTGGCAGCACTTTAACCAACTCTTTTATAATCTTTGTATTTAAAATCCCAAATAAGCCATAATTCACTGGCCATGCTGAGTAGTGACTGTATGTATCCTATGTTTTAGAATAAAAGTATAAAATTACAGAGATATGATCAATTATTTTAAAAAATGTAAATGTAGTGAAACGGTGTACAAGAGAACCACATTGGTCTTCATTACTCTGAAAACAGAAATTGCTGGGAAGCAGGGGAAAAAGCAACCTGAAAAGAAATTGTTCCTGGAGAGAAACGGCTTTTCTACAAATGGCACTGAGTGAATTCAAAAGAAAGTGGCTAACAAGGCATTTCCTAATAACAAGTTAAGGGCATTTCATACCCTTTCATCGTTAAAATTACAAATGTAATGTAAATATACTCTGTCTTATCATAGGATTACTCACTGGAGCCATGTTTTTCTGTGAGACTGACAGTAGTGTATAGGATGTTGTGTGAGAATCCGTCTCTGCTGCAAGTGGGCATCTCTTCTGAATGATACAGGGAACAGTAGGCATCCGCTTGCATGAGAAACTGCCTTTCACCTTCATCAAAGTGTTCTCCTACAGCCAAGAGTAGAGAGAAGTTTGGGAAAACTTGTGGTTGAAATACAACCTTGATGGTTTTGGTTTCTTCCTTGTCAAGGGAAGGAAAGGTCCTTTGAAGGACCCTTTCTTCTTTGTATTCCTGTAAAAAAAGGTGTTCTTACACACTGTGCTTTCAGGGTGGATGGCCACTTGAATTCAAGTGGGAGGTGGGATGGGTTGTCTATGTGCTGGGAGTGCCCCACTCATGCTGCTGGCCGAGGGAGCAGAGCTGGGTCCTTTAAATCGTCTTCTCTGAGTTGGCCTCCTCAGTGCAATTCATTCTGGAGCGGAACAGGTGAGGTCCTGCCTCCACAGAGGAGGGATGAACTCCCTTGGTTCAACGTCTAAATAGGGTAAAGTCTCTCACAGAACATTTAATCGGGAGTTGTACATCCTGACAGCACAGAGTGAATGAGTGAAACTTTTCAACTTAACCTTGTTACAAATTTAAATAATTCATTTCAGAAATGTGGCCAAAGCTTTCCTCTAAAGGGGAAACACTTAACAATGGCCAAAGCAGAGGAGATGCGTGTGCTATCACCTGATAAAACCACAACACAATTAGGGGCAACACAAACAATTATAGATAATCTTTTGAGATGTGGTTATAGGAATCTACTAATATTTCAATTTTTGGGGCTTGTGATGTGTTTTTTCCAAAGTTTCTAAGGTGGACAATGTAGAAATAAACTAAAAAGAAGTAGCGCTACCTAGTGGATAAGGAAACAAACTCAGTCCTCTACTGATGACAGTAGTCGCACGTGTCTTCCTCCTTTGTTCTTCAGCTCCTCACCTGTAAAGCAGCGTAATATTGCTGACCTCCAAAGGAGCTGAGGACCTCTAGACGGAAGTGGCCACTCAAGACAAAGGCATTTTGGAGACAGTGCCACAGGAATGGTCTTCTAAATACATTTCCCTTGAGCCTGCAGTTGATGGGGTGGGAGGGATCTGTCTTGTTTTGGTTCGTCTCTTGTATGATTTATTAAGGATATGAGGTTCCTTAGTAATGTTCGTTTGCATATTTTTTACCACATTCAATGGCAGGGGAAAGTGTTGGCTGTCCTTATCCGAATTGGTTAAAGCAGTAAAGGCCTCAAAGATGGTTAATTTCCTGCAAGTTTTAGGAATATATGTGGTTGGTTAGAGCAGAAAGATTCTGTCATTTTTGACAGATGCACAGGATGTGGCTTGAACATGCGTGTTCCCAGGCATCAGAGGGTGAGTGTGCCTGGAGAAGCCATGTTGTATGGCAAAGGTAACTGCAACACTTGACTAGCAGCTCACAGCCTGATGCTCTTGGAAATGCGTGGTAGTTTTGCTCAGGTTGCACCTTTGCTGTCACTTTGCTGTCAAAAGTGCTGGTCCTTCTAGCCATCCCAGTCCTACCTTCTGGGTCCCACTGCAGTCACTGTGGTAGCCCCAGTATGCACCCTGTGGAGCAGCCAAGAGGCTTGCTTTGTCCGAAACTGATCTTTTTTGCCAGGTTAGTCTGTAGCTTGATGAGATCCTTGATCCAGTTCCTGAGACAGTTGTGTCAGTGATGAGCCAAGAGATGAGCAGGAGCCTATACCAGGCTGGGGTTGCCCCTTTTGGAACATTTAGCTGATCATGACACCAAACCCTGGGGCTCCTACAGAGCTATTTCTTTGTTGTGTGGTTACCTTGGCTTCTTTTTTTGCTCCTGTTTCAGGTAAACTGGTGTGATTTATCAAGAAAGTCACCCTGCCTCTTTATCGCATGCCTTTTGGGTGAACAGCAGCAGCTTTGCACTTGTGAATTTTCTTCTGTTCCTCCTAACCATATTCTAATTTGGAGTTTCTCATCTTTCTGTTTAACAGGAAAGATGCCTGCTCTAAAAATATAGAATATGGCTTCAGATCCCTGTTCTGAGAACAGCTGGTCACGTTCAAAATGAATGCCTAAAGAAAATAGCAAATTTGAAAAGAAATGTGAATTTCTGAATCCTGGCAAGTGAAAGGCTGGCCTGAGGTAAGCCAGCCAATTCCTGGATGACTCCAGCACCAGTGTGAGTGCCAGCACTTTTGCCTTCTCTCTTTTGCTGCAGAACTGGTGCTAAGGTTTCAGTTTCACGTAAACCATTCCCCAAATGGTTAGTTCTGGAAATAACAGCCCAGTTCCAATGATGACACAGGTGACATTTTCAAAATCAAAAACTGGGACAGTTCTGTAGTGACATTTTTAGGGTCTCGAAATATCCCTGCAAAAGACGAACGTATGCTTAAAAAAACATGCTGATGTCACAACTGCCAGTGTCTGCTTCAACAGCGCTACATACATACCTCCCTGAGCACAAGGTTTTTTCCAGTTGCTTTAATTCAAAGTGAATTGTGTCATGAAACACCAAAAGTGCTGCTAACGTTCATTCGGGTCTTGTCTGAATCATGAGGCTGAAGTAATTTAACTTAAATTAGTTCGGTAAAGCTATGGAGCAAGTATGTAGAGTCTCCTGGATTGTTTAAACTCATTATCTTTTAGCCCACACGTTTGATCAGCATACGATAGCTGGCCACAGCTCGGGTTTTAAATGTCAGGTAGGCATTTGCACACCAGGCTGCCTGGGTATGCATTCACATGACTGTAGCAGCCGCCACGGGCATGCGAACACTCGCATGGCGAGGGCAGCCATGCAGGGGATTGCGCTCAGCGGGCTGCCCTGCCCAGCCCAGCTCCCAGCGCAGGCTGTACTCAAGACTTTGCTCTCTGCAAACAAGCAGTAACTTTAGCTCATTTTGGAGGAATGTTTCAACTATGTGTTTTGCAGCTAGGAAGAAAGCAAACACTTTTCAGTTTAGATTGAAAGTGGAAAAACTTGTCTATTTCTGAGGTGCTGAAAGTAGGTCCTGGGTTGCTGAGATGTCCTACGGGGCCGGGATGGTCTTGCTAAGTTAAGTGTCAACAGTCCTTTTATTTTAACAGTTAGAAACTAAAATAGTTTTTCACACAGTCACAAGTCCCACTAATTAGAAGTGGAGCTTTCCTGTCTGTCATCAAAATACAGTAAATCCTGGAGGTTCTGCGAGGCATACGGTGTTTGGGACAACATGTTGGAGATAAGATATCTCTGCTAATGAAGCAGAGAACACGTTCCCTTTAGGGACTGCAATGCGCTTACTGTGAGTGGAGATAATTGAATTGTTATAACAGCTTTGAAAAAAGGTAGTTTTGTCCCAACTTGCAGATAACCTCTGAGCTCAAGATTCATAATGTGAATTGCTCAGTGTGGCATAAGGCATGTGAGGGGACAGGAGCCAACCCAGCGCCCTGTCAAAGCCTTGGCCCTCCTTCCATGGAGAGGCCAGGCTGTGAGCTGGGAGGAGCTGCAGGGCTCCCAGGCATCCACAAATGTACTGAACTCATTTGTCCACACCCCTTAGCTAAAGGACAACTGCTTAAAGTACTTTACAATGTTAAGTGTACACAGAAAAAGGTGACAGGTACACAGAAGTAAATTGTAGGCATCTTAAACATACCAGTTCTACCCCCCATTACAAAATGTCTTTTCTGCTGATGGGTATTTCCTACGGTGTTTGTCAAACAGTAGGTTCATGGCTTAGTCAGGGACAAAGTTATTAAGGACATAAAACGCCATCTGGATGATGCTAATAAACATAAAACCTAACCTTCACATACACTGCTGCAGTGACCAGACTGCACCAGACCACATTACCCTTTGTTTGTGTTAAAATCTGAGCCCTGTACTAACCCTCTTGGCTGCTCAACCTCATATATTTTACTCTGAAAACCTAAAATATGGTTATTCCAGTGAGACAATCAAGTGACCTGTCCCTGGCATCTTACTGGAACACTGTCTTGAAAGGGCTGATTTCCTTGTAGAATTTCTTTTTTTGTTTCTGAACAGTTTATGGTTGGGTTTAAACTTTTATTTAGGATTTTTGCTTCTCAGTTTAGTTGGCAGTCCGTGTGGCGAGGAAAAAAAATTAAAACCCTCTTGCAAGATGAATAAACCCAAACTTATCCTATAAATGCATTTTGGACTTGTTTATACAAGAAAATAGTGGGATTTTCCATTCCAAATCTATTCTGTGCTGTAGGAATGACCTAACTATCACTTTACTCTCATTACCTCTTGCAGATTATATGGCTGTAAGGGAGAGAGAAGGCTGTGCAGGCCTAACCCTAACCTATGCAACATGAAAGGATCGTTTTCCTCTGCGGAAAGAGTTTGACTTTCTTTCTACGACAAGATGTAGTTTGTCAAATGAATTTGTGCTCATCACTAGCACTTGCCATCGAAATCCAGTATTTTCTGACAAACATTATGTTGGCATTGTGTTTTTTTGTTCTAAAAAGAACTGCTTTGCAGGTAGCAGGTAAGAAGTGCTGGCAAAGGGCAGCCATTCTGGTTGCTCCCAACAGCACGGACCTCTGCAAGGCTCAAAGATGAGGACTGGCATTGCCTCTGGCTGAGCAGTGCTTGTCTCTGCAAGGGCTTGCACGGAAACCAACGGCTGAGCTTGCAGTCAGGTACTGCACACCCTACACCGGGCCATCAGGATTTCACCCATGCTGGCAGTAGTAAAAATAAATACCTTCCTCTTCACCGCCCAGGCTGAACTGAGCAGGCCTCTAGACAAATGCAGCTTCATGTGTTATTCAGTGCTATGAGACTGTGAGGAAGATGCACACATTAAGGTGTCCAGATTTGATGCCAGAACTAGTCAGATGCTTCCCAAATGAGCATGCACATGTGTGAGAATCAAAATGTTACACTTAAAAAGGACAGAAAGCGAAGTTTACTGTCTAATCAGAGGCTTCTCCATGCTGTCAGGCTCATTTGCAGCTTTGTGTATGGTGTGTTAAAACAGGCAGGACTATTGTGAGGTAACTGTAAGCTTAGCCTAAGCTTCCAACACAACCCAGCAGCAGAGTGGTTAAATGGGTTTGCCTCTGACACTTGGGATTTGTCAAATAATGTAATTTTTTTTAAAAATAAATCATGAAACACTGTGAGCCATTGTATGCAAATTACTGTGCACAGAGGAGCAAAGGCTTGACCAGTTGATGGCATCAGTACGTGCCCACAAACCTGAGCCTGCTATGGGGAGGTCGCAGTGATAGCTGCATGTGTATTTTTTCTCTCTGTGCAGGCTGAGTATTAGAAAAACGTTTTCTACAGGACTAAAAAGTATTTCCACTGTGCCTGCATAATGATCATAGGGATAGTCTGGGAGCAGGAGCGCAAGTACCTGACTCTCACTCTGTGAAATGGTGTTGATGTTAATTATTCCTCTGCACTTTTACATCTCTATTGTGACCGTGACCATCATTTAATGCTTACTGTAGATTATACTTTTGTTATCTATGTTTAAATGTATCCCCTTCCTTTTGCCCTAGAGAATTCAGCTGCTGGAGGTCTGTTCTCTATCTGTCTCTTTGCCAATAATGCCGTTGTGACGTGAGCACCTCTCATCTCCATGGAGTAGATGAGCACTAATGAAGCTCTTGTGAGACCTCGATAATTTTCTTAGGTTTCATACAAACCCACAGGGAGGAGCTGCTGCCCCCAGCAGTGTCCAGTCTCAAAGGAAGTAAGAAGTGGGACAGTTTTAAGTAAGCGCAGTGAAGGAGAGTTGGTATTTTAGTGCAGAATGTGTTTCCACCTGGGCCTGTGTTCTTGGCTCCCCTCCACCATCCAGTGTGAGATGGGCTCTTCAGTGTCATGCAGCAGATCAGGATGGGGCTTCCTCTCCAAGTGCATGGAGAACACTTGGCTTCTGCTCTGCAGACCCTCTTCTCTGTCCTTTGCACTCTGTATTTGGGATATGCCTTTTGGGTATTTCTAGTCACAGACACAAGATGTAAATAAAATGAAAGTAGTCAGTAGCATGCACTCAACCAATTTCTACTCGTGAACTTTTAGTGCTAGTAAGCTAGTTGGTAAAAATCTTTGACTGAAGCCATTATGGGCACTTGAAACAAAAGAAACATTTCTGGTTTTCATCCCATATATACTTTGGCTCAGATCTTACATTTCTTCTCAAGAATATATTGCCTCTAGTTGTCTCCATGTGTAGTGGATTTAGCTTCAGGTGGAAGAAAACAGTAATTTTTGCAAAAAAAAAAAATCATCTCTATGAAAATTGGTTTCAATTTAATAATTCATAGAGTAATATTCAGAACAAGAAACATCAGAATAGAACTTAACTAAATATTCACAGTTTGGGAATATCCATGTTTACTTGCTAACGCTTTTTGCAAAATATGAGCCCAAATATAGGAAAACTGTGCTATTATTCATTACAATTAAATGGGCTTTGGTTCTCAGAGACTCCTGCTAAAATCTGCACTCTGGTGTACAAGTCTGTACTAGATTATTTAGTGTCTGCTATTAATAAATATTTCATTGTGGTGATGGAAAATATTTCTTTTTCTTTGTGATACAAGCCCAATTTTGCTTCCCGAAGAATATTTAAGGCCTTTTTTTTTCCCTGGGATAGGACTTTCATGCACAGGCAGCTGCTTATCTGATTTAACGGCTTCTATTTGGGATTAGTTAGTTGGATATTGGGTTAGTTCGTTGGATATAGTTGAGAGAATGTGGTAGGCTGGAAGAGACAAATCAAAGAAGTGATAAGGAGCCCAAATTATCCTTGGGAAACTGTCCCCTCTTTCAGTAATACTGAGACGCTGCTGAATTCAGGCAAGGCTCCTGACCTTAAACCAGGATTTCAAATGTGGAAGCCTTTTCAGTCAATGGTCTTTTTAAGGCCAATGGAAAACAAGTGCGTTTTCCAAAAGCCATTTTTCAATGGAAATGTTCTTTTGCCAGAGATACCATGAGTAATCACTTCCTGCCACCAGAATAGGACTCTATTGTGTGTCAGAGAAGTGAGAAGAAGGAGGAAAACTGGCCAAAATGTCTTTGCATTTCACCATACAGCCTTGGGAAACCAAGAAAATTTCAGACAAAACCATCTATTTTTCATCATTTTTACCAAAACATTCATGGGAGGATAAAAGAGCAAGAAGAGAAACTCTGGGAAAGAAGAGGCAGGTGGTGGGTTTCCTGATATCAGCTTCCTGTGTCTCACAGGACTTGCAGACTTCTCCTTTTCTTGTACGACTACTTCAGTGGGCCACAGCGACCATAGGGATCCAGGGATTCCTCCTGTGCCACAAGCACTAACGCAATCCCCAAGGTATTTATGCACACTGCTTTTAGGTCTTGGCAAGGTAGCTTGTCAGGCACATTTCCCCTGACTGCGCAGCCCATCTCTTGCTATCTTTATGCAGGGACTGTACACCGGACAGCACTAATTTAACATGGGAGTCAGATTCATTCCTGGATGATAATCTAACACTCATCAAAACAGTCAGAAGTTGTCTTTTCTCCTCAGTGAGAGCAAGAGCAAGCCCACCTCCATCAGCTGGCTGAGATTCCCCCTCCCTATGGCTGCCCTTAGAGTCATTGATTTTCATGTTGAGTGAGTTTGGGTTGTATTTTAAAAAGATCAGTGATAGTCAAAGGGGCAACTGCAAGGTAATGGTGCTCAGGGCCCAGTGAAGACATGTGCAAGTTCTGCGCTTCTCAGGTCCTTACTGCAAGCCCCGTGACCGGGCACTCTTACAGATCTGACAGATGATACGGAGGAGGAAAGCACAGATGCAGGGAAACAATATGCCTCCTCCTGCTTCTCACAGCAGAGCTGGCCAAAACAGCGTTGCCTCTTGCTTCCTGGTCCATTTTCTGCTTTGGGCTGTGTTGCTTCTTCAGCATTGAAGTTTCTAGAGCATAGACTGAAGCGTGGCATTCTCTGTGCACACTGCATGGTGTGTGCTTACAGCAGAGGTCTCGTTGGAGGGGCTTTGAGGGGCTATGGGCACTTTAGTTATTTCAGTACAGGGGTTTGTGGAATAGATGGCAATAGTTCTTACAATCTACCTTCTTGCTTTTTAGACAACGTAATGTTTTTTTCTGACATTCAAGTCTAATAGCTGCTTAGGAATCCAAACCATAAAGGTTGATGGTGTTTTCTAATTCCTCCATTACTTTTAGACAATTGATTTGATTTTCTAGCTGAAGAAGTTGGCTTTTTATGTTGAATGAACCATGTTCCAATGTCCTTTCATTATTTATGTTCATTAATGAACAACCCTCCATCCTGCCCTAGCACCTCCCATTTGCCCATCATGTAGTGACCTTTATGATCCTATACCAAAATCACACACCCTTAACTGTTTTTAATAATCTGTGTGTGGTCTGTCTGGCTGTTCTGTCTGTCTGGCATAAGTTTCCAAGGCTATTAAAAAGGAAAAATAGCATTGGCTCCAGTCAATGAGAATGGGGAAGATTTACAAGGTCAAATCCTGCAGCAAACTGCTTTCTTTTACAAATGTGAGAGAATTGTAAGGACCCCGTTCACGTGATAAATATTTATGATTCAGGAGGAGGAATTCAAGAGTAAGTGGAATCTTCTGACATTGACTACCGTGGGAATTTTGGGGGGAGAATGACAGGAACAAAATTAAGGGGGAAACCTTCAGCAATTTTAATAATTTCAATTATATTTTCTCAGCAATTCACTTTTCACTTGGGAAAAATCCTTTTCTGTTGGAAATTATAATTGAAAGGGGATTTTTTTTCCTTTCCAGCCAAAGTTCCTTACATGAAGCCTGTAAATCCTGAAGTGGGACTCTCTCTGTAAAATACTATTGCAGTAATGGATTTGTTGGCATCCCTCAAAGCTGAGGGACTACGTGAATTTGCCAATGTATAGATCTGCTTTCCTTCATTCCAAGTTTCTCAGCTGACTTGTAATTACATTTCATGGAAGGCATATATGTTTCCTTGGGGTAAACAGAGATTTCGACCCAAGGGAGGAGTAAGTTATTCTTTTTCCCTTTCTTCGTGTAGAAGACTAAGGAGATGGAGAACACTCCCATTGGACTTGAACATGACTCTTTGCCAAGAGGCATTATCTTGATTTAAGAGATGAAGTGAATTGAGTAAATATCCCTTACCCATTATCAGAGAGGCTGAACCCTAAGTATATGAGAAAAGACTGGCCAGACCTTCTCATTAGCAGCTGGACATTTCTAGGAAAGTCTGGAAGCACGAGTCAGCATGATTCCTGTTCAAACTGATTTGTCTGTGGGATTCTGACCTTTTTTTTTTGCCCATCAAAGCTGTTTCAGCTCTTTTTAGTGGGTCCTTGTGTGACTTGGAAATGAAATCCAATTCAATTAAATTTTAAAATCTAGCTATTCATAAGCTTTGAGTAGAAAACATTGTCCCCCTAGCAAAGACATTCCTTTGGGGATGCTGAAGCATCCACTCAGCCATGCCTGACAGAAACAGATGGGGAAATTTCATATTCCCAGAGAGTAGCGTTTTCATTCTAGCTGAGCTTGACTTTGTGCTCTATTTGTGCATAATACATACAAGCATAGTCCTGCATGGACTTAGGTTGTTAGTCTGGCTGCATCCTCCAAGATGCACCTTTTGCAAAGTTTTCTGTGGGTTTTAGCAGTTATGATATGGCAGATGAAACTTTGCTTGTGCTGATGATGGAAACAAAAAAGAAGTAGTTTATCCACAGAGATAAAAGTTTTACTATTTTTTTGTATGTAAAATAAAATTATATAACTGCCACCCTGTGAATGTTAACCAGAAAATCATATATCAAAGCCTAGGAATTTCAGTTTTAGCAAAACATGTAAAAGGAAAACATTTTTGCATGGTGTTGAGTAACACACCAACACACTCATCATGTTCCTCTGCCAAGTCCAGGGGAAGCCAGGGGACAGGGCATGCACTGGCACCAGCAGGCTCCACAGATCCCCCTCCTCTGCATACCTCAGACCTTCAAGTCTTTCCCTGCCACTCCTTTCTTTCACCCCTCTTCTCAGGCCGTGCTTCTTTTAAACCTTGTTCTCCATCTTGCTCCCTTCATGGCCCCCCTCAAACACTCTTCATACCTTGGATTTTGGCCACAGTCTCCAGCACCTGGAGGACTCACGTGTTCTTCCAGAGACCTGACAGCAGAGCCAAACAAAGAGGCAGCACAATCCCCAGGACAACAGAGCCCTTATATTCAGTCTCACTCCCTCCAGTTTTGTAATATTTTCATGCAAAACAAAAGCTTTTTAAGTGATGCTCTCAAAATAAGGAAAACTTCTTGTGCTGAGCATCCAGAGGGTTCATCTGAGCATGGTGTGCGGCACCTAGGAGCCCCAGAGTACCACTGCTGATGACTTCCATCCTGGAGAAAACATAAAACACATGTTGCTTGTGCCTAAGCTGCAGAAAAAAGTTCAAGTTGCCAAAAATCTAAAGGAAAAATTATGTCTTCTACTTTCTTTATTTAATGGCAAATCAACTGCTTTGCTGAGAATAATGGCTTCAAATCTGAGGGTCTTAGAATAAAGGATTTTAAATGGGACCTGCAGTCTATGCTAGTGACAAAGTTACATCACCTCTGTTCTTGACACTGACTGTGAGAGAGCTTTATAAGCCTTGACGTGTTCCTCCTGAGTGGATGAGAGGGTGTTTTATCAATTACAAATAATGTTTGGCAACACTAAGGTAAATGCAGTTCTACTTTGAGTGGAGAGATTTACGCAGTGACAAGGTCAATGATGTTATTTTACATTAACATTTACTTAATACTACTATTTATTTGATTACCGCTTGTTCTATGTATCCTGGGTAGAGGAAAAATAGTAAGTATCTGCCAATAAGAAGTAAATGCTAAAGGACAGAAAGAGTGCTGATGCACTCCTGTCACTCTGCTCCACTCCCAAGAGGGTCTGGCTTCAGATGCATCACCTGGATTCTTCAAACCTGCTGCACAAGGGGAGGCAACGCGCGGTGCAACATTTCCCTTCTGCGTCATTCCTTTCTAAAGAAATATGACAAGAAGCAGGGGAATGATTTGTGAATCAGATGCACACTATCAAACCAAGATATTTACTCATTTATTAGGAATGCATATTTTACTTCTTAATTTTTTTTAGAGATTTTGCTTCTTTAAGGCTTGAGGGAAAAGCGAACTTGTAAATGGCAAAGATTTCACAATGCTTCCTATTCTCAAACAATTTAGTTTATCTAGGGGAAATCAGATATAAACCCAATGTATTGGAATTGCTCTTGGAATGGGTTTTTTTTGTAATCCTCTTGTTTGATTTCAGAAAAGATAAATAACTTTGACTGAAATAGGTTAGTACTCCCTACAAATGGTAGCCGTATTCTGTGCCTGGCTGGACGTTTGCTCTGCTGGATGACTGTTAGGATGTGGGTGAAGCAGAGCCCCACTCTCGCTGGTGGCTGCAGGCTCCTTGGGCTGGGGAGGTGGAAACACCTCTGGTTGTGCACACAAGGCCCAAATGCCAAGCAGTGGAAAGAAGCAGGAAGGGAACGGCACTGCACTACATAGACCTGACTGCCTTTAGCCACTGTCTTGATAGACAGTGACTTGCCAGCAGCTTCCTTCTGCTCCCAGAACCTTCTCAGCTTTGTTCCCATCTCCTCAGGGCGTGTCCTGCCACTGGCAGCAGGGGATAGCTGTATATCCCATCTGCATGTGATGGAGCTCCCACTGAAATCACAGAATATTGCACTGTGGACTTTGTTTTTCAGTGCTTAGAGACCAGAGCACACAACCAGGCAATCTAGCATCGACTGACTGCTTATTCCGAGATCAACAGAAAGTCTCTTTCAGTCCTGCTCTCACAACAATTTTCCTCCGATTCCACCTCTGCTTGATGTCAGTCCTAGAGATGAAGCCTGTGACCTGAGGGCAAGCTCTGCTCTCAGGTCAGCAGCACTTCATGAAAACCTTACAGCCTCTCCACAGCCCAGCTCTTGTGATCTAACTTAGCTTAAGGTCCATAGTTTGAAAAGCTGTGTCTTTGTGTTGTTCACCATTCAGGTTTTTAGGTGATTATTCACACTTGAGATGATTAACCCAACAGTACTGGTGGCTGCCTGACATCAAGAACAAATAAATGGGGAGTTTACTACGCTTTGGTGCCGGCAACCATGTTCACAGTTTGCAGAAGTTAAAAACTCTCATTTTGCAAATAAGTTTTTTTCACATTAATTTGTGTACAACAGTAAAATAAAAATAACCTTTTTGACATTCTATTCCTTCTGAAGGGAACTGTGCTAATAATTAAAGCTGTCTGCCAGGACATTTAAGGAAGAGCAGATACTGAGCTGAATTCTAAACAAAAGTGCAACAGAAAGCAAAACTGTGTTTTCTGTTTAATTTTCTCAGATGTTAGGGCCTATTTATGATCTCCCTCATGCCTCAGAAACCTCTCTGAAGTCAACACATATGTGCTGTCATGCAACCTGGTTAAATTTAGCAGGGGATGAATTTTCATTTAGGACAACTGTTTGCTTAAAGCTGATACTGCTTCAGCTTCAGGAGGAGCTCTGGATTTAATTGTTACTAATCTGCAGCCTGGAGAGCTGCATCATCACCCAGATAACGTGTTCTGCAAGTACTTTGTATGCCCCATAGCCACAGCATCAGAGGCCAGATCCTCAGTTGAGGTGTCCAGACTTTAACTAGAGGCAAGAGCACAATCTCACCCTCACCCAACAGTCCTGTGCTGGTGCATGTACCTAGGAAACCTATCTGTTCTTTTTCTAGTTTTGTATTAGGCAGTGCTGATTTCACAGCTTTCATTTTTGTCAGAAAACAGTACTTAATAAGCTGACAATTAGATGTGGAACCCTAACAGTAATGAACATTACTTAATGAACATTACTGTTTCGGGGTGTGTGGATGCGTACACACAAGAGAGAGCAAATGAACAGTTGGTAACAGCTGGAATTTAATTTAATAAATGAACATAGAAAATGCAGGGCTGACTAGTGAGGTGAATTATTGGCTTTCTCATCACCAAAATTATGAGCCACATCCAATCCAGACCAGAGAAAGAAAAAAAAAGCCCTTTCGATTAAATGTAAGGAGTCATAAAGGAAATTTGAGTCCAAGGAGGGCAGTTCTGTTTCAAGGTTGCCACACACAGGCTGTGGGAGGTCCCAGCTCTGTTGCAAACTGCTGGTGAAAAATCAGGGACCTGTGGCAATGGACTAACAGTCTGAACTACAACTTTAAGGTTGCTGTCACAGTATTTAGAAACCAGAATCTGAGACAACCTTCTTGACTGACTTCCCTCACCCTAAGTTTTACGCAGCAGCAACTCCAGGAACCCTGGGGAGGGGGGAAGGGGGAAGGTTGAGGTGGGGTTGTGGTTTGTTTTTCTCAAAACCTAAAGTATCAGCAGACTCCTAACAAAGAGGATTGGGGTTTCTAAGTTTAAGATTAAACAGAGATTGCAGTTGAGACATACTAAGGATTTTTTTTTAAAGAAGGACATTTGCATTGTTTGCTATCATTGCTTTCCCCTAAGAGAGGATGGCGTTTCCATATGTGAGAATGACTTAGTCTAGAAATCCTGCATCTGTTTTATCTACTTGCTCTTGCTGTGAGCTAGTGTGTTTGACTAAAGTTTTTAAGCTGTGTGCTTACTGTTGGAGCTCTTCTGTTGGAAGTGCTGAGTCTGAAAGCTTCATTGGCTACTTTAAATCTTATGTACTTAAGCCCTGCAAGGAAGTTATTTTTGTTGGCCATTTATCAAGCACCAGCAATGCACTTGGTGATGTGTGAAATGCTAATATCAGGAAACTTTCTTTCTCAAATGATTTACAATAGAGAAAGAACAGATTGAGTGAGACAGGATGATGCCCCCAGCTCCCTGTCCTGAAGTCAACAGGAGATATTTTCCTCTTCCTTAATCCATTTGTTTTTTTACTTTGTATTAAGGTGGTTTGGAAGAAGCAATCTTCCCAAACATCAGGCTTGTGCAGGGCACTGTGGTATTGTAGTGTCTGTGGCAGGAAGGGAGAGCAGCTAACAGACAAGAGAGAGTCTCAGTGCAGTTTAGGGGCTTAGAGAACCGAAGCCTCGATAGCCCTGCTCCGCATTGCCCTTGCGCTGTGTGGGTGCTGAGCACAATCACTGCAGCGAGGTCGCATTTGCACTAACTCTGCAGTGGCGTCTGCAGCTACTCACAGCACAGATGACACATTAGATCTGCTTCAAGTGTCCCAGAAGTCCCTGGACTTGTCATTTCTCCAAGTTCAAAGACATAGTTCAGGATTCTAAAAATATTACATCTTCCCACAAAAAAGTAATACATTGAAAACTGTTAAGAATCATTAAGGGCACTCACCCCGACCATGCTTAAAATCAAGGGAGCGTCCACTTAAGAGAATACATGTTCTTCCTATTTTAACCCACACAAATCACACTTACAACTTCCCCTGACAGACACTGTCTCTATAAATAAAGTCCCCATCACCTCCCCCGGGTACAATAACACAGTATACTAGAGGTGTCAAACATACGGCCCATAGGCCAGATCAGCCCACATATGTACTCAGAACTGACAGAATCTAATCTTTCATCTGAAGAAAATGAAATCTCTAGACCTCAGAGTTTAAAACAAAAAAAAAAAAAGGCTTTGTCAAGGAGTTGCAACTGTGGAGTTCAGTAACATCTGCTTGAAACCACAGGCAGCCAGATACAGGGATGGAAGGCAGGAATTTGTCATTGCCTTCATTGGGATGCCGATGCTTTGGGAGGATTATCAGGATTCACATTTTTTTCCTGTCTGAGAGACCATAGTTCAGTTATCACCCTGAAGAAAACAATAATGTTCATTTATGTCTGGTTAACTGCTTGTTATACATCTTTAGCCAATATGATTATTGAAATGAATTTCCCTCTGTGATGCTTATTATTCCTATTCCTATTCCTATTCCTATTCCTATTCCTATTCCTATTCCTATTCCTATTCCTATTCCTATTCCTTTTCCATGTATCTGTAGCCACTATCATAGTCTGCTTCTGACTTCATTTCGCTGGGCTAAAACAGTAGAGTTCCTCAGGATCCACACCTCCCCGGTCAGCCTAATAGCCTTTCTCTCTACCTGTTGCATCTTTCCTGAACATGGGTGGTAATCAGACTTCACCACACTGCTGGTGAAGTCTCCTGTCAGGCTTCTGCTTTTCTCAAGGCCAGGTCACGCTGCTGATTCCTGTTTATCCTGTGACCAGCCAGTAACTCCCTGCCCTTCTCCTCCACTGTCATTCTCACGTGATGAGTTCCCCATGGCACAGCAGCAATGCAGCTTCCACCCCATTTCTATCACTCCAGTCATCCAACTCTCAAGACCATAAATATCCCTCCTATGCACTCTTTTCTCCACCTTTTTTTGTGTTAATCTATCCATCTAAACCACTAAGAAAATAAGAGTAAAAAGATGCTTAGGGTTTTCTTATGTCAGGTTTTCAAATACAGGGGGTTTGAGTCACTTCATTTTGTAACAACAAAAACAAAGATAGCAGAAAATGAAATTGTTTTCTCTTGTAGAATTGTTTTGGGGTTGTTACTTTGAAGGGTTGCCATTTTATCTGGAAAAATACAGTATGGGGATTACTTTGATAAAATGCCAGGGTTCCCTTGGTGTCCCAGTAAAGCTTGGAGAAATCCCTTTATTGGGGGTCCAGGATACCATTGGGATGTTAACTGCCCCAAAGCACATTCATTTAAATTGGTAGCAGTACCTGGAAGCCAGAGGATTAGATTCTGCTCCTTGTCCCAGTCAAGTCTTTTTTTTCCCTGACTTGATCACAGGAAATTTGGATAGGTATAAATCATGCTATTATCTTAGGAACATAGTTGGCCTCTGGTGACTCAGAGATTTACCTGTAATGTTGTAAAAGAACTCAGATGTCTCCTCCTACATGAGATATTTGTGAGACTGTGGCAATCTATAACTTCTTCTTGAACGAATCTCAAAGCTGGTTAAAGAAGCTTCTCCTGCCTTCTTCCTTTCATGTACGAAATGGTTTTAGCTGTTCAGTGCTCTCAATTCCTTGCTTAGCAGTGAGGGAGTCATGCTGTGCCCCATCAGATTTTATGGTTATTTAAGCACTGCTTATATATGTGTAAGTGGTGTGTTCCCAGGCACGGCCACTTAGAGCACATCTAGCATTTTCAGCCATAAATGAGGAGGATCCTACTGGGACAAAACTGGAAAACATCACACCCACACTGAAAACACCATCGTAAAGAATCGACAGGAAGGTGAAATTTTGGGCTTTTGCTGTTCATTCTTGTTTAGGAGACAGAGGCATTCAGCATCGCCTTGCTCAAGACTTTGCTAGAAGGGAAACCTTCAAGATAGATTTGTTTTCAACCACAATACTCAAATCGTTCTTCATTTTTTAAGGCAGGCTATTTCTACAATGAGACTTTTGCATGAGGCATAGAGTACAGACCAATATACCATATTCATCGGGGCTGTAAGTAACTAAAATTGCTTTATTTTTGACCCTTGAAAGTTTCTGATATCTCCATTTGGTTTGGATTTTCCCATTCTCCAACATGATGCTGTAGCTGAGTAGAGCATATGTTCCTAATAGATATTCAGTCCAGATGTTAGTTGTCTAATATGTATCCTGAACGGCTGTGCTGAGCAGCATATAAGGAAAGTGGTGGAGCAGTTAAATAAGGAACATGCACATTCCAATATTCTCACCAGTTTACGAAAGTTAAGAGTTCCAGATTGCAATACCTCCGGTTCTGTCACTTTGAATTTCTGGGAAATGTTAAGAGCATGAAGCTTGCTGTACATGCTAAGAGCGGGCAGGGAACAGGCCCACCTGAAACCTGAGCAAAAATGTGAGGCTGGGAGTTGCAGTGCATCCTGGCTTGTGCAGGCAGCGAGCACTGCCCTCTGCTCCATGCCAGGTGTGAGAAATGCTCAGGTGTTTGTGGTCTCCTGGTGCAACCAAAGGTTGGACGGCAGCTCACTGTCTTGAGAGAAAACTTCACACGAAGCGACGGAGGGGAAGATTTCCCCCTGCACCTTTTGAACCCAGGGGCTGGTCTCTACTGAGCTTGAGCACTATCTGAACGGTGAAGATTTTCATTCTGGCAGACTATATGAGACTGGTGATGGACAAAGAGAAAGAGCATTAATCCTGTTGCCGAGGGAAGGGCTGCTCTCCAAGTGGCAGCCTGAATGCCCCCCACCAGTGGGAAGAGCTTCAGTCAGAGCTTGCATACTGCTCGGCACAAGAAAATCCCACCACAAATTACAAAGCCAAGGAAGCCTTCATGTTTTCCCTGCTGCTCAGAGAGCTATTTATATTTTAGTGTTCAACATAGCACGTAAGCTGAGAACAGACGTGCTTTTCTTCTCCCATACTGTGTCTTCTTCTTGCTGAGGTGGTGCTGGGGCTTCTGGGGAGTCCCATGCTGCTGGTTACTGGTGTGACTAAGAGGAGACTTGTGAGGAGGGCTTGTGCACAGCTGAATACAGCCAAACTGATTTGCAGCAACTTGAAGTAGTCTGAGACATCTGGCATGTCCTTCATTCCCTTTTCTTTGGCTAGAGCTGACAAATGATAAATCTGCCTGATGCTTAACTATTCTTTAGTTCTCTGGGTTAGATTTTAAGTTAAGAATAAGGACAGGACTACATCCACTGGGTTTCTTTTAAAAAATGCTCTCATGCTTTCTGTTCGTCAGGAAGATTCACTCCCTGTAACAACCCCTCGTAAACTGTGACCAGATGAAGGTGCTGACCTTATTCTACGAGTCCTCTCAGCTCAAGTATTGTTCTGATTTCTGTGGATGTAGGACCCCATGTCAGGAAATAAAGCTAATTGCTTTATAGTTTTAACCTGAAAGTGCAACTTACTAGCAAGGAAATTAGCAGCTTCAAACACATGCACAGGTATACACAAACCCTCTTATTACTTAAGGAAACCTGAAAGTAGTTTCAGAGCTACAAGTTTATTGACTTAGAAGTCAATAAAAAGGATTAGCTTTTAAGATTAACAGTAAAACTTGATTGCTGCTTTCAGCAGCTAACCTAATAATTTCAGGAACAGAGACTCTGGGAGCTGTGGATCAGATACAAAAACTTGATGAACATCTTTGAAAAGGAATGTTTTTTACGCATGGATGGAAATAATTTAAGCCATATAAAGCGGCCTAGATATGCTCTACTCTGTGATTTTTCTCCTTGTCAAATAGAGAAAAGAAGACTTTGACCTTTTTAGGAACAAAAGGAGAGAGTTTTCTTTATGAGAAGTACTCTTTAGTGATTAAGTACAAGTGTCTCATTGTGTTAATTTTCAAGGTCTGTGCTTATTAATGCTCAATTGTTGATTAAAGACATTTTCTGCAATTAATGCCTGTCACTGATGTTTACACGTGATGATGGTATTTCATCAGAAAAGGTAATACTGTTAATAAGTCGCAACCCTGAGAAATAAGCAGAGGGCAAGTGCCACACAGAGGCTGTCAATGACATACACATACAACTGGGTAGTGAGCTGGACTTCTGCTTATCATCCCTGTGCTTTCTTACAAAGGCATTGCCTGCTCTGCGGATAGAAAGGTTTCTGCTTTTGGATTAGCCCAAGGAGGTGATGGAAGAGATGCAAGGGGGGAAGAGAACAACAGACCTGACTGAATCCCGATAGCAATCTTCTGATAGTAGGATTCGTAGGGTGAACAGTGTGATTACCTGGGCTGAAAAACACATGAGCAACTCTCTGAATTCCTTCTCAGTGGCCTTTCAAAGAAGATATTTGAATTTTCTTCCAGACTTTCACAATTCTGCCTCAATGCCTTTGAAAGTCTTTTTAAGATGTGTGGTAGTTTGAGGCTGTCCCTATGTGTGCTTACATTTCAACCTGTAGTGTAGCTGTGCATCTTTCCTGTATTACCTTAGCAACCTGACTGTCTCTGAATCCTGAAGAGAAGTTGCACTTTTCAGTTCCCTCAACCTCAAGAAAAATCATGGGGTTTAGGTGAAGCTATTCAAAACCTTCCCATTGGAGTGGTGCAAAACAGGGTTTGAGCTCTCTCTTCTGAGATCAGGAGCTGTCACTTGGCTGGATGAGATGTAAAAGAAATGTCTACTTTACCAACTGTCAAAGCAGTAGAGTCAAAGGCAGGAAGTACATATTCACCAAAATAGAGAGTTGTCTTCAATGTCTACTTGGAAGAAAGGTGGTTAAAAGGATGGGAAAAAACACAAATAGAAAAGAAATTCTAACTGGGGGAAAATAGTACCAGTGCCTGTAGCATAATAGCTGTATGTGCGTGTATTATGGTTTACTATTAGTTCATTACTCTGAGTCATACCCGAAGCAAATCCTGACTTCTATAGAGCTAAGTAATTCCAGTGACCCAGCTCTAGCTCCCAGGCTTAAACTTGTGCCAGAACTAATCCCTGTCAGTTCAGAGGGGGTCTGCCTCCTTCTGTCTCTGGGGATCAAGGTGCTCCCTTTTAAGGATTAACTCCAATAGTGGTCCTATGTGGAATACATATTGAATATTGTGTCCAGTTCTGAGCACCCCAATTTGGGAAAGATGTTAGGATACTGGAATGTGTTCAGAGGAGGACAATGAAGATGGTGAGGGGGCTGGAGCACAAGCCCTATGAGGAGCGACTGAGGGAATTGGGGCTGTTTAGCCTGGAAAAGAGGAGGCTCAGGGGAGACCTCATTGCTCTCTATAACTACCTAAAAGGAGGTTGTAGTCGGGCAGGGGTTGGTCTCTTCTCTCAGGTGTCCAGTGGCAGAACTAGAGGGCATGGACTTAAGCTTCGTCAGGGAAAGTTTAGACTTGATATGAGGAAAAAATTCTTCACTGAAAGGGTGATTGGCCATTGGAATGGGCTGCCCAGGGAGGTGGTGGAGTCACCGACCCTGGAGGTGTTTAAAGGGAGACTGGATGAGGCACTGAGTGCCATGGTTTAGATGATGGTTGGTGTTAGTGTTGGTGTTAGTGTTAGGTTATAGGTTGGACTTGATGATCTCAGAGGTCCTTTCCAACCTTGTGATACTGTGATACTGTGATACAGACCTGATCAGAAACCTGCAAAAGTCATGTGTTCTTGCTGAAGGAGGTTTGAACTCCAAATAGTGTTTAAAGGATGAAGGAGATCCCTTCTGTTAACTCTGGACTCCATTTTTACTTATCTTCTTAAGTTTCACAAACAAATACTTGTGGAAACCTTAGTAGGCAAAGGGGTCACCCACAACAACTGGAAAGCCCAAGAGGAACCAAGGGGATGAGAGAACAGGAGGTAAGTGTGCTGGAAGGCAGAGCCTGGGCACACTTACCTGTGTGATGGGTGATGCTGTGCTTTCACCGAGAAAAATAAAAGCTTTTGGCCTCCTGTCGGTCAAGTTACCAACACAGAACTCAGCAAAAAGCTGTGGCCAGCTCTGAGCCTTTAGACAGCTCCACAAGAAGTCTTCCGTCTTCATTTTTAATAGGGCTGCAGGAGGAAGCAAGCAAATAGCTTTGAACAACTTTCACTTTTGCTTCTCCAGAACATAGCACTGAGATGCCAGGGGAAGGCACTTTCGGTTAAACCCTCATTTCTCACTAGGTGACAAATAGAGGTTTCTATCTTCACATTGGTAGATCAGTCATTCCCGACACAAACAGAGCTTCCACTTTCCTGGGCAACCCTCATCAAAAGCAGGACACTATCAGTCTCATGCTTTCAGAAATCTTGCCCTGTTTAGATGTTCTTAGTATACTGAGTTTGGCGCTGAGGTCATCCTTTCAGTGTCTCTGTTTTCTTTGCTTTGACCCACCTCATTTGTGGTGTTTTGGATTCATTCAGGTCTCCAGTTTATTGGTGAGAAGGTGTCTTCAGAGTCTTAATCTGCAGTGCCTTTTACTACATTATCTTTGGCGTCTCCTGCATAGGGAGCACAGCTTGCAGGCATTCCTGAGCTTCTGAATTTGCCCAGCATCTGCATTCCAGATAACCAAGATGCTTACTTCTTAAAAAAAACCATAAAAATGGTGCCTATAAACCATCCTGGAAATTTACATTACATCAAAGTCCAGAAGAATGCATAACTATTTCATCCTGCTTCCAGTCTTTTGTGCACAGTTCTAGGTTATCCTTTCTATTTTAGGAAAACTTTTAGGCATGATTTGGGGTAACATAAAACAACCTGGTTGACAGTGTGACAAAGATAGTGTGCCCTTTCAGAAAAATCATCATGTCTATTTAAATATTACGCTTCAGCTTGTTAGTGAAAAATGTATCACACAGGACTTTTTTTTGGTGTGGGAAAATACAATACAGATTTTGAAGTTTAAAAAAGTCTGGCAAATTACAAATTAGGATAATAATTCATGGGAGTAATAAAATATCAGACTTTTATTGCACTATTGAGAAGGGCATTAAAAAGCATCTGGGAACTTGAGGTTTGGAATGATGGGCTTTGAAAGACTTGGTGGGTTAAATATTAATGTAGAAAATATGGCATCTGTAAATGCCTGGAAATATGCTAATACGGCTTGATTCAGCAAAGGATCAAGCGTTCCTTTGGGGTGCTGAGCACCTCCAGGAGCTCTTGCTGACAAAGGGAGCTGGAGGACCACAGAATCTCCTAAAAGTCTAATAGTGCTTGAGAAAACCATAATCATAATGAACCTCCCAAGGGCGTTTGGTATCAGCTGGGCCAGCCAAGGGCGACATAGCAAAATGAGAGTCACCCGTGCAGCTGAGGTGCACAGGCAGCCAGGAGCAAGCAGCAGAGCCATCCCTATGTAGTGCCCACTGTTGGGGGACCATGGGGCACATTGTTTGGGAAGCTGGCCTGAGTGAGGAAACAAAGGGTGTGTATCTCCCAGCACTCATAGTCCAGTGCTGCCAGGCTGGAGGCAATACCGCCCCTTTTATCTGCAGTGAGCTGCTGGAACACTGGCTAGAACAGATGCTGTCTCCCAGCGTGGTGGGACTATGAAACATTTTCTTCTGGGTCCAGAAGAAAGAGAAGGAGACCCTCACATTCTCCTTTTGTCCTATAACTCTGGGTAGCAGCTATGGTTGTCCTCCCATAAAGTCTTGTTCTCTTTTCACCTTAAACCTAGTCATATTTTTCAGTCTGTTATTTATTTAGATGCAGTGGTCTCAGGGGAACTGAAGTCCTTGCTCATCAGCCTTTTATTGTTTGTGCTGGGGATACCAGCCCTTGTTAGCAGTGGAAACCTCCAGAGGCATGTGTTTTTCATGCTGTTTTGCAACATGGAGAACCAGTCTGTGTGACTTACTGTCCTTTCGAAGATGCTGTGAGTGCGATGTAGACTGGTCAATCAGGACAAGCTGCCTTTCAGTTTCAGCCTCTGCTTCTTTACCTGCAATGGGCTGCCCTGGCTTCTTGCCTTGCTCAGCAGCAGCAGGTTGCCAACACAGTGACAAGGGCTGCACTCTGCTCTTGAAACACCTTGGGTTTATTTATATTATTATTTTTAATACCCTTCTCTCCCTCTCTCCACACTTCAACGTGGTCTTTAGATTGCTGGAGGAGTGACTGTACCACGTATTCCACATCATCTACGTGTAGCAGCAATACTGTGATGGTACACAGGGGTGACGAGTCCTCACGCTCTTCTGGCCACCAAGGAGCCATCAGGGAGTGCAGTACCAGCACTCACTTAGCCCTCTGAGGGTGCCAGAGTCTTTGGTGCAAGTGCTGGGGAAGCCTTGGCGGTACCGTGGGCCTTTGTTAGCACTTGTCAGGGAGCGGAGCTGTGAGGGGGCTGCATATCCTGAGACAGAACAAATATGTCTCAGCTTTCTGGCATTGATTTTTGACAAAGGATTCAAGAAGCTGCAGCTGTGCTGGCTTCCTCATCCCCTCCCCCGCTTTATTACAATGCCTGTTGTTCTGAAATACTCAATTCAGCTATAAACAATCTACTCTATCAACAACATGCTTTTGCACTTTTTGAAATGGTGCTTTGAGGCAGATAAATGAAAGTAAGTATGGCAGCTTGCCAGTAAAAATCCTGCAAACTGTATCATCACAGGGGCACTGACTAAGACAGCACAGTATTTTATTTACTGTGGAAACTGAAAATCCATTTCTGCCCATACAATAGCTGTTTATTTCATCTTTGCTTGATGTTTGTTCTAATCTTTCTTGACACTTCTAGATAGTAATGGTTCACAAGCTGTTCAGATCAGTGCTCACAGGGCTCCATCAGCCAGCACTTCTTTCTGGTTTTAGAAGTCCAGCACCCTCTTTGTTGGTGTGTGCCCTCCAGCAAACGGCAAGAGAACCCACCCAAACTCTGGACACAAGCAGAGTGCTGGGGAGGTCCTGCAACTCCCTACATCCGTCTCCTGGGTTAAATTAGTACATTCACTTCTACCAGCCAAGATGTACACAGAAGCCTGTATTGTGAATGCGTTGCAGTGGGCAGAATAGGACAAAGGAACTCCTCGGAGTTTGGGGTTTTCTTTCTAGATGCACAGCCCATCAGATGTTTACATTGTCAGTAGTCTAAATTATATCACGTACTCAATACTAGATAAAAGTGATTTTGAAATGCAGAAAGATGAGATGTTGGGTGACCGGTGCATTCCTGCTAAGACCTG
Source organism: Tapera naevia (assembly GCA_033556795.1). Lineage (NCBI taxonomy): Eukaryota > Metazoa > Chordata > Aves > Cuculiformes > Neomorphidae > Tapera > Tapera naevia. The sequence goes on along the minus strand of JAUMJJ010000069.1, from coordinate 490,747 downwards.
CTGGATTCAGCCGTACGCTGGTGATTTCTTAATCCAGGCAATGTGTCCTCTGACAGCATCCCCAGCTCCTGCTCTGGTGGAGCGGTTCCTCTGGCAGCACTCCTCACAATGGCTTGGAGGTGGGAAAAAAAACAGGCTGGGAAGAATGTTGAAACTATCTCAAAAACTTCTGGAGAGAAAATGAGTAATAATTTGTTTTCCTGAATGGTTTATTTGAAATTTAGGGAAAATAATTGCAGATGAAAGATCTCAGGTTTTGTTATTCTGCTATTTCTTTCTTCTTTGTTTTTGCATGCTTCTTTTAGAATATACTTCTTCTAGGCCCTCTCTTGCCCATCCTTTGTTACCCTTCCCATACCCCACCACAGAAAGGTGGAAACATGCTGAGAGAGAAAGAGAAAATGCAGTAAAGAAAATATAAAGAACATCCCTAAACTTCCTTTCTCAAACACAGTGAAAAAAGGGTTTTTTTAACTTTCTGTTCTCAATGATGGCCTTTTATGATCAAAAATCAGCTATAAATAATTCTAATTGGTTGTGTTTAACACCTGTTTGGTTACCCAGCTATTTTGGGGGAATGTAATTTTATTCTTTGACATAGCCAGACGGCCTACAACATTCACTTTGCTCTGGGGAGTTCTTCCCTCTGCTCATTCATTATAACCTATCATGCTGAACTGTCAGGAAACCCATGAAAAGCCTTTTGATACTGTTTTGTTGGCCACCTCATGATGAACTTGCCCCTTTCATAAGCTTATCCAGAGTACAGTCTAGTCCTATGCCTTCTTCTTGACTTTAAGGGTGTTCGTTAAAGTATAATGTTGTTTCATGTATGAATATTTTCTTTTGGCTGATACAGTATCATTATGTATATTCTACTTCTGTGGTCACTTAAGTAAAAGTACTTGCATGGAAAGAGAAGCATCAGAGGTCGAACATCAGCCAATGCATCTCTGTATCCCAAAGCAGAGGAAATACAGAACTTTGTGATACCTGGAAAATGTACTAAGTAAACAAAACAAAATACTTTTAAAGCCAGCATCCATGGCCCACAGACAGAATCTCCTTGGCACTGATGGCAGAGAAGGTGATTGCACAGGACAGCTGTGGTTGACAGCAGAAGCTGGTAAAAATCCTGCTGTGCAAAGCACTGCTCCCTAGGGCAGCGCTAATGAGCAATGGGCAGTGGCACAGCAAAAAAAAAGCTGTGTGTGGCATGAGGCTGGGTCACCGGGCTGATGAGAAGGATAGCCTCTAGCAGAGGAGGGGTGGTTGAAATGAATTGGTAAGAATTACCCAGAGGTGGGTTCCTTTACGTCTATAGATGTGGTTTTGCTTTAACCTGTTTCTTCTAAGTTCTGAGCAAAAATTGGTAATGCAATTTTCCATCTGAGAATAACCTGCAAACTGAACATGCAGGATTGCTGAGCACTTTCAAAAGGGTGTCATGAAGATAAGTGGATGTTGTTCTTCGTTCTGCCAAATTCAGAATATACATGAGTGCCTTCATTTTTATCTGTTTCGTCTTATCTTGAATCTATTCAAAATAAACTAGAACTGACAATTACACACATGCATTTCTCATTTGAGACCCACAGGTGTACTTACAAATCAGCCTAGGGGAATGAAATGCATGTCCTTGATTAATTTTAGTGGTGAAGTGTCCAAAACACTTACTCAGCCTTGCAGAGCTCACCTATAAATATCAGTTATACTTCCTTTTGGTGGCCTTTCTTATTTTTATTTCACAAAACACTTATTGATCTCTGCTCTCAGCCCATCACACTTCAGAGATAAAAGAAATGGCCCTTCTTTCCTGCACAAACATTTTCCTGGGGAGTTCCTGATAGTAAAAGGTATGTGTAACATTTTGGGTATGCTTATTTAAGAAAAATTGTGAATCACTGAAACATGCTCAAAGTGAACTCCAGGCATAGAAAGGCTATGTTTCAGGCTAGAGGGGCAACTCTTCAGCTAATGCAGCACAGGAGGCTGTATAGGAAAGTCTGAAGAAGGTCTGACCATCCTAGGTGCTTGCTGGGGGTGACAGCAAAGTAGTTCAAAAAATTTTAGGAAACGGAGGAGTTCACTGTTAATATTACTTAACTTAAGGAATCCAGCAGAAAGGAGAGAAAAGATGTTCTCCTACATGACACTCCATGTAACATTTCCCTTCTCATAACTGTAGTGGGGACAGGGGAAGAAGCAAGGCTGAACTGCCATCCTACAGAGGTGCTGCTGTAGCTGCTTTTGTGTGAGGGTTCTGAACTGTGCTGAGTGGGTGACATGGTGCACAGCAGAGGCATAAAAAGCTAAGCTACAGGTTCATCTTCCTGCTGTGCCAGGAGCCAAGGATGTCAGCAAATTTAAACCAGACTTGCAAGAGTGGGGACTTTGCGGTTTTAACTGGATTTGTAGTTTAAATCAGTACATCCTTTGCTAATAAATACAGCCTTATCTACTTGCAACGTGTGCTGATTAAAACCCTGAGAAGACAAGATTACTCTCTTAAGACTTGTCCTAATAGCCCAGGGCCTAGTCATTACACGAGTTTATTCTAAAATGACTGGTAAGGGTTTGATCACTGCAGAGCTGGGGTAAAGCTATCACGTGCACACAGCTGTTTTGACAACAAATACAAAATAATGGCATGAAAGTCTCTTGGTGCATACAACTTCTTTCATTCCTGAAAGCAATGCAAGTAATGCCAGACAAATATCAACTAGGAAGAAGGAGTTGTCCCCAGGGAGTTTACACCTACACCAAGTTCACACCGCTCTGGCACAGAGAACAATTATTTGCAACCTGTGCAACACATGAGTGGGTTCAGAGCTGTGGGGAAGAAATCAAGAGGGGTTAGGAAAAATGTATTGAGGAAATCCCACTGAAAATGCCCTTGGGCCAGGAATGCCTTTACTGGTTTTCTTGCTGAAAAGCAAATGCTTTAGAAGATGTTTCTTCTGGCCTTGTGTACCAAATATAACCGCATTTCATCCTCTCAAGTACTGACGGGATTCCCAGCTCCTCCCAGAGATGCAGAGAGCTTCCAAAGTAATGTAATCCTTAAAGGGACATAGAAATAGCAAAAAAGCAATTGACATTGCAGTGTCATGTGGGGACAGCAAGTCAGCATCAGCTCTGCGCTTCCAGAGTATCCCATGTTGCTTTGGATAAAGGCTGGTGAATGGCCACTGATTATCTTTCTGTGCTCAGATATGCAGCAAACCACAGTCAGAAATTCCCATAATGAAATGTGTGATTCATCCTGTGCCCTTTATTTTTTTTGTTTGTTCTCCATTTTCCTATTGCTGGTGTCTTGTCTGTGATGTTCAATGCCCTATTAAGCAGCATCAGTTCTACTGAGCTATGTATTCTCTTCTCTCAGTTCCTGTGGGAAGTGTTGTCATGTTGTGGCACAACTGTCCTTATGCAGATGGAGGGATCAACTCCCTTCAGCCTTTTGCCCCTCAGGAGGCATTCAAACCCTCACTGGTACCAGTTCTGGCCTAAAACTTGTTGGTGCTGACTTATGAGAGAAGAGAGGCCTCAGTGCAGGCAGGGAGGAGCAGCAGAGCAGGCACAGGCAGCGTGTGCTCCACCAAAGCCTCCCTTCTCTCATCCAGCCCAGGGGAAATGCAGGGGGCACTTCTGTCCTGACCTCTGCTTGTGGTGCTCCCCTTCAGCATGGCCACCTGCACGTACCCCAGGGGAGTGCAGGAACTCAAAGTGCTCATGGTCCTGAGCAGTGGCTCTGAGCCAGGAGGTGCCTACTCATCCCACCTGCTTGTGAGGTGAGACTTTACCCCTGTAAAAGAAGAGACATTGAGCATTGCGGGTGTCTCAAAGTCTTGGGACCGGAGCTACAGGTTCACTATATAGGCATGCTCTTAAGGGAGGTATCACCCACCAACAAGATGACATAGGGGGTGTGCTTTGGGTTCCCTTGGATCCAAAACAGGACGTCTGACATTCCTTTGAAAGAATGCCAGTCAGTGGTACTTAGTTAATATAGATCAGGGACCCAGTAAGAAGTTTTCTTGGGGAAAGCAAAGTAAAGTTAATCCAGCTGGCCCCCGTTTCTCCAAAGAGTGGTGATTCCCTCAGTGGGAATTTGCTGCTAAACAAAATAAAAACAGTGGGATTTTTCCATGCAACAGATAGCAAATGTAACTGCTGGGGGAGAAAACAGGTGGAGAGATTAGACATGCCAGACGCTGACGGAAAGCATATTTGTGCCTAATACATTGGAGAAATTGTTCAGGAACAATTCAACCATGTGAATATGTGGCCCTTGTAATATTGCCAAGGTCAGAAAAACCTGAGGAGATCCGCTGAGTAAGTGCTGGTCCTGCAAGGAAAAGCCATCCAGAGGCAGCGTAGTCATGTTGCTGAGGCAGTTTTCCATCAGGATCCCACAGGAGAAGAAGAAGGGAGAGGAGCTCCTGCTGCTTTTTTCTTTTGCTGTACACAAAGAAAACTCCTACATTGAGATCCAAACCTGCTCACATCCACCTGGCTGTTGGATCTTTAATCACACCGGAAAGGTTCACGAAACCTGTGGAAAGGGGTTGAGTCTCCCATGGGTCATCGTTCCATGTTGTCTCCTTCACCTTTTGCTCTGTTCTGAAAATAACGAGGTCTAATAATCTGTTCCCTTCCTTCTCATCAGGACCAGCTTTGAGAAGAGTGGGAACAAGACTCTTCCTACCTGCAAACACTTTCCTGCCTGGAAAGTCTTGCTACAGACCCATAAGAGGTGTTTGAGCAGTTTGGGGCAATCCTGGGGTGCACCAAGTGCAGGGAAGAGGACAGTTGATTTCACAGAAAAAATATAGACATACAGGCAGGAATATTGCTCCTCTCTTTCACTTCCCTAAAGGTTTAATATAGAAGACCAGTCCCATATCTGCTAGAAGACTTGGGCTGAAGGGAAGTAATAGATCCTCTTCCCAGGCAACTATGAAATGCCATGGGTTAGATCTCTGCCATGGCCTGGCCAAGAGAGCCATGCGCAGACAGGCAACTGGCTACTGGCCTGTAGCAGGGAGGCATGGAAGAGACAAATAGTTTTGGGATGATGCAGGCAATTTTCACAATACCAACTTGGCACTCCATCCCTCTCTTGGTAGCATCTGCAGAGATGTTTGCAGGGAGATTGTCTGAGGCCGTGTGAAGGAGGGAAAAAAAAGATGAACTTGGCAAAAAGTTAATTAAAACTCTTCTGATTATGAGGTGGAGTTTAATACTTTAAAAAACGCAGTGTGACACAGTGCAGCACTGCAGCTGAATTAATCATGAATGAGGATGGTAATTTTTAATTTTTGTGTGCATGAGAAAAACACTCAACAGATTTGACAATTAGAGCAGGGTAACAGCATTGCATGGCACGATGTGAAGTAGTTTTTCCCAGTGGTTTTGGAGAGGGAGCTAAACAGATGTGCTCAAATATTTACAAGTGCACAATATTCACATGCTTTTCAAATGCTGACCCTGCTGATTCGCAGAAGTCTGCTTCAATCTGGAGACCAGCTACTGCAGTGACACAGGCTATTTATCATAGGTAACACAGCGGCACCACTGCCAGCTCCCAGCGTACTTCTGTGTGCACTCATCTCCTGCTCCACTGACAGAGTTGCACCACCCCAGCAACTCACCTGTATCACTGATTTGTCCCAACGCAGACCTGGCAGCAAACAGGGCCCTGCTGGCTCAGCCCCAGCCTGTGGGGTAGGAGAGGTTCCTGTGCCACACCGCACTAAAGAGAAACGGGTTTGATTTCAGCCACAGCAATAAAAATCAGAGCACTTCAGCTGAAGTGACATGGGGGCAAATCAGGCCTGTAGGAGTCTAATATTACATGTTTATACTGTGTAATTCAACAGGGTGAGCCATCAATTATCTGTATCAAAGTGACCACCCAGAGACCCAGTGTATTTGGCCTCATCTGTCACTTAGCTGTCCCCTGTCATGCTTCAATTAAGAGCTGAGAACGCCAGCTAACATTGTCCATATCACCAGCAGCGCATGGTGATTCATTGCCTTGTTTTCCTCAAAAGAAACATGAAGAAAAGTCAGGTTTGTTCAGCACAAGCTCTGGTTGGGGAGGATTCAGGTAAGCCAGATGGTAATGTCAGTGATGGATGGTACAGATACCGTAGAGCTATGCCTGTATATCCTAACTGGGAAAGCCGAGCTGCGCTGCACCTCACTGAAATATTGACTATTGCAGCAGTTGCTTTACACTGTTCAATTGGCTGTGTAATTGCTTTCACAAATTAAACAAAAACAATAGTGAAAATACATAAAATGTCACCTGGAACTGAATTGTGGTTCAGATCCCCAGTGAAAATAAGTTTGGCAGACCCCCCTCACTTCTTACCTGCTTGATTTCAGCCTGAACGCCTCTCTGCTCACAAGCCCAGGTTACTGCTGCAGGTCAGGCTTTAGTACCTGTGTGAGAAGCCCTGCTTATCTGACTCAAGTCTGAGTAATTAGAGCCCCATTTTTCCAAGCCATCCCACTCATTCTGTGCCTTGCATACTGTTTGGTTTGTACTTTGAAGGGCAAAAATGCAATGATGCACTTTCCTCTTGAGCTCACATTTCTTTTCCTTCCCTTCAGTATTTAGCCCTGTGATAGTTGCTCATTTAGTGAAGGTAACTGGGGGAATGAGAAGGGGCCGGCTCATCCAATTGCAAGTTTACAAGTCAACAGGTCCCGTCCATCCTGACCTCTCCTCTAGAAGCTCCGTGGCACAGACGGGAATGGGTCAGACAAGGTGGACAGTGTGCCCAGCTCTTTCCTCTCCCTCCCCTCTCCCCTGTGCTCCTCAGAGAGCAGTTTGGGGGAACTAACCAGATGGGATTCTCCTCGTGCCGAGGGGTCTCAGGCAACCAGGCGGACATGCATTTCAGTTCCTTTCCTACCCATTTGTGGAGGCTGCATTTTTCTCAGTTTTATTTCTCTCCTTTTCCAGCCTGACTGTGTAACTGATGCAGTGGCTTTCGTTTAGGAGCAAAGTGGAGCTGCTGCATCTGGAGAAGTGCATCAAGAGATGCTGCTATGGACGTGCAAACACTCACTGCAATGGCTGTGATGCACCTCACAGGCTTTCAGGAACAGAGATTAGGTCACCCAGTCTTGAGTGAGGAAACTGGTAAACTCTGCACCTGAGACCCCTATGGAAATTATGTGTATTCTCACCTTGCCTTTACCAACAAGTGCGAAGACCTCTAGCCACTGTGTGGTCCTGGAGCTACAGAACAGCTTGATTTTTCTCTTCTTTAAGCAATTTAGATTGAAAAGCTGTTTTAAAGTACCAAATGAAAGATGGATCTGTTTCAGCCACGCTCTTGAAAGCCAACATGCTTTTAAATGCCAGTGACTCTGCATCCTGGAAAGCATGAGCAGTTGTAAGTTAGATGTCTTGGTTTTGGTTAACAGTTCCCCATGTAGAAAAGAAAATGAGATCTCTGTGTTCAGCCTGAGGAGCAGAGTAACCCAAGCAGGTATAGTACTGTCTTCACTCAGTGAAACTTGGCAAGTTTCTGTACCAGTGAGAATCTGGATTGCCACAGATAGAATCACCACCAGGCAGTTACACAGGTACAGTGCTTTCTATCAGGCAGGCTGGAGGGGCCCATGATTCTCATCAGATAGGTGTAGTAGTGCTTCTTAATACTTTTTAATAGTTTACAAAATTATGATAAGCTCTGCAAGGCCATTTAAAATGGATAATGTTCAAGTGGTGTTAAGGATTAAAATGGGTCTGCCTTGTATGCCTTAATGGGCCCCTCACAGGCTGTTCAACCGTTATCAAAAGGTGATTTTAAGAGATTGTAATAAATATGTTCCTTTGGGGAAGATTAAGAAAAAGGGTGGGATCTGCCATCCTTCTGCTACTTCCAAATTGCTGTGCTCTAACTGAATTAATTACAGTGGGTCTGTCTTGAACTCTGGAGTGCCAACTCACTTCTCATCTATTGTTCAGTAAAGAGGTTTGTCCTTAGGGGGAAATGTTTGGTCCAAGAGCCAGGGCTATTTAGTATTTGATTATCAGCCCAGGAGAAATCAGTCAGATATGTCTCCAGATTCGTGAACACTTTCACGTGCGTGTTTAACCTTCCATTCCTGAAGAGTCCTTTAGACTTCAAAGCGCAATAAAATAAAGTGTGCCTGCAGAAATCTCACGGGGATGAGGGACTATGAGAGTTGTTTATTTTCAAACCAGAAGTGAATGACTTCATTCAGAAAGTTTTCCTTGAGAAAGCTGTGCTTATTCTCTTTTAGTGTCCAACTCTTCGTCTTTGTTGCAAACTCAGCCTTTATACACACCACTGTCAAGTGTTAGGCCTAAAATTACCAAGATATGAGGGAAACTGGATAAAACTACCTTCCCTAAGAATTAATTTGTCATTTCACACTTTTCCAAATTGACAAAGTCCCTGCCCTTGAAGCAACTAAGTTGTCAGAGTGGTACAAATCTGACAATAATAATCCTTCTCTGTGAACCTTGTAAGGTTTCTCTTTATATATAAATACAATTGTATGTCAATTAAAGGATTTAAAGTATGATTATCAAATTTCCACATTTCATAAAATGTTGAAGGTTCAGTGATTTCTAGCGGAGCCCAGCAGAAAACTTCTCATAACACCCATAGCCAGTGTCCTGCCAACAGTGTGCTTGCTGCTATTTTTGTCTGCCTAAAATCAACTTGGATACTTTGAAATTTACTGATTTGTTGAAAAGTTTCTTTTTTATTTCTTTTGGTTTCACCAGCTCCACTTGATCTTTGCTATATCTGAAGGAGGCTTTTACCCCCTTGGCTCCCAAACACCCTAAGCTTTGTGCTTTGAAGCCAGCATTCCCAGAGGTTTCATATTTTTATTTCAATCTTTCTTCTTGCTGATGTACTGAAAACAGATTAGGACTGTTTGCATGGGCCTTGAGTGTAGTTTGGAGGCCTCAGTTCAGGCAGAGAGCCTTTGAAAGCCACAACAATACGTATATATCACTGAAGTATCTTGCATGTCTGGAAGCTTTGTGCAGTGATGTGTGTATGAACCCTAAAAAACTCCACGTTTAGCTCTAGCCACCTTTCTTGACTGACAGGTTGTTTTATGTTAATATGTCACCCAAATAGATTTTGCACACAGGATGTTCAGTTTCTTAATTTGCTTAACCATATGATGGCAAAGTAACAAGATGTAATAAAAGAGTAGAAATTAATAATATAATAATTTGTATTAACCACAAAAGACGATGACATGAGAAAATGTGATCTGTATATCAAGCTCATGTTGATTTTGACTAAAAAATATTGTAGCTAGAGATTAGGGGTTAGAAAATTTATTGAATTGGGCTGGTGATGGCTAACATCAAGGAATAACTGAGAGAGTGGCAAAGAGGGGGCGAGGTATGGGGGCTGCCGGCCTGCTAACCCCATTCTGGCAGTATTCCCAGTTCACATGATGAGAGGAGCATGTACTTGGACTAGGCAAAACCCCTGTGCCAACTGTGGCTATATTCCCACCTTTCATTGCAATTGCCTCCGGGTGCGCAGTTCCAGTTTAACTCAGCCTGAAGATGAACACTTCCTAAATTTCAGATTGTAGTTTTCAAGTCTGTGATTAGTGCTTCAACTCTGATTCTGAGGTTAAACTCTGACTCAAGAAATTGAAGTGGGCAAATCGTCCTATTGCCTTCTGCATGTCACACCCTAAATCCTGGTTTTAGGCATCTTGATGAATCATCCTACTAAGGAAAATGCTAAAGCAGATATTTTAATTCGAGCACTTGATTAATTCTTCACCAATATTCAAAGGATGGGACCTTTTAGATGCGAGAATAAGCTGGAAAACTCTGATGAGATATGTAGTGCTTTTGCTTTTACTCTACAGGACAGTGATTTTCATGTATTTTTGCCTGCAGGACCACACCAAGCGACTGAAGGCATGTGTGGAATCTGGAACATTTATGGTGCAAACATCATTTCAGCATTCTCCTACGCAAGAGATGATGAAATTTCCTAAGATGAGAGCCTAAGTAAATATGATTTATGCATCAGCTAGGCAAACAGATGAGGGAATGTTGTTTTTAGAAGCTCCAGATGATGGCCATGATCCTGTAATGTGATTATTGTGAGCAGAGATGTACGTCCATCTGCAGCCCAACTAATTCATCCTCTGCAGATCCACTGCAGGATTGGTGTCTAACTCTGCACAGCCACCCATGCCAGTTGTGATTCAGGATAACTAAGCAAAGCCAGAAAGGCTGAACCTGTCACCCTGAAAGAGGTGAAAAGTCATCACAATACCAGGAACCCTGCCACCCATGCTAAGACAATACTTGTTCAATTAGGTATCTCAGTGTGCAAAACCCCTGGCTCACAGCTAGCCTCTGCAAATACTGGCTGTCTTAAAACCCCTCAGACTGAGAGCTTGCCCTGCCACCGGGGAAAGTGGGGTCTATCCCCTCCTGACACTGAGGGTCACTTCAGCAATCCTTTCACAGTTATTTTCTTTGCAGAAAACACAGAGAGCAGCAGGGTGTATGCCAACGCCAAGCCCTGTAGCATGGTCACTGAAAGAGGATTGCCCTATTCCTGCAGGGCAAATCTTTCCCTTATCCAGGTGAAAAAAAAAGTGAGAGCTGCCGCTCTAAGCTAAGTATTAACAAACCTGTTATTTTGTAGAAGTAATATGTGCATGTATATGTGTGTATGGATATATATTCATGTGAAAGGATGTCAAAAAGACTACCCTTCATCAATTGCAATGGCTTTTCCTTTATTCTTTTTAATGCTTAATTTAAACTTTGATGTCTAGCTCCTCTTGAACGTTCCTGACTAGAGTAATTAATTTCTAGTTTGTTCTGAAAGCATATCAGCAAATGGGCATCAATGCAGGTAGCCACTTATTGCTCCAGCAGTGAGGTTAAACAGTTTGTGCTTTTAACTGCATGGTACCAAAGATAAAAAACTATTTGCCTGAGGTATTAATCCAGGATGACCTGATATAATGTAACAGTAAAAGTGCTTTTCCCAAAGAGGGGAAATATGTGTTCTGCTCAGAACCTCCTGCTGACTCTCTGCCCCTAGTGAGTAAACACACAGCTGAATTCTCCCAGCCAGCTGTGATCCAGGAACAAACTGGAAGCACATCTTTGTAGACACAAATTGATTGATGTCAATTCTAATTCACAGGAGTGGCCCAGCACCAGCTTGGCAGTCAAAATGCTTGCCCTTTTTTTCTGAAGAATTAGAAAATGCCACAAGCACAGAAAAATAACATGGTTTAAACTTCTAAAGAATGAAGCACCATGATTTATACTGAAAAACAATAAAGTATCACATGCAGGAGTGGTGTTTCAAGACTCATATGTGACATGGGGAAATATTGCATGAAGCAGAAAATATGTAATCTTAAAGACAACTTAAAAAATCTAATCTCTACAGAAGTGATCTGAATAAGAAGAGCTCATGTTGGAACATATTACCTGAAATAATCTGCTCCTCAGAACACGGGAGCCATGCTCCCTCCGTGTGCAGCTGCTAAACTACAGCAGGTTGGGGAGGAAATTTTGCATGCTAAGTTTGAATATTTGTCCTGTCCTTCTATGTCCCAAGTTTAGCTCTGTACCTTTATCTCTGCTCAGAAAGAGCATGAAACACAGTTAAACTCAGCTTGACAGTTCAGTTTAGGTTGCTCTTAAGAACACATTAGCTCTTGACTGTAAAATGCACACCTGGATTTGAATAAGTCAACCTTGCCTTAGTAAGGTAATAAGGAAAAAGGTGGTTAAAAAAAAAATATGATTGTACATCTAAAGATAAGAGAAGTTACATGCTATGTACCAGTGTCTGAACAATCTTTCACAGGACTCAGCTTTCACAGAAGAGAGGAAAAAACAAGTAAACCTACGGTTAATTATTGTAATAGGATAGTGACAGTTGCCATTGGCTGAGAAAGAATTCATGCATTTAGAATCCTCTGGTTCACTGTGATCCTTTAGATGTTAAGCTCTGAAGCAGTGCTGAGTTTGGCAAAGCGAGGACAAACCCCACTCCTATTCTAAGAGAGGAATTTGTTGACAGCAAAATTATTTTCTTAGAAAAACACTAAATGAGAAGACAACAAATGTTGTGAATGTTCACACAGCTCCAGGAGCAATCAACCATGATTATTCAGACAGGGCTCCTGCAGGAATGGATAGAGCTAAAATCTTGAAATTTGGCAAGAAGGAGTAGCACTTACAATTGCTCTAGAGAAAATCTAGTTTCATTAGCTATATTTATACTCATTTGGAATTGACCATGTGCAGTAGAACATCTTGGCTGTATGGATGCAGTTAAGAGATGCACAGTGAATAGCTACCCTGCAGTTAGTGTAACATATGCTCCAGTACTTCCAGACGTGACTATGAAGTTGATAGCAAAATCCCAGTGTCTTCAACAAGGCCTCAACGTTAGTCACACAAAAACTGCTATGTGTAAAAGCAGGTGGGGATCTCTCCCTTTCATGAAAAAACATGAGAAAGAGAAAGGGAATCCATGCTGAGAAACTGACTGCAAGGTCAGTAGGTAAAGCCCTGGCTTGTAGCATTCAGGAGACAGAACGATACTGCTTCCCAGTTTATGACCTGCTCTTTGCTTTCTGGCAGATGCCTTGCACATCTCAATAAGAAATCCTCAGTCTGATCCCTACAAAAGGCATCAGCTCATTGCTCTTTGGTCTCCATAAGCATGGATATAATGTGCTTAACACTTAAATCCCATGGGCATACATACTGTACTTTCTGGAAGAAGAAAGGAATAATCACTGCATTGTATCACTATCACATCTTGAGCTCAGGCACTGAAGCTCAATTAGTGGCTTCAAGGCCTGTTTGATAAAGGACAGTAAAATCTTGCACCTTAATGAGGCAGTGATATGAGGAGAAGCTATCTTAGCCCCAGCAGTAGTGGGGGATCTGAGACTTTCTTATTTCTGTGGTGCCAAAATCCAGGGCTAAGCTCTGCAAATCGAATGTATTTCCCCAGTGACCTATCCTGAATGCTGGCTCCAAGCAGCCTCCAATGGAACTGTGTATGGTTCCCCACTTGAACTGGCTGACATGAGCCCATCTCTCATCATGACAAGCTCAGTGGGTGATGCATAGGCTCATCTGGCACTCCAGTTCGTGACCAATGCTTCAGCTCTGTGGATAGCCAGGACCGTGCTGAAGCTTAAAACACGGCAAACTATTTCAGGCAATATAAGGACAGAATAGATTTTTACCCAACCAGAACTGATTTATGTGAGGTTTCTAAAAGTTCAGTAGTTTTCACTGCACCACTATGTGCTTTACTGCTGTTTTCTGGATTCAGGAGAGGAAGTAACAAATTAGCACAAGGGAAAGTGTTCTTGCAGCAACACTGCCGTGGGAAAAAAGTCATGAACTGCTGGAAATCCATCCAAAAATATTCCTCTAATCTTCCAAGATTTTTTAATCTCTGTTCCAGATCCTAGAGGTCTATAATGCAACAAGTTTTGGATAGGTCTACTCAAATTTTTGATGCCAAATTTGAAATGGTATTTTTGGTGCTCTCTCCTGACTAGTTTCTTTTCATGAGTCCAGGGGTTGGAACTTTTCCTTCCTGACCCTGCACTTAGGGTCTCCTACTTTTAGTAAACCCTCAGGAGCTGGGGCCATTGTGGGAACATAGGCTGGGCACCAGCCAGACACTGCACTTAGACAAGCAATCCACCACGGCAAGGATCTCTGCAAATCAAAGATGCTACTGCCTTCTCTCCCCAAGCTCCCTAAGCCTTTGCCTTTTCCTGTATAAATGCCATCCTCATGCAAGAGAGCAGGTCTGCCTACTGGCTTTTTAACTGCAAGACCAAATAGCCTGCTCAGGAGCTAGAGTTGGATTATCCAGCACTAATTTTAACTTCTGCATCTGAAAGACTCAAGTTACATTTTTTAAAAGAAGGCCAGATCCTGTTCAAGCATAATAGCCAGCAGGTAATTCAAGTATGAATCCACAGCCTAGGCCATGGATTTGTACACATCACAAAAATGAATGTAAACGCTCCCTCCTCCTTGCCTCAGGCAGGGTTGTGGAGAGAACTGACTGCTTTCTCCTCCACACAGCAGTTGTCAAAACACTGGCTGCAAGGTCACAGACAACATTGCAGCTCATCGAAACTGCAGATAAACACACTTCCTTCCCAAATACTGCATGAAAACAGCTGTTTGATATTACAGTGATTTCTTGTCTCTTCAAAAGCAATTGTCCTTAGTTAATCCAAAGGTAGTGGTCTGAGAAGCACTTATCACCTGTATTGAGCTACACTGGTTGGAGAGAAAGATGGAGCAGAGGAAACACAATGATATGCCAGACTCACTGGTTTGCATCCTCTATTTATTAACATAGGTTTGCAAATTAAGTGTGGGAAAGCATCAGATGTTTAATGACCAGACTTCTGAGGCAGGCAACACGTCAGACATTTGTCTTTTGATCTTACAGTAACACTCATTTCACTTTCCTTGCTTCAAACATCTAGGCAAGGCTCGGTCCCGCAAGATTCAGGGCAGCGTGAACCTGTTCAGCAAGGCATCTGCACGGGCTGGGATGTCGGAAGGATCTGTGGGGAGCACACCAGTTACAGTGGCAGAAAAGGGAACATCCCCTGGGTGGGAGCAACACAGGGTCTCCAACACTATGGCAATCCAGACCTGCTTGCATGGGGAGAGAGAAGAACAGGATAGGACCATGAACCTGGCCTGGGCCAGCATAGATGTAGGGGCAGCTAAGGTCCTGGCTGGAGGACTGGAAGTAGAGTAGAGGTTGTGGGTCCCCTGGTTGCTCTGAAACATCTTGAAAAGCAGACAGCTCTTCATTTCTCCTGTCTCATGGTCAAAAACATACAGCCAAGGCAACCCATTCTGTGCATGCCTGCTGGGGATGCAGCGCATGAGGCCTTGTGGGGGCCTCCTGGCAGGAGGGTAGGAAAATATATAGAAAAAAATGAGTTCTAATATTTTCCTTGTCCTTTCTTTCATTGTGAAGCTACCCAGGGTAGCATTTGTTTATCATCTTAGGCTTGCATGTGTAAATGGAGTGTTGACTGGCTGTTTAAAAGCCCCCGCAGTATGCAAGCTTTCTAAGGCCAAATTAAAACCATTAATTTGCTGCAAGATCAATTGGGAAGACTGACAATTGATGAAATGCTTTAGAACACATAAAATTCTCAGAAAAAAAATAATTCAATTCTTCTGAACTGAAGGTAGCCCTCTATCCCAAAAACATTTCTGTTAAGATACTGTTTACACAGGTTTAATCAGTTGTGTCACTGGGGCACAGCAAAAACAGCAATGTGACCTGCTGAGATTTAGCACCAGATTGCGATTTACAGTCAAGGCACCAAGAGTCACTGAAGTGCATAGCTCCTGCCCCAATTACTAATTAATCAGACTAAAAGAGGTCTCCATAAAAGGCATAGCAGTCAGCTGTGAGCCCTATAAATTCAAAAGGCTTCTTTATCCTTTATGTAGGAAAGGTGACCTGGGAGGGTCTGTTTACAGCAGTTAGAAGCTGCTCCTGGGAAAAAACAAACTTATTAAAAGTTTTTTGATTATGTTTTTGTTTTCTTCCTTTCCTCTCCTTAATAAGAATGCAGCTAGCTTGCTTTCAGTAAAGCATTGTTAAAAAGGCAGCGTGAAATGCTGGGATGAAAAGAGTTGGCTAACTAACTTTCTTGAGAAAGTGTGTGACTATTCACATTCTTTTGTTTGGTTTGGAGGTTTTTGTTTGTCTGTTCGTTTTTAAAATCATTAACGAAGTGGCAATAGCTGCACTGCTTTTTAGTGGCGAGATGGCAACACAATGGCTCAGGAAGGGAGCACTGCAGCCTTGCACGTCACCACGAGCTGACTGGAGCCAGACCCTGCTGGTCCTGCCTGTGCATCAGGCTTCTTCTGCAGCTGCGAGCTTGTCCCTCTGGAAAGTGCCGTGCAGCAGGACCCTGGCAGTGACCCGCTGGCAGTGCAGGTGGCAGTGCCTCGGGCTGTCTGCTGCCATGTGTGTGCAGGGAGCAGATCTTGCTGCTGGCAGGTAGGCAGTGTCTTCAGGGGTGCTGCCGGGACTAGGACAGAGTGGAATTTAGCTGAGGTGATTCCCTAGGCTGGGAGGATCTGCTAAGCCCATTACTTAGATGCTGGTGGTGCTCAGTCTGTAACCTAGCACTGTCCTTCCTCCTGGCTGTGGTGCGTGCTGGGCTAAGTCATCTTTCTGTGAGTCTTCAGAGGCCACTGCTGCCTTTGTGTGGCAGCAGCCACCAAGCCCCCCCTGAAAAGGGCAATGGGGTTTTGCCACCAGCTGTGGCATTCCTGGCGCTGGAGCTGTGGCAAGGCCTGTCACCCATGGAGGGGAATCACGGGAGAGAGGCATGACGTAGGCATTATTTACTAGTTGTACTCTTGCTGGGTTTGCAGGACCTGATGCTTTAAAAGCTGCACTACAGGTACTGAGCTGGCTGGAGGTGAGCAGTGCTGCTCTCCAGGGGCTGATGAATTTACCCTGTGACATTCCCCAGCAATCTCCAGCTCATTTACAGGGGTTAGAGAGTTTTCCACTGCCTTCAGCTCCACTAGACTGGTATTTTTTGGCTTCAATGAGGCCCTCACGCACTCCTTATCTTTTGATTATTTCAAGGCAAAAGGGATAGTTCTGACATTTAATAAAAAATATTGAACGAAATATACAAATACGTACTAGATCCTCCCATTTGATGTTTTTACTTGCTTTATTGCACTTCATCTCATTACTTATAGAAGTAACAAAAATAATGATTGGTCAGGCCAATCTTTGATGCTGAGAGTCCAAAATAGAAACCCACAGTTTTTAACATAAAAATGTTACATGCTTTAAGACGAAACCACAAGATATTGTGAAAACAAAAAGTTCGTTGTGTCATTGAAGTGGGTGATTTTAGTATATATAGTCTATTTCTTGAGGAGTTCTATCTATATTTTAGGAGATTACATAGATTTTTTGAGAGCTAGAAATAATAGGGTAAAATCAAGCCGGTGGTATTTTTCTAGTCACTTTGTCAAATGTATGACTGCGCACATTACACGGGAGAAAGAAAAAGCCTTCCCTCTTCTCACCCCTCGGCAACATACCAGGGAACAGAACTGCACATCTGTAAATAAATGCATCATTAGATTCTCATCAATTTGCAAGCTTTACTTGATGTATGGCTAAAATAATCCCACAAGGATACCTAAAGAAGTGTTTGCATTCAAGGACACGCAACACAGACCAGCAGAAACACCATTTCTGTTGAGCTGAGTTTTTTCAATTGTTGGTTATTTTCTTTTTTCCTTACAACAGTCCACATTGAAGAATTATTTTAGATGCGTTGCTACCAGTATATTCATTAGCTGAGGATCTCTGGACGTATTAAAAGAACACAGTAAAACAACTAATGATGCACTTGAGCAGTAACAGGTTGTCATTAGAGCAGCATCTGCTCTCATCAGAGTTAATTATTCAGTTGCTTTGTTTTCCAAGTAGGTGTCTGGTAGAATTTAGCAGAATCTTAATTAAAACACATTTTCAAACTCCATGGATGCTCATCTCATCTAAAGAAATCAAGACAATTTCCACCACAAACATCAAGCTTCAGTTGAGCCATCAAACAGCAGAAGGATCTCAGCCAAGGCAAGTTTTAGGCATTAACCATTACAGCACCAGTGGGATGCAGGTCATTGTGTGCTGGTGCTCTGATGAACTCCCCTGATAAACTGTCCTGCACATTAATAATAACCAACATAGGCACATGCTTAAGTAATGAGAATAGCCATCCTGTGTAATTATTTTCACTGTGCTGAACCCCTCCGATGCTGCCTGTTCATTCTGAGCTGCAGAGGGGCAGCGTGTGCTCCCCAAAAACATGAGTTGCTCCATTTTTAGGTGCATATTTGCTTTTCTGTACACTTCTGCTGTTCTTAACACCACTATCCTCGTCAGGTCCCCCGAGCTGACCTTGCAGCAGATGCTGCTCATTTTGAAACTTTTTATTTCCCTGCACTCTTACACAGTGCTGGAAAACAATGTTTTTCCTCTTTTAAAATCTTCTCCCTTGGAAAGCCAAATGGAAGTGTTCTGTCTCTGGATGCAGAAAGATAGAATGATTACTATGAGGCTGCACTGACTGTTGGAAACTTGCTGCTAATATAGTAGCCACAGACATGCCAAGAAAAATTTTCCTATCGGCAGTGGTAAACCCAGTGTGCTCCCAGTAAGGATGCTTGCAGGGAGGAAGTGGAGAACTGGACAAATACATGGCTGTGTGTTCCACTCAGGCAAAAACTCCCTGTAAAGGAAACAGCTCTCTGAGATAAACAAGCTTCGGTTCAACTTGCTTCACTCAAATGCCATTATCTGTGGTTACTTTCCAAGGTCTTATCTTTATTAGATTTCAGCAAGCGCATACCAAAAATTTCCGTCTATGAGTAAAAGTTTTATTTCCCAATGGCCAGCACAGTATATGAGAACTTAAACCTTAAGCTTGGACTTGTTTGCTGCAAGTGTATTGACTTACATTTAGAGCTGATTGGGAATTTTCTATCATAAAAATGTTGTTTCCTAAAATTAATATGTTTCATGAAAATAGAGAGCTATAAGCAGGCTGAGACAGGTGGATTGAGCCTTGTAGCTGGGAATGTTCTGATTATTCATGTTGAACTTCCTTTATAAAAACCTTTTAATTAGTGATCTTATAAATGATTTTTTTGAAAGAAATAAATGAAAGAAAAAAAGATCAAAATTGTCATGAGACATTCCAGGCTTATCACAACGCAGTATCTATCTCAATCCTATTTTACAGTGCATTTCAAAGCATTTTGTGTTGGTGATGTTTGGGAATGGAGCTGCACATGGAGAGGTTTACTTTTGTCTTTATTTTTCTGATCTCTTAAAATAAAAGCTGTTCTAATAGAGAGTATCTGTCTATCATGGAAAGGAAAAATGGAAATCTGTAACTCAGTACCCGTATTTTAATGGCTTGTACAATTTTTTTTTAAGGTCTTTTTGAGGACCTAAGTGAGCAAACCCTCCTCGGAGCAGGAGTACCACTAGGCTCCACAGTATCACAGGACTGCTGACTTGGCTGATGGAAATACCTTCTGGTTTGGGCTCCTTACAGGAAAACAAGCCTTTGAAGAGAACTCCAAGGCATTTCGTTATATGTATTCTCCTCCTCTTCCTCCTTGTCTTTGCTGCTGTTTTTCACCTCAGAGCAGTTGGAAGGGGCTGCCCTTCAAAGTGAAATTGAGCTTGGAAAGAAAATCCCCAGGAGTTGTTTCCCAACACCATCTTTCCTCTTTCCACCACAAGTGGCTCAGGATGAAACTGTCAGCTTTCCTCTCCTGCCTAGATGACTTGTTAGATCTGACACCTGGCAAATGGCGCATCACAGGAGCACAGCAGCCCTGGTGAGGGGAGATGGACATCTCAGGATGTCATGAGGGGTTAGAAAGGATGCACGTTCATTTTTTATCCCAGGCCTGAATAGCTGGATGTGCCCTTTAGGGCACACTGACTTTATGGGCAACAGGGCTCAAAAGAAGAATGAGCTGATAACCATAGTGCTACCACCCCCTCCAAACCCACAAGTTTTTCTCCAGAATAATCACATTTGCATTAGTATTGTTTGGGAAAATGGCTCAGGCTGAACACCTTGTGGCCCACGTCCCTGTGAGCACAGGCAGATGATAACCTGAATAACTCACCCACAGTTCTATCCCTTGGAAACACTTCAGGCTCCCCAAACTCACGCTCTTAGGAACCACACCATGGGTGTCTGCACGCTTCTCCGCTGACTAACAGGCAAAGCAGGCAGGTGGGATGAACGACGCTGTGGGCTGACGCGGGTGGCATTTTCATGCCACAGCACTGGCGGATGATGTGGAGCACTGCCATGGTCGAGCTGTGGGCTCCTGCTTCAGTAGGCGCTGAGCAGCTGTGGCTGCAGCTGCTGAGTGGCTGCTGCTGCTGCAGTGATGATAGCCTGTGTCTGGGGAGCTTTGCTGCTCTGCTTCCTTTTAAAGCTTCATTTTTGCCTAGAAAACAGCAAGTTTGGAGATTCCTCAGTGATGGAAGTTGCTTGTGCATGACCACTTATGGCTTTCAGATCTCTCAGAAAGGTTGCTGGGATTTGCTGCCTGGAGGGAACTGACAGCATATGGGCTGTCATCCCCACTGTGGCGCGTGGCACCCTGTCCTGAGAGAAGGTGGCGTTTTGGAGTGAAAGGGCTTGCTGGTAGTCTCGCTCCTATCACCAGAGCATTTGTCGTGCAGAGAGAAAATAAATAAATGAAAATAGATAAATAAAAACAGTACTTTGGTCATCACAAAAGCATCTTTTATTTGCTTGCTGAGTGGAGCCTTCTGTTTTTTGCTTCAAGAGTGGCTGCCAAACAGACATAGGCACTGGACCCTGCAAGTGGCAGGTGTGTGTGAGCTCCTTGTGGCATCTTCTGATGAAAGACCACCATGATGAACTGGCAGAGGAGAGGGCTGCCATTCTGCTGCTCTGGTGCAGTCATGGTGACTCAGCCAAGCTGCAAGGTCTTGCACACAGCCCTCACTTTTGGAAGAGAGTAACATGTATTTACTCGCTGTTCTGTGCCACCAGCAGAAAGATCTACCTTACGCCATCCAGTTTAGACAGAGCTGGGGTCAAACAGTTGCTCAGCCAAATTTTGTACACCCACCTCTGTAAGTAAGTATATATATACCTGTGCTTACTTTTAAACATGCAGCTCACAGCCAGCATCTGCACAGTGTGGAGCTTGGCACGCTGGGGCTCTATTGACTGAGCTGCACGGGCTGGGGCCATTAAAGCACCAGAAAGGGTGAGATGTGCCTCATTGCTGGGACACCCAGCCTGCTGTTTGAGCTGCGGGCAAGAGCTCTGCCTTTTTACTGTGAAGACTTCTGTGCCTGCAGAAGTGAGTTTTTCCACCCAATGCGAGATCAGATGGGTTGTAATAGCAGAGTAGGCAGAGAGGGGGGCGCGTAGCAGGCCCAAAGCTGTAAGCGGGGAGCTACAGTGATGCAAATAGCTCGTTCCCAGAACTCACACTTTCAGCTCAGCTATGTGAACTGATCAAATTTGTCAAATTCTTTGACAGTTAAAAAAAAAGGAAAATGAGGACTTTATTTGGATAAATGAATTTTTATTAAAACCTTTATAACATATTTCGTTTCACTCAGAGCTTAACTTGATTCACTATGCCAAAGTCTGGGTTTCTGTTTCCTTTCCCTCTTGCCCAGGCATGACTGCAGCCTCAGGCACCTGCACTACCCCAGTGGTCCTGCGCAGTGGTTTCAGTTTGGCAGAGAACTACCCAAGCCCCCAGGAAGAGCCCCTGGACCTTCATGCACACACACAGAGCAGACTGGGGCACCTGTCACTGCTGTTCCTTGCTCCCTGCCTGGCTACTCCAGCCAGTGCAGGTCTTGCTCCAGTGGCAGCCACAGGGACTGAGCTCAGCACTTCCAGCTGCCCCTGGGCGGGACCCCAGCGGGGCCTGGGTACCAAGTGCTCTGAGTTAAACCCTGAGTGAGGGGGAGTTTTTTTGGCATTGATTACAGCTAGGGCCTACAGGAATAAGGCTGAAGATGAGAGTGGGACTAATCTGCAGAGGAGATATGTGGTGAGATTGGCTTCCCTTCTAGGTTGGGACCCCTGCAGCTGCAACCAGGCTCCACCTGCCTCAGGTTCCCTCTGCCCCACTCACCCGTCACTGTGGCAGGAGCAGAAATGCTGCGTGGACACCCCTGGGCAATTCAGACTCTGCCAGGTAAGAACACACAAGCGTGCTTCTGTGGCAAAGTGTTTTGGTTTGGGGTGCTCTGGTTGGTTGTTACACCTGGCTTCCTTGTAGTGATGCTACTTGCCTGCCTCTTGTGCTCTTTGAACACAGCTCTGCCGGTCTTGCTGTGATGAGGCCTGAGCGAAGTATGGCAGAGGCTGCTCCTTGCTGGCCTCACAAAAACAGAGATGAGAGCAAGTGATTTAATGTTAACGGGACGAAAGGGGGAAGTTACCCACTTGAGTGTAAAATCTGGTTTTTGAAACCAAGATGCTTGCTGTGTTCTGAAGTGTGTTGTTGCTGCCAGGGTTTGACCCAGTTCTCTGTTCAGCTGGGCCAGCTGGTTCTGGGAATCTCCCCATCCCTTCAATGCAAATACAACATCGGCTCAATTAATCAGGCTCCACACCGGGAAGCAATGAAAGCCAGAAAGTCCACTGACATTTAACTCTGTCTTCATTCCTGGGGGAAAAAAACACAGGCACGCAAACCCCTCCTAATGAAAATCAGACAGTGTGAGCAAGTGGCTCCAAAGCAAAGTTTTTCTGCTCCTAAACTGTACTTCAAGTCATTACAGGCTTTGCTTGCCAACCTTACAGTAGCTGAAGCAGTATGTGCAGCCTGTGATACGCAGACAGGAGTAAAACCTTCTTCATGACATTTTGTTGTATGGGAAAGCTTGAGTTTTTGGAAGACGCTCTGATAACACAATATGGAAAGCATGCTATCTTAGCATTTCCTACGCCGACTTGGAATGCCTTCTGTTTGGAGAAGATCCACTGGCAAGTGAGGGAAGGTCTGAACAGTCAATTTAGATTTTTCTTTTAAATGTATTCTGTATGCATATACTGTGGTTATTTTGAGACTTTTGCCTTCTGGAATGATTACTGTCTGATACCAGATAGAAAAGTTATTATGCATAAAACATAGGTGTACAGCGAGTTCAATAGTGTAGGGGAGATGTGGGCGAAACCAGTTAAGTTAAACCAGTTAAGAGGAACAGACCTTATTTATCTTTAGAACTCTTTTCCACACCTGCAAAGCCATTACCACCTCTGTTGAGAGATAAATAAAAAACCCTGTAGTAAGGCAGTTCCATCCACTTTCTTAACCGAGAAAATTACCAGAAAAATACAGTTAAATTAAAATCAGTTGTAGAGGCTCTTTTTTTTTTTTTCCTTTGGAGTATGTTTTTTCTGAGGATAAGTAGACACTCTTAAGAGAGGAGCAACATGTAGAGCTGTCTCTGGGTCAAATGCATGGTTTCACTGTGTCTCAGTCCTTCTGTGGATATGCCCTTCCATGCTCAGCTCAGATGGTCTTGATGTAACGTGGGGGGGGAAGTCAGAGTCCTAACCTCTTTGAGTTAGACTGGCATCAGTTCCTTCTAGGCTGCATAGATAGCCCAGAGGTCAAGGTTAGTGCCTTCCATCCCTATTTGAGCATGTAGGGCCAGCTCTGCCCTGTAGGACATCTGTGCTGTGCTACAGAAGCACTGTGGGTTTTTTCCGAAGAGCTTACAACTCACAGGGGCGTGTAAATAATGGGATGTTATCAAAATATGTAAAAGAGATGACTGTGAGTGGTGGGAAGATTGATTTTATTGACTGGAATGGTTGGCTAGTCAGTCTGTGTTGGTGGAGCAGAGAAGGAGGATGTGCAGGAGGAATGGCAGCAATCGTGTTTCAAGGAGTGGCACAGCAGAAAGGACAAAGATGGCTGTAGGGAGGTGCTAAAATGGCTGGATAACGCTGCACATCTGGAGTGTTACAGGAAACACAGCCATCGAGTGGAAAAGTGGAGACTTCCCCAGCAAAGTGTACCTTGTTGCGCCTTGCACCGCCTACCCACGTGGGTTCAAGGCAAAATAGTAGTAATAATGCTTTCTCTTTGTCCTACTCTGAATGAAACCCAACACAAGGAATATAGCTACTAAACTGAGCAGACAGCCCTCTGTACCCAGAGCTTCTGCTTGTTGCCTTTGCTGCCCTCCTCGGAACGTGCCATAGCTCCAGGGTGGAGTAGGACCTGCTGAATGGCTGCCTGCCCCCGGGACCTGCTGCTGGGAAGGCTGGGGAGCCCTGCTGGCTCTTCACCCACTTCACGCTGTAAATGGGGCTTGGGTGATGTGACTGCGTGCAGCAGGGCCAGAACACGGCCTTACCCAAAACCTGGCTCAGTAAGCCCTGAAGCAGCTGAGCTGTAGCTCCAGCAGCCTGATCTAGCTTTCTGCACATCTGGGCAACGTGTCAATAATGTGGGATACCCAGCTCTGCCACTGTTTTGCAAAGCCCTCGGTCTCAGCTGCTGGCACTGGCTCCTTTCCCATGGAAGCACAGCTGATATTGATCTTTGGTTGCAGTTATCCAGTGGCTGCTCTTCATCTCTGGTCAAAAAGGCATTTTCTTACCACACTGCTAATATTTGGGTGTTGTTGCACCACCAGCATCAGGATATGCACACTGCAGGCTGTCCCTGTGGCACTGTGATGTGCCACCAACAGGGAAGTGTCTGGGCCAGTGGTTGAGCTCCTGGGTCATAACTGGTTGTTTACAGGCAGCAGTAGCTAAAATCTGAGGATGTGAGTTTGCGTGGGCAGTAGATTTTTCCTTATTTCCTCTCTCATCTTGGAGGATGAGCTGTGCAGTCACCAAAGTAACTGCTGATGCCTGCTCAGTCCCTGGCTCTCACAGATGCTGTGCATAACATAACCTCTGTGCTGTGTGTGAGCAACCAGAGAAAGGCAATCCAAAAAGAGCATGTGAGCAGAAGGTTCTTAAGAGGGGGGGCAAAACAAGATTACTGGAAAAGGAGCAAAACTTATGAATCCTGGTTTTTGCTTGTTTCTTTTTTTCCTCTGACACTCTTTCCCATGGTTTTGAATATCTTGTGTTCGTCCTGATTAAAACTTTTCCTATGGCTGGAGTGTTCATAGCATTGCTCTCCCGTGTAGGTTCTGTGGTAACTAATATCACAGGTAATTTTACATTGTAGTCTTGTTCCCCAGAGTTCAAGTCTCTCTAAGTGTTTTTTGAGACTTGTAGGAATTTGGTACACCTGAGGTTCCTCTGTGGCATTAAATTTGGCTGAAATTAGCCTGGGGTGAATCAAGCACAGGATTGCTGGCCAGTCAAGGGAGGTGATTGTCCTGCTCTACTCCACACAAGGCACTCTACTCCACAAGTCCTGTGTGCAGTTTTGGACTCCACAGTGTAAAAACGATCTAAAGCTACTGGAGAGTAGGCCGTGAAGTTGGTGACCAGTGACAGGACTCAAGGGAATAGCAGGAAGATGTGCCAGGGGAGGTTTAGGTTGGTGATTAGGAAAAGAATCTTTTCCCAGAGGGTGGTGGAGCACTAGAAGAGCTCCCCTGGGAAGCAGTCACAGCACCAAGGGTAAAAATATTCAAGAAGCATTTGCACAACATCCTCAGACACACATGTGAATGTTGGGGTTGTCCTATGCAAGGACAGGAGTTGGACTCAGTGATACTAGTGGGTCCCTTCCAGCTCAGGACATTGTATGATTCTATGATGAGGGCATAGTAGTACTAGAAAGGACTGGGAAGTTGCGTGAATCTTTCCTCTGTAAGAAGAGGAACTGGGAAACAACGTGCTATTGAATGCTAATGTAATTTTACCTCCCCCCATCCCCAGCTGAAGGTGTACAGGGCTTACGCACGTGGTGCTTTGAATGTACCTGTTCTCTTATTAGGCTCTGATCCTGCAAAAACTTTTGCAGGACTGAAATGAGGCCCATGAGTATAGCTGGTGAGACCAGGGCATTAGGCTAGCTCATGGCAGAGGGAGAACAGCCTGTGTTCCTGAATCCAAATGAGGCTTCCCGAAGTGCTGCTGCTGGGTGGCTGAATGTGCTGAAACATGGTTCCTGTGGGCAGAAGAATCTGTTGGCCCAGCCTGGGCAAAGCCTACAGCACAGCGGATACTCCTGGAAGGTGGCAACATGTTCCTGTTCCTCATGGCTGGTGAGGGTAAGGTCCTGCACCAGAGGATGCTGGAGGTGTTGCTGGTGTTTGTGTCCTGGCTGAGACACAAGCACTGGGGCTGGCAGGGGTCTCTGCCAGCTCCCAAGCTGAGCAGGGGGATGTTCATGTCCAGGATGACATGCCAAGAAGGAAAAGTTTTTTTTTTCAGGAACTGTGGCCTTCTCTGTGAGCTGATGCAGCAAATCAGGTGCCCCATGGGAGGCATTGAATCCCAGTTTTGTTTGGGGAGGGAGGGACTCATAGCTTACCAAAACATTCCTAATCCCATAAAAATGTTTCACTTTTATACGATTCTCCCAGCAGAACCCAACAGGCCTGATGTGCTTTAAGTGCCGTCCCAGCCCACTCTGTGAAATCCAATGTGAAGCCCGTTTCCCAAGGCTCTGCTGATTGGCATGGGCATGGCCAAGCACTGCTGGCAGTCGCTCCGCCTGCTCAGCACTCGGCGCTGCCGCCAGCCAGAAACAAACAGGCAAACTGCCACGCCAAAGAAAAGGGAAACATCTTACTCCTTATTTAATCAATATCAACAGACATATTAACAATTGCATATCAACATGCACAATTATTTGTAACCCACCAGTAAACACGCTTGTGAGGCCAAATCTGGCAGTCCCCTGCAGAGGAGAGAAGGCGGGAATGTGCTTGGGAGTTCACTGTCTTTCTTAGGGATGGGGACAAACTGGATGCAGGGTGTCAATGGCACAGAGCTGCCTGGGAGAAGTGTTGGAGCTCCAGGAACATCACAGTTACCAGAGTGATGCACTGGGCTGCTCTGTGTGGGTAACAAGGCCAAAATCATCTCCTCTGCCCAGACATGCCTGCAGTGAATACCAGTTCTGCTCTGGGCCCCACTTCTGTTTACCCTCATGCAAAGTTTTTATGAAAGTCTGGAGCTTTGCCTTTGGTGGATGGTTGTAGCTGATGATGCTGCAGCCCTGTGTTATACGGTGCTAGAGGAAAACGTGATGTCTAACAAGTAGAAAGCTGAGGTCTGGCCTCCAGAATGCTGATGATGGCCTCAATGTTTGGGCCCTGTTGCAGGCCTTGGCAGCAGCAGCCTGGGCTTGCACCAGGAGTGATGTCAGCCAGTGGTTCATAGCCTGCTGTGCACAGGTGCAGACAGGGGAAGCACTCCTGCAACAGTTCCAGGGAGGACCTGCAGGATGAATGATGATGATGGGTGAACCAGAGCACAGATGGGGCTTTAGGCTCTCATCTATGTAGAGAGAGGTGGTGGTGCTGCTGTTATGGCATTGGCTTAAGAATAAACTAAGCCTCAGTCCTCCTTATCCATGTGAATTTTCTCTCTAGCAAGTGAAATGCAGAAGATGCCCAGTGCCAGGCTTCTCATTCCTTTCCTGGAACAAACAAAGTGTCCTGAATCCAGCTGGCTGCAATGAGGGTATGTCCATAAAGACAGGCAAAAACAGGCCTGTGCTTTAATGTGAGGAATGCAAGAGACCCTAGTGGTTAAAGCCTCCCCAGGTGAATGTGCAGTTGATATGACAGTGCAGGGGCAGAAGAAGCAGCACAGTTGGTTTGAGTGGTGGGCTGGTGGGAGAGATGCCGCTTCCTCTTTTCTGGGACCAAGAGGCAGCATGGCCACCCTGCATGGGGACAGCAACGCTGAGCTGTGGGCTGCCTCTCCTGAGACCTCTCTGGGTATCAGCTTGAAGACTGCCCACTCCATGCAATATTTACTAATATATCTGCCTCTAAAATCTGCCTGAGTTTATCAATGAGACAGGGATAGCATTACAGAGCTGTGTGCACACATGTTATACATTCCCCCAGAAATAATTCCTTCCTCCAGTTATGTTATGTATTTAGTGCGTTCCTCCGGTATGATAATCATAAACATGCTCTTTTTTTTTTTTTTAAAAAAAAGGGGGCTAACAAGGTCAAAACAAAACATAGATGCTGGCCAGACAGTGGGAAGAGGCTGCTGCAGCCCCTGAGGCTGTGACTTCTGTGTCCTGGCAGCCTCTGCCCTCTCAGAGGACAGTGGAGCTGCTGCCTGTTGGGAGAGTGGAAATGCCACGGCTAACTGGTGGGCGACAGCAGCCAGCATGTTCACTGCCAGCCAGCCAAATGGCTGGCAGGGGCAGAGAGGAAAGGAAGGCTAAAACATAACAGACATAATAGGAAGCAGGTTGAAAATCTTTTCTCTATTTACATATTGGCCCACAGAGGCAAGGGGGAAGCTTCTTGGTGCATTCAGCTATTGTTAGCTGCCTGCCCTGTGCTGGTGGTGAGGGAGTTGCCTTGGATCCACGGAGTTGCCCGTTCCTCTGGCAGCTCTGCCTCCCTTGGGCAAGGAGTGTGCTGTTCCGTCCCAAAGTGGTTGTGTAAATCTTGGTCTCAAAACCTGCTTTTCCACAGTTTGCAAGTGAAGCAGTGAGCTATCTAAGGCTGCTACCTGAGTCACAGGTTTTTGTTTGTTTGTTTTTAAAACTGGTTTGAGGGCTCTAAGTCTGCTGGTGCTCAACTAATGATGAAATGTACTTGGGTTTCTGTGGCCAGTCTCTCCCCTTTGGTTTGTCCAGAGCAGAAAGTTGTTTCTCAAGCTGGTCCTGGCACAA
This sequence comes from Tapera naevia, assembly GCA_033556795.1. Classification (NCBI taxonomy): domain Eukaryota; kingdom Metazoa; phylum Chordata; class Aves; order Cuculiformes; family Neomorphidae; genus Tapera; species Tapera naevia. Next base: position 462,285 of record JAUMJJ010000069.1, on the reverse strand, counting down.
AGCAATCACTGCTCCTTTCCATTTGTTCCTCTTGCTCAGGGATGAACACTCTGTGAGCACTAACTGCTTCCAAGCAGGTGAGAATGTAGGCAACTGTCTGAGCTCTGTCTCCTTGCCATCATCAGACTGTGCCAGGTTTCACCCCAGGTATGTCATCTGGTGTCTCTTATGGTACTCTGGCCTGCATTGTTGCTGGGAATGCTTTGGTTAGCATCCTCCAAGTCTTTCCCTAGCCAGGACTCATGGATGGTGTCTTCTGGGGGCGAGGAAGGTGGAGAGGAGTTTCCTACGTCTGTTTGCTCTCTGTGGGGCACCCAAAGTCCTCAGTCTGGCAGGAACCATTAGCCCAGGAGGTCAGGGAAAGCAATTAAAAGTTGGTGAAGTGCTTTTCCCCTGCATCCTGCTCCCTGGCTTCATGGGAGCCACCGACTTTCCGGGCAAAGCAGATGCTTGAGCACCCTGGTGGCAGCATGCTTCCTGCAGCCTGGGTGCATTACCTACTTGCTAGTAAGCTGGAGACTCGTTAACCATGACCATCAGTGGTGAAATGCAGCAAGAGATGGCTTTTACCAAAGGCTTGCCTGGCTTCATGTGTTTGGTACCAGCTTCCTGGCCCCCCATGAAGGTACCCCGCTCTGCCGTTATGGCTGTCTTCCATGTGAGGGTATGGGCATGCAGGGATCATGAGGCTCAGCCAGGAGTATTCAAGGGACCAGATGACAAGCAGGTTGGGTGTTACCTGAGGATTTTGTCAGTTGAGACGCCCCACCTGTGCCACCTATCAGCCTGCCTCTGCGCTGTGCCAACCATGGCACCTGTAGCCTCTGCCCTGCTGACAGACACCGTGTCCCACTGAGCCGCCAGGGCTGCTGGGTTTCAGGAAGACCCTAGCCCTCCTATAACATTGCAGTGATAATTACTTCCCCAGCCTATTTCTTTTCCCCTCCCTGAAGGCAACAGAGACATGTTTGGGAAATATGGCAACTTTCTGCTTCCAACTCTTCCTAGTACACAGACACTGATGCATTTTTGCTGATTTTTCCAGCCCCCAGGACAATTTAATCACAGCATTTCAGCCAGGCAGCTTGTGTGAGCCCTTCTTCCTGGGGCTGCCATGGCAAAGCAGACCTCTGTGGTGTCTGATGGCGAGAAGTGCATGTAGTGGGGTCACACAGGAGTCTGGGGGGAAGGAGGAAGAAGCTTGGGTTTAACGACTGAAGTGCAAAAACTTGGCTGGGAGCACACATCAAAGCACTACTGTGTGTGCTTCTCTGTCTGCATTCGTCTTTCAGGCAACACGCAGCAGCACATTATCGGGTGTGTGAATACATATTTACTACGGTAGGCCCAGAAGGGCTTTTCAACAACTTTCCCTGCATGTGTTGCTAACAAGTCACTCTACAGATTTACCAAGTGAGCAGAATCGCAAATGTTTCTCTTTACCATGAGAAGTAATCAGAGAAGGTCTAAATGGCAAACAGTGATCCAATATATACATTTGTCACACATATAACGTAAAGTCAGCTCAGCCTCTTTGATGTCACATAAACATGTCATTTTGAAGTGACTCAGTTTTGCTGGCATTTCATCAGCGAGTGCACAGCAAAGAGCACCAATTACACTCCATTGCTGTTTATCATTTGCCTACTTTAAAATGCCCATCCATTACCAGCAGAGTGGTTTGCAGTGTTTAGTCTCTAGTGGCGATGGTATTCCACAGCCCTCAGCCCCAAGGCAGATTCTCTCACTGTTTAACCCACTGGTTTAATTACTGTGTGGGTTCAAAAAAAATACTTGGACTTTTGTATTCTTCGTAATATTTAGACAGACCCTGCAAAAAGAGGTACCACGGAGAGACTCATTGTAAGATTTCTGTTTGAGGAGAGCAGGAAAGACATGTCCCCACCTCCCTGAGTGTCCCTGTTATTTGTCTGGTTTCCTTCTCCCAAGGGGCAAGTGTGGCACAGGGACAGTGGCCAGAGTGTGACCTGCTGGCTCAGCTGTGTTGGGCCCCACTGCAACAGCTGTTCTGAACTCACAACTAAGCATCTGAATCTCAGCACTTGTGCTTTGAAATATGTTGATGGTTAATTGAAGGAGGATATAGTGCAATCTACTGTGTATGAGAAAATATGTTGCTTGTAACATACATCAATCCCCCTACATACGTGTGTGTGTGATGTAGTAGCCAGCCCCTGTACTAATATTATTTCAAAGAGTTGGGTTCAGATACTATAAGGGTTGAGTTCAGATACTATAAATATGGTGTTTGAAATACTAATGTTACCAGCTGTTTAGCTCACTGAAAATAATATAGTTATTCTGTTTGCTTCCCTGCTAGCAGTTAAAAAGTAATGAGTCCTTTTATGCTTTCTTTACATAATAGGCTCCAGCCAGAAAACTGGATGTTTCCTCGTCAATAAAATAAAAAAGAAATTCCCAATATTAAAGGAACAAAGATGAAATTGAGCAAGTCTTATGTTATTGTGGTTAACAGTCAATAAGGAAAACCAAAGTTTTGTTCTGCTGACTTAAAAAAAAAATCAAGCTGTAAATATCTGACTCCATTCTATTTTAGTTCTGTGTGTTTGGGTTTGATTTTTTTTTTCCTTTAAATTTAATTCATGAAAAAATTCCCTTCCAAAGTTTTGGTGTTAATTTTCTTCCCTGTCTTCTTTCCTCAAAGCACCAACTAAATTACGTATGAAGGCCTTGTCTTTTGAAAATCTGCAAAATGTAATGGAAGCAGTAATTTTTCACCGTAATTTGTGGCCGCTCTGCTGACTTAATAGCAGGCAGTGGCTTTGAGGAGTATTTTCACGTCTGAAGATATTTTTTGACAAATGCTTAGTCTTGCTGCAAGTGATTGTCTTGGGTGGGAGAGCTCAGCAATCTCTGCCTGGCACATGAGAACCCAACTCCCAGGCGGTTTTACTTCTAGGCAAGGGTAGGTTCCAGGAACACAAGCTGGCTGCAATTCCAGTATGGCAGGGGTAAAGTGTTAGAAATAATAATACATCTGAATAATTCTGAGCAATTTATAAACAAGGAAAGTTGGACACATACATAAAAAATTGAGTTAGTCCACAGATCACACTGTTTATTAAATATAGTTGTGCTGTAAAGTATGTGCACACAAATCCGCTCTATTTTACTTGCCTTGACAAAGGCTTTGGTTGCAGTATTTTGAGGAGAAAACTGTTTTCTTTCCCCCAAGCCCAAACTGTTCCCTATGAATAATTTGTCCAGTTCTAATGTATAATTAACATCTGAAGGTGGAGACCGCTGTTGCCTATAAACATTACTGTACTTCCATATTCCTACTCTGCAAGTTATCTGTTTTAAAAAGGAAACTGCACATGCACAGGAGTGAAGCAGGGCCTGTATCCTGGCAGCAGCGAGGGCCACTGGTGGGAGCATGATCACAAGAGACCCTTGCCTCGTGGCCATACACCTTTGTGGCCTCCACAGCCTGCCCTCAGCTTCCCAATAATACTCTTCCCAGACCTTATGTGCTTCCCTTGAAGGCTTATTTAAAAGACAGGCCTTATGCCAAGCAGCAAGTTATCACAGGTGCAAGCTATAGGTAGGAAAACCAGAGCAACTGTGCTGCTGTGGATCTCCATCCCTGATGTGGACTGCCACAAATGCAGCTGCTGATCCCTTTGAGAACACTGTTAATGGGGGCTAATTTCTTCTTGAAATCTTCTCAAGGATCCATCCACAGGAACTATGGACAGGTTTTAGATCATCTGTGGAAATGTGATTTGTTATTTGGGGTTTAATTGTGGGGTTGACACTTAATTTCCCACCCACCTCCACACATCCTCCTTTAATCTAGTTAACTTAACAAATCACAGGAACTTTTTTCCTCACTTTTGGACATTTACCATCTGTTGGTATTAATCACTCAATGCCAAATGATGTTCATCAGTCTGGAAAGAGCATATTACGGATGCTTCAGCCTTCTATGGAGCAGGACCAGAGATGAGATGTGTGCGATATCCAGCAGAGCAATCACATGGCAACTGCTGGCTGGCATGGCTGAATTGAGACCTGTACTGCTTGGGCTGCACCAGAGGCAAGATGGGGAAATCAGTGCTCCTGGGAATGGAGTCTTGTGCTCCAGACATTGAACTGACAAGAAATAAGGCACAACACTGTTGTGGGCCAATGGAGGAAATCAACAGTGCAGCATCGTCATCACAGCACAACTAGGAGATGGGTCATTAGGAAGGAATTCTGTATCGCCATAGGTTCCCTGTACTGCTATCAGAAAAGAGTCTTTTCATTACCTTTTGTATTTGAAGTTGTTTTAGGAGGTGTGTGATGACACCATCCCCCAAAAGAGCTTTGCAGGGTGTGATGGATCGAGGTTGGAGCACAGCTTGCCAGAGTGCTGCCTGGCCGCAGGGGCCGGCACAGCTGCAGCCCCAGGCTGTTGCAGATCTCAGCACAGGTGTGGGGTGGAGAGGCTGACCCCCTGGCTCCATTCAGCACATACTCACTCTGCACGTGGCCAAACTGCACCGTGGCCCCTTGTGCAATGCTCTTGTTCGGCGCAGCCATCGGCCGGGGTGTGGGGTCTCTGTGCTATGTTGCAATGACTGCGGCGTGCAGCGCATGGGAGCATATGGCTCTGTGTCTGGTTTGTTTGTTTGTTTTAGGGGTTTTTTTGTTTCTTTCTATTTTGGTTTACTGTCACAAATAATTTAATTATCCCATGACTTGCCATTTCAGTTATGCATTGTCTCTGTTCCTGTTTGACTTGGGGGCAGCTGTTGAGCTCTCCAGATTTAGGGCTCAAATCTGCTCATCATTATGTGTGAGTACAACACAGCCGATCTTGTAAAATCAGCAACTCTGCACAAGGTAGGCATGTGTGAGGGTTGACGTGCTTGGATGCAGCTCACGTTCCACGCTGGGAGGTGGGACTGGCCCTCAGCCCCACAAGTGCCCTGTAGAACCCAGAGAGGCCTGAGCATACAGTGGATGTTAGCAGCCTGCAAAATATACTCCACCTGAAGCTCTTGTGGGCTGTGAGATAGGCTGCAAAAATCAGCTTGGATTTTTTTTTATCATTCTTCTCAACAAAACCAGCTAAAACTCCATCTTAATTTCTTCTTATGTATATACAGAGCCTCCTACTCTCAGAGTTGTTCCTTGTAGTTCTGATGCTGAGTAACTTAAAAGCAGTGCTCCCTCACACCACCTGTATAGCCTCGAGAGGTCAATGACTGTGAGATGGAGACGTTTAAGTAATCCCTTGAATCCAGGATTCTGGGGCTTGAAGAAAGGTTCCTTGCAATAAAATGCTGAGAGCGGGCCATAATTAGTGTTGTGTATTGCATTGATGATTGATAAAGTAGGTGCTGCATCCCTAGCTCAGAAAATTGAATCAATTTGTATGTTCATCCATTAGTTCTTATCAAACAATTGCTGTTCATATTTACATCCTGTAAATCCCAAAAAGTAGCTGTAAACACTCTGCTGGAGATGGATGGATGACTTGTACCTACGAGCATATGCCCAGAGGGGAACATTTGTTTGGCTTTTACCTATGTTTTTCTCTCGTGCAGTGGATTTAGGAGGCATGTCCTATGGGAAGATAGGAAAGCAAACAATTCAACAATATCTTGCCGGAGCTCTGCAGACGTTTATAAGACATACAGCTGTTTCTCTTTTTAATTTGGAGGAATACAGGCCTCACAAACAGGGTGGTTGGTTGTTCCTACAAATAAAAGCCCACAGCTCAAAGGCAAAATATTTTGAAGACAATGTACAATAAGAGCCTTTTTTTTAGCCATGTAAAAGCTGTTTTATGAAATTAAGCTGGAAATATCATAAGTGGGAAATGACCACAGAATAAATAGGAACCTTTTAGAAAGACAGCAAACATGTGTTATTTATTTTCCTAGTAAATGGAAGTGGCAGATTCAATCAGCAAGAAACATCAGATAGTTATGACCATTTTAATCACATAAAAAAAAGTTCATAAGTTTTGTTTATGGTACATTTAACAACATTTTCAGTTTAGTATGAGAGGAAGCAAATAACTTGTATTTATAGCAAACTGGAGATAAGATGGGACCATTTCTTCTAATACAGGGAGAAATGGGGTGAGAAGTAGAACAGTGAAGTGTCTGTGCCTTTACCTTTTGCACTCCATGTACACATCTGGAAAGCATTATGAACCGTTGCATCAGAAATATTTTAAAACTATCAAACAGTTCCAAAGCATGCACTGTACCCCATGAAGAGAGACAGCCTTCATGCCTGCCATCTCAGAAGGCTTGTCAGTGTGCCAAGGAAACCTGTTTTATATGGGTCTATCTCTGCTTATATTTGCTTGAAAGCTTCAAAGTCACGTTCAAAAATGTTAATGGTAGATGTTAATTTTAGAGATGGGACAACGCAAGGGTTATAAAATAACCAGCTGAGATTAAATCCCTACATAATGACAAGCTGCTGATATGCCATCAGTAGCTGCAAGAGGAGCATAGAAGAAAGGGCCTGAATATGTGGCATGTGTCTTGGCACTAGGAGCACATGAGTGCCAATGCTGACCAAAGCCAAGACAGCGTTTGTTTGTCATTTTCTCTGTTTTGGAAGCCATACATCTCCAGTTGAAACCTGTCACATGGACTTGTACATTATAAAAAGTATAGTCAAAAGCAGATGTTTCAAGATCTTGATCTTTCAAGATCTTGTTCTTCTAAGTGTTCTTGTACCTGACTGGTATCACTTTGTTAACCATTGAAGACATGTTGTCCTACCTCAGGTGCACTTTTGTGGTCTGGAAGAGCTGGGTGACTTCAATTGCCTGGCAAGAAAAGTTAATTTTCATCTCTGAAAATGTTCCAGAGGGGAATACTTGTATTTGAGGGATACAGAAGGAAAATAAGGGGATGTTAACTCTGTGTGGACTAGACTGATAAGAGGAGAATGATTTTGTGGATACCACATGTGGTATTAGTGTCATCTTGGTTTGGGTTACAATATCATAATAGTTGTACTATGGATGAGAATTGTATACTTGGGACGAAATTTTTGCACTGTAAGCGGGATCCCTGCCATTATATGCTAAATAAAATAATGCTACAAGTATGAGAGTAATTTCCACCCTTGTTATGATATCTCTGTTTTCTGGTCAAGCACAAGTGTTTTCCTTAGAAACAGCAGTAGATATAGAGTAAGCTCATATCCTTGGGATGTCAGCTCTATTTCCACACAGCAGCAAATGCAAAGAGGGGTAGCAGACAAAAGCACAGAGAAATCTAAGGGAAGAAGCAGGAGTTAGCAGTGAAACAGCAGAGAAGAAATAACCCTCAGGAAATATTTGGATGGAAACATGTTTGGAGTCAAGGAGCAGAGATGTTCCTTGAGCACTTTGAGTATCCGTGCAGCCAGGCAAACTTTGCCTTCCTGCTCTCCTCCATATTAGTTGCTTTTAACTGAAAAATAAAAGCCTGTTAGACCTGGTCTGCGTGTCGAGGGGCTGGCCTGCAGTACAGGAGATGGCTGGAACCTGGTGATACCTGAAGTATAACTACCTTGTGCCTGGGTGCCCCAAGACCCCTACTTTAGTCGCACAAGCAATTGGATGTCCTGGGAAACTGCTTGGAGGACAGGGCATAATACTGCCCAACTCTTGTGATCTTGTTGACTTACAGTACGCAGAGATACACAGCGTATATATTAAAATAAGAGTTGATTGCTTCTAATGACAGGTCTTCACAATATAAAAATACCTTGTTGCTTAATTGTCCCATGTCTATCAATGGAGTCTGTAAGATACAGGGAGCAAGAGGAGAGGCTGGTTTGAAGATGACAATAAAACTTGCCCTACATGGGGAGGTGTTGATCTGTCAAAGAACTTTTTGAGGTAGCAATGCCTCCACCCATTTACAGAAAACTGTCTCGCTCATAGTTTTGTTTCTGTGATATGGGCCCTGATTCATTGTCAGGTTAACTTAAACAACCTCTGCCAGCTGTTAAACCAGTAGTGGGTTAAGGAACATTCCCAGGATGCTTCCCACCAGTAGAGAAATGGGGCTCAGGCTGGAGACAAATGCTTGGGTTAGAAGAATGATCTGCAGCATGGGCAGAGGTCGTTGGCTCTATATAACAGCAGCAGTCATGGAATCTGGAAAATACTGGTGTATGCCATCAAAAAAGGGAAGGAAAAAAAATAGGAGTAGGCATGGATTTTCTCAGATAGACTCCCATTATAAAACTCAAGGATCCTTGACAGAAATAAACATCTATGCAGCAAAACTAGATCAGCGCAATAATGCCAAGGACTGTCTAGGTGAAGGGTAAATCCTAGCTAGTTTATAACCAGTGGTCTAGTGAGCTCATAGCGTGACTTTGTGTACTTTTCAAGCAAGCTGATTTTCTTTAGAAAGAGACCGGGAGGGGGAATGGTTCTAAGGGAAACCTTGTGCTGCTGGGTTTGGTCCTAGGCTGAAGGTAAGATACTGTACCTGGGGAGTGAGTGCAACATTGTGCCTCTACTTCCCACCCTGAAAAGAGATTCTGTAATCAAATGAAATGTGTTTTCTTGCTTTCACTTTCTAGCTAAGCAAGGGATAAGAGGCTACAAATCCTGGGAAGACCTTAGGGGTGGGAGGGGTAAAGGAATTTTCTTGTGGTTGAAGTCCCAAGATGCGCGACATTCAGCTCTACTTGTCAGAGGGTAAAATAGAGCCATAAATCTTTTGAATGAATGCACAATGCACATTTTGGCCTTTAGAAATCTGTGCAACTTCATACCACTTCATTTGCCTTTACTTTAAAATAGTGTCTGTGAACAAAGTTGCAGAAGGTGCTAACAACTGAATAAAACTGCAAAACCTCTTTGTTTTGTTTGGGCTGTGTGTCCCCCAATGTCTATTTACAGTTTGGAAAAAAAAGCTATTGCCAAAAACACAGTAGCTGTGCTTCTAGTTCAAGACTATCACTTAAATTCTGACTGTCCCATGGTGACTGTGCATGTTTAGATTATCAAACCCAGTGAATCGGCTCTCTTGCACAATGAAGGTCAGCAGCTGGCAGACTTCAGGATTTTATTGGGTTTGTGTATATCTGATACTGGTTTGCATATACACGGTGCTATGTCAATAAGTGATGACAGTCACGTGTTAGATGTGATGTTCAGATGGTGGATATATGGTTAGCAAGCAAAGAAATACAGGCACACATTGGCTGCTGCATCCCTGGGCTCCACTGTTCATCTGTGGCATCAGCCTGCGCCAAGTGAAAGGGGTGTGAGGTCCTCTGCTCTGCCTGTCACCTTGAACTGTCCTTGGTGGGAAAACACAGACAAGAAAATGCGGGCATGGTCTCTTAGTTCCTCAGCAGGTTCAGTGCTGATTCCTTTGGAGATCTGTAGGTTTCTGGGCTCTCAAGAAGTTCCTCTCGTTCACCTGCAAAAAAAAGCATGATGTAGTTCTGTCAGAGGAATCCTCAAGTCACCTGAGAAATGTGACAGACATTTGCACAGAGAAAATACGGGCAACAGCCAAGTGGGAGCCAGAATGTAACGGCTTTTTACTGAGGCGTAGGAAGGAGGCCAGGAAGGCATGAAACATTTGGGATAAACCAACTCTGTCCAGGGCTTGGGGAGCGGGTGCACAGCATGTCGCTGTTGGGGCTTGCCCCCGTCTGATATTTTTTGTGTCCTTCAAAGCATGGCATCTGAGGGAGGAGGTGGGAGATGGCTTCTTTCCCAGAGGGCTGGCTTTGGGGGACAGGCGTTCTCAGAGGTTTGTGACTCCCACTGCTTTGGCAGGAACCCACAGTCAGCCCCTCAGGAGGAGATGGAGAGAAAGCAGAGCAAGATTTTGATGTGCTAGGAAAAACGTGTTTCCACTCTGCTGAAACACTGAAAAGCTAAAACACGGGCACACCTTGGCCACTCCAGCAGCAGCAGCCTCAACATCGGTGCTTAGGATAGAGCTACTGCTCTCCCAGTTCTGTCTCATGCATATTCCTGTTCCTCTCTATATTCCTCTCTATATCTATGTACATATATAGCTTAAAATAAACAATGCCACACAGCTGCTGAGTCAGATTGGGCCCTGACTGGGAGCCCACAGCTTGGTTTACCTCTATTCCCTCAGGGGTTTTCCAGTGTAATTTAGCCTTGAGCTTGATTAAGACCTTGGCAGCAGCCAAATAAAGGCTTGTAATAATCTGGATGATAAAAAAAAAATAGTCATGATGCTCAGGATGAGAAAAGCAAAGAACAAGGGTCATGTAGCAGAAGGAGCAGCCAGCATTACATAGCGGTACAGCCTCGCACACAGCACTGGGGTGGATCCCGGGCACAATGCTGCTGCTTTCAACAAAGCAAGCATATAACAACAAGGTTGTGCAACAGATAATGCCCTTTTCCTCTACCCTCTGATGTTTTGAAGAAAAAGAGACCATCCACAACACAACAAACATTATTAGTTCAAGTTATGCTGTGGAAGCATTGCACCATGTAAGTCAGCAACGTCAAGGCAGGGTATGTTGCCTGCCAGCTATGCCACCCTAGCCAGGGAGTGCAGTCCTGCCTGAACACATGGAACCCAGCCACAGGTTGGAGCCAACCCTTGGAAGATGTTTTTTGTGCTGACTTTTGGTCAGAAAAACAGCATGCTTAAGGAGATGAAAAATTGGCTACTCCTGACCCACATGCAGGCAATATTTCTGCATCGAAGCATAAGTGACACTGCTTCACTGGCTCGGACACGTTGGTACTAAGATGCAAGTGTGAGTGCATGCATAGGGGAAGAGCCCCTTGCTGAAGTGCAGGGACCAGTGCTGGACTTGGCAGTGTGGATTAATGTCTGTTCTGCATTCGGGCTCACCTCTTTCTCTCCCTGCACCAAACATACACAACTGGCAGGAAGGTAGTCTGTGTTTTGTCAGGAGAAAAAGAAAAAACAGTGGCTGCCGTGCAGTGCCGCAGACAATAGCTGGAAGAAGCCTAGCTCCTTTCTCCTTCAGAAACTGATCTCTCTTGCTAAAGTAGACTTTGGCTGTTTTATTCTTCCTACAGGGTTAAGAGACAATTTGATATTTTTTTTTATTTTAAAAAAAGTTGAATTCCAGGACATGATGCTGATTTTCCTCTGTATCTTAGGGGTCATTTAATCCCAGTTCAGTGTGGCTCTGTGTGAGCAGCATCTTTGGGCTATAGTGGCCTGAGGGCTGGTGGCAGAGGGCTGGGTGCCATGCAGCAGACTGTCCTCATGGGAGCAAAGTGGGATGGTTTGTTTAATATTGAGCTGAGCTGCTGCCAAGTACAGTGTCTGTGACAATGATGGTGCCTCTTCCTTTGTAAAACTAAGACCTAACCCTGATATGGGCAAAGGCTTGCAGAGTCCCAGTGCAGGACTAGTTACAAGCTTCAGGGAGCAGGAGGGCTAATGACAACCCTCCACCATGTGGGAGCGATTAAAGAAAGAGTTGTGCTGGATAGGTCCCAGAAGAGCTAACTTAATAAAGTTGTGGCCTAATTAAACCACATCCCTTGCATCTTATCTGTCTTCCTGCATGTCCAGAGCAGTGCCTGAAGACTGTGCTGCTACCGAGTGTTCACGTCCCACTGCAGCCCAATAACCACTACCTGTGCCCCCAGCTGCTGGGCTAAGCGCTAATGAAATTGCCAGGGGGATATAATCTGATTTCTCGTTCTCGCTACCTGGAGTCATTGCACACTGGTCAAGCACTTGAGGGTTATCCCATCCTATAAATAGGGAGGCAGATGCATGCAACTCTTTCAAACATGGCTACTCCTATTAAGTATATCCAATTAACCTTGAGCAGTACGGAGATCTGAGAGCCTGGAACAAAACTCATAATGTAAAAGGCACATGGGGTCTTCGGTAACAAAGTAAAATGCCTGTGAGTGTAAAGGGTCCCTCCTGCTCACTCAGCGCTTCAAAGATTTATTGCTGCCCAGCCTCTCAGCAGCTGGGCTGGAGACGTCATCCATGGGTGACAAATCTGTGCCTGATGCCAGTCAAACAAAGCAAGAGGTGTTAGGGGTGACTTGGAAAGCTGCTTTTGCAAGTGAAACCTTGCACCCATGCCACTTGTGGGTGCTGCTCAGCAAATGTAGAAGCTGCTGGTGTGGTTTGCTATGAGTAGATGTGAATTTTAATGCAGATTTGGAAAAGCCAAAAAAAAAAAAAAGCCACCTGGAGGGTGGCTGGGGAGGCAGCCTGGGGTTCTCAGCCCAGCCCTGCTGGAGGGGTAGAAGGTGTCTAGGGTAAGACCTGTCAGGGGACAGGGGTGGCCATGTCAGGAGCAGCATTGTTGGCACATCACTGATGCCTCTGTGTGCTGGCGCTAGGAAGGACTGCCCACAGAGCCCCTCAGCTAAGACCTGACTGCTTGAGGGACTGCTGGTACACAGATGTCAAAAAAAAACAGAAAAAGAGGGCAAAAAATCTTGTACCCTACTTGTTATTTAGGGAAACTGACTAACGGTGACCTGTGGAACACCATCACTAACACATGTTGAAACCCTTTCATCGGAATTTTTGACTGACCTGTAAGAAAACAAATAACACTTCTCTCGAGTGGGAACTCAGGAGGTGTCTGTGGCCAGAACTGGGTGAGGTTGGTACCTCTTGCTCAGCACTGTGGCAACGTTTCTGACTCCTACACAACCAGAAAGCTGATCCCCAGAATTACATGCTGTTAAACGACTTGGAAGGAAAAAAGTATGCTACTGAGTCCTAATAGGAAGGTTTATATCCTGCGTCTCTGGTCTATGTCTTGCTGCAGAAATAAACAGTCCTTAACTGAGAAGTCTCTGCGGACAGGAGCATAATAGATGGAGAGATGGTAGTATCATTTTGCTCAGTTGGTCATTACATGGAATCATAACTGTATTATCAATAAGCCTCAATGTCATTACCTTGCTATACTTGGCAAATGCACACATGCACTCAAATAAACATTCTCCATTAGAAATTTTGCAGCCCATTACTTAACTCTAGCTCCCTGCTGCTCACCTGGCTGGGGGGGCGGGGACATTGCTCTGTGTTGCTCCCACAGCAGCACCAGGGTCCCCTGCATCCCCCTCTCGACAGGCTTCACCGGGGCATGGGCACCAGCAGCCATCCTTTTCACAATGCTGAGTCTGAAAGTCCTCCTTGGAAGGAAGAGAAATTTTAGCTGTCATGTAGCTATATCAACATCCACAGCCCATGCAGTAAATCTTGTTGCGAGTTTCAGGGTATTTATTTTTAAAGAGAGAATTAATAATAATTGTTTCCTCCCTAATGAAGATCAGTGTCACAGGAGATTCGAGCTATCGTGTATTTCATGTATATGGTCTCAAATTCTTCTGTATCCCTCTGCAATTTATTTTCACTCAATTAATTTTATTTTATGATAAAGTAAATGGCCCACAGTGCTGATGGGCATTAGCTGTGGAGCTATTGCGTTAGAATACAATCAGGTTAACTCCTAGCACTACGAGTTAACACTCTCATCTGCCACACATGCCCCAAAAATGATTTTATTTCTGGAAAAACACATCTCTAAGTCTGTTAGTAACCTGTAGCCGAGTTATCATCACAGGCTGAAGAAGCATGCACCCTGTGGGGTGGCACCAGTGCAGGACCCGAATTGCCTTTGGAAAGCACCAGACTCGGTCAGATATGTTTGTTATTCTTCATGGGATATTTTTTTCTTTTTAATTATGCTGTTCTCAGTGTGCTAGAGTTCTGTGGGTTTTGAGCAGCAATGGGGAAATTGAGTTTCAAAATACTGCAAAAGGCTGTTATTTTTTAAACATAACAAAACATTTCTAGAAGGCTCATTTGCTGGATTTGAGGGAGGAAAATGCGAGATAGTTCTTTTGCCCTAAATACTGTGTACTTTATCCGTGCTCAGTAGAAATCCCATTTTTGTTTAGGAGGTCATGGGTGCCTGCCTGCAGCCAGGGTGCGTTTCTCAGTCCCTCTGCCTGCTGCCCTTGCTAGAGAGGTGCAGTGGGGCACTTGTAGGCTGGCATGGTGCAGTGTGGTGTGCCCGCAGGGGCCTCCCAGCATCCACTGGGAATCATGAACTTGTGCCACGGCGATGCTGGTGCCATCCTCCAGCTGTGCCCCACGGACTGAGAAGGCATCAGACTGCAGCTGAGACTTGTCCTGCCTTGCCCTTCTAGCTGATATTGCTTTAAGAAAGGCCACAATGTTTTTGTCTCAGAGTGCTTGAGTTTGAAGGAAATAGACTTTGACTGAGTCCTTGGTTTAAAACCACACTTAAGGCTCAGAGTGAACCTTCATGGTCGTGTTTGGAAATTCGCTCAAGCAGAGGTTTGCTGTGGAAATGCCACCACAACTTTTGCCGTAGCAGCAGCCCTGCTCTGCAACTAACACTCTCTTCTTGCAGGGACTGGCAGATGGCATCAAGACAGGCACCCAAAAGAAGGCAACCTGCGTTTGGTTAGGGCAAAGCAGACATCACCCTGGGGCTCCTTGGTCCCAGCTTTGCTGGTGCTGCGCTGGGAGCAAAGACACCCACGGCATGCCGGCAGGATGGGCAGCACCACTTTGAGGCAGCACGTACTTCAGGCAGGTTGGTGGGTGGGAAGATGAGTTTTAGGTTGGATGTACTCAAGTACTCCAGGACTGATTAGACCATGTTGAACACCATGATGTCTTGCTAGTTGATGAAAATTGGAGGCATTTGTTTTCTCACTCTATAGGTACCTTAAGATTTTAATCCTTTCCTTGCAGTTAGTATAGCTGGAAGCTTTCTTTCCTTAAAGTTGGCTCTAATGCCCCAGCTCTGGGAGGTGAAGCTTGAGGGAATAACTCCTTAATCATAGAGATGAAAATTATTTAGTCAGTAATAACATACTCCCAGAGTCTGTGCCACTGGTTTTTCCTCCCAGAGGAAATCTTTGCAGCCTAAAGCAGTTTGTTGTGTTGAGAATGCACAATCTGCTGATTAAAAAATACATATATATATATATATATATATACAAAATAACAATCATCCCAAATTTAAGATTCACAGCAAAGATTGAATCTCTTTGCGTTTACACACTCAGAATGGGACTTCCCAATCAGCACCTCTCAGCTCATGGGGAACACGGCCTTGGGACAGGCTTGTCCTGGCTGGGCTGGATTTAGCCCAAGGGAAAGATCTGCTTGAGCTGTGGTTTCAGAGCAGCATCCTGCCTTTCCTCGGCACTGATGCCTGTGGCACTGGGGAATGCCGTTGTTGTCCCAGAGGGAGACACAGAGTGGCAGGGACCTGTGCAGGGGTCTTTGGGCTGAGTGAAATAGCAGTTTTACTGCTTCAGTGCAAACAACTAAAAACGCTTTCTCAACAATAAAACTGTATTATTACATCCTGTGAACAGCTCTGAAATCCTTAACTCAGGGACATCAGCAGCTCCTCAGTGAAACTAAGCTAATAAACAAGTAGATAATTAACAAAGGCAAACATGAATCTTGGTACCAGTGACTTCATATTAAGAAACCTTCTGGTTTTAATATTTGGCATGTATGCATGAAATAATTTATTGCTGTTTCAAAGCAATTTCAACTGTTAAACATTCATTGGTTTGCTGAAGGAAATAGTAAAAAAAATTCTTTCATGTGAACATTAGTTCTTAATTTTAACATTTCCTTATTTTCTATAATGGGATTTGATGTGGCAGTAAGCTTTGGGAATAGACCTAAGTGGAAAAATATTGTTAGCAGGTGAAAGTTTTCTTACTGAATCCCTTCACTATCTGCTGAACCAGATAGTTTCATTAGCAAGCACACACCAAAGCACTGCGTTTTTGCTTCAGGGAGGACTCTCCTCCCTCCCGTGCCAAAGAGGATGATTAGCCTTAGAGGTTGCTAAACACACCCTCAGGTGAGAGGCATGCTTTGCGTCCCTGTGCTGCAGTTGCCCACATCTTGGGAAGCATTCATTTACTGAAGGCACATCTGAATAAAGCACGTCAGCTTCTGACCGTGCCAGCAGGTGGGGGACCTGTGTATGGAAAAGAGTGTTCAACCATCACTGTAGGTCTACCAACCCTTGGCAGCCCAAGCCCAGCTGCAGGCAGCTGGTGAGTCCCAGTTCACCACTGGAGCTGGAAGAAAATCTCCATTGACCACAGCTGTTGCTAGCGGTAACTTTCAGTTCATTAAAAATTGAGTTGTATGTAGAAATCAGACACTTGCACACAAATTCCATGCCCTGTTATATCTGGTCTGTGTTTATGCACTGATTGAAGAAAGAAGACAATTTGCTTGACAGCACTGTACAGCCAGGAGATAATACACAGAAACGTCTCCAAAAGACTTCCAATCTATTTTTATTTTCAAACAGTCCTGGATAATGTCATGGCACAGTGCACCTTTAACTTGCTCTGGAAGTGAAAGCCTGCATGGGGAGAACCCATCACCAGCCCAGTGCCACATGCCAGAGCAACCTTGCGCTGTTCCTGCTTGGCACTTGGGCTGGCACTCCAGCTGCAGCCGCTGCCATGTGCGTGTGGTGAGGCGGTGGCTGCAACGCTGTTAGAAGAGCTTCGACTGAAAGAAAAATAATTTGATTCTGGAATAATTTCTGGTCAGCTAAGGTAATGAGAGAGCCACAACTGGGACTGGATGTGCTGCACTCTCAGTTTACAAATGCCTCGCCAAGTCCTGCTCCCTGCAGAGTAGCAGCCCTGGTGGAGCAACATGCGCAGCGCAAGTGCGCTATCGCCTCTGCTGCCTGTGTCCAAAAGCTTTTATTTAATGGATACAGTTTTCTTTCCCGACCTTATTTCACTATTAGTGTTCTGGGATATAGAGAGGTATGGATAGGCAGGAAAGCCACAGCATACTTTAAATAGGAAATCTAGCAATTTCTTTGTGGTGAGTTTAATCTCCTGCATTTTTCCCATCTTGGTTTTCACTATTATTAAGCAAAATTAAAAATTAGTAAAACTGAGGTAAGAAATAAAGCTTGTAATTAAT
Organism: Tapera naevia; assembly: GCA_033556795.1. NCBI lineage: Eukaryota > Metazoa > Chordata > Aves > Cuculiformes > Neomorphidae > Tapera > Tapera naevia. The sequence goes on along the minus strand of JAUMJJ010000069.1, from coordinate 445,303 downwards.
TTTTTTTCCTCCCTCCTGTAGTTAGCATGAATTTGATGTTGATTTACAAGGAAGACTCCTTTGTGGCAATTAGCTTTCAGAGAAGTAGGCAGTAATGGAAAGCATCTGCTAAATTAAAAAGACTATGGTAAACCATGGCTATTTACAGTTAAGGGGCACTTTCTGCTCGGCGCAGGGCTGATGGCAGACTCCCTTTCTCTCTGCTACCTCCTGTGTGGGCCCCATGGCTACTGCGTGATGTCCCGCTCAGCATCTCTCTTGGCGCTTGGGCAAGTCCCTGCAGATGGCAGCAGCCGGGCTTGCAGGAAGGAACGGGCAAGCCCTTCCCATTTATCCAGCAGCTTTTGTATCGAAGTTGGAGGTGCTCTCGCTCTGCTCACCATCACTCTTCCCCGCACTCTAAAACGGGGGAGGTGGGAGCTGCCCACCTGTGGGGCGGCTGCCCTACATAAAGTGGGTTCCCAGGCTTGCATCTCATTTCAGTGCAAAAGTCAAACTGAATGACTCATGCCAAATCTTTTTATCTTGTCGCTGCAACTGTCAGCGTAGCTGAACTCCAATATGACTATACTTATTGGAAGGATTATTTTTAAGTACCAGGCATATATTTATATGTGTGGCGATACTTCATCATTTGCAGCTGATTTGATCTGGCGGAGCAGAATAGTCCCTCTTTATAATAATCTCCAACATGTTAACTCATTCGTCTGGGTAAGGCAACAAGTTCAAGCGAGGCCTCCAATATGTTAATTATTCATGCATGAATCTTATATTTCATCTAGCCTCATGCACACCAGACTGCCTTTTCTAGGAAAGCTCTCTGTTGAGAAGAAAGCAACAAATACTGTACGGTGATTTGAGGGGGGAAAAAATCAACTGCATGTTCCTAACTAAAAATTGTCTCGTCTCAGCCTTTTTTCTCTACTGCCATCTATTGTGCAGCAAAAAATGCATAGTTCAGCAGCAGAAAATTGTGAGTTCTGATTTAAATGAGGAGGGTCATTTAGTGGTGGCTCCTGGGTCCTTGTAGTTGCTTCTGCTCATCAGGGAATCTATTAAGTTAATAAGGAGAAGTAAAAATGACCAGGAAGCAATAATTAGGAGGCCTTGCAAGCTCCTAAGAGTATAGATAGGGTCTGGTGTTAGAAAGTACAAAACAGGCTGCCAGGGCTTTTCTTGTAAAAATTCCTCATAAAGGGGAAGCAGCCCTGGCTCCCCAGATGGCCAGCGCCTCGATGGCCCAACGTAGGGCCGGCCATCATCATCATCCTCCTGCTCAGTTCTGTGCCTGCAGGACTTATGTGGGGCCACCTCAACCCAGCATGGGGATGTGCGTTTTCTCAGGCAGGGCAGCCACAGGCTCCTGTTTTGTCCCCCACCCCAGGGGAGCTGGACAGGGAGTGGTGCAAGGCCCCTTGTCTATGTTTCTGGTCCCCCCACTTGCTGCCTAGCAGCAGCCTCCCCAAAGAGCACTTGCAGTCGACTCCTGCTTAATAGCAGGCGATGCTCTGAATGGAAATGGAGATTTTCCTCTCTGCTTACTTCCTCTTAGAGGTTTCCTGCTCTTCCAGAGAGGCGCTGTGTTTCTGCAGAATAGGTTGTGCCACTCATGCAGAGAACTAAAAGACGCTGTTCACCACCTGTAGCGATGACAACTGGGCAAAGTGCCTTTGGAAAAGTAAGTGCTATGGGCCAAGTGTTTTTCCCTGCAGGGTCAGTTTAGGTGTACCACAGGTGTTTTGTCTCCTGCTCAAACTGGTTTTACAGTAACCCTACTCACTGGAATGGGATTACTCCTGGTTTACACCGATGCAATGGGAGAACTCACACCCAAGGCAATACCCAGAGAGCCTGTTTACTCAGAAACATCAGCAAACTTCAAAACTAGGACCATGTGAGTTCTCCTCACAGTCTTACTGCTACTCCTGGTGGGGCAAATGAACAGAACCTATCGCAACAGGAGGCAGCACGTAACCCTTGTCCTGCCTCCTTGCACCGCTGATTTGGTTCTGCTGCAGATTAATGGTGACCACTGTTTTTTATAGATGCCTGCTCCACACAGGCAGACACACCTATCAGTAAAGGAAAGGGTGGTGCTACTGGAAACTCAGGGCCCCTCAGCAGTGCATGGAGGACGCATGGTGGATGCTCCAGCAGCTGTCTGTCCTGCTGCTGGAATGAGATCCCTTCCACTCAATGTCTCCGATTCCAAATTTGTCAACCATTTCCTGGGCAATGAATTAAAACCGCCCAACAATAAAGAGAAAGCCAGTCAAGCCCTCCTCCATGTAGACTGACTTTCCATATGTTCCTGTGAAGACATATCATCTCCCATCATTGGTGGCACACAAAAGGGAAGGACATGGTCATGTCCCAGCTGCCAATTTAAACATATTTGTATGGCACCAAAAGCAGTAAATCCACAAACTAGAGGAAATTTGGCAGCAAAACGAAGTGCAGGATGACAACAGTGAGGATGCATACTTAAAAAAAAATCCTAAAAGGTTATGACCAAAATATTTTTGGCAAAAGAAAGGTAAAGGAAATCATATGAAAATTATTGACCAATATATCTTGAATGAAAGACAGCAGAAAGCCAGTTACTAAAGGTAACTATGACAGGATATTGAATTGGTTTTGACCATGTGAATGGTTTAATGTTATGTAGCCTTAGGGCAGAAAGAAATACAGCTACTTCGCCAAGTTATCAGTCCTTTTGCTGAATGCCATGACAGTACCTGTTTTACAACTTCACAAACACTAAAAAGTCATCCATCTATATCTAAACCAAAATGACATTGCATATTTTCTCTGATTTATTAGTAAACTACTAAGTAGTAACATTAAGCTTTTAGGAAAAGATTAACAACAGTGTGCAGTGGTAACCTGTCATCTTAATTTAAGGAAAAGCTGCTGAAAATGCTCACTCTTTGTGAGGAACATGCAAAATCCTTTTCCTAATGGATGTGAAAATGGTATTAGATCCCTCTCGCATCAGGACATTAAAAGCATGTTATTTGTTCTTTATTTGTTTGGTTTTAAGTTTTGCTCTGATTTTGCTTGGGTTTAGTTTCATCATAGAGGAGAAAGTGCGTGGGTCCTTGCTTGATGCGTTTGCACTCTTTTTCTCCTCTGACCCCTTCACCAACCTGGCTGAAATGCAATGCCCGGCTGCTGCTCCTTGCAGGGGCTCTGCTGCAGCAAAGCAGCGGCAGGAGCAGCAGTGAAGAGACTCACACACGACAGCCACGCTGGTGCAGTCCCCATCTCCCTGCGTGTCAGCCAGCTGGGATGGCAGTGTGCCCTGGTGTGCCACACTGCAGGGGCAATCCAAAGGACGCATAATCTCAGCAAATATTTTTGTCTCTATTTACTTGTCTAAAGCCTTTTAAATGGTAGATGCTTTTGTCTAGGAACTTATGAAAGTGGTCTCAGCTTCACTGGCTGGGATGGGGCTGTACAGCAGCACCTGGCAAGAGTCTGCCACCAAATCCACTTTTTACGGGAATATAATGATGTCCCAAAGCCGTTTTTGTGACATGTGGGTTGTGCTGCACCTCTGCTACCAAACCTACTTGGGTCTGCCCAGTGCCAGGGTCTGCCCTGGACACAGTGCCTGCAGCTGCATTCCTGCCCTGTGAATCGTCTTGCCTAGCAGCCAGGAGCCTCAAAATCACAGTGCCTGTCTGCATGTTGCCCTGCATGGGAGCCACAGGGTGAAGGTCACCCGAAGCTCAGCTTCACTAATGATTCAACAATAAGACATAAAATACGTATTGAATCAGTATTGCACCCTGCTCCAAAGCTTACTCAGGTCAAAGAAAAATTCCAATAGATTGGGATACAGATTGGATCAGTCCTTAATGAGGTGTTGCAAAAGAAGTGCCAGTAAAATATACAGGCCAGCATATATTTTATGGGGAAGATAGTCTGAAGTCAACATAACAATTTACTAATTCAGTAGAACAGCTGGAAAAATAAATTTGTTTAGCTAGAATAGCACATCTATTTATTGAGCCTCCTTCAAAAGCTATGCGCATATCAACAGTAGGATTGGTCTCTAAAACAAGGGGGAGGAGAGGAGGGGGATGATGGTGAATTCAAATTGATGTGATACTTATTCTACACTAGTAATTCAATTAATGATTTTATAGGCCCTGCGCTTTCTCACATTCTCAGTTGTTCTCAGGCAAATGAGACGGGAATCAAGCAATTAGCTGGGATTGGCAATGCGTCTGAGCGAAGTGCCACACAAAAGCCACCTCTCACTGCCTGCTGGAGTGTGGGGTAATAGTTAGCTCGCTTCAGCTTTTGAAGAGGAGGCTGGGTGGTTGCTTTCCCACTCCTGCCACCAGAAATTTTGGTCTGTTATTCTCACCACCAGTAATGGACTGGCCAGCACCGATACAAAATGCTTTGATTTCTTCATTCATTTCCGTAACTTTTTGGTGATGAAAAAACCCTAACTGAGTTTTTCCATACTCAATCTTTGCTAAGGACTGATGACATAAGGAAACACTTGTGTGTGATTTCTGAGTTATGACCAAATTTTGGTCAAAGCTACAGCAAAGCCAGTGCTTGAAACTTGAGATGAATGTAAACTTCATTCAGGAAATTGTTTAGGTACCTGCCTAATTTTAAGCAGCAAAATAATCCTACTGCATTCACCTGAATTATTGAAGTGCTTAAAGATAAATATTTGCTAACATCGGGCCCTGAGCCGCTTGATCCATGCTTTTCTCAGACCTGGATGAAGCCAGAGCTGGGCAGACAAAGCAAGGATCTCCTGTAAATCATGCTTTGAGTATTTCCTTTCCTTTGGGTATTTCATGGCAATATTTGCTGATCTGCATCAGGCCTCATATTGTGCTGCCATTGAGAAACTCTTTTAATATGTGTGTGTGCATGTGCGCTGCAGGCAATGGTCTCTCTCTTGTCCCTTACGGGGGTGATGGCTACCCTGCCAGGGAGGATGTGTGTGTGGCTGGGCAGGTGGGTCCCTGACAAGTCTGTGCCGTGGCTTAGTCTGGGCTAATTGCTTTCCTGGAAAGGCAGTAGGCATTTGGAATTGAGGCATTCCTCTCCCAATTTTTTCCCAAAAGTCAATGTTTTGTTTGCAAATGAACATCTCTAAAGACTTCAGACTGCAGTTTTGCTGAGATATCCGACAACTGCTATCATTGATCTTGAGGATACTCCTTGCCCGGGCGGCATAACACAGGCAGGAATGCCGACTGGACGCACTGCCAATGACACTCGCTGTGGTCCAGGGGTGCACACAGGGCACGGCCTTGGCAGTGGTGCCTAGTGCTAAGGCACACTTGGTTATTTCTTCCTATGCAGCAAAACCAAGGCCTCTATATTTTATTCACATAATCCAGACCTTCAGTGTCAGTGCCTGAAACGAATTACTGTTTATATTAGAAACTTAGTTTAATAAATTAAGTCTGGTCTATGAACTGTCAAAGTCCCTATAGTCTGCAATTCATATAGAACAGATGCCTTTTCCATGACTCTTAACTAGAAGTGGCCAACTTGATTGCTTCCTTTTTGCCATTACTACATTCTGTAGGTTTAGTTATCTACTGCCTACAGAGAATTCAAAACAATTTAAAAGGGCATCTGGTATAAAGCACTCTCCAGGAAAAAAATCTTTCCATATACAATAACTTTCTGTTTAGGTCAGAGAATTATTCAATAATTGGCACTTGTTTAACTAGACCATTCAGAATCAGTTTGGTTTGGGTTTTCCAATTGTAGGTAGAGTTACAGGGGCTTTTTTCTTCCCAAACAAGCAGGTTTGTGAGTCCTAATTTCCAACATATTTGTGGCATTGCCATGATTAAGACCTAACAACTAATTTTTGTACAAGTAACAAACACATATTTCAAAAGTGCCATAAATAATTCAGTGATTTTTTTTCCCAGATTGTTTATAAATTATAAATTTTCATTTACTCTGTCCTAGTTTTATATAATACTGATAAAAATGAATAGCTAAAAGCAATGGTTTAATTGAAGAATAGAAAACAAGGGTAGGATGGTCAGAACAGACTTCTTTGATTCATGTTCCATTTTCGAAGTCACTATAATTTAAAAGGCTGGACCTGTTAATATGGGCTGGTTTAAGTCCTCATTGCGAATACTGATGTTTTGTGAAGCACTTTTAACACACAAACAGTTGTCACATGAAAAGTTAATAATAAAGCACATCTACAAGAATAAAAATAGAGAAGAGGTGATGCTCATTGTGTCAGGAGTTGCAGGTCCAAGCATTTTCAGGTAATATTTGTTATGTGTTGCACATTAAAACCATTCATTGAAGGACCTCAAGGCTGCCAGCTTGGGCAGGGGAAGGCTGCAGGACTGCGACAAGTCTCTCAAGGGCCACAGGGAACAGCTGCCTGATGAAATTTTTATTGTGCTCCCTGCTAATGCGTTAGGCTTTTGGGACAGGCTACAACCCTGTCGTGGTGGGAAGTGAGAAACATTTTTCTGTGTTTCTGTGCCTGTCATAGCCTGTGAGATAAAACAGCGACAGGACAGCCTGAACTGTAGCCACTGCTGCCAGAGATGCGGGTCCGTTTGCAAAGATCATTTCATGGAACCATAGAATGATTTGGATTGGAAGGGACAGTGAAGGTCATCTAGTCCAACTCCCCTGCCAGAGAACAGGGACATCTTCAACTAGATCAGGTTGCTCAGAGCCCCATCCAACCTGGCCTTGAATGTTTCCCGAAATGGGGCATCCACCACGTCTCTGGGCAACCTGTTCCAGTGTTTCACCACCCTCAGCAAAAAAAATTTCTAATATATAGTCTAAACTTCTCTTATTTTAGTTTAAAACCGTTACCTCTTGTCCTGTTGCAACAGTACCCACTAAGAAGAATTTCCTCATCTTTCTTATATGCCCCCTTTAAGTATTGAAAGACCACAATAAGGTCTCCTATTCTCCAAGCTGAACAACCCCAATTCTCTCAGTCTCTCTTTATAGAGGAAGTGTTCAAGGCCTTTGATCATTTTTGTGGCCCTCCTCTGAACCCGTTCCAACAGGTCTATGTCTTTCCTGTGCAGCAGTCTCCAGAACTGGACACGATACCCTAGGTGAGGTCTCACCAGTGCAGAGTATAGGGGCAGAATCACATCCGTCCATCTGCTGGCCACACTTCTTTTGATGTAGCCCAGGACATGATTGGCCTTCTGGGCTGCAAGAGCATGTTGCTGGCTCATGTCCAGTTTCTCATGCACCAGGACTGCCAGGTCCTTCTCCACAGGTCTGCTCTCAATCTCTTCATCCCCCAGCCCGTATTGAAACTAAGGGTTGCCCCAACCCAGGAGCAGGATCTTGAACTTTGCCTTGTTGAATCTCATGAGGTTTTCGCAAGCTCACTTCTCCAGCTTGTCAAGGTCCCTCTGGATGACACCCCATTTCTCAAGCATGTCGACGTCACCATTCATCTTTGTGTCATCCATAAGCTTGCTGAGGGTGCACTTGATCCCATTGTCTGTGTCATTGATATAGATATTAAACAACACCAGTCAACAGACTGGTGTTGTTAATTTAATTAATGGCTGGCATAAGCACTTCTGGCAGTGGCAGCTGTGCAAAAATTCTGCACCCCTTGCCATGACACAGGTCTGCTTTGCTGCTGTCTATAACTTGCATCTCAAGGTAGACTCAGCTAGGTTATAAATTTGCCTTCCAGGGCAGGGCCATGGTCTGTGAATTCCTTTTTTATACCCAGAGGATGTTTACTAAAAGTGGCTGTGTCCTGCCATTGGACACAAGTTGTTGTCATTGAAAGAACCACTAGCGCTGCTGTACTGTTACCCTGTCAAATGGATGTCTGACAGTCTGGGGAGAAGTTCTTTGGTTTGCTGCTCTCCTCCTCTTCGAGTAGAAAACAAGTCAGAGGAAGAGAGAAATCTCAAAGCTGGAGGGACCATCAGTCTCGCAGCCTTCTCCCACCCATGGCAAGAGCAACCTGATGTACAGGAAGGTGAGGGAAATTTCGTAATGCCACGTTTGAAATAAAAGTTAGTGAACCTCTGTAAATGAGTTGTTATCTTCTATCCAGAGGCATGAGATTTCTCCCTGCAGAAATGCACTCTGCCTGCTACAGTTCTGAAAGAACACTATCAGTCCTGACTTGCAATTTCCTTATAGATCCTCTTGCTTTACTGTGAAGGTTAAGACTAGCACATAAAAATCTGGTGATGGTGGTGCAAACTGCCAGGAAGGCTGATACAAGGAGGAACATGCTAACATCCCCTTCTGCAATATCTGTATGAGCCAGGGAGCAAAACCAAACTCTGGGTCTCAAAGTTTGCTTGCAATCTAGTGATGCTGCTCCATCCCAGTTCGGTTGTGTCATCTTGCAACAGCATCTTGCAACAACATCTTGGTCAGGTCCACAAGCCTTAAAAAACAAACCAGTTACCTAGTAGAAGCACAGAAAAGGGAGCATATCAGTGGCAGATCAGAGCGGAGCGAGGGCTGCCAGGCCTCTCCAGGAAGCAGTGCTTTATGTCAAATGATGAGCAGCCTCCCAGGCCAGCCCACCCTGCTCAGGGTGGGGAGCATGTGGGGTTTATTGAAAACACCGCCTTCTCCTCCAGCCCCAGCTGCCTCCTTCAGCTGGTAGAACTGGGCAGCGGTCACGCACTCAAAAACTCTCCATCATACTTGCTTTTGTAATTTAGCAAGACAACATGGACAATAATGTTACTCATTAGTCATAGAAGTTGCTTCTCTGTGGAAACAACTGCGCAAGGACAGTTATATATATATGTATGTGTTTATAGTAAGTGTACATATAAATTATGTAAACATGTGTAAGTAATATGTAGAAGCATAGTTTTGCTTATGTGGGAGAGAAGCACCTCTGTTACCGTGTTTGTACAGACGCAAACTGTTATGCAAATACATTTGGTTAGCTATCTAAACACAAAAGGAATAGCAAGTAGAAACTGGGATTACAAAACCAGATTGTAAATGACAAAAACACACTGGAGCTGAGAGCAAACTCTCTGTGTGTAGAAGTAGAGTGTGGATGTATGGTTTGCTTTCATATGGGAGCACGAACAATTCTGGAGCTAAGGAGCACCAGGAGAGTGTCGTCACTGAACTGAGTTTAGTGCAACATCTATTTTTTATAAAATAGATGCCTGCAGAACTCATCCGGTTGTAGCTGTTGGTAAAATTCCTGTTGGCTTGTGTGTTTTACAAGGTATGGTCATCTCAGGTTTCCAGTAACAAGGGACATGGTACTAAGCAGGGCTCATAAGTGCGTAATTGTAGGAGCTGATGGGTCTGTGCCGTGCATGTGTTTAGGTGTAGATTCAAGGACCTGGCGGAATGAGGCTCAGACTTGCTACCATTAAATAAGGTGCCACTGCTTCAGTGAAAGGCTTCTCAGGTTACATAACTGTATTTTTATTATCTGAATTGTCGTGCTCCCAGTCAGGCCAAACATGTGAGGATCAACTCAAAATGTTGCTCCCAGAAGTGGTGACTTTCTTCTCTTACTTTTCCTCTTTGATTTCTAATTTAAACTCATTCAGGAACCCTGTGTAACTCCAGCTGTGTTATTCATGGTGCTCTTAAATTCATTTATTAATCCCAAAATAGAGAGAAACTGGTCTTTTTTAACTTGGTGCTTGTACTTTTGCTCCTGTACAAATGACGCAACTCCAGTCTGCTGGGTATGCCTTTTTCCTTCAATTATTATGTTCTGAAAATTTCTTCATGTCTGTTATCCTTTTTTATTGGCTTGTCTTTTTTTTGTCTTCTGCCCTTTATTTTACTGTCTCTCCTCTCCATAATGCTCTAATTATCTTGACTTTCCACAGCCATTTTGCAAGCCACTAGCCAAGGCAATTTCAATATATTTGAGCTTGCCAAAGTATTCTTGGATGGTCCCTGCAATGGAATTATACTGTACCGAACCTAAATCCGACCCGCTGCTGCTCTGATTATAGCCCTGCCTGGTCTGCACTGAAAAACCCCAGCACATTTAAAGAGACGGGTTTCCTGTTATCTTAACAGACAGCTGTCATTCTTCTGTATTGCTTCTTTTTCTAATTAGTTTAGTGAAACCCATTCTTGAGGGTGATCTTTGCACTCTGTTTCTTAAGCTGAAATGCCATTGTCCCTTAAAACCTCAAGGTCTGTTGCCATCAGCAGCTTGCTGTGAGTGACTCCGTTATACTATGAAGTAAAACATTTTTTCAACCAAATCCACATGTGCCTGATTCATAGATCACTGGAATTATAAGAACTCTTTCCACTGGCTTCAAGGCTTTGGATCTTACCCTATTTCTATTTGCCCTAAAAAGTACAAGCTTTCAGCTAACACCCCATGGCCTAATCCTCTGGAACACAGCTTTATCTCTTGCATCTTCCACTCCCAACAAAAATGCTTCTCTGTAGCTGCTGACCCTAGATGACCTCCCAGGGTTGTTCTCCACTCCACCATGGGATTTCTCCTACATTTTGTAGCTGTTTCACGCCAGCTGGAATCACACATGCATGGGGCTCAGTGGTGGAAAATGAGAGAAGCACTATATTTGACAAACAGGAGCACCAGAGGAAACAGAAAGCTTTTATGATGATGCTACGCATCCAAACGTAACCATTCCCATAGTTTCTGTCCATGTCCACGTGGATACCATGTGACCCAGTGCTGTGCATCCCTTGCAGTGAGTGCATGGGAAACCGATGTGTGCAAATGCTAGGATCTGACCTAGGCAGGGCCAAGGGCCATTCTGTGAGTGCTCACTGTAGTGGGCAAGCAGTGAGGTGGCTCGGTATCACCCATCCCAGCTGAGGCAGGAGGCTCGCTGTGTGCTGCATGGTGCAAGGACCTGTCAGCCAGTGCCTCACAGCTTCAATCCCTGCTCAGCCTCCTCTTGCAAGACCCATGTCTTATAACTGGCAAAATTGGATCAATCTGCTGTTACATTGTTTTTATTCCCGGTCATTTATTTCATGAAGAAAAAAAATTAATTCCAAAATGCACTGAGCAATGGAAATAAAGCTGCTCCCATCTTCATTTTAGTTTTGTTTTCTATCACTGTTATTTCACCTTGCCTTCCTCTTGGCTTCACTACATGTACCAGCAAGCTCGGTATCATGTTTTACAGTCATCTGTTTGTCTCTTGAGGTATTTCCCATTTGCAGAGTTTGCAACAAGGGCCAAATTTCATGTAAGGAAAGAATTTAATGTAAGGGAAGACTAATTCAGTGATACCTGCTGAGTAGTTCTGGTTGGGTTTGAGTGACTTTTAAAGTATCTGAGGTGTATCTGAAAGCATTTGGCAATGAGCTGTGGGATTCCTAAGGCTAATGCAATGGCACTGTTGAATGCTGTCTAGTCCAATGCCTGTCAAGGTCAGCGGCAATTAATTTAGGGGCAAATGAAGCAGCTTTGAGAGCCCACAGCCCAAGTGTGTTAGAAAAAGACCTGGTTTGTGGTCAGACATGAGAGTTCTTGGCTTCAGAGTCTTGGGAGACTTTGGTGTAGACACCCACGCATACAGGCAGTCTGTAGAGGCAGTGAAGGCAGGAGTAACTTTGATTTTCTGTCTAGATGAAGGTCTCTGACAATTCATCCCTTGTTCCCTTTCACTTGGTAAACCCACTTAAGAACAACATAATTAAAAAAACACAGCAAGTTTTCAAGTGCATTGAGATGCAGTGTCACTCACCTCTTGCACTGGGCAGAGGGAGCACGTGGCTGGCTGCACAAGGTTTGGGGACTCTCGGCGCCTGCCCAACCCTGCCTGCAAGCTGGGGAGTGGCAGGACAGCATCCACAGGCCTAGAAGCTCAGAAACATCTCTGAGACAACTTGTGGGGATGAAGGATCCATACCAGGATGAAATTTAAATATTACCAACTATCTAGTCTTAGAAAGCTGAATAATTTTAGCACTACCTATGCAGATACCTGTCTACCTTTATGGATGCTATTTCCTTCAAACTTAAAAAGTCTGTCAATCCCTTCTCCAATGATTGTCTTAGACACCAATAACAGCTCGATGTTTGTGAAACAATTCTGCTTCCCCTTCCCTCACCAGTGTTGTTGAGCCCCTACATATTCACTTCAAGGTCCCTGGCATCACTGGAGTGGTGGCGTCAGCAGATCGCAGGTGGCTTGGGTCCTTGGGTATTTTTCTTTATTCTTGGAAGCCTTGAAAGTTTTCCCCAGCTGAGAGGTGAAGAGTCTGTTAATTTCACACTTCAAAATAATCTTTGCCCTCTATTTCTCATTCTTAAATACGATTGTGTTATCTAGGGAGATGTTTTAGGGACTTGAGAACAATGTGGGGCTTCTTGAGCTTTCTCATCCAGCGCTCCTGCAATGCTTTTATTTCCATTGACTCAAAGTGCTTCTTGCCATTCACAAAAGCTGACCACAATACCCCATGAGCTGCTATCCCTCAGGCTCAACGCTCTGTGGTGATCGGCCAGGCACGACAGCAGTAAATATCTAAATCTTGGCACTGCTAAGAGAGATCATTTTCCCCTGTGCTGCAGAAGACAGGGGCACAGAGTGTTTTGGCATGTTTCTGGTGACTTATGCTGCCGAATGCCAGGAAAGTGGGCAGAAGGAAGCAACCTCAGGTCCTGCCCACTGGGTGCCTTTGCCCAGCAAAATGCGACCCACCAAAGGCTGGCATCCCCATTTCTCACCTCAACATTTTCATCCGGGTTTACCTGCAGTGACTTTACCTGCTGCTCTTGCAGTGCAGCCTTGTGCCTCCCCATGGCTCTGTACCACTGGTCCCATGTCACCCATGCATGATCCTCCAGCACTTCTGTTGTTAGATGCAGGAAGAACCTTGGAGATCTTGGTGATACAAAGAAATTGAACCATATAAGCATTTGTAGCGTACTGGTCTACTGTCACTGGCCCAGTTAGATTTTCTGCTGCAGATATGGTTGAATTTTAGCCAATTAAAGCTCCTGTTCTCAGCTCATCTCATACCACAGGTCTTGTGCACAACAGCTGGGAAAAACCTGAACTCACCGAATTCCAGCACATATTTACTGGTGTACATGGGATTTTCCAGAGTAGGACTTGAAATATTCATATTTTTAAAACTGAATTTTTCTGCAGAAGTGTCCAAGAGATGCTCTGGTAATGTATCCACTTGTGTACAAGAAATAAGGACAAAACTGTGGACTGAGATTTGCTGGGAAATAATGAGGTTGGGGAAGTGGTAAGGTAATCAACATATTTGTGGCACTGCAGTTCCACCTGAGGAACACCTAATCACTGCTTCTGGCTAATGATACTCTCATTTTCTATTTCTGCCAGAAAAAGAAATCTGTGTGTATCTGATCTCAAATTTGGCCCTTAAGTCCTGTGCTGTGCACCCTGGTAGCTCATGGCAAGCCAGGGAACTTCACACGCCCTCTGAACTACTCAGAAAAACCCCTAAGCTGAATTTGCAGGATGACTGAGGGGTCATCTGCTTCACCCTTCCGCTCATACCCAAATCCATGCAAGGAGCTCTGAGCACACTGCCTGGTACCAGTGCGGCAGGGCAGGCTCATTTGGGGAGGGGGCTTGCAGCAGGCTTGGGAAACAACAGGATGTTTTAATTTTTCCTGCAAAGCTTTGCACAAGAACTGGTGTTATGTTTGGCTGAGTGGAGGCGTCCTGTCTTAAAGAGCTGGTTTTCTTCTCGCCTGAGGGGGAAGGAATGATATCGACCAGATTTGCTGAATGCTAGCAGTTTTACATGTCATTGTTGGGATTGTAAACACTTTGGATCATCAGCCCTCTCCTCTTCCAATGCCTCCAACCACAGACTGCAAGAGGAGCCCCTATCCCTGTTTCAGACGTGGGTGCTGCCAGGACACTGCTAAGAAAGCATCACAAAATTTCTTGTCCACCCCAAAAGCTCTCACAGCTCACAAAGGTTCCTCCAGCCCAAAGAGCTGCCACTCTGGCCCCTCAGCAGCACCTCAGACTTTATGGTGCTACCCCATTCCCAATTTCTGCTCTCCCTGCTTAGGGTTAGGTGCATTGCCAGTGTGTTTTGGGGAAGGTATGTGCTGTGAGGGCTCTCCCCATCCCATCCTCAGTGGAGGCTGGTCCATGTCCCTGGGCTGCATCAGCCCTGCATGGACACCCATTAGCAGGAACGAACACATCTTTCTGAACACTTGGGCAGATAAAAACCATGTGTGTTTTGGATTAGTTTTCCCCAGCTGTTTTTCAGCTTGCATTTTCCCTCAAGCTGAATGGGATTTTGTTTATGCATTACCCAGGTTTCCCATTTCTGCAGGTCTGGGCACTGTCCCCCTGCAATGCTCCCAGTGCTGCCTGTGCTAGGAGGGTGGATCTGGTCCCTTAGGAGCTTTTAAAGTACCCCAGATGCAGGCATGCCAAACCACCCATCAATCCAGAAAGTCATGGGCTCTGTCAACCTGCAAGGGTGATGCAGATGTGGTCATATCCAGCTGCTCCAGTGGACTTTTGTCTTCAGTGCTGCCTGCTCCTTGCAGTTCCCTGCTGCTCCACACTTAAAATGCTTGGTTTGTGGCCCCACTGAGATTGGTCCAGCAGTTGGCTTATGCTAGGACAGGTCAAGATGCATGTAGCAGAATGTGGGTTTGGGCTGGGCAGTGTTTCCTACTCCCCCCAGCTGCTTGCAGGATGGCAGCTGCCCCACGTAGCCTTGTGGGGTCTGAGCCAGACATTCCCAGTTGTAGGAGAAGCCCATGTGCCATTCAGGGAATCACACAAGCTTAATTGTCAGCTTGGAAATTAACGATTCTGACACCAAAAGGAGGAAGGAGACCATGGCAAGAATGTGGGTTTTCACAAATTGATGGACCTGACCTGCAAACTCTCCCTCCAGCAGGAGCCATTTAGCAAATCAGGTCAGGTGCCTGCCTTCAGGCACCAAAGCTTTCTCACAAGACAATAACTCAGTTTGTATTCCAACTTTAAAATGTTTATATGCCTCTGTCTTTGGAAGAATCACTTTTGCAAAATTAAGGGATAGAGCAATGGAAGTGTGGTATCTTTGATTTTACTAATTAAATGAAGGCTGTTGTAGTTCATAACATAGTAATTCATGCTGCCTGGTGGCTTGGTGGCCACTGCATGAACTGGGGGACAGTCGACCCTTGCTGAACGGCCCACCTGGATCCATACTGGCTTTGTTTAGGGAATGTTAAGTCACTCCAGTGTTGACAATGTCTGTGTGAGAGGCTCTCAGGAATCGTCCGCCTCAGCCGTGCCTGTACGGGCAGGAGGGGAGCCGCCTCTCATAGGAGAGACAGCCAACCTTTCGTAAAACCAAGTGTGCGCGACAGAGATGATTGTCTCTGCTTGGGAAGAAATTGCTCATACTTTTACCTCTCACTGTGCTTAGGGAGATCCTCTTTCCTTCACTCGGGGAGGGCCAGGCTGCCCCAAAACCATGCTTCAGCTGAAGGGATCTTGGGAGCAGAGCCTCCCACAGGTGCAGGAATCCCTCCTCAGTTCGTGGTGTGTGCTGCACCTGTGCTTGGGCAACACCACTGCATCATTTATACATATGTGCTTTCCTCTCTATGCATTTCAAACAACTGGGGAGACAGCACTACTCTGCCAACAGGACCAAGAGCCTTTGATTCTGTCTTTGATGTCTGAGCCCCTGCTCTCTGTTGTAGTGAGTAAAAGCTGTCCCATGCAGCACACTAGTGTCAGGAGAGCAGAAGCACATTGTTTACCAGAGCTTATTAATGGAAAACCCGGATGTTTAGTCTCCTGTTCCCCAGGGTTTGAAAAAAAATGTTTTCCAAATATTGTTGCATGCCATAAGGTCTTTCCCCTACTGCCAGTCACTTCTCCAGTGCTTGGATGGGAATCACGATTTCACTAGCAGACTGTGCTGCAAACCGCCGCTTCTGTCTCCTGCCACCCATCAGCCGGCCCCTATTAGAAGATAAATGGCAAGTGGTTTATTTGCTGCCCGTATGGCAGCCCTTATGGGGTGGGTACCCGGGGGAGAGACTGCCGCCTGCCAGGGAGTCGGCCCTGCTCTTTGGCAGGCAGCGTTCTCCCCCCCCCCAAACAGTTCCCCCCTTGTGGAAGCCTTTCTCTGCCAAGACCCCACTCCTCCTGCACCTCCCTGCTGCCCTTCCTCATCTTTGGCCATGGGGGAAATCCCATCAAAATCACAACGTGTTGGGATTCTTCTCCCCTTCGGGTTTCCCCATCCACAGAGAATTACTGTTAAGCTACCACCAGCACGGTCCCTCTGTAACCCCCTTCTGCTGGCTTGTTTTCTTTGGAAAGGCCATCACTCCTGCGGTTGCTGACAAAGTTTCTTTGTAAGCGTCCCACAGGCTGTCAATGCCTCCTTCCCCAGCCCGGATGGCATGGAGGGCTATCACTAATGTGTGTCATTCATCAAAGCAAAATTACATGTGTCCCAAAAAAAAAAGGACAGTATGCAGACAAATTACAGCATGCAGCAAATTGCTTACTTGTAAGAGTGAAAAAAAATACAGCATGCTGTTTTCCTCCCTTCCCAGAGGTAGGTGTTTAATTCAACATATTAAGACTGACAGGGGAAGCCCAGTTGCAGTGAGGCACAGCTCTTGTCCCAGCCAGTGAGTGTGACGTGGCCAGGCTGTGCCACGTCCTCTCAGGGTCAGCCCATGGCCTGCACTGGGGGTTGCTCCCGCAGTGCTGGCCAGGTGAGCCCCCCCACTTCATGCTGCACCAGGGACATGGCGTGGGAAGAAGCACCAAGGCCAACCTTGCAGCAAGGCACCTGGGGCCACAAGGGAGAGGGGAAGCCTGTGGTGGGGAGCATGCTTGAGGCAAATTTTATTCTTTTTTTAAGGGTTAGATGTTCAGATGATTTTTTTTTTAAGCACCTTTCTGTTTTTAGGGACACTGCATTTCTCTGTGACTGTCGATCTGCTGCCCTGGTGTGAGCCGAGGGCTGAGGCTGGGGAGAAAAGATGGCTAAGTTGAAGAGCGGCTGGTGCTGGGGAAGGGGAGGCTGGAAGGAGATCCTCCCTGTCAGGTGTCAGCTATGCATACCAGGAGCCAATTGTTCTCCCAGAGCCTCAGGGCAGTGTGTGAGCCTACTGCATCCCTGATATGGCACCCCTCTATCTCCAGAGGGAAGGACAAGAGGGGGTTTGGCCCCAGCCACCCTTGGTTCCCACCTGGCTGCCCCACTAAGTGTCCCACCCTGGAAGAGGTCTGCTCCCCTGGTTTTGTGTTTCAGGTTGCAAAAGGTCCTTATGTAGTGAATTGATTTTCATTAATCACAGTCTTCTCATCTACTTGTTTATGTTCTTCACTACTTCACAAATCTAATCTGACATCTGATTTACAGATTTTAGAAAATAACCTTCTTCCAGTGTTTCTGTTTCAATGTATCTTTATTTATTTACATTCCTGTCAAATGCCTTTCAATAGGAATGATTTCTACTTTTGGCAGCCAGAGAGGCCTATTGTTTTCCATGGAAATGTACGGTTTTGCCAATGAGGCTGAACTCAAATGGGTAATTGTGAGTGAATCTGTAGCACCTTACTCCAGTTCAGCGGCACCAGGCCATGAAGCATCCCGGATAGCTGGGCTGCAGCGCAGTCCTTTTTGCAGCCTGGGCATCCCAGATGCCTGTCAGGAAGAAGGAGCTAATGGCAAATCCCACTGCCCTGGCTGTGGCTGGGCAGGAGGAGGACTGTCTTCTGTGCTGTCAGAGCTCTCAAGTGAAGCTGCAGCATGGTGCTTTAATTTGGTTTGCCACGGTGACCTGTGCTCCTTGATCAAACAGAGTACAGCTGTCTCCAGGAATAGGGATTTTGTATTTCTGAAGCAACAGTTAACCTGGCAATGACATTATTTTCTTAGTTGCAAAGGACGGTGTGTGCATTATTACTGAGGCACCGCAGAAATAAAGCACTTTGCCTTACTCCACATTCAAGAGCTATTGTCTTTTACAAAGCATCATGCAAAGAGCAAGAGTAGCTTCTCCTGCAGAGGCTGTGGTAGACCTTGCAAAAGAAATTAAAACAAACCGTGAACAATTCTTCATCAGAATGAAGAAGGAGAAAACAAAGGAGGAAAAAAGTGAGGGCACAATGTACCAAGGATTAAAGGTAATTTTGGAGTGGCCCGAAAATAATTGCCTCCATTTTCCCTGGAGGTGGTGATGCTGCAGGCAAGAGGGGGAGGCAGGGAGTGAGAGCTAATGGGTGACACTACACAGAGGCAGCAATCCCCACATCCACACTGGCAGCAGCGACGCGCACCCTTCACAGAGCTCTACCTCCAGTCAGGCCAACAGAGAAAAAAACACCCATGTCTGAATAATACAGAGCACATTTTTTCCAGAAATAATAATGAAGAGTAAATGCAATAAAATGTAGCATGGCAGTTGGTATCAGACTAATCTAATTTCCTTATTTAGTGAACAATTTCTCCAAAGAAATGGCATCCATTCCCTTTCATTTCCCTGTGGGAAATTATGAACTAAACAGGCGACGATGGGAATGAGTACAGGAGCAGAGCAGACACGAGGACTTTTAAACACTTCAAGGGGATGTGTTGTATGAAAGGGTAGTTACTCATCCAGTTTCTCAAGCACCATTCTTGGACTAGACTGCTTCCATATTTTCATTATTTACCTTGACATAAGATGTGGTAATGTGCTGATGAAACTTGCTGGGGAGGGCAGGGTGGCCACAGGTAGGGTGCTGCTTGGAGGGAAGAACAATGGTCAGGTACTTGGGAACTCATAATTACTTCTGTTGTTCACTGGGAGCATATCAGTCAGGAAGCACACAGGTGCTGAAAAACTTGGCTGTACTAAGCAAGCCTTGAGTAAGCCATGAGCCTCTGCTGGGAGGTGGCTGTGGGAAGTCAGTTGAAGGTGTATTGGTCCAGACTGTCCCAGTAGAAGCAGCACTGAGCAACACCATTCAGTTTGATGTCAAGGTGGCAGATAACCATCCACCTTTCCAGTGAAACTGTGGGCAGCTCTACAACCGCAAATGAGCCTGACCCCAGAGTGACCTCACAGCCCTTCCTCACCCTTGGCTGCTCTCACTGTCAGACCACATTAGAGCCAAATGGTGGAGGGGGGAAAAAGCTATAACCTGCAATAACCAACCTGAAATAGCCCAGGGGACCAATTCCTGACCTTGTGGGCGTCCAGCAAGTGTCTCTCGCCTGCTGTAATGTGGGCAGTGGCCGGTGCTGACCTGCACCCTTGGGCGACCCGAGCCACTGTCTCATCAGCAGAGTAGAGGAGAGCAGTGCATCCAAAATCTCCCCTCCAGTGGGTCACTGGGGGAGTTGTTGGCCCAGCCTATATGCCCCCGAAGGTTGGGGCACTGTTTCGTCACCCCGTGGTTACAAACCCAGGCCATGACTTTCCCTCCATCTGTTATCCAGCCTCGCGGTAATGGAGGGGTTTCTATTCTTGCTGTGCTGAGTCCACTGGCACTTACCCATCCCGTAAACAAAACCAGCCCTCTGGGAGCCAGCAGACACCAAGGATGTAATTTAGTTTCTTAACAGCCTTGCTGAGACTATTTCAGCATGCATGTTGCAACAGTGGCATGGTGCTCCCTACCACCTCGGCCAATGGTCAGGGTGAGGGGCAGCAGAACGAGAGCCCAGCAGGTCACACTGATGCTCAGAGACCTTCAGCTGCAAGAGGACTTCTGTGTTAGTCTTGCTTCATTATGATTATCTCGTTCAGATGACCTCTTTATCTTCCTTCACAGTTACTGTAAGGCTATCACACCAAGCACAGCCATGTTAGTATTTCATTTCCCTCTGAAACACAAGGCCAGGAGGTGGAAAGCCCAGTTTTCCTCTCAGCCAGGTAGTTCCCCATAGCAGTATCCTGTCAGTTATTTTAATCCAACCCAAGCCCTAAATTCGCTTCTGTGCTGCCTGTAATTTTGCCACAGTGTTTCTACATGGCACAGTTTTAGCCTCAGTGATCGTGCACAATAAATCACTATTTATAAACATAAAATTAAGTGCATCCTATTTTAAGATGTTTGCATTAGTTTGGTTTTGGTCTACAGAGCAATGCATGACTTTCAGAGCAGTGGGGCGGAAGGACATAATCAGAAATATATCCCTTTTGGGTACCTTTTAAAAGCAGCCAGGCGGTTGTAAAGGGAATCTTTCCTCTTCATAAAATATTAGAGGCAACAATTAATATCTTGTCTGCATTTTGTATTTCAGTTACTCCCTCTCCTCTCCACCAACCACGAACCTGCAGCTGCCGGGATTTCTGTGGTTCAGATACCCTTCAGGAAACTATTCATTGCCTTAAATCAAATGGCTCTGACAAAGGGCTCACATACCCAGCTGAAATGCCATTGGTGGTATCCCAGAGCTACTACAGCGCTGCCGTCTCGGCCCTGACATGCTGCACGACCCTTGCCAAGCCAAGGCAAGCAGGTGGGAGCAGTGTGCTGCTCAGCTCTCCTCCCCTCACACCAAAACGTGGCCCACCAGCATTAGCAACCAAAGGTAGCACCCATGTCTGCATTCCCTGAGCTGAGCACAGGCAGCCTGTGCGAGCCCACAGGCTCAAAAATAAGGTGAAAATTTTCTATACTTGCAGACTCTTTCATCCTCCAACCCTGTGTTTTTGGGGACGACTGTGACAATGTGGTGTTAGCGTTTGAGGACATGGCAAGTGCACACCTCCAGCAACACTGATCTCACTGGCAGCCAAGTACATGAAATCAATTTATTTAAACTTCAGCCCTCTGAAACACTGCTTCACTAGAAATGAAGCCATTTTCCTTGGCACTTACAGCTCTCCGTACATGTGCAAACTCATTCAAAACCTAAATTCCTTCTCTGAATTAAATTGTCAGCCTCCCACTCAGGCAGATAAGCACTGACTGTGTAATATCAGCTCAGCTCTCTGTATAACATATGAATAAGCCTTTAAAATTGTATATTCTGCCCTGCAGCATTTATATCATATTTTGATCCCAGTTTTTTCTTAGCTAAAATGCTTGCTGGTCTATTCAAGGGCCCTGATGGTTTACGTGCTTCTAATTTAGGGTTCATTTGGGACTTACCAGCTCTGCGTTCATTTGGTAACAGTTTTTCACGTGCTAATACATTCTCAAGCCCTGGATTATAATGGATTTCTGGAATTGTTAAAGACAGTGACAAAAGATTTTTTCACATTTCATAATATGCACATGTAGCAGTTTCTGCTTCTGAGGGAGGTCTTAATCACCATCTTAACTGTCTTTTGGAACAGAAAATGTTATTTATCTTTAGAAATGAAGACAAAGTTCAGTGGTAATTTTGAGAGAAGGGTATAAGACAACATTTCAACTAATTAAAATAAAAAACAAGTTGGCTGGGAAAATTTGTGTCAGTACAATACTGCAAAATTAGCAGGGAATTGATGCCTGCCACTGAGCAGAAGGTCAAAATGCAGTGGTTAAAAATAATGTGTCTCATTTTCAGTAAATCACCTAATACTTTGTCTTTGTGAAATTTCTCAGCAGCAGTTTGAGTTCCCAGAAAACCATAAAGGCCAAGAAATAGCATGTAGGAGACTGGGAGGCAATAGAGCTCTGCCAGTCACAGAGCCGTGGCGGGTAGTGCTGCTGCATGGGAGTCGCTGGGAATCACGAGTGTTCAGCTCTGGCAATGGACAGATCTTACTAGATTAAAATAAATTGCAAGCCTCCCATTGACTTTGAGCAAGAAAACTATTCCATCTTTTCATGTGCAGTGTGAGTAATAATTAAAAGAAACATATGGGTTTTCAGCTGATGTACAGCCACGTAAGGATTATCAACGGTATCTTTCTCCCTGCCCTGAAAACACCCCACGGACCGATTTACTTATGCAACGGCATCAAAACTCTGGGGGAAAAAAAAAAGGTGCCACACTTCTATTGTGTGCTTACAACTGCAGCACTACCTATTTCTTTTCTCAGAAGGAAAACGCAGACCGCCCTGCAATTAGCAGCAAAACCATGAATACTTTCTTCGTTAACCACAAATGGTTCTTTTCGCAACGAGCAGGCTCACATATGTTCTAAATATGTTCAGTTTCATTAGGCGGCGAAGCGCTGTGTGGATCTGCTATTTTATTCAGGAAGGCAAACAAGAGCTGCATATGTGCAGCATAAGTTGAGGAGAATGGGAAAAACTCGAGGCACTTGCAGAGTGCCCAAGATCCTCGGACATGCAGATTTAATGCAGGATTGCTCACAGCTCATTTCTGTCAGCCTTGTTGTACCAGAAATCAGTGTGCTCAGGCCAGCGATGTTCCTGCTCTCTGCCAGCCTGAAAGCCCTTCAGAAAGGTGAATTTGTGTGCTGGAGGTGACTCACTTTGACAGGGCGGTCAGACGAGTTGCTGGGGTTTGTCTCTGCTGCTCAGCAGCCACCCCTCATGCTGAGGAGGCCAAAGACCCTTTCTGCACAGGGTGCAGTAGGATGTATTGCTGATTGCCACTGCCTGTGGTGTAGAGGATGGAGCCACTCCGAGTCCAGGTCCCTGCACTGGGGGACGGCTGGGGCTCAGGGTGCTGCAGCGGTCTGCAGGCTGGGAGAGGCAGCTGGGATTTCCTCCAGATTTTCTCCCAAATCTCTACCAATTTTTTCCATTGGTTTTGTTTAGGGATTTTTTGCTTATTGTTTGCATGTCTCACTAGTTAGCTGGTCAAAATATTTCAAGTGTCGGAAATGCGTATTTTTTTAATAACTCAAAAGCACAAACATTCGATTTTGCTTATTTTCTTCAAAGCCTTTTGGACACTGGAGGCAAAGCAGCACAGCATGCTGTGCGTCAGCAACTCCCCACCCAGTACTGCTGCCCACCAGGCGGGTGTGTGGCCTCTGAAATCAAACTTTCGATACCGACACTTTTCCTCTTAAGGCTGGATCCCACCCTCCACATCAGTTAACACCTGCATTTCGTTCTGCTGAAGAAGCTGGTTCAGACCTCAGTCTCCCTTTTTCGTCTCTCCCCTGAAAGCGTGATGGACTGTTTTTAATTGATGTAACAAGTTTATACAGCATAGAAAATGAAGATTTGTGTAAATCACATTTTTATGTAAACACATACAGTGTTAAAAATATTCACACCCCTAAGTGTTTCCCATCATGTATGTGCTAATGAGTGGATCAGGAAATATGTTTTCTCTGTCTTAGACTTGGTCCTTCTGATCTGCTTTCTCCTACCAGAAGGGACCCCAGAGGAGGCTGGACATAGCCGCAGGCAGGGAAGTGCTTTGAGAAGTTGTAAGGAAGTACACTGCACCCTTGATCCTTACTGGGAGCTGTCTGTACCGCATTACTGACCCAACATTATGAGACTTCACTTTTGTCAAGGAGAAAGCTGTCTCGGATGAAGTTGCAGCCTGTTAGAGGTATCTCAGGTGGGGCTCAAGAAGGTGATTCTGGCTGGGTGTCCATCCAGTGCCTCCAGCCAGGCAGCGTCCTCACTCAAACTGCATATACGGAGTGACGTTCCTCAGAAATAAAGACAGAAAAATGTAAATAAACAGAAAACAGTTTTCAGAGGGCCCCAGGAAATGAGTTTCAAGAAATTAATCTATTCTTATTTGTTGATAGAACAAGAGGTACACTTTAAATGCCCAATTTGTGGCAGAGAAGCAGTTGTAAAGCACCAAATCAACCAGCGAGAGCTTACCTTTGTAGAAACACCAGAGATCAATAAGTATCCCAATACCTGTGGTGACTGAATTCATTTCTCTTTCCCTAAACCTAGGTATTATATTGATAACATCTTTAACTGTGCATGGGTTGCATAATCTTTGTGTAGTGTTGCCAAACAATCTTCACCTCGGCACACCCGCATCTACTGCCAGGAGCTCAGTAAGCATGGAGTTAAATAAGTTTGCCTTTTCCTCCATCCGAACAAATGGAATCAGCAGTTTGCATTATTTTAAAAATGAATGCTTAGAATCAGCAATTTTCTATTTCCTTTTTTTTCTTTTTTTTAAGATCTTGAAGGTTTTTTTTATTTAAAGTGGAAAACTACATTAAGTGCAAGGCACTCAACAAAGAAACAGTCATAAAGCCTAAGTATTCTTAGAGTTATAAAATATGTCCGTGGTGGCAATTCTACTGCCAACAATGAAGTTTTAAGCATTA
Source organism: Tapera naevia (assembly GCA_033556795.1). NCBI lineage: Eukaryota > Metazoa > Chordata > Aves > Cuculiformes > Neomorphidae > Tapera > Tapera naevia. The sequence goes on along the minus strand of JAUMJJ010000069.1, from coordinate 421,155 downwards.
ATATGCCTTCATTGCAGTTTTAATGCCTTAATATTGACTCTATAGCTCTTTTGGGTAATTTTGCTTTCTCTGGTACTTGAAAGGTGATGATGTCAGCGTTCTTCATACTGATTCATATGCAGGTTGATGAAGCTGAGTTATTTATTGAGTTCCATTATATTTTCTATAAACATTAGTTCTCAATAAACAGAGACATTTAGCCGAGGGTTTATTTATTAAATAGGTACTGTACAGATGGTTTTGCCACACATGATGTGCTGCAGAGGATATTACTCAGGAATAATCAGCTGTGTTATAGCTTGGCTAAATTAATAAGATGATAATGATGAAATTGATGCTTTTGAGCTAGGCTTGGTAAATGGTTTTTGCATAAACAAACTGATAAATTTGAGAAGCAATTACTTGCTTGTCAAAGATAAAAACACAACAGGGCCCATTTATAGTTAGGTCCTATTTATTTTTAAAGATTGTACCAGATTTTATGTTTAATACGCTGCAATTAAAAAATAATACTTAAATGAAGAATAATAAAAAACTAACTTTCTGAGCTCTCCTTCAAATTTGAAGATGCAGCATTGCTTGGTTAGACATCAAGTAAACTTTTTCAAGGCTTTCACTACATCTAGAAAAAATATAATTGTTTTGTGAAAGATGCTGTCTGGAGTTGTGCAGCGCATACTCTGGCAGTGTTTTCTGCAGCAGTATTTGCTTTAAAATCAAGCTGAACTTCACGTAGAGGAACTGAGTCTCCTATTCCCTGTTTACTGTGGACTTCACTGCAGCGGTCAAGCAAGCAAATAAAACACATGTGCTCCACACACATACCAATTTCATGCAATTATCCAGTAAAATACTACATTGTGTGTGGATAGACCTATGTGTGTGTATGTTTATATACACAATAAAGACTATGTTGACTTGTCTACTAACAAACGTGTGAGGGTGTGCTATGTGGTTTTTATATAACAGCCAAGTGGCTTAATCATGTGTATGTTTTATATGAATATTTAATATATGAATATTTAATATATGAATATTTAATATATGAATATTTTTAATTAGGGAAAAAATAGACAGGAGAGTTGTGGCCCCTCAGGTCGTTCTGCTGGAGAAGACCTCATGAGCTTCTGACTTTATCTGTGTTCTTAGAGTGATAGCAGGTACTTTATGGTGATCATGGTTGATGGTTTCCATCTGAGGGTTTGAAAGCACCTCATGAACACTTAGCATTTAGCTTTGTGGTGTCCCCGAGAGGCAGGTGTTATCACACAACTCGCTGCTGTCTCCTCAGTGGGAACAGGCAGTTAATGTGTGCTCTGGTTGGACAATGATGCTCCTAGTTATAGAATCATAGAATGGTTTGGGTTGGAAGGGACAATGAAGGTCATCTAGTCCAACTCCCCTGCAGAGAGCAGGGACATCTTCAACTGATCAGGTTGCTCACTGCCCCATCCAACCTGACCTTGAATGTTTCCAGGGATTGGGCATATACCACCTCCCTGGGCAACCTGTTCCAGTGTTTCACCACCCTCAGCACAACAAAAAAAACCCATGCTATTATTTGGTCTAAACTTTTCCTCTTTTAGTTTAAAACCATTACCACTTGTCTTATTACTATAGGCCCTGCTAAATATTTTTCCCCATCTTTCTTATGAGTCCTTTTTAAGTATTGAAAAGCTGCCATAAGGTCTCCTAACAGTTTATTTTACCTTCTTGTGTGCTGAAGGAAAGGCCCAGGGCTTCAATTAATTCCTTCTTTCCCTAGAAATTACCAAGGCAAAAGGACACCTGTGTCTTCTACACAGATACTCCCATGGGACTGTCCTAAGTGGATTATACTTGAAAGGAGGCGTTGCATGGCCAAACATAGCAAGCTACCTAGGCATGTCCTAATGTGAAAGCACAGGTTTTCCACTCAGCCTTAAAGAGAGCTTTTGCTTATGTACTTTACTCTGTAAGGACACAAAGCCAACAGCAATAGGAGGAGTCAAGAACTGGGTTGCAGCCTTGCACTGAATGTTCCAGCCTGGCCACAGGCAGAAGGTCCTGCTCATCCAGGAGGACTTCCCACCTGGAAGCAGGATGGCACCATCAGGGCATTTTGTAAAGGGAGTAGTGAGGAACTCTTACTGTGAGCAAGAACAGATTTCTAACAGTCCTTCTTGGCTGTATAGATTTTTCTTTAGGAAACTTGGTACTGAAGCATTAGTGTAATGTATTCTATGACTTTAAGTTAGTTCATCCTTTTCTTACACTCGTTCAAAAAGAATTTAAGGTCTTAAACTGACCTGCAATTCTTGGCAGAGATGAGCAGGAGAGTCGTTTGTTTGCACACAATGCCAACAATGACTACATAAAGGAAAAATCATAATGTATTGCAACATCATCAATGGATATAAAATACACCACAACCAGAAACAGTTTTGCTGTCAGCTGTTCAGGTAAATTACCTGAATTATAACTATTAATTATAATAAATTAAACAGGTCATTAGGTTAACCTTAGAAAACTGAAATGAAGTTGTCTATATTTCTTGTGTCAAAGGCTTAAACCTCATTGATGGCTTTTGCATTGGATTCAAGGCCATAGGGAGACACAGGGAGAGAAGATGCAGTTGTCTGAAAGTTCCACAGGAAGGCAGAGCTTTTAAGCTACCTCAGGCAGTGCTTGGCTAAGTATTTAGCAGTCAATTTTAGCATATGAATAATCACCTTGACTCCAGACATCGGGTGGAAGCAGCTCCGCTCCCTGCTGCAAAACCAAACATACAAACCGAGGCAGCAGCCACAGCCACAGACATGCCCGGCTCCCACGACCCCACAGGGAGACAAATGCCCTTGAATGCTGCAAAGGGGCACAGGTGAACTTGGGATGGGAGGAAGGGCAGAAGCTGACCCTTCCTAGTAAAAAGGACCCCACGTGTCTGAACCCAAATTGCAGCCTTGTCGTGTAAATGTCTGTGCTGGCAGGATACAGAAGTAGGTTTATGTTCACAAAATTACTATTTATGTTATTATAACTATTTATAGATTTTCACAAAAATTTGTGAAACGTGCTCAATGGTCCTCAGTGAGGTGCAAAAAGATGTGACTTTGTGAAAATCCAAATTCAAAAATGCAGTGCAGATCAACCTGCTGAGCTGGGACAGGTTTGCAGGGGACAGGGACTTCCCTGTGCTGCTCCTCCAGGAGGAACAAGTTTAACTCAGACATCACCGTAAACTGACATCCCTGCTGGTGAACTGAAATGTTTTGAGCAAAGAAGGTGTTGAGTGGGGAAAGGCAAAGTCAATTCCATGCTGTGGTGCCACTCTTCCTTATCCAGGCTGGGGGTCAGTGTGAAATGGAGCTGATGCCTTTCAGCTGGACTGTGTTGTGTGGCTTAAAAGAAGGTCTTGAAAAATATTTGAGTGAGATTTTTTCTTAGGAAAAAAACATCTCTGTTCTTTTTGGATATCGCCAGTTTCTTGTTGTGAGAAGGAAAAAAAATGAGAAAAGTTGAAGACACTTTAGTGTTTTCAAAATAAAATTGCTTTTTAAGTATTCTTGGAATTTTCATGTAAAAATTAAGGGTTTTTTTCCAGAAAGTGCTATGTTCTAAGGAAATATTTAATTTTAGGTAAAACAAGATTTCTGTCAGTGAAGATTTTCTCCTGCTGCCCAGTTTTACAGTACCCAAAGATACTGTTGATCAATGAAAAATGAGACAGAATCTTCCCAAAACATTGTTGACATTTTTTGTTGATTTAGACGAGGTCAATACAGAACTTTGGTGATGGTAGAAGAGTCAGCTCTGGGCTGCTGTCACAGGAAAAAATTTACTCTGAATAGAGAGAAATCTGGAGCTGCAACAAGACACCTGGTCTTAGGACTGCTGGCCGCAAGCATGCCATGCTGTGCCATGCCACGCCAGTGCAGCGCTCTGCCTGGCCTCTGCCAACATGGCCAGTGCCCACTGAAGGCCACGACAGCTGAGCAGCACTTTTCTCCCTTGCACAATTCTCACCAGGCTGTGAGGAGCCACCAAGCCACTTTGGCATCATTTGCTGTAACTCTTAAGTCTGCCTCAAAACCCACTGTACAGCAGCACTTCAAAATAGAATCATTCATTATTAATTAGGTCACTATAATAAAAAAAATCCTATGGATGCATTCGTGATGCTAAATGAGCCGATTCCAAATAACGCAATTGTAATGAATTCCGAAGGAATAAATAATGACTGGGCCATTAACATAAAGTGCCAGCCACAGCTCTGCGCTGCCCGCCCACCTGGCACCACTTCCAAACCCAGCCAGCCAGCCGCCAGCCCAGACATGGGGTCCCTGGACACAGACTGGCATGGGGTTGGTGGGGTCTGTCCCTGCGGGGTTTTGGGATGTTTTAAGGGCTCCTGCTGGGCCTTGTAGTGGCATCAACCCCAGGACAGCCACCTCAGAGCCCCTTTGCAGGCAAGAAACAGAATAATGTGGAAGCATGCAGGAAGATATTTTTGCACCTCTTTCTCTAATATATAATCAGAGCTTTTGTTCCATGGCTTGCACAAGCAAATTAATTAGAAATTTATCTGACTAGAAGTTCAGTTCAGCGTGTGTTTAAGGCAGAGGCCATCCCTGTGCATGTATTTGCTCTCTTCATTATGGAACAATTATCTGTCCATTTACGAAATGCGATATTTCTTTCTATTTTAATAGATGTTCCTAATCATAAAAGATACCAGACTGCTTCTTATTGTAGCATACTTAAAAACCTCCAAGAGGAAAATATCATTTGTAACCCCCCTCCTTCTTCTACTCAGAGCATCACCCTGGGTGTTTGTGGGATGCCACGGGGCAGGCAGCCGCACCAACCTGCACCAGAAGCCACGTGGGCTAGCGGACAGCCAAGGCATCAGGAAAATAAGGTAAGGTGGAACCAGAGGGAGAGAGGTGCAAGGAAGGAAAGCAGTGATGGTGTGTTTCTGGGAAGGCAAGCTGTTTCCCGCAGGCTGCACGGCTGGTGCCCAGGCAGAGCAGTGTGGTGAGCACTGTGTCAGGAGGGACAAGTGGCTCTGGAGCACTGGGCAGAGCCCTCCATCGGTCTCACTGGGCACCCTGGCAACTATAATAAATCAGTAGAACAGGTAGTGGGCATGGCTATGGGACCTGTTTTGTCAGCGTCCCCTTCCCTCCCAGCAGCTGAGCAGACAGGCGCGTCAGGTGCTTGTGCCCCTCTTATGTCTGCTGCTAAAAAACCCAGCCAGGGAATGTCATTAGAAACAGCCACACCATCTGCCTTTTCCTCCCCTCCCCTTTAAATAAGGAAACACCTTGTCAAACACATCCCACTAAATATCCCTAACACCCTCCTGCGTGCTTCGCGCTCGGCGGTTCGCGGGATCGTGCACCATCTGGACCCTCACGTTACATCTCGGTGACAAGGCCCCGGCTTGGCCCCTCTGCGCACGCCATGGACACCAATGAGTCTGCGCGATGGCTGGCGGCAGGTCTGCGCTGCCCACATCAGTGTGTGGCAGCAGGAGGTCACAGAGTTAACCAAAAGCCATGAGTTCATGGAAAAAGAAAAAAGGTAGCACAGCAACTCCACTTTGTATTGTTAAATGTAGAGAATTAGCCAAGAAGGACCTAAACAGAGACATTTATTAACATGTAAATGGACTGAGCCAGCAATTAGCCAACAGTCAGCATAATTGAATAGAATATACTAATTAAGTGGCCATTTAATTATTCCCATTTGTTTAAGGTAAATATTTACTACAATCAAGGTTTTTCCATTGTCTTTCACATGGAAAACAGTTTCTGCATGGAGGTGCTGCCTGAAAGTTTCCCAAGAACTTTGAACAGGCAAGTTGCTTCCTCCTGTCCTTGTGGTACCAGTCGCTCACGCCGAGGGTGACCATGACTGAGAAGCATCACCCAGTCTCCTATGCTTGAGAGAGGTTCTCTGGACCCCACAGCCAGCATCTCCAGGCCCTGAGCCAAACAAGGTGGTAGCGGGCTGTGGGCTGGGGCTTGCCCTGTCTCTCTGGCCTCCTACTCACACCTCTGTAAACCCAGGTGCTGTCTCGGGCACAAGTGTATACATGCACACACACCCCCCCTGCTCAATGACCATACAGATGAGTCTTTGTTCTTGGTGATTACTGTGCAGACAACACACTCACCCGGCTGCGCTGAGACACTGCGTACGAACCAAGCGATGTGCTGATAAGTGAAATAGTGTTGAGAAGAGCCTTAGGAGACAGAAGAACATTATTTTAAATTATCTTGAACATAAAAAACAAAGTGAGGATTTGGCAACCTTACAGCAAAAACCTCAAAACCAGTTATTCCTTTTAAATAAAAACAAAAATGAGAAACAGTAACTATTAGAAATCCCACCTGGTGCTTTCTCTGTGTTAATGATGCTTCTTAAATTGCATGTGGGTAAATGGTAATTTTGTCTCACACCATTAAAAACTAATGGAACCCTTGATGATAAGAAATGCCATAGCTAGCTTGTTGGAAAACGTTTAATTAATAAAGTAATAAAATTATTGTAAACTAGTGCAGTTTCACAGAGGATTCAAAGGGATATAAAACAGATAAAACATCCTTGAGAGTTGGTACAAGAAATAAACGCTTCTCTACATAAAGCGGCATTATAAAGTTAAGCTGGTCTGTGTTACACAGGATTAACACGAGCTATGGTGAATATAAAGGTATTTGGATGAGCTTTTCATGGAATTGGTGAGAAAACCTCAGGAGTGCAGGTAGGTGTATTGTCACAGGAGTAGAAAGCCAGCACACTTTCCCCTCCGCTGGTTTGAGGCCACAGCCCTCTGAGTCCTGTGGCTATTTTGTTTTGTTATCACTATTAGGAGCCCATCCCAGAGCCTCCAGAGACTGTGAGAATATCTCCACTACCCTGAGAGAGTTTGGGGTGAGGCACCATCCAACTCTGCTGCTACTGCCTTTTTGCTGTGTAGTTTTTGTGAAGCAAGTGGCTGGGGGAGAGCAGAAGGGAGGGGTCGACCACTTCCCCCGGATCACCCTGGGGCTGGGCGGCCGCTGTGCAGCTCTGGGCGGCTGGCCAGCTGGTGGCACAGGCAGTGGTCCTGTCACAGCTGTAGGACCAAGCAGTTGCGTGTTCGCAGCCCCATGCACATGTGGCATCCCAGCCACTCTATGGGTAAAACAAAAAATGGCTGGAGAGGGGCAAGCATGGGGAAAAATAATTCCAGCAAGGAAGGCTGGATATGCCTGCCTTATCTGGCTGCCAACCCCAGTCTGTGCTTCATGTTCTCCTGGGGATGTTTCTTTGCAAGCTTTGGGGATTAGTGTCCCATAACTGTGAGACTGCACAGAGGCTTTCTGCACTGCACAATCTGCAGCAAGTGCCAGTGGTGTGTGTACAGGACACCTGTGCACAGGAGCCTGTTAAGACTCCATTACACACACCTCTTAAATATTTGCAGGCATTTAGATTCAGGATGGCTCTAATCTGCCACTTGCCTGAACTTTCACTTAGTCTGGTGCCCAGTCAGCACAGCTGGCTAACAAGCACTGTCAGCTCTTTCTTCAGGTCTGGTCAGTCCATGATGATGGGAATACTGGAGAAAGCAACAGAGAGGAGAAGGGCATGGAACAGTATGTCCCCAATCTCATAATGTCATGAGAGACGGTTGCAGCCCCTGTCACTCAGCAGCCCCTGTGCAAGCCAGCTTTGATGGGGAAGTCTTGCCAAGTGATGCCAGCACTCCGTGATGTACCACAGAGAGGCCTGGAAAGATTTGGGACCAAAATTGGCTGATATTTTTCCAAACTTCCAATTACATTTTTCTATAAGGTCCTAGAAGTGTTTCTGTAGTGGGTTGGCATGCCTTCTGTCCTCCTGCATCAGGGTAGTTGGCGCTTGTACTGGGAAACAAAAGAACGTTCCACTGTGCTCCCAGAGTGAATGGTTTCTTGAACCAGGGCTTCATACAAACCCCACCACAGCCACAGTCTCTGTCTTTCATGGAATGGAAAGAAATTATATTGCACTATATATAACTTTTACATTGTTTCACGAAAAATGTTAACACTTTTGTTCATTAGTCTCTTATGGCTTGATTGTAAGGAGATACCTTAGTGTAATTCTGTTCTCCTCACCAAGTCACTGCAGATGTTGCTGTGTCCACCGATTCAAAGACAACTTCTGTTTGCAACATCATCTACTTATAATTTGAGTGCCTTTAGTTTCCTCTAGAATGTCCGCCTCGATCATTACAAGCCATCCTGCTTGACCTCTTTTAAAAAATACATCAGCATAAATAACACTGCCTACAGTAACAGTTCCTGAGTACTTTTTGGCAGGAGCAAGCTATGAGATGATTGTGCCCCTTGGCACTGCTCCTATTTGATGTTACTTCCATAACCACAAGCCATAGCTATTGATGGGCATAGAGAGAATCTGGCTGACACAGAGGGGGCAGAAAGTTTCTGTTTCACAGAGCCACCACCCCAGACTGAAGAGCATCCACCAGTGACCAATCACGAGTTAGCATCTGGTTTGATCAGCTCCCAGGTGCGACACATCAAGGGGTTGTCTTTCTCATTTTGGCCTTGGCGTGTGGGCAGACCGGCAATGTGAGACCTTTTTCCCACCCAAAGCACCAGCTGCCTCTGGGGAGAAAAAAACTGTGGCTCCCCTTTTAGACAGAATTTTTTAAAGTATCTTCAAAAATACGGGCACAGGGAGAAGGTTACTGCTCTTTACCGAGGCAGTGTGAAAATGTTTATGAGGCTCCTTAGTCAATCCTCGCTGGAAATAACAGCAATGAGATTTTAAACTCCTTGGTGTATGAGGAATGAAAACATGAGTGGGAGATCAGTAAAAGACTGCTGTGGTCGGTGCTGGGATATTTGTACCTTGGCAAACTGTAGTTGCTCTTGATTTAGTCACAGTTTCCCCAGCTGATGTTCTACAACCCCAGTAGAATATTGAGTATTCACAGCTCTGAAAGTAAAGGCAGGGCTGGAAGTTGATGCTGCACTCACCAGCAGAGGTTCAAGAGGAGCCTCCCTCCTTCAAGAAGATGCTGCTTGTCCCAGGACTGCACATCTGCAGGGACAGTGCAAGAACCGAGATTTAATCTTTCATTTTTTCCCATACGTCATAAGCATGTCATGAGATGATGACAAAACAATAACTTTTTGGTGGATGCATGAAACTTTTGCTTTTAGCAGCTCTGTTTTTAGAATATTATTATTGAACACCCCCTTACCTTAATCACTTTAAGATTTCTATAATATCTAGGAGCTTACTGTATCTTCCCTTGATATGAACGTTCCCCATGCAGGAAGATGAAGCAGGCCAGAGCTAGAAACAGTCAGATAGGTACATAGAAATTATAACAAAAATTACTGAAATTACTGCAATGATTTTAAGGTACAGCCATTGTACCACAAGCAAGAAAAACAGGTGACATTGTATTTAGTCTGCACAATAACTGAGTCACTTCACCCAGGCTCGTTTTCGCAAATATTTAAATGAAGTAAGTGTGGTATTTGTGGGAAAAACGAAAGGGTGTACTGTGAGTAAAGGGAAAAATATTTGTCAGTTTGCCAGGGAGAAGCACGATTAAGAGCTGAATGTTAATAAAGCATTTGGGTGACACGGCTGTCTCACCACGCGGTGCTGGCGCCTGGCTCAGGTAAAAGCAGAGGGCTTTAGCTCAACAACGCACTCCTGTCTGTCAACGTTGGGGTGTTGTTTTTTTTTTCAAATGACATGTTTTCTTTTGGCAGATGGGGAACAAGTCTTGAAGAATAAATTTTTGGAGGCAGACAAACTGGCTGCCTGGAAATATATGTGTTTAGGAACCTGTCGGGTGGCTGGGAGTGTCAGCAGCACCCCAGCTGAGCTCCACATCTCACCTGCTCCAGTCTCCCCATGGACTCCACAAATCCCCAGCCAGCCACTGCCAGGCCAAAACCAAAATGACAACTCTGATACAAGATTTGCTCTGGATATTGCTGATATTGCTTTGTGCCTGAATTATAAAACTTCCCCGTTGGCTATTTCTCCAGCCAGGGGATTTTACCCAGATGAATGTGCTTGCCTTCCTCCCACCAGCTGCCAAAATCCAACTTATCTGTAAGTGGAAATAACGCTGTGGCCTCTGGTCAATTGGAGACACAATGCTCTTTACAAGAGGAGGTGAAATAAAACTGTTCCCTGTGTTAACAGCTGAAAAAGCCAACGTGCTAAGAGGTTGAGTGATTTGCCAGGCATGAAGGGTGGTGCCTGGCTCTCAGGAGCCCTGGTTTCTTGGTGATAGGGGCTGTGCAGGGCAGGTGGGCAGACGCGTAGGACACCAGAGACCACAAACATTGCTGCCAACCTCAGATCCCTGTCTTCCCTGTTCGCATCCCTATCAGAGCAGCTGGTGGGGGAAACCACCCGCAACCCACCTAACCCCAGACCAGGTCTAAGCAAAGTTTCACTAGGGAAAACAAAACAAAGAGTTCTTCAAAAGTCCACACCCCTCGCCGGCCCCCAGATTAGGAACTGAAAGTGGGCCTGAGTTTTTTGAGCCAGCATCAGAAATAGGTGGCAGATTTAAAGATTTTATAATGTGTCAGCAGTGCCTAAATGTTGGAGGTAAGCAAAGGAAGAGGTAGACTGAGCCAAAATCCAGATGCCTTGAAGTCCATAGCAGTGCACATGTCCAGTACTGCCTCTTGTCTGCCTCAGGACATTTAGGCCTATTTGCTTAACTGGCAGAAATCAACATCATTTAAGAGTATTTCAAGATGCCCAAATCAGAGCCTAGGTATCTACATAGTCCATCAATGTAGGTAGTACAGTATATGTTACTACAGCAGAATAGTTAATCGCTAGGAATGTAACATTTACTGCCACACTATTAGAGGAACGTGCTAGAAATGAAGTAGCGATGTATATGCAGGTAGGTAATAAATAAGGCATAGTAAAGGCACTTTCAAAAATACACTGTGTTGTTCTCCAGTTTCATGGGGTCGGTAAAACTGGTAGCAGCTCCCTAGCAGTGGCTTCATCTCCACACTCACAGTGTGTGTTCTTAACACCTTCCTTCACTGCAAAACTGAAGTATTTAACCCAAAACATACAAACAAATCTGTTATTCTCTTCCTTTATTAACCTTCCGGGTCCTCTGAAATCTCACATGAGGAGATAGATCTTCCCTTTTTCTTTGTCTAAAACAAGAGTTTTAAACTTTGTATACAAATAGTCATGTGTGAACATGTAAACCTATCCGTGTAATCAGACACATTCTTCCTCTCTCTGTATATATATATACACAAAGATGTATATCCACAGATATAAAGGCATGTGTGCATATGTGTGTGTACAAAGAGAGAGAAAAAGACTCTTAGAAAATGAAAGACAAATGTTAGAGAACGATATTCCCAAGCCTTCAAATCCCTAATCATGAGTTTGATGCAATATTTGCCCTAATGGGAAAGGATAACTGGCACTATTCCAAAGCAAACCTCGAAGAAAGGAGCAATAAAAAAGGAAAATGCTAGCTTGGCAGTTAAAGAAAGAGGAGCCGAAGCGAGAACTGCTGTCGGAGATAATAAAGAATTAACCACAAACCTCTTTTCTATTAAGCACAAAAAAGGATATTAAAATAACATGTCCCCCTCCCTAAATGTTTCAAGGCTTGTGTCATGCTTTGCTTGTGTAGCTTCCCTGGGACGTTCTGAGCCACAGGGCTTCAGCCCCGTGCAACCCACCTCCCCAGCCTCCCCTCTCGTGCAAGGAAGGCTGCTCCACACCAACACTCAGCCAACTCAGCCACAGTCACGCTCTTATATTTTTTTTAATTTACACAGTATGTTCCAGATCTTGCCCTTTACAGGGAGAGGGAACGTGGTCATAGACCATGACCATGGGGACCTTCAGGAGCTGTCTGTGATAGACCAGCTCTCATGCGCTCCCTCTCCCCTTCTCTCCCCTTGAGAGCCTACACATTGCAAAGCCTGCTGTATGATGCAGTTTGCTCTGTTATCCATACCATCCATAATCACAATAACTTCTGTTAGTCATGCACTAAGTCTTAATGCTCTGTTTTCTGGCTATAGACGCAAATATCAGAGCTTCTACCTTCACATTGTTACTATGATTTTTACATTCAGGGTATTTTCTCACTTTAAAAATTGCATGTGATACATTACACAAAAAGTGCCATGGACTTGGGAAAAAAAATTGGTGTAAAGAATTGAATCAACAGCTGCTAGATATAGAAAAGATAAAAACAGAAGGGAAGCTGAGTCAGGAGACGGTTTTCCACACTTGGGAATGTATGGGGACATCCCATGTTATCAATAAATGGAGGTGCTGTTGTCTACTGAGGTTGGGTTGACTGATGTTATCAGTGCTGCAGGAGAAGTGGGGCTGACTCCTAGTGCATGTGTGCCTCAGAACCACATGTGTCCTCATGCAGCGCTCCACAGCCAGGGATGCACCGAGGGCCCCAATTTAGCACCATTGCTGTCTGGTCTCATGATATGCAAGGTTTTGGTAAATGGGGTTTTGACTGTTTCATGAGTAGCAACCCATTTTAACAGCAAGATTGAACATAAACTTCCCTTGAAATTTCCATCTCCACTAAATACCAAATTTTTCTATGGCAGTTTCAAATTTGCAAAAGAAGTGGTACTTGTTGCACTATAGACTCAGCAGGCTGAAGTTACCACTTTGTATCAAGTCAAAGAAACCCGCAATAATCTAATATTTCAAGACAATTATGACCAAAATTTTGTCCATTAGCACATAGGGAGACATTAATCACATTGAGTAATGAAATGTAACAACTCCTTTGGGTACTTTCTTATTATCTGAGTCTTTAATACGTAGTTTTACAAGAGCTAGACTGTAGCAGATCTGACAGGATTTTGTAGAGCCAGTACTCGTGCTCTAGGAGTGCCCCAAACCCAAAATGACGTGAGCTAAAAAGATGAAGATGCAGTAAGCAATTACTGAGTTTATCATTAATGTTAAACAAAGTCCATCTGCCAGTAAGAGCTTATTTAAAAAAAACAATGTGTATGTTGCATTGATTTTAGCCACTCAGAGGATGAAGCTTTTGGAGGAAGGGGTAAACCCACTGGTACAAAACATTTTTTAACATAAATGTCTTGGTCTTTTAGACTTCTAAAACTCTCTGCAAAGAAGAACTCAGGAAATTACTAATGTAATCTATCTTTCAGAGACGAAAATCAAAACTCCCTCCTGAGCTATGTCAGTGCAAAAAAAAAAAAGCAGAGTTAAACAACAGCTGCTTTTATCTGAGTGACTGAATTTAAAAATACTTAACCAGACTTGTACCAACTATTACATGGTTTAAAAAATTATGCTCTGTATGCCAGGGCAGTCTAGGTTAATTTCTAAGCTGAGCTTAAAAAGAAATAGATCAATAAAGTTGTAGGTGGAGAGGTTTGAAAAAGAACTGCTGGAAATGGTAAGCCAAGATCTTCAGAACAACTTGTCTCTGTCTGAGGTACGGGCAAGCTGGTTTTCGGATCAGTCACCTACAACTGTGGTGTCATGAAGTGGAAAAATACCACCAAGAGTCATTTTTAGCAAAGAACATCAACAGCTCCTCTCACATTCGCATCCAGTGAAACTCCTTTCCAGTTAGATTCATTGCCAAATTATAAATTCTTATTTGATTTATCAATCACAATTTTATGTTGTTAATTCATATGTTCATTAGACAAATCTGTCCCTCCAAGGTAATCACTTAAGGTACTGCTGGCATGTGAACATGCACAAATGGATAATTCTTAATGACCTTCCAAGCTGACATATTTTTGGCATCCGTTTTTTGTATCCTAATTTCAAGCTGCCTCTCCAGTGTTATCATAGGGCTGACTTCACTTAGGAAGGAGTACTTACAATTGGAGGTCGCTATTAAGATTGCTCCTATCAGATATCATCAGAACAAGGAACAATTAAAATTATCTCCTTGGATGAAACTCCTGGGTTTCTACCTGGGGAGACTGGTAAGCAGTCCTCTATTTTAGCTGCCTTGTAAAGAGAAGAAAATGTTAACATCATACAATTTGACTGGCTTTGTGACTTTTTTACTGCTTCCACAGTAAAAAATTTTTGGCCTGCAGATGCTTGGTTGCCCTCCTACAAGGCCAGGCCAGTATTGTTATCACAGATCTTCTACTGCAGGCCAGTGTGTTACAGGTGAGTCAAAGACAAAGGTAGATATGACGTAGCAGTCTGTTGCAGGTGTCCAATGGAGGAACCCACTCTCCTTCAACCCATGAAGGGATCTGTCACTAGCTGTTAATGCCTGGGTTGCAATATTGCAGCAGGATTAGGTGAACCATCTGAAAATGTAGGAATGTTTTCCATGCTCTCAGTCTGATAGATGGGATTTGCCCAGATATATGACCATTTTTCACAGTGATACCCAGACTCCACGAAACCAGCTCTCCGCACGCGAGCATTACCCATTCTGGAGCTGCATGGGGTCTCCATTCATAGCTCATCCAGCACCATGCAAAGAGGGAAAAAAAAGTAGTGTCTTAAACGTGAAGTTTCCAGGGCTGCCAGCATTCTCATGGTGCTTCCCAGAGCAGATCTGAGCAAGGAAAGAGCAGTTTCTTGCACTTTCTAGAGGCTGAAAGAAGTGGGAGGAAGAAATGTGGGGGAAAATCTGGGGTAGACACAGTGCTGCTGTGTGCCGAGGTCTGGCAATTGACTTCTATGGGTTGGGTGGCTGGCTGGGAAGAGAGAAAGAATGGGAGAATAGGAGACAGAAGGACCCTTTCCCCAATGGATGGTCCATGAGACTGGCCCAGCCTCTCAAGAAGTTGTTGGGGCAAGAGGCAGTGGGTCGCAGAAAGGCTGGCAGGAGCGTGCGTGCAACGTGCGTCCCCTGCACACAGCAAGATGCGGGCAGCGCCCAACTGCCTCCAAAAAGTTGAAGAAAAGAGTTTGCATCCCTTCCTCAAAAGCACAGCTCGGGTTGCAAATCCAAATGTATGGACAAAATGTAAATGCATTGTGACAAGCTGTACAGAGAATCAAAACAAGGAACAAGGAGCGTATGTTTCTTTTAGAGAAATGTCCTTTATCTCG
The DNA here is from genome assembly GCA_033556795.1 of Tapera naevia. Lineage (NCBI taxonomy): Eukaryota > Metazoa > Chordata > Aves > Cuculiformes > Neomorphidae > Tapera > Tapera naevia. The sequence continues at coordinate 406,050 of JAUMJJ010000069.1, read as the reverse complement.
CAGGCAGAACGAAGCGTGTGGCATTCAAATGTTAAGATTTTTACACACTTTCATGAAATACTAAAGAGAAACAAAAAAAAATAAAAAAATAAAAAAAAAAACCAACAAGAAAATAACCCAAGTCCGTGTCACTTCTCAGCTAGTTTGGTTATTGCTGCTCCTGAGTACTGTAACATATGCACTTTCCCTTTTGAAAATGTATCAAAGTTGTTATTTTGGGGGTGGGATAAACTCTTACCCATGCATATCTTATGTTTTGAAGCCAAGAATGCTTAAGAACCTGCTCTGGATCCGCACATCAGATGCATAAGTGATTAGTGACAAGTGACACAGAAACAGAGAATGTGCTGTGTTACGATGAATAATAAACACGCGCAATTTATGCAGGCAGAGCGAGCGGGGAGATGGCATCCTGCACTTTTTCCACATAAATAATGTGAATCTCTTGGCAATGGAGCCAGGCCGACTGGGGAGTTTCTCCAGTCCTCCAGCCTTGCAAGCCAGCGGGGAACAAAGTGGGGATCAGTAAGGAGGGGGTCACCCACAAACAGAGTCACTTCTGGTTTCCTGTGGGTCATTATGGAATGGACTGAGAGCAATTAATTGTCTCTGAACTAGTATCAACACAGAAAAAGAATTCACAGTGGGCAAAATTTTTCATTCTCTGGGAGCAAGGAGATTTCAGGTAAAAACAAACAATTCACTAAAAAATATTTGTGTTGTTTTCCGCTTCCTGAGTCTCTGGAGAGCAGTGCTCATTGTAAAAAAAAACCGAAATGCCTTGCAATAGGATTGGTGGCACCTATCTGTAAAAGCAAATTATAATTCATTTTTGAATGAACAAACTCATTTTTAGATAAAGATTCCACAAGCAAGGTGGACACCTGCTCCCGGGGGATGTTGGCAGGGCTGAGACTGAGCTGACAGCAGGGTTTCCTGAAGGGCCGTGATGTACCTGGCAGGCACCTCACCACTGTTGTCTTTTCCATTAGCAAAACTACATATAACTCCTTAAAAAACAACAAATGCCAAAGCCAGCCAAACAGTTGTCCTTAGCCCAGCTCTTATGTTTTTTCCTGTTGGTGTGCCTGGTCACACACAAACATCAGAGCTGTGGGATAATGCACACACATCCTCCCTCGGCCAAGCATCCCTCAGTCTCAGACTCAGATGGGAGGGAGAGTCCAGGGCTGCCCATGGAGGCTTCTGCCACATCCTCACTTTCCTGCCTGCTTTCCTTTGCCCCATACTGCCACCCCACAAATGAGCCATCCTTCCAGAGACAAGAGAATTTTTTTTAAAAATAAATTAAAAAAATATACCAAATGCACCTGCTACTTAACTCTGCACATTTTTTCCTGTCTGTCCTGGCCTGCCAACTCCAAGCAAGCTTTCCTCTTTCATTTTTACACTCTCTCTACACTTCCAGAGATGTACGCACTTGGATAAAAGTAGAACTGAGAAGGGAAAATGCATATTCTGTTAAATGAAAAAAAAAAAGTTGAAAAAAGTGTCTAAAAGATGGATGCATAAAGAAATCATACCCATACTTTAACTCTGGGTCTGAGTTATATAAACTGAATGGTGGTAATTACTAAGCTCCTCCAGATTAATAAACAATTACCATAGTAACTACACCATCATATGAAACCTATGCTCATGAATTTTTAAAGCATAAATGGAAATACACTCTGGTTGAAAAAGTCTCCTATTTATTTTGTTCTTGGAAGACTAAGGAGACAGATCCATTAAAGGATCCCGTCGAGTTATTTCTTCCTCTGCTGGTTCCTGCAGCCACACTTCGGACAAGTGCCATATATTATGTACTAACTAGGAAAGTCCATTATGCGTGCGAGGCCGTGGGCTGGTGAGGAGCGGGGCCAGCCTTGCACCCCACTCCCCTGGCAGCCCATGTGCTCTCGTGCCTTGTTTCCCCAGAGGGCTCTAGGCAACGTGATTTGCCAGAATGGAAAGGGCTGCCTAGCACAGAAAGTTGTCCCTGTTTAATCAACGGGCTCTTCTTATTTTTTATGGATAATGTGTGAGAAAAGATTTCAGGTTGGTGTTGCATGGCCACACATGAGAAAGGCATCACCATCAGATATTTGGCAAGCAGACTACCACGAGACAATGCACACATCCACCTCTAGCCTTCCAGAGCATGGTGTGATGGAGGCATATTTCCAGCATATCCACCAGCGTTCTGCTGGGCTTTTTTTTCCATAAGTGGAAAAAAAAACATGTGTGAGCTGCTTTCATGCCAGCACCTTGCATCTGGGGCCACGCTACAGCCAGGCACTGGGAAAAGGCTTCACTGCAGGCCCTGCAGGGTTTGACCCCACTGTGATGGAAGCAGTGAGGATGGGGAAATGCTATAGGAAGAGCAACACTAACGCGTGCAGGGGCTCCTGTTATGTGCAGGTCAGTGACATCGCCGCAGCTGTTGCCACCCAGCAGGAAAAGTGTCTTAGTTTGGTCTTTCCCCCCTGAAGCCCAAGCAGAGCAGCCCAAAAGCACTGCCCTGTTCTGCTCTTACCTCTGAACCATTCCTGCCAACACATGCCCAAACGTGCCCTTACATGCTCACATGACGCATCAGTGATTAAACACCATCTATGAGATGCACTTGAGGTAATTTAAAAAAAAAAAAGGCTTTCTCCTCCACCAATGCCAACTCCCGTATTTTACTATCATAGGCAAAAATTTTATTTGAAAGCTGCACCTTATTTCAAAGCTAAGTCTGGCTTTACTGCACTTTGCAATTTGCTTGTAACATCCAAAAAGAAACATATCAAAATGCCAAATAACAAGATTATATATCAACCTGTTGATAATTCTGACAGGAAAGCTGAAAATCAGCACTGAGTTCAAAAATACTGTTCAGCATTTGCACTGATAGTCTAGAACATGAGGTAAGACCTCCACGCTTCAAGTTTGAGCTTACTTTTGATAATTTTGATGAGCTGAAATAATATCCCTCTTTTGCAAGAAAGTATTTCTTCAGACAATCTGAGAGTTAGGAAAGACATTAAATCCTTGTGGATTGAAGGTAGAAAAATAAATTGTATGTATTTTAGACTTTGAATGATCTTCCTATAGCAATTTTCGGGGAAAAAAAACCTATGAAGAATTCTGCAATTTTAATCTCCTCAGTAGCTTCCCATTACTAAACAAGCAGAACACCACAGTACAAATGTGGATGTTACATGTCATCTTGATCTGCTGTTTTTTTCTTTCATTAAAGCTTTAATGCAGCAATTATGGCTACGTTGCCCTATAAAAAAAGGAAAAGGCAGTTTACTTTAAAAAGTGAAATTGCATAGCCTACTATTTAATTATACACAAATGTAAATGGCCTATTTTTCCATAACTGGTTATTACAGCACTGTTTTACTTTCTGAGTTTTCACAATCTCTAAAACCTACAACGCTTCCTGCTATATAATTGTTTTGCTACATTATTGTTTTCATCTTATTTTTTCTTTTAATGTGAGTGCAGCGGGATAAATCTTGGTTTTAAGCCAGCCAGTACTTCATCTACTTAAGCTTTTATAGATGAAGATTGCTGTAATTATCAGAATACCCGCTTATTTCTGAAGTATTATCTTGGCAACCTGCTGGCATTTACAACCAATTAACAAGCTTTGCCCATTAGTTGCATAAGGGGTATCACAGAGTAAAGCCATTGTGTGCTAATTTTCTATTTTAGATAATCAGTTTGGACATCCAAAATGGAAAGGGGAAGAAAAGAAAGGTTTGACACCCAGTGGCAGACATGTAAAAATGACTACATGCCTCGCAGAGACAAAGGTATCCAGCGACTGCATGATTGCTTCACTGTCGTCACCACTGGGTTTTAAGTATTTATTCCCTTTGTCTCTTTTGGAAGAGAAAATAGAAAGTACAGCTTCGGCAAAGTAATCATGTCCTCTTTTTATTTTTTAAACAGACTGGCTTCTCCCTCTGTCCTCTCAGGCTTGTAATTTCACCAAATTGTACAACTGTTAAACACGATTTAAAAAAAAAAAAAAAAAAGAAGAAAAGAAAAGAAGAGAAAGAGAGTGAGAGAAAGAGAGAAAGAAACCTGGCCATAGTAGAAATGACAGCTTCCCAGCTTCCTCCTCCTAATCACGGGGGCCAAGCAGAGCCCGCGTGCTGAAGGCAGCCCTCTCGCTTGCCTTGCCAGCACCGCGCTTGGTTAAAGTCATGTGTCAGCTGGGGCTTTAACCAGGCGCCGCGATGAGCGAATGGGCTGCCGGCTGCAGCGCTGCGCACCAGCCCTGCCATCTCCTCCCTGCCCCGGAGGGTCTGGGGCAGGGGGACCCCGAGATGATGCTGGTTTGGCAGTAATGTTGGGCATTCTCTCTGGGGAGAGGGGAACAAAAACTATGAGAGTTTGAGGGGTGTTTTTTTTTTTAAGCACAAAATTTTGGTTAAGGTACTGTTTGCTGTCCCTGTTGCACGGCGCAGAGCAGGAAAGATGCACCACTACATGGGTGCCCTGAGCAGGAGAAAGCTTTTGCCTGTGGCTATCGTGATGAGTACTCACAGCATTCTCCAAAGTGCTCTGCCCCACCAGACCCATCTCCAGAGTTGCCCCATGAGTACCCCAGCCCCGCTTTGCTGCCCTGTCCACGTAGCGTTTAGTCGCATCCTGCCTTGAGCAGAGGCACCATACCCCAAAGCCAACACAAAAAGGATGCAGGCACAGCCTGCTCCAACATCCCAAATCAGCCCTGCTCTGCTCCTGCCTCCTCCTTCCCACCTCATCCCTGTTGTTGAACCAGCACCAGGCACGGGGCTTGGTTTTCCTCAGTCTCCCACTGACCCTGGACCATGAGCTTGGCCTTTCTCTGTGGCTCCATCCCACCCTGCCCACAGCAGTCAGGACCATAAGGGTACTTCTGCACCAAGTCTCAAACCTCACTGTGCAGCAATGGGCAAAACAAGGCTCTGATCCTGCCCAGGGAGCCTCAAGGTAAATAACACCGATGAAATGATTATGCTGGAGGCAGCAGGGCTTGCCCATTTAATTGTATATAAAATTAGATGTTAGACCTGGTATAGATGCCTGCGTTTTGTAATAAGTATAGAAACTAATCAGTTTAAAGATGAGCGCAGTCCTTAAAGCATGGTTAGATCCCATTTACTCCATTGAACAGAACGGGTGGATGGTTCATGTTGTAAAATGGTTTTATAAAACGTAGCGAACTGTACAATGACGTGTTTTATTTTCCTCCTGTGGTTTAGATTCATATTTCGCTTTAGCATAAGTTAAACAAAATTAAGACTATGATTATGTTAAGAGGATGCAGCCAGTAAAGTAAAGATAGGAAATGTTGAACTCCTCGAAGTCATAAAGAATTATCAACTGTGCAATTAGTAAAGTCTGAACATATACGCTGAAGTCTATTAAGTCATAAATGAATGAGAAAAATGTTGTGCTTGGCAATTTGGTTTGTGTATTTGTCTTAATTATTTTAAATTAATTGCTATTGGCTACAATCATTAGAAAATTTAAGGTTTAAGTAAGATACAGCATAAACCTCTCCTATAAAATGAATCTAGTTATATAACCAAACCTTTTTTTTATTATTTAAATTATTGAAAAGGAAGAAGTAAGAAGGGTTGATGAGCAGAGCGCTGGGGATGCCTCTGAGCTCCTCACGCCTGTCTCCTGGATTGCTGCTCCAGGTTTGAGCACACCGAAGCCACTCCACTGCCAGCAGTGAGCGGAGATCCTCCAAGTAGCGCTCTCTGCCACCAACTCCAGCAGTATGAATGCTCACAGAGGTCCCTTTTTTGGTCACCTCTGGACAGTTTCCCTCCAAGATCCGTCCTGGCTGCACAGCTGCTCACAACCCATGCAGCAGGGCAGCATGCCACCAGCCCAGGCACCATCAGCACTGGGCTGTTGACATCTCTCTTCTAATCTCAAAGATTATTTTTGAAATTAAGAAAAAAAAAAAAAAAGGAAGAAGTGGATTTCCCCCAGTGCTTCACTCCTGAAGACCCTTGAGAGATGTTTTTCTCAGGATAAAGGGAAATGTTTTTGTGAGTGGCCCTTACCTGCTACAAGTCTTCTGGACACCATACCAGTGTTCTAGTTCACCTGGAGCCAGCTAAGAGGCTTTGCATACCCAGTCTCTGCGGGCAGCAGGGGGCAAAACTCTACAGATGTGCCTCATATCCCACTGAAGAAGCTGGTATGGGGCACTGCAGCACAGATCCTGGTACCAAATGGCTGGTGCACACTGCAGCAGGGCTCAGGTGGGGCAATGCTGCTGCCTGTGGTCAGGCAATGCACTGTCTTCTTGTGATGCTTTCAAAATGCTACAACTATTTAAGGGTATGAAGTGAATGAGGCAATAAGGTCTCATCTGAAAACAAGCAGTTCAGAAAAGCCAATATGGGTTTTTTTCTGATGTTTTGTAAATTCAGAGAATCATAGAATTATTGAATGATTTGGGTTGGAAGGACCCTTAAGTTCCAGCCCCCCTGCCATGGGCACGGACATTTTCCACTGGATCAGTTTGCTCAAAGTCTCTTCCAACTTGGTCTTGAACACCTCCATGGAATTAAAATTTCAATTTCTTGTTCTGAAATGTGATTTGGAGATCATTTGTCACCACAGCTCGTTTCCTATACAGAATAAAGATGGTTAAATCCAGAAGACAGATAGCAGAAGGTATGACCTTTTCCCCAGGCTTCCATTCAAGAAAACTGTATTTTAGGATATTTTTTTTAAAGTCTCATCTGGGCCACCAAGCTGAAAATGCAGTTGTTTGCCCAATTCTTATTAAGCCATTTCCAGACAAGACTAGGGTGTCCAAATAGACTTAGCCAGAAGATGATGGAAGCAACTGTAAATAAGGTGAGTGGAGAAATTGTTACCAGGGAAATGAAATGGTGAGAAAAAAAAATTCCCATTAGATGTTCTGCATCTGCAAGGGAGGAGACACGTTCCTCCAGGACTCTAATCTCCATCACTAATATTATTATTCAAAATTTACGTGCCACCCTAAATTTGCATGACACTTTGCAGAGATAAAAGATGCTCTCTCTGCACTGAAGATCTTACAGCCTATGTCAGACAGACAAAGAAAGTGAAGTTAGCAGAAGGAAGACATGAGGAAGATTAAGCAACTGATCTAATGTTGGTGACCCAGAAGCATTTTTAAATTGTAACAGAGGACGGGACTAGGGTTGAGCGAAGCTTGCGACATCGGGGCCCATTTTGTTTTAAGTAGCCAGTCAACTACCTTTCAAACTCACCGTGGTTGCATGGACCTTTTTCCCCGCAGATTTGACCCAAATAAAGAAATCAATAGCAACCTGTAACCCCTAGGAAAACATATTTTTTTATCTTATCTAAGGAAAAGGAAAGTTGGGCTGCCACAGTTCAGCCATGTGTTTTCCCAGGCTGCGCAAGTTGGAGAAAGACCAGTACACTGCACCACTGAGCTCAAAATAGAAAGAAGAGTTGCTCAGTCCCTCAGCTTGGGTTATTATTTTTATCATTTTGCTTAGTTCCCTCACTTCATTTTAATTTCTGGCAGTGCAGCTGTAGAGTCCTGATGAATTCAGCCTTCACTGCCAGACACGCATGGCTTGGGCGGCTCTGGCTGCAGAGAAACAAAGCAGCAAGGGTGGAGAAATGGAAATACTCAGCACAACTCTACCTTCCTGGACCATAAGGCAAGCTCCTATGTGGCAAAGTATAGGGCATACACTTCTGCAGAAATGATGCTAAAAGCCCCTCTTATGGCGTATAACACCCTTTCTATAAAGTCTGTAAAATAATTTAATGTATTTTAGTGTAGACATTTTTAACATCCTGGGTAACCAACACAAGACCAGTCATAAGCTGCTGTAGGACAAAGCCTCTCTGCTACCTTTCCCCATGGGCACAAAAGGGACCCAGCAGCCCCACCAGAAGCCAAGTCTGGTCTGCAGTTCTCCTTTCAACAGTGCCACAGGGCCTGTCCCCAAACACCCAAGGTGAGGGGGAACTGTGCAGGTGGCAGCACCAAGGGCAAGGCCATTGGGCTTGGGGACACCAAGAGGGAGACAAAGAGGGAAGGTGCTGGTGCCTCCACTGGAGGAGCTCTGGGTACACCAAATCAGGAGGCAGACACCTTCTGAGTCCCCACTGCCCACTTCTTATTTTCTTTCATAGAAATTGTGATCAAGAAAAAGAATATTTTGGGGTTTAACATTTTTTAAAGTAATCCTAGCCTAACCAAGGACAATGAGAGATTTTACCCAGGTTTGCTAGAAGAAATGCATTTGTAGATGGACCTGGTGAATCATGCAGAGAGAAACAGCAGCATTCATCATGTTGCCCGAGACAACAATGGGCAGGACACACAGGGCAGAACCAGCATAGTCTAAGGCGTACAGGAATACATAAATCTGCAGACACACACATGCACATGTGCTCATGCACACACCCCACACAAACACACATATGTACAAATACATGCTCCCAGCAATTCAGTTAGATTAATTTTCTTTGGCTATTCCATTATTTTACTGTAGCCCTCATATGTGGCTTAAAGAATCAGGTTAAGCATTCAGCGTTAAATACACAAACAATGCTTCTTTACCTCCCCATGGGTGTTGTGAGACTTTAATTAATGTTTGTAAAGTGCTTTCAGATCCCCAGAAGAAAGGCACTATAGAAGTGTGAAGTCTGATTATTTTACAGTATACAAAAGTAGAGGTGAAAAGAAATATTCTCCTCCTTACACATAAAACTACTGATCTCAACTCCTGCATTTAAAAAACCAAGATGTTAAGAAAGAAAAGAATCCTGACCATGAACCTACTTCAGGCTTCCCCTTTGCCTTTTTCATCTGATTTCTGGTTGAGTGAAATAATAAACTATTGTATTGCTGTAAACTCTTTGTAAGTAGATTTGACTAAGACAACAGAGTTCAGTGCCAGCAGCTACTCTGATCATTCTTTTAAATGGAAATTTACCGTCTGCTGCATCACATGGAAAAAATATAGAACTATTTTTCACAGCTTGTTCACTGAACAGATTATTGGAGGAAGAAAAAATAAAAAGGCTTCATTTTCTACAGATCCCAAATCTCAGCGTAGAAAGTCTTGGCAATTTCCTTTTGAGAGGAGACAGATTTCACTTTCACATTGATTTAACAATGAGAAGTGCGTCCAAAATGGGGGCCTGATTCTGAGCATTTAAATGGTTAGCCATGGTTGATTCAATAGCTTATCTATGGGAGCAAAACTACTCACATCCATAAGCGTATGTAGGATCTGGTCCTAATATAGAACCAGTTCTTGATGTCATAAAAGCTTTTTTAACAGCATCTTGTGTTACATTTAATTTATTTCACATGGCCTCATAAAATAAGATAAAAGCTCGTAAGTCTAAAAGTCATATAAAAAGGATGGGGGAAAAAAAATCCCTACCACGTATTCGTGTTTATTAAGTATTTTCTTCATGCAACTTAGAGTTTTAACTCCAGAATTTCCAATTTTTTTCTAATCCTAATAGCAGTTAGCAAGAGCTGCCAGTGCATAATATAAACAGATTACAACATACACATTTTTTGGAGAAGAAAGTCCTTCCCAAAGCTCTCTCCCAGACAGGTCCTCCCTTTCAGCCCGTGCTAGAAACACAGAGCCTTACAAGGGCGCCTTACCAGCTTACTTCAGGCAATATCCCTGCCTTGCCTGGTGCCTGGGCAGCACAGCTGTGTGGTCGAACCTCTGGATTCAGCCCACAAAGCTCCAGGGTGACACACGTAAGAAACACTGGCTTGTGCCTAGCACAGTTTAAAGAGCACACAAGCAACTCTCCAGTTCACCTATACTTAAAAATAGAGAAAGGCTCCAAACAGAAATGTCTGCAGCAGAGAAATATCTTCGGAGCCAAAGGCAGCTTCACCCCTCTTTAAATAGAGGGTACAGAGTGCCTCCAGTCCACTGCTGAAAGCACACCTTTTGGTCAGGTCCCCAGAGGGGATTTAACAGGTACAGCCAAGTACTCAAGGATCTAGACTGAGCCTTCCTGCAGCCAGGCAGACATGGCCAGAAGGTCCCAGGAGGCACACATGGTAGCCTCTGCGGTGTGAGGAGGAAAGCAGGTCCATGGCTGTAGCTTGGCACCCACAAATTCCTCACAGAAAAGAGATTCCTTTTCCAGTCTTTGAGAGACAATATTTCTGGGTGCTGTGAGGTAAGCAGGTTCAGGGACTCAGGTCAGGAGGCAAATCTTCATCTATCTTTAGGGCTCCCAAAGGAATGTGTGCTTCTGGGCACAGGGTGCTCCTCCAAGGCTTGCCGTGGGGCAAACAAATGCCAAATGGGGTAGCTTCCTATTCACGCTATGGATCCTTTACTTCTGCAAGTGTATAATAGAAATCTTTATTAAAGTGCCTCGTGTATGTCAGTTACTTCAGAAAGCTACAGGTATGAGTGCTTGTTTGCCAAGAAGAAAAAAAATTGTAAAAACAGTGCCCTGGTTCTGATGTCCAGTAGAGGGCATCAACAAGAGAAAGGCATGTTACATTAAAAATAAAACACCACCTCATAAACCAGTTGCCCTTTTTTTCAGCTAACACCTTCTTAGTTTATCAATGATAACCATTACTGCAAGAAAATGATGAAGTCTTACCTGATGCTGCTGCTAGTAAAATGATTTCACTATCAGAAGGCCATCACAGACTGGCACTGTTTCAGGAACCAGCAGCAAATCCATCACCTTTCCTCCACGAAGCATAAGCCAGAGGCAAACCAAGGGATAAGGCAGTAGGGAAGCACTGTGCTTCCAACCTAAGCTATGGAAAATAAAAGTTACTTTTGATGAAGTAAAAGGATTCCTGAGGACAACTTCCAGTAAAGATAAACTTTAACCACAATCTGACATGACAGTCAATAAATAGTAATCGCACATACCTCTTTGGTAGGCAGTGGTCTAACCCAGGCAGAGATGCTTTTAGAACATGGCTGTTCTCACCAACCCTTGATGTTTTTCTTGCGATCCAGGCAACATCCACATTGAAAAACCTACGCCACAGCTGTCAGGGCTTCTCTCCAGCAGATAATTAAATTCCAACTCTATTGCCATTGTGACAAGTGAGCTCAAGTTTAGTGATACCATCCCTGCCAAGTGAACAAGAATGAGAGCCATCAGCTACACAGTCATTAATCGCTTTGCTGAAATAAGAGGAGCCTGCAGTACTTACTTGCATCCTCGCAGGGTAGGTGTTCAGCCTCCAGGAGATATCTGACAATAACACGAGTACGTCTCAAGGGATGATTGTGTTTGGATCAGTGTGCTTATGCAGGAAGGCCTGGCCAAAGTGGAGAAAGTCAACAAGTTTAAAGGACTTTCAAGATCTCTTCCAAATAAGAGAAAGGCAGGGTTTATCTTGGGCAGTCACACTCAGGATAGGCTTTTGCTAAATGCAAAAGATGAAGCCATTGGTGTTTTCTCCTAGGCATTGCCCACTCAAGTTGCTGTTCTCAGGTGAAGAGGTTTTTGGGGTTTTTTTTTCATCTACATTTGTCTACAATATGCACATCCCATATTTTTTCAGCTATGTCTGTTTTTTTTAGAGTATAACTTTTAAACTGAGTTTATCCATCAAAAATCAGACTGCACATTACCTAGGATCTATTTAACTCTCTGATAATTGCTTTTTCATAGCTATCTTCCTCCAAACGTGTCTGTTATTCCTATGCTAGTTGTTGAACTATCCCACTTTAAGTACAGCTAGAGGAAAACTGTATTATTTTCCCACAAAAGAAGAATATTGCTTCACTGCTAGCACCCCAGAGAGACTCCCCCAGTTAATAAAGACTGAGTAGGTCTCACATTTAAGAACTGTGCAAACCATAGCTGTTCTCTTGCTTTGCCTGTCGCTCAAGCAGTTAAAGCTAGCTTTCCCCTGCAGTAGCTCCATGGAGGCCGCCGTGAAGATTGCAGTTGCAGAGGCAAACCTCTGTCTCTGACACAGTGTACCAGCCAGCTCAGACCCCACACAGCTTCCAAGCTCTCCCCCGGTACACGGGAGGAGGTACATATGGCCTCCGGGCAAGCACTCCAGAACTCTACTGCTAAGCCAATACCCAGAAAAAGCAGCACATTTGAGCAGGAAATTAAACCTGACTCTCCCACCACCTCAACAAATGGCTTAAGCAGCCTGCTATAAAGTCAGTCTCTTGGAAGTCTCTCCATCCCCTCTTAAAACCAAACACCAGCACACACTTTCTGAATCAAACTTGTCTGCCCCAGGCCATGGGACATCAGCACTGGTAGCTGGGTGTGGAGGGCTGAGGCCTGACAGCACATAAACGCTGGGTGTAGGGAATTACAGTTGTGGCTAAATAGGTTGGCCCCTTTCTAGATCTCATCCTAGGCTCCCAAAGGCTGAGTCTATTCATCACCCTATGTGCTTTGCTTGCAGCATTGCCTTCTCTGCTTGTCAACACGCCGATTTCTGAATTCTTACTGCAAAGGAAGCCTTTCATGGTTTGGCATCCTCTTACATGTTTATGCTCCTCAAGATATATTCTCTAGCCAAGTCTTTAAGTTCTTACATTAGTCCCCAAGCCCAGACATCAATCTGTTGCTGATCAGGTCTTTTCACATCACGCTGCTTTTATCTGGAATGCTGTTTTTGATGCTTCCAGGGAAGCTCTGGCTGATGTTTTTAAGAACGTGGTTAATTTTTTCTCCTTTTTGTTTAAAATGACACTTGAGCACAGCTATTTCTTTTAACCTTTTGCTTTTGCTGTAAGACTTTAGCAAGAAATTTGCCTTATAAATGCTATTATACCAGGGAGGTCCTGATTTGCATCTTTGTCCTTGGATAGCGTAGAGGCAGCACAGGGGTCCACAAACAGACAGAGATTGATTTTTTTTTTTCTTTTTCCTTTTATAGTCTATAATAAAAAGTTTCTTTAAAGGGGAAGAAAAGAGAGGCACATGCTTAAAATTGAAGAAAAGCTTGCTTGTGCTTGATACATTGGAGAAACAGTTCAAGAACACTTCATCCCCCTGCAACTATTTCCCACACTTCTGCCAAGGTTAGGGAAACCTTGGGTTAGCTGCTGTCTGAATACCGCATGCTGGTATCAGTCTGAACAAGTTCAGCTGACTGCTTAGAAGATTTTTGTCTTTATTCTTCCTCCTGTTGTTTCCCCACTTTGGCAAATAGAAATTGCTTTTGTCTTTGGGGGAGGCCTCAGCCTGAAACACCCAACAAAGAGAATTCCCCAAGAGATGCTGGCTGAAGGTCAAGGTCCTTCCATTGAGTCCCCAAACTCAGCTGTGCTGGTGACCAGCCAGCCGTCACAAAAAATGCGACCTTCTAGATCAGAGCGGTCTGGGACCAGGTGGATCAGATAACAACAGCATAGTCTGACAAATGAGTGAAAAATTAGACCAATAAAAAATAAAACCTCAAGAAGAGCCATTCCTCCATATGGAAACTCCCATTTGTTTCACACCAATGAAGAAAGAAACAAAGTGGCAGAAAGCAAAACTATCAGGCAAGTACCGCAAACTTTACCTCATTTTTCATTTACATTCAAATGAAAAACATCACTGATCAAAACAACCCTTGGATGCCCAATGCTTTCACACACAGCTCCTCTGATGTACAAACCAGAAGAGAAGCAGCACTGGGATGGAGAACAGATTGACCAAGGGATCCCTGCTCTGAGCAGGCTCCCTGTGCTCCAGGAACCAGCTCATTCATTGTCCTGCTGTGTTGCTTCAGGTCTAAGGTCTAGATCAACCAAGGGACTGAAACCAGTATTTTGTGCCTAATGTGCTGGACAATTAATCAGAGCCAAACCCTGAAGCATTAGGTTAAATTTAAATTTAAACATTTTTTAATTTATTTTTTTTGTTGTTAACTAACAAATATGTCTGGAGCATCTCATGCAGAAATGCCTTGGGTTTCTATATTATGGAGTATAAGCTTGAATGGGCTTTGACCGAGTTACAGCTGTTCTTATCACCTAGAGCTGACCCAGGGTTTGTGTGGAGACGACAATACTCTCCTGAACTCACTCTGTGTAGTTTATAGTGAGAGCCATCTGGGTAAACCTGATCTGCTGGTTCATGGAAAATAAGACAAAAATACAGCAAATCTGTCCTCTAATTGTTGTTGTCTTTGTAATAAGTATCACACTAACCACTGTTTTCTCTTATAGGACCATCATCTGGGCCTAATTGCAAGAGCTGCAGTCATTTAGGGATGGGAAACGAAGAACACAGGGATGGGGAAGAGCTTGAGGGCTTCAGCATATAAGGGAGAGTAACTCCTTCTTCTGCATGCTCGCTTGGGGAAACTGCTGAAGATACATTACCATGGCTACCTACCTTGGGAGAAAACTCTTTTTTTCATGTACTTTTTGGCAGCAGAAGGGACCCCAGTGAAGGCTTTCTTCCTCTCTCTTCCATGAGGAGATGCCAGTGATGTTCCCACTGGCCAGCCCACCTCCTCCCAGTGTGTCTGCACTCAGCAGCCCCTCTAATGTGGACCTGGGGCTGCCCTGTCTCTGCTCCCTGGGAGCTGGTACCCATGGCACTGGCAAAACCTGGGAAATGAGCTACCAAAAACTCCACCACAGCCTTGGAGGGCTGTCAGGGAAAGGGCCTGGACCCTGCTATGCTGGGGGAAAGCTCAGAGGTGGAAAACAGTGGGAGAAGAACCAGAGGTAACAGGGAAAGTGCACAGGTTTGTTGGGGAGGAGGCATCTGGAGAAAAAGGGTTGCCCTACATAATTCTCAAGTCTATTTTACAACACCACTTTTTTTTTTACTTTCTGAACAACTGTGGTTGGAAATACCCTAACTGGCAGTAACACAGTTAACGACTAATAACTGGCAGCTGCGTGGGCAGCTGGCCAGGATAATGAGGGGCAAAATGAGCTGAGGAACCGTGGCAGTGCCCCTCGCCCTGCACCCCACACCGTGTAGTGGGTGGCTTTGCCCAACAGCCCCCTTTGCTGGGCAGCAACAGGGATGAAAGTGCCACCGACAGCTGCAGTCACCAGGGCATCCCACCCACAAACAGCAGCACTGGGCTCCTCACAAAGCTGCCTGACTCCTCAGCAGAGAGCGTTGTGAAATCCTGGCTGTATCCCCCAAAGGCTGGGACCTGAGAGGAGAGCCCTGCCTCACGCCTCCGGCAGCTCTGCCCGGCTGCCCCGAGCCTGTGGCAGCCACACTGCGCCCCGCCAGCCAGGAGACTTGATCAAACACACACTCATTTAACGATTACTCTAACATTGCTCATTTCTAGGTCAATTATTGACTTGAATCATGTTAAAGTTTAACATAAATATGCTACTGTATCACTTGTCCGTATATTACAATAATTACACAGTTACAAAAAATCTTTTAAAATACTACTACTGGAAAATAAAGGTTCACAGATTGCTCTGAAGCCCATGCAGAGAAGCACAAAGTTTCCCATTACCTTTTTATTGGCTTCACACAGGAATAATCAGTCTAGATTATTAAACACACCTACAAATTAATTACTCTCCAGTTAAATCTTTGCTTCCTAAAAATGTTTTGTGTAACCTTATCAGAGAGGAAGGGGGGGGTAGATGGTGGGCAGAGGAAGGAAAGGCATCGTAGCATAAGCAGCTTGTACAGCTACAAACTACACAAAAATAATCTTTTTTAAAAAAAACCCACACTGCTAACTTTTTCACATTTTAGGAAACTTTTCAATTAGGATTTCTTCCTGGCTATTTAAATACATTTAAAGTAATGATTTTCTGTAATTTGTCTTTTTCCTTTGGAAACATACCGTGCTATTGTCAGTTTTAAAAAAGAAGCAATTTTCTGACTTTTGAGATTGAGCAGGTCAGGGAAAAATTACTACTGTGGGAACCTATAATTAAATAGAAAATGCAGCTGCACTTATGAAAAACTAAAATTAACTTTATTCTATTAATACTTGATTCTAGAATGGTATTCTACTCTACAGACACAGGTCTTAGCTGAAACTGTACCCTACCTGCAGAACAGCACTCACGGCACATCTATTGCAAAAGCAGACATGATATGATACGTACAAATATATTGCCAATTATTTGCTGTTCATCTGAATTAGATTCAGTATAGCATGACAGTAATTTACACATACAGCTCCTTTCTTTCCTCTTTTCATAGTGATTTTTGGGTACTGGTGTTTTTTTTTAAGGAACTAAATTAAAATAAATCTATCTGAAATCAGTAATGTTTATTATAAATGTAACAAGAAAAAAAGAGGTGCAGAGAGAGACTTTTGAATAAAATTGTGGTACATCTGAACTGAATAAAGATCTCTTTCCAGCATTTGTCTAGTCATGTTAACAGAGACAAGATTTCAAAACAATACTACAATACAAGACCTTTGTGTATATATAAAGAAAATTCATCACAGTTCCTGATTGAATGTTTACGGAGTCACAGGTACAGGTTTTAAATCAAATTCTAAATTAAAATCTTAAAAATATTTTTTGTGACACACAATAGGTTTTAAAACACGTAAAATGAACAAGATTAACAAAAGCCTCACCAAGAAAATAAGGCACAGCTCTGTTGACTAACTATTTATGAGATTTGTTCTGGTGTTTGAGGATAAAAAATACTTTCACAGAAATCCTGAAAGAACTATATAAAATTAAAAGAAGGCCAAATCAGCATAAAATATCAATATTGTTGTTATTTAATAATAGTAATTAAATAGCATTTTTTAAATTATTGCATGTAGGATGACCACCTCTCATGATTTTCTAGGGTAATAGGTGAGATTCTACAACCCATCCTTATTGCACGATATTATAGAAATTACTAAATGCAAATGTTCTTTTTTATATCATACTATAATTTGTAAAACTGTATTTTCTTTAAACCTCCACTAATTCAATAAGTCTGGGGGTTGTTTTTTTTCTTTTCCTAAATAGGAAGGAAATTTTCCATCTTCATTTCATCATTTTCACATATCCAGATTTCTGTGTGATTATAAAGAACATAACTAAAGCCATACAGTTTATATAAATGTCTATACCCTATTTATAACACATCAGAAGCTGAAATCCCATATTCATGTACACACTCAACTTCACATTTTTAATATGCTTACGTATGATATCTAATACGGCTATCCGTAACTACTGTGAGGATGAAAACAGAATATCAGAAATGGTGAAAAAAAGACTCATGAAGAAACATCATACACAACCCGGGAAAGATTCCCCCCCGCTCCGCTTTCAGAAACAAACTGTGCGCGACGGTGTTGTCACAGAAAAAATACACAAAACCTGTATCATCACGTTCATTCTTTGACTAAGATGTCCAGAAGTGATCCTAAGAACCAGTAGTATAATTATTTCGATTTCAAATCTACAGCTTGCTTTCTCTCAGCTGCCTCTTTGGTCAGAGGTATGAGGGGTATTTTTGCTTTGTGCCGTGGAGATGGATTTCTATTTTCCAGCTGCATATATTCTACAGAGGAAAGGAAAACTGATCCATGAAGTTCCTATTTGCATAAAGTGTAGAAACATCTGTCACAAGATTCTTGTTGGTGGTTTGAAGCATCAGGAGATACTGTTGTTGATCATTTGCCCTTAATAATATTGAATTCTATTTCCATCAATAGGAGCTTAGAGTGAGGGTATTGGAGGAGGCAGAAAAAAGAGAGAATTTGATCAGAGAAGGCATGTTCTCACTATTACTTGAAACGAGTGATCGGTTACATGACGCTGGTTCATACAAACACTCACAAACGAGCTCTGCCCCAGGACCAGCAAATGCCCTGTTCCATCTGATATCAGCTCTTTGCAAATGCAGATCTTACAAAGGTATATGATGATTCAATCAGCATCCTGCTGTTGCCTACAATGCAAATACAGATTTTTTTTCTTAAACTTTACATGATGAATGATCTGTGATAGCAGGGCTAACATTAGAAAGTGCTCAATCTGCAGTGTGTTTTGAGTTTTGATTTCAGTTTAGGGAATCAAATAAAAAGTCTCAAGGAAGACTTATCTGCGTCGCAGATCAGGAAAATTTTCATTCTGTTTCTGTATGTATATCTAATGCATGTCTACAAGCATAAATATCAGGCGGAGCAGCCAATTCGTTAATATAGAAAACATAAATAGAATAGAAACTCAGTGAAATATAATAGCAACCATTTAAAAAAGAAATAGGATGACTATATAGGATCAAGTGTTATTTCTAAAATCACTAAAGCTACTTCTGGTAACACACAAGATTCACATTTCTGCACTACATTTTGCTCTTTTTTATTACAGACTATTTTTAAAATTTGGTAGGTCTATTGATATAATTGTACAAATAGATTTTAGGCTGGCCTCCTCTCACACCTCTGACTGTCAGAAATCAGTCTAACCTATGGCATGCAGTGCAAAAAAATTGGCTCTTCTCAGCTCCTGTGTTTTTCGGAGTTTAACAGCCAAACTGAGAGGAAAATAAAGCTTCTTCACATTTACTGTCTACTTATGTCAGAGGCAGCACGAAGCACTATTCTCTCTGTTTTCTGCCAAGAGCTCCAATATAGCTGGTTTCCTAAGCTAGGTCAGCAGAGATTAATACCACATTAGTAACATCTCATTTATCATTGTCATTGTGAAACAAAAAGGATTTAAACAATTCTTATTCATAGCTGATCTCTGTAACATGTGGGGTTTCCCCCCCTCCCGACTCCCTCACTCCTTCACACGTTCAGATACCTCGATTCAACTGTAAATATCTGGATGCAGGCAATACTTGCTCGGGAGGGCAGCACAACGAGGCCAGGAGTCCAGCCAGGGTCACAGTATGTTGTGAAACAAAACAATTACAAGAATAATACACACACACAAAAAAAAATCCCCTGCAGCAGAAGCGATCTTTGCTCCCATACACATATTTGTATAAAAAAGTTTCTCTGGCAGTGGTTCATCAGCAGGCAGTAATCAGCCAGGATACTTCTTTGTAATTTTTTTGTTTCATAAATAATACAGGAGTTTACTAACAGGAAGTTTGTGGGAAGCAACAGTAAACAGTCTAGCAATCCATCTGTTATTGCGGAATGCGAGAAAGCTGAATCAGGTTCTCTGCAAGTGGACTATTTTAGTTGTTTGTGGTAGCACGGATATGTGGGAAATGGGCAGTTTGAGTCATTATTAACGTGAACTCTTGCAGATCTCCTTCCTCCCTCGCCTTGTGGAAAGAGATGGCTGGGTGCAATTTCAGCAAGAAGCTCAAGTGCTTTGGTGACTACAAGGCAGCTCATAATAAACTCGAGCAAAAAAGATAAGGCAGTTATACCAAATTTGAAATGTTCAGGTGACAGTTACAAAGAGATTTTCTTCCTCGAAATCAGTCTCAGAAAGAATGACTTCTAAATTAAGACACGCACAATCTCCTGTTAGCACCTTCCTCAGCATCAAGATATTTATCAGGAAGAAAT
This sequence comes from Tapera naevia, assembly GCA_033556795.1. Classification (NCBI taxonomy): domain Eukaryota; kingdom Metazoa; phylum Chordata; class Aves; order Cuculiformes; family Neomorphidae; genus Tapera; species Tapera naevia. Next base: position 386,588 of record JAUMJJ010000069.1, on the reverse strand, counting down.
TGAAGGGTTTGAGAGACCTGGAGTGGGAGGAAAGGAAATGAGGAAAAATAAGGTAACGATGGAGGTTGTACTGACAGTCTGTCTGTGCCAGCTCAAGTAGAGAGTCAAACAAGGGTGAAGAAATGCTAGTATCTTTCCTGAAGACAGGCTGTTCTGCTGGCATCCATCCACCCTTGATATGTTGCTTATGAATAGAAGGCTAGAAAGAGAGCGGAGGCAGGCGTGTAAATTAGTCACTGCTACTACAAAAGCAAGGTTTTGTTGCCAGCGGCAATGCGGTGTCTCACCTCGGAGATTAATTTGTAGCACTGAAATTGTGCGTCCAAGGCACAAAGTTGTGCTGCCAAATAAATGAGAGTCAGAAGCCTAAGTATAGAACTACACTCTGTGCTAACTAGGAATCATTTCATTCTTAACAAGCTAACAAATCCTGCTTATTCACACGCTGTCTGAATATTACACATCGCGCTTGGTTTAGGAGAGACAATGAATCCACAGAAAACCTCTGTCCAACTACTAAAAAGACATAGGAAATCGTCAAAGAAACAAAAAATGTCAAATTACAGGGCACGATATCACCTAATTGCTGTGTATTTAATGAACTTGGGGGCAGCGGTGCAGAACCTCCCTGCGAGATTTCAATAGGATAAACTTAACGTCAGAGTTTGAATATTCACGGAGGCTTTCCGACCGGCAATCTAACTGGATGAAAGTCGCCGTCTGGCAGCCGGGCAGTGACGCTGGCACACTGGGGCACAGAGGGGATGGCTGGGCTTACTGGTACCCGGCGGCCGCTCATCATTCCCGCCGGGATGCGGCTCCCGCCGCCGAGCAAGGCTGCCACCTCCTGGCTTCTCTGTGCAAACCAGCCCTGACAGCAGGGAGCGAGGTCTGGAAAAGGGAGAAATGCCGTTTCTCGGGATAGGGACCAGGAAAGGGATTTGGGGTCCGGGGAGGAACCAGAGCGGTGCGAGCTCCCCCCACCACTTCCCATCCCAGCGCCCCGGGATGCGGGAGCGCGTCCCTGCCGCCAACCTCCCCCTCCACCCCCCACCCCGGCCACGGGCTGTCCACCAAACCACAGGAACGAACACCTTCCCGGATCCGAGCATCCTTAACAAAACAGCAACTCTTTTTTTCTCGCGGGGTGGGAAATTTCCAGTTTGGGATCAATTTACCGGGAGGATGAGAGTCGTGCCCAGAGGGTAGGGGACACGCCCGGCTGCAGAGGCTTGCTCCGCTACACATGGACAAGGATAGTTAAAATCGAGGGGTGGGGACACACTTCAAGAGCTTCTGGAACTTCGGTGCGGGATACCTCGGAGGGATGCGGGATCCTTCCCCCCGCCCTCCCCCGCCCCGAGGCCGCGGCGCTCCCGAAGGTGTTTGGCGCCCCTTGGCGGCTGCCGCGCGCACTGCGCCTCGCTCGGGCCATCACCGCCCCGGGGAGCGGGGCGAGCGGGGAGAGCGGGGGTGGGGGCTCCTTCCCGCCCGTGTCCTGGGGCCGCACGGGATGGACGGCACGGCTTTCCTAAGAAAACACCAACTGCTCGCACGCCTGCAGCCGCCTGCTGGGCCGCTGGTGCTCGTACAGAACGGAGAAGCTCAGCAGAGCAGCCCTCACCTACAAGCTGCTCCATCTCACTCGTTGGAAACACGGCTTGGATAAGGAAAATCAGGATAATAAGGAACATTTTCAAGGTTCCTGTATAACGCTGTTAGGGCACTCACACTAGAAAACAGACTTAGCAACCTGACGCGGTGGAAGGTGTCCCTCCTCGTGGCAGGAGGGGTTGGAACTGCATTTTCAGCTTGGTCGCCCAACTGAGACTTTGAAAAAATTCCGCTAAAATACAGCTTTCTTGTTAGCAGAATGGAAGCCTGGGAAAAGGCCATACCTTCTGCTATCTGTCTTCTGGATTTAACCATCTTTATTCTGAAAAGGAAATGAAATGCAATGACAAGTGATCTCCAAATCACATTTCAGAACAAGAAATTGAAATTCGTAATTCCCTGAAAGTGTTCAAAGCCAGGTTGAATGAGACTTTGAGCAACCTGATGCAGTGGGAGGTGTCCCTGCCCTTAGCAGGAGGGCTGGAACTGGATGATCTGTAAGATCTTTTCCAACCCAAACCATTTTTTGGGTCTATGATCTTTTTTTTATAGGACAACATTGCACCCTTGCCATTGCAGCAGATACTATTGTTATTCCTTGAAACAGTAAAAGTCATTACCTAACAACTGTGCAACACAGGTAAAAATTCAGCATAATCTCTACCCATTACAACTGGAAAACAAGTCAAGTGACAAAAAAAAAATAAACAAGCTTTTCATGATTTCCACTCAAACTGGCATAAAAGCCTGGAAATCCTTTATTTGGAACATCAGTATCTGAATCTATAATGTCAACGACTACACATGGCCCATTCTTTTAGCACAGAAACCCTCCAGAACTGAATCAAACAAACAGCAATGCCACTTACTGGAGATTTCCCACAGGGCTACACAAGGGTCTTGGATCACTGGCACAGGAAGCAGAAGTGAAATTGTCAAAAAGCACCTTTTTTTTTTTTTTTGAGCGTGGTAAAGTCCCAACTTGTCCAATGCCTGCTCCTGCCTTGTGAGCATTCACCTTCAAGTGAATAACATGATTTTATTGCTGTAAAGACCAAGAAGGATACCTTCTTTATTAGCACCTAAAACTCATCCACATCTGTACAGTTCAAGAGATGTGCCACAGAGCTCCATCTACAGCAAAAAAAAAAGCAAAGTAATAATTGGTGCTATTTTATTACAGGTTTTTTCCTACCTCTACTTCCCTCATTTTGTTAGAATAGAGCTTGAGGGCATTCCGTTTATTTCTACATCAGGATGGGGTTGATCTCAGTACTCACCAATATGCCAGCACAGCCCAGAGACTGTGAGTGAGATAGCTACGATGGTCTGCGGCTCCACCTCTGCACACGCAGGATCTCTGCAGGAGCAGCTCACTTGAACACGGTATACATGGATGTGCACAGTTCTTCTTTTTCTGTCATCAAAACCAATCACAGCAAGCTCAGGAATCCGATTTTCTCTGTCACAAGGAACTGCCATGATGAAGGATCTTCATAGCACTTCTCTTGGATATCCACTGATACGCATGCTTCTGCATTCCTGGCTTTCCTGCCCTGGATACCCAGCAAAAACCCATCAAGCAACTGTTTGATGTTATGGACATTTTGCACCACAGGATTTATAAATGTGAACTAATTGCAGGCTGGCAAAATGGTCCTAACACTGACCAGTCTGGACAGAAAGCCTTTCTCTGGAAAGACTATGACAAATTAACTCATTTATGCATTGAACAAAATCCCTTCCACAGGGAGCCTGAGTCACTTTAATACTTTGTGAGTTTGTGACACAACACATCAACAGATCAGATGTGAGACTCTGCTCAGCTTCAGTGCTAGAAACTAGTCAAGGTCCGGAAAATCAGAGATCAAACACCCAAACACAAACTCTCTGAGCTGTCATCCTTGGCATATCTGTGAGGCACTGGTGGTATCTCCTCTGCACAGCTTGCTATCCCTGGAGGGATCTGAGTTATTATGGCGTCTCTATTGATCACAGGTTGGTCAGTAGTCTCTCTTTCACCTTCTCACTCATGACCAGCCCTGCCAAACACCTTGGCTCCAGTTTCCCAAGAGAAGAGTCTAGCATTGAATGGAAACGGTATCATTACATACCTGGATTTCCTGGCAGAGTGCTACTGGAAGTGTTCTCCAGTAGATGCAACAGATCTGTACGATCTCATCTCTTTCCCAAAGCTCTAAGGGAGAAAGTGACATCTTCATAAGCATGCCTAACCTTTACCTCCAAAATGCTGAGCACTTGGTTCACATTGGCAGCCATGAGAAACCTTATTGGGTCTTTCCCTAGGCCTCACCTCCAGGAAGCAAAAATAAGACTATTTCATGTCCTCCTTTTACACGCCTTTTATCGTCTCTTTCAGACACATAGGATCAAGTTGCCATTCCCTGATAATCTCTGCTCAGATAGTTTTATGCCCCTGTGATGAGCTCTTAGGATGCTTCCTGTCTGCCTCTCACATCTTCCATAGCAGTTCGTACTCCTCTCAGCTGTTGGTCCCTGCAGTACCTGAAAGCAGGGGCTTTCCATAGAGGACAGAAGCAGTATTCAGAGCTTTGATGGATTAAGAGAGAGATGGGTGCCTCATCTTACACATTCAGAAGACAAAAATAGAGTAGATTTAATTCCCTGATGCAAAGTCAGCCTGTCATCATAATTACAGAAATAAGAGGTCAAACTCTCCTTGCCACATTACAGGAAACTTCTTTTCCTGCAGGGATAAGTCTTTTTCAAAGTCCAGTTGCCCCAGCTGGATGAATCAATCTGTACTTTATGCCACTTTCATTGTTGTTACTTCTCTTGTGTTTGGAGGTGAACTCCTGCTGCCAACCACCAGCACAATTATTTTAGCCCATCAGTTTACAGTCATACAGACAGAGACCTTAGAAATTTATCCCAAACTGGAACCTTCACCCAGATTTATTGAGTCACAATGCTAGTTTATTTCCTGTTTACCAGGGGAGATCTTATCTCTATAGCCAACTTTTCACTCCAGTTCTGTGCCCTGCTCAGTTACCCGGTTCTTACTGTTTTCTCTTTTCCTGTTCGTGTTGACCAAAAACCACTTTATCTGTGGGAAAGCATTTCATATGGCTTTGAAACTGGTGAGGCTAATTTAAATCACACACACACACACACATGAACACCCATGCTCATGCACTTGCACATGTGCACACACCCGTGTGCAATTCAGATTCAGTCCAGGAAGAAAACTTTGTCAACAGGATAATACAAGTGTTGTTCATTGCCAGGAATCATGACACAGTGCAGCACAGCATAAATCAAAGTCTTTCTATATACACCCAGAAAAACACATTTGAGAGACTGTGAGATGGAGGTTGGAAATCACACAGTTATTCTTTATCTTGAATAATATAATTCTAGCCAACACTGGGCAACAATTTAAAAGTTAATCCAAGCAATGTTTTAAATTATATTTTAAAGCATTCTCACATTTCCAATACAATAGTTTAATAGAACCTCACAATTATTTTCTCTTTTTTAATATTTTTGCTAGATCTTCCCAGCTCTGAGCTCTAGCAAAAGCCATCCATGAGGTCAGCCTTTGTGATATTGTCTCTGGGGATTTTTTGACTGCCCTAGCTCTCTGGATATGTTTTTCTGTCTTTGGTCAATTTTTCTTCCCAGACTCTCTCATTACATGCAATAATACATCTTCTGTTTCAGTTTGAGGCTACTGTGTAATGTTCCCGAAGTCACATCTCGAAACCAGAGTGCTCAGCTTTCTTATGTCTTTTCTTCCCCTCTTGCCTTATTTTGAAAATACCTCCGTCTGTGTGGTTTCAGACATTTACCAATAGTTGTTCCTTGAAATATTTCTGGTTTCCATTAAGTTCACATCTTCTCTTTCTACATGATAGCAGCAATACCTGCATTTCTCCATGCTACCCCTCTATAGCCCCTTTTGTATGTTCTCAATACTTACTTCTGCTACTCTCCAACTTCAGTGAAGTACCACGTACCAGTTGCTGGAGGTGTGGTGCTCCTGCATGTAACACTGTGTGTCTTTGTAAAACTCAACGTGTCAATAAAAGTACCTATGACGATCATGAAAGAATAGCAAATATCATATTCTTGCACATGAGAAATGAGTTGTCAGACTTCCCTGTTCTCTCCCCCTGAAATAAAGAGCAGCTCCATCAATATCCCTGCAAGGTGCAAACCTACATTGCTGGGTTCTGTCTCCTCCAATTTCAGGTACTGCAGCACGGCTGAGTCTATCCAAATTGGCCATTGACATGTATTTCCTAGCTGCCAGGGAGAAGTGTATCCAATTCATCTCAGCCTTGGCACACACATGTAGGGACGTCCAAGACTCTGGATGTGCATAAATCTCTCCATCCCTTGTGGGTCAGGTACCTCCAGCACAGACATTACCTATTTGAGCTAGGTGGGAAGTCAGTGCCTGCCTCAGCCTGTCACCTGCACTAGATGTGTTCTGGCCCTGTGTCACCAGGTGGAAAGCACTTTCCCATGCTGAGCCAGGCAAGAGACATGGGATACAGCACTGGAGTGGCAGCTGCTTGACTCCAGTGTAGTTAAATGGACCATGCTTCCCACTACCCACCCAAGGACCCAATGCAGACCTGGGAGCTGCCTTTGGAAGGGCTGCTTCCCCTTTCACCTGGGATGAGCATCTAGAGCCGTGTGGGAAAACGTGCCATCAAGAATGTGCAAGTGATCCGTAGAACTGTAGCAGTGCTTCCTCCTCAGAATGAGGACTTCAGGATATGCAGGGAAAAAAGGAACAGATAAAACCAGATGCACATTATGATCAGCAAAAGCTCTACTAAGGCACCTGTAGTATGCTTCAAGCAGAGTGCAGTAGAAAGGCTGCATTTTTATGCTGCAGGACAGAAAGGCAGCATCCAGTGCGAGTGAGGCTGAAACAGCCACACCTCAACTGTGCAGTTCAGGATATCAACCAAAACACAGATTTAACATGATGCCATTCTTCATGTTCATCCCAAGCAACACTTGAAAATTCCTGAATTTTTAAGGGACTGACTGAAGAATTTCTTTTAAAAGGACTGCAAGTATTAAACAAGCCAGCTTCATTACTTGCAATCCAAAATACTCCCTTTTGGTATGCACGTAGAATCTAAGTATGCATTTTTTTCAAGTCTGCAGCATAAAAAATTGCACAAAACAATTGTTCCTGTCTTCAACAGTTTTATTCATTCCAGGACTTGGCAATAATGTATAAACCTCAAGTCAACAGTTGTAAGTGAACCACACATTTTCCTCACAGTACAACTAATTAAACTCGCAAAGGCTTTGATTTTAAAGGACTTGTTTTTAAATTTTATGTTCTCCTGTTAATTTCATAGTATAGATAGGAAGAATTATTTGCATGGTTTGATGAGACTATCTACAACAAAGCATTAGAAACTGCATTTCCAAGCTCTTTCCTTTCCCAGCATGGTTACCAAATGGATTTCCTTTATTGGTGCCTAACCAGTTGCAAAGCCCAAGAAGAGTGTAACTGCATTTTCATCATGGAAACTGTCACATGTTTGGGTTTAAAAGGCATGTGTGTAAAAATAATACTTTGAGGCAACCTAGGCAAGAGAAACCTGACAAGGAAGAATTCAGCTGTTCATCAAGCATCCCAACAATCCCACTGAGTAACTGTTCTCAAGGCTCAGTCATGCCACTGGGAAAAAAGGAAACAAGTATACCCGGCATGTATCTGTACCCACCCCAGCTCTTAGTCCTGTAATCAGGTAAGTAATGGTTATGCCAATTTTTTATGCACATCACATTTTCCTTTCCTGGGGAGCTCCTCAGCAGAGGGGACTGAAGGTGCTCCTGCTCCCTCTTTAGAGCCTTCAGGACCCAGGCAGAAGACAGGGCAAGCAAGAGAAACCCACCACAGGCTGTAACACAAGCACAACATTCCTCACCAGGAACCTGCTCCAGTTGGGAGATTTCAAAACAGTCACAAACATCCCTTGCTTTCTTTAGGCTATATTTTCTCCAAGGTCATCATAATCGGTGTTTTGCCTATTAGATTGAAATTTCTTGAGAAAATATATACTTTGCAGAAGGCTGAATTAGCTGTTAGGTTAACATACAGTGTTATTTACAAGTTCTAATTATTTTGGAATAATTTTTCTGTTATTGAAAAGCAACCAGAATGCATGGAACTTGGTTACACTGACAAAAGTAGCAAACTTCTGCTTTATGTTACACTTTCTGAAGGAAAAAAAATCTCACCTTGGGAAGGTCAAAATTTACAGGAGGGGGGTGGCAGGGGAAGGTAGCCTTAAATCCCAAAAATGCAGCAGGTTTAGCTCTGTCCCTTTTAATCATCTGGATCTAGGCTGACACTAAATTAAGAAAAAAAGAACAAAAAACAGATGGTGTAGTTGCAGAAATTTTCTATACTGAACTTTTAAGGCAGCACCAACAAACTTGTTAGGGAGGTAAAATACATAAGGAAAAAAAAAACCAGCATAATGCAACCTGTAAGTGAGAAGTTTCAAAGCACTGAGATCTTTGATGGCTGCACGATAACAGTAAGTGGCAAACACAATGTACAGTGAAAATAACATTCCTTCCTCCATTAAATTATCCCTGGACTTTTTCACTCTCTTCTCTTCCCCTTTCCACCAGCAGGAGTCTCACAGACATTAGGGCACAGCAAGAACGGATAAAAGACTAACAAATACGGAGTAGGTTGTTTTTCTAGTCAGAGTTAATGAAAAGTCATCCATTGCAAGTCATCTTAAATCTATTTCAGAAGTATTTATCAATAGTGAGTTGGTCATATTTAATGGAAGCTTGCAATGTACACTGTCAAATTTGTATCCTCATTAAAAAAAAAACCAGCTTAGAAACCCGTAAATCTAGTAGGAATGTTTACACAACTTAAAAACATTCCAGCAAGGACTGTAGCTATTAAACAAATCAGCATGTCCCAGATTGTTTGAAATCCAAACACTGAAACTCTAAACACCAAGGAGTATTTACCTTCAAATTTTTTTAAAAAAAGATGCTCTTTACAGTTAACGAAAGTTCCAGTAAAAAAAAAGGTAGGAATCTCATGAGTGAGTACTGCGTGTGGTATAGACAGAGGGTTACAGGTCTGCAGAGCTAGATACCTAAAAGAGTGGTACTGGTTGTCATGTCAGCTGAGTATCGGTATTATGATTTATAAATTTGCAGTAGCTATTTTAAGGGCCCTTTAGGCCTTCAGTATATGGAACTGCTGAAGAATCATGGCTCCAATATTTCTTCAGTGCACACAAAGCAACCCTATTTCTTTTGTTTCCAAGAGTGCCAGTACCCATATACAGAGGCTCTACTAAATTAATTGCACAGTACAGCCAAAACGTGTTCTAATAGGTGATGAATTCTTCTCCTTTTTTGGCAAAGTCCCTTTTCAGGAGCATAGCAACTCAAAACTGGCCCGTGTCAGCTCACAGCCAGTGCATCGTCTTTCAAAAGACACCACTAAGTATCCTTGGCTAGAGGCCACCAAATCCCTCAATTCCAGGCTGAAGATGAGGCACTGCTTTGAACAGTGTCTTTCACACAGTGTCCCTTTTTGCCTTATGAAGGCAGCAGGAAGGCTTTTCCCCCCTAATGGTCAGCCCACTGAAGCCTGAAAGTTAATCCAGATGCTTTTTTCAGACCTACTGCAGAATTAGGTATTTTACAGGTAAAATGTGATACCAGTTCCATTAACGATACAATAATCAGAAGTGAATACACCTCAGCTTCACTTAGTATTGTTATTAGATTTATGAATTAGGGCCTTTAAAAACTTGATAATCCGTGTTGCCACTTCAGTCAGCGATGAAGATTCAATGTACACCAGAAGGTCAAGAGAGAGAACAAAGAAAGAGTCATCTGTAGAGGGGCTTTCATCTGTCATAATAACAATCTGCATAGCAGAAGAGTTCTTTATCATCTCTTCCACCACAGTGCAATCCAGAAGGAATGGAGAGAATTACACTGTGTCCGTTGCTGTTACCAGCTCACATCAATGCCGTTACCAGATGTAATGCTCTATTTTCTTGCTTTTCGTGACTGTGTTCTTCAGGGGACAGGGTTCCCATCCAGTTGCATTTAATAAATACATGTGTAGTGCAATGACTCTCAGGTTTAAGTGTGGAAAATTCTCTGCACTTGCCTGCTGAGAAAAAGGAGGATGAAAACATGAGAAAGACAATTAGTTTATTGTCAGAGGATACTCCTTGCTGAGCTCCCTTCACCCCTCTTTTTCTGTTGAAGAGGGCATGATTTAGCAGCTCCTTGTCCTTCTGTCCCTGTGTGCCTGATTAAACTGCCCCTCCTGTTCCTCTTCACAAGATGTAGGAAGAGCCTCAGCACAAATCCGAAGGTGACCTGTAGTAATTTATAATTATAATTGCCAGTGTATATGAAATAATAAATACCGTGTATTGATGTGAATAATGCATGCTCATCATTAATTTATTTTCCCAAAGGCCTATGTGGGGCTCATGCAGGGCCATCGTACTTGTGGGCACTTGAGAGAAGCTCCAGAGAAGCCAGCATTTAGAGAGCGTACTTGGGAAGGACACACAGGCCACAGGAGTGCATCTAGTTCTAAAACCCTGGCAGAGATTGCAAACACCATGAATTTAGCACACAACCGAAAGCATTCTCCTTCTCATGGGAATTCCAGAGCATACCTCCAGCCTGAAAGTCTGTATGGGGACTCATACTGGTTGTATGTGACTTTTCTCAAGAAGTAAATTCCTCCTCTTCAGAAGCATCTTTCATACACTTAAAAAAGAAAAGGGAAGGGATGGCATTTCCAGCATTCCAGAAAGAAAAAACATGACAACAGCCCCAGTGACTGTCGCAGCCCCAGTCACAAGTTTCAGCCTGTGACTGGGTATGGGAGCAACAGGAACCAGCAGTCTAACTAAAAAGGACCAAAAAAGGAGCCTTTCACAGTGCCTCACTACAAAGGTTAAAAAAGGGAACTTGCATAGATAACTACGTTCTTTGGAGCACTCATGATCTCCTCTGTCTGCAACTCCGCTTTGGAAATGTGAGCCAGAATCACAGCATGTGGGCAGATGACTCTAGAAGGCAACCCATCCATGGCTCAGCAGTTTCCCTGGTCATTATGCCACTGAAACAATGCAAAACAAGGAACGCTCAAACCATGTTCCAAATATCATCCAGACAGTACACAAACTGTTCTTGTGGCATAGAAATCCCAAGATTCAAGGCCACAAACAAAACAGGGGAAAGACAGACAGATTGTCTGGCAAGCAGGTCTTGTCTGGGTTTTGATATAGAGGATACAAATGAGACTAAACATGTTCCTGTGCTAAGATAGTTATGGAACAGTTCTAGAAATGCTGCTCACTGTCCACATAAGAATCATGGATGCACTTACCAGATTATCAGCATGGGGATTATTTAGATATAATTTTTCCCCTTAGCGGAGACACAGTCAAACAGGGTGAGTCCACAGGTCTGTAACACCCTATGCAGATTGTCTCAGATCTCTCCCACATCTGGTGAGTATAACAACTTCTACCTTTCTGACATGGAAAGTGGAAGTACAGCCACATACAGCGCACAGCCTTGCAAGTATGAATGGAAACAAGGAGCTGCCACAATTCCAGACCTGAGTTCAGCTTGATTCTTCACTCAAGTTTGCCTTGGCAGTAAAAATGCATGCAATTGGGGGTAACTCAAGTACATACAAACCTACATATCTTGTGCAACATGAATGAAGACCAACAGGCCTGCGCAGCATAAGCTGGGTCTCAACTACTCAATACTTGTAACAATAATTCATTTTAAAAGCAGTGGTTTCATTTAAACATGTGACATAAATAGATGTGACTAAAAGTCAAAAATGTGATTTCTGTAACTTCAAAAATCTCAAGCACTTAGAAGCCATAAAATACATGTCTAAAGATATCAGTTCTCACAAACCCCACATTTTATAAAGCTATAAAAAGCCCATATTTCATCACAACAGTAATGGCATTTGCACATAATTTTATCAAAACCCAACATTGCATACTTTCCTTGCTGTGAAACACAAACTCTTTCTTAAGAAGCAGCACTTCTAAAAGTCATTGGTCAGAGGATATCACGTCTCTAAAAGCAACTTGTTAAATTCACTGGTCAGAACTGAAGTTGTAAAGTCACCAGTAATTACCTTATGTCTGAAGGATATGTTTAAGCTGCGTGAAGTTAAAAGTCCTGCACTTGATGTCCTACGTTTGTTTTCTGTAAGTGACATAACTGGGACCACATTGGCAATTAGCAGATATAATTTTTTTGTTTTGGAATTATTGACCTATTCCAACTTTTTTTTCCAATTCAAAGCTGTTCCAGAATTTGTTTTAGGTTTCCTTTTTAACTCTCAAAAGAGCAAAATACTTCCTCTTCACACCTAACTGCCAAGATCCAAATTTGTGCTTTCTGTGTTTCCCTGGTAACAGCTGGTGATGTCAGAAATTTACTACATGGTACAGGGAGATGCGATGCTCTGTGCAGCCGTGAAAGACTGGAAGAGAACAGCTAGCTGGCTCCCTTGACTGCCAACCCCATCCACCTTCTCTGCCTGCCCAGCTCTACAGACACTATCTGGATCAATTTGGAGAGTTCCCCAGAAGGTCTGAATCTTTCTTGGCAATGGGAGTGGAAGGTGTAAAGACATCTGCTTTTATTTCTAGTGTATCGATTTTGAGCATTTTGTGAGTTCAGTGTGTGGAGAATTGGTTTCTAAGCAAGGTTTGTATCTGAAATGACACGGAGTTTTTTGTCTGTCATCGATGTAGTTGTCAACCTGCTCAGAAGTGGCAGCAAACTGTGCTTCCACACACATCACTGTTGCTAACAGAGACTGATGAGCTCCTCTGAAGGTCCATAGCCATAGCAGAAGTTGGCAGCTGGTTCCTGATCAGCCTGGGTTGCTCTGCCCAGTACTGTGTCATACAGGAATAGGTTGGGAAACAGGGTAATGAAGAGAGCAGGTGTAATGCCCTGATTTCTTACCTGGAGAATAATATCCAGAAAACACGCATATTCCCAGCAGAATCCAAACGCACACAAATGTTCTACTCCACTGGAAGTTTCAATCTATTCCATTACAGAGTCATCTGCAAAATTTATACCATATATATGAGGAAAAAAAAAGCTTTCCCATCATTAAATGCTAGGAGATAAAAGAAACAATCACAGAATAAGACACAGAAATATTCTATTGTTTGTGTGCTGCAGTCACTTACTTCCTAGCATAGACAGGCAATGGAAATGGCATTCCAGTCCTGGGACATGACTCACAACTACACTGAAAAGAAACAGGTCTGCATATTATTATTCCAGATTAAGCAAAAAGCTGTTTATTCTAATTATGGGCATTTCTCTTTGAGAAAGAGGCAAAAGGAAGAGAAAAAGTTAGGTACGTTGTAGAGCTTTCCGTGTGATTGGAATCTGATTTATTTAACAATTTCAAAGCAAGGTCCTGTTTGACGCAGTTCTTGTTCTGCTTCAACTGGATGCTTTGAAGAGATAGAAAGAAATGGAATTTTGTACAAGAAGAACTCAGGAGGCAGTTGGAAAAACGTACTTCCCCAGAACTGAGAGACAAAAGAGTTTTTATATTTTTCAAGGTCTGTACCCCTGCTAGGCTAAAAAAAAGAGTCCAGAAGCAGATGCAGAATTTCTACAGAAGTTGCATCAGTGCTCTAGGGAGATGCATTGCCTTTCTAGTTTTATGCCTGCTTTGTATTTTTGACATATCTAGATTGAGGAAACACCTGTGCACCACATTGCCATATGGTTCAGATACCATAAGCAAACCTAGCTGAAGGGTCTGAACACAGCTGAGCGACCTTCAAGTTATCCCTGTAATCCAGGGCTTTACTATAGGAGATCATAGTTTGAATGATTATCCCTTCTCAGAGTCAATGAATGCAATTTATGGCACAGAACCCATTGCTCATTTCCAGGTCAAGTACAGAAGCCTCACTGATGACCCCAGTTCAGCCAGACCACAGAGCTACAGGAAAAAGAGATGTAGAAGAGCAGCAAGATGAGAGCTTTTCCCTCTCCATTTTGTTGTTCAGATCCAGTTTTGACAACTGACAGCAGAATAGTTTCCCACAAACTCGTCATATAAGATACCTCAGGAAAGATCAAAGAACTGCACCTACTGAGAAATACTCTTCACGTCTGCATTAGCTGTTCCTTTAAGTTTGGTCTAAAGCTTTTTAGAAAGGCTTTCTATCTGACAGCTGGTACCTCCTCTTCTTTACCTCTTCCTTATTCCTCTCCATCACTAAATAATGAGTTTGCTTGGGATTCCATGAGCACCAAGAAATTAATAAAGTAGAATTACTTTGAGAGATAAGGCCCTTGTAATTTCCCTTTTTTATATATGTGGCTCCGGCCTAGAGCTAAGGTCTTGCATGAAACAAAAGAAAACCAAAAAGCCCCACAAAACCCAAAGTCCCTAGACAAATAAGAGGAATTCATAGCACAGCAATGAGCTCTACAACACTCCCTAGAAAAGATACCTAGAAATAATATTACTGCTAGAAAACCAATCATCTTCACTACTGGTACACAGTGAGGAAAAGAAAGCCCTAGGCTGAAACTGGTATCAAGCTTATTTTATTCATTTCTCTTATTAAATCACAAAACCTTTGAAATCATTAAGAGGCCAAACTGGACGGCTGAGACCAATTATTGAGGTAAACATACTATGGGAGAGAAGACCTCTCCTGAATATTAGCAAGAAACATGGGTAACTGTCCAACCTCAGTCTCACTGGGGATACAGAAATATTGTCAGTATTCCAGCATTTTCAGCAGTAATGGCTAATGGACATCTCTAAACAGAAAGCAATTAAAGTTTTAAGGGTCCACCAAAACATTTTGTTAGCTACTATAATAAACATCAGAGTACCTTGACCTTAGACTCAAGAGTCAAATAAATATATAATGATTTCATTTACTATAGGAAAGGGTGAATTGTATCTCCTAATAGAGCATGAAAAGCAAAAAAACATGAAATGCGTCACCATGTTAGGCTTAGAACTAGGTAATGGCATATTTTAACCTCGTGTCCTTACAAGAGGTTAATGAAGTCAGGTGGCATTTTTCAAAATAATTGTCAAGTTAATCTTTAATAGTCTGACACTGGTGACATTGAAATGCAAGTATAAAGGGTCACGTAACATTGAGTAGTTGACAGAGGTGTGTTAGTTGTAGCATAAGATGTGTAGGCAATGCATAAAATTTACACACACTTATGTGTATTTTATGTTTTAAAGATGGCACTGGCATGCCTAACCATTTATAGGGAATACAAGCTATTTTTCTAAAATCTCTGCACAGGAGATTTTCATGATAAGATAGCTAAGAGCATTACACTCCAGAAGATGACACAGAATACTTACATGATTTTAGTACAAACTTAAACCCTGTGGCTTTTCTTGTGAACTACAAGATTTCCAGTAATAGTTGTAATTGATGTCTTGTGGCTTTTCAGGACAAGCCTATCTGAAAAATAAACATATTAAACTGGTTTGCCTTCATCTTTATGTAACAGGTAATAACTTGAGAGATGGGACTGAAATAAGAGAGTCCACCTTCCTTATCAACTACAACATTTGCAGAATGGGTAAAACAAGAATATGTTCTCCAACGGCCACAGAGATGCCAATAGTGTTTTTGCCTTGATGGTCACTTGTTTTTTACCATTCTGAGAAAGATTTTAAAGCTTCATTGGTAGTCAACAAAAAGGAGAATATTAGAATTATAGAATTATAGAACAGTTTGGGTTGGAAAGGACCTTAAAGATCATCCAGTTCCAACCCCCCTGCCATGGGCAGGGACACTTTCCACCAGACCAGGCTGCTCAAGACCCCATCCAACCTGGCCTTGAATGCTTCCAGGGAAGAGGCAGCCACAGCTTCCCTGGGCAACCTGTGCCAGTGCCTCACCACCCTCAGCGTGAAGAATTTCTTCCTGATCTCTAATCTAAATGTTCCCCCTTCCAATTTAAAGCCATTCCCCATTGTCCTATCACTACATTTTTCTGTTCCAAATAATTGTGAGAAGTGGATGCAAGCCCATTGAAAAATACTGTCTTGAAAAATTCTGAATTGATCTCTTCAGGTTTCCAAAGCTAACAGATGCTTCCGATATCCTTCATAAAAAGGGATAGGTGCCAGATGTACTTAAAGTTTGGTATTCCACATTTTTGTGTTTTTCTTCAGTAACCAGTTACCCTGTCTTTGTAATCCAGAACTTAACTCTTTGTTTCACTAATATGAAGTGGTTTCCTTTCTGCATTGTGCTTGGTATGAAGACTGATACCAGCATAAAGTATCCTGCCTTCTGGAAGCAGCTATTCCATACAAAGAGTTCTCATTAACAGAACCAAATGCTGGGATTTGAATTGAAATCTGTTCCAGAAGTGGTAATGGTTGAAGCAATACCATTCCCTTTGGGAGCCTTGCATCATCACAAAATCTTTACTCAAAAGAGACTGTTTCCATTCTTTTATGGACCCATCTCTCTTTTTTCTCTCTCCCATCTTTCATCTCTGCCATGTACCACAACTCTTGACACTTCAGGATTATTCCATCAGGCGTACATTTACCCCCTGGTCTACAGCTATGCACGTGCATTTAACAACTTAAAGAGCTTCAAAGCCCTTACCTTGCAAGGAACTCCAGGCCATGCTGCTGTGTAGATCAATAGCCAACTACACACAGGCAAGCAGGGTGAGGCTGTCCATCCTTCAGTGATCTACAAAGAAAGCACCTTTGCTCTAAATCTCATTCACACTCTCTCCCTCCTGGTTAAAATGGCTGTCGCCAGGGGCAACTCTACGTGCATTGTAGTGTTTTGACCTCAAAAAAACCTTACTACTGCAATGTCAATCCACTCATAAGATCACACAGCAACTGAGCAATTTCTACCTCATGATGCAGTTACAAACAGATGCTGAATAAAGACAGCATAAGTTGTAATACAAATATTTCTTCATTATTGTGTTCCCAGCATTGGTCCAACAGAGAAGCTTTCAGAGCATTTGGCAACTGGCTCTCCAAGTACACATACTTCTCCCTTCTGTCCAATATTGCATTTCAGTAGGATGACATTGTACAAACTCTGCTGAAATCTGAGATCAAAACTGTAAACCCCCTCAAACAAAACTGAGCCGATCACTTTAAAAAACACATTTAATTCTTATATACCTGTCAATGAAAAGCACACAATTACAGGTACCTATGCTCCAAAACAGTAGATATACACTGAAGATGTGCAGGGGCTCTAGAGTCATCTGCACCACTGAGGAGATTCATTGCTTTCAGTGCTGCATTACAGAAGCTAAGCTTGAAGAACATCTGATATTGATTATGAAGAGATTAGCCATGGAAATTTGTAAACAACCAAATATCAAAATGCAGTTAAACCTCACTAATTCACATTTGTGTCTGGAAATTTTTCCTAATTAATAACTGAGTTGCAATGGGAGTCCATACTTTATCATGTACTAACAATTGACTTTTATAAGGTCATATTACACCTTCCTCTATCATCAACATTCACTGCCGCAAGAACATTAATAAAAGATGAATTTGTGTTCATATGTGTATATTTATCTATGTGTGTGTGTATTGACTTTGAAACTCTGTGATCTTAGCTTAGTAAAACTCCACTCTGAAACCTCAAGAGAGACAGAGGAAGAGCTTTTTGCACAGAGTAGAAGATAATAGCAATTCTCTGCTGTAGTGTCAATTGGACTGCAGAAGAGATACTTGACAAACCCAACTAGGTAAATGTCAGTAAAGACAAAAAGGCACAAAGTAAAGACACAAAGTGAAGCAGAGCATTGCTGCTGCTTGAGGAAAGAGTGGCTTTCAACACTAATTGTCACCAGCTTCCAGCTCTAAGTCTCTGCAAGGAGGAACCAACACTTAATTATTTCATTTTTAAATATCAGTATACATTTTCCCTGGGGTTCTTGCCTAGAATTCTTGCCCAGGATTCTTGCCCTTCTCTCACATCTGAAGAATATTTACAGTCAGTCTTTACCTCTTTGTGATGACAAAGCAATTTCAGAATTTAACTACATCAGCTTCTTTGCCTTCTTCAAGTAGTGACATTTGGCATGATTATCATAAGGATGTTCAAAAATGAACCACAACAGCAACAATCACCGTATTCTGAACTTGCCTCTTCTGATTAGAAAATGT
Organism: Tapera naevia; assembly: GCA_033556795.1. Taxonomy (NCBI): domain Eukaryota; kingdom Metazoa; phylum Chordata; class Aves; order Cuculiformes; family Neomorphidae; genus Tapera; species Tapera naevia. The sequence continues at coordinate 368,716 of JAUMJJ010000069.1, read as the reverse complement.
CTTATAGAATCATAGAATCCTCTGCTTGGAAAAGACCTCTAAGGTCATCGAGTCCAACCGCACCCATCATCCACTAAACCATGTCCTTAAAAACTCATCTATCCTTTTTTTAAATACCTCCAGAGATGGTGACTCATCCACCTCCCTGGGCAGCTGTGCCAGTGCCTGACCACCCTTTCGGTGAAGAACTTCTTCCTAATATCCAGTCTGAACCTCCCATGGCACAACTTATGGCCATTTCCGCTTGTCCTATCACCTGTCACTTGAGAGAAGAGATCAACACTCGCTCTGCCACAGCCTCCTTTCAGGCAGTTGTAGACAGTGATGAGGTCTCCCCTCAGCCTCCTCTTCTCCAAGCTAAATACCCCAGTTCCTTCAGCCGTTCCTCACAGGACTTGTTCTCCAGCCCCTTCACCAGCCTCGTCAACCTTCTCTGGATGCACTCCAACCCCTCAATGTCCTTCTTATACTTAGGGGCCCGGAACTACACACAGCACTCGAGGTGTGGCCTCACCAGTGCCAAGTACAGGGGTACAATCACCTCCCTTGTCCTGCTGGCCACACTGGTTTTGATACAGGCCAAGATGCCACTGGCCTTCTTGGCCACCAAGTCTTGCAGCTGTCAACAGTTAGGAATACCATGTAGCATAACACTTCTGTTAAATGGGGACCTCAAAAGGCCACATACACAACAAAGTGAGTTTCACAAACAGTTCTTGCAGCAAGTGGCTGAGCAAAGCACAGGCAGAACTAGCACCAGTACTCAAGTGCAGCAAATGAATTCTCAGGAGCCCACAGCAATACTACGCATCAAGAGTATGACTGTGCTGAATGAAATGCAGCCAAGATCCTAAAGCTGTTTTGAGGCAGAACTGGTTTTGTAGAAGCAGTAATGTTATTAATCTCTGTTTTCCATTTTATCTTAAATATTTATGACATTTCTCACAATGACCCAACATTACTGCGATAAAGGTCTAGTACTGGCTAAATTAAATAGATCACATATTTATTGTTGACCTTTGCATAAAAACTTCTTTTATTTTCATGTTGCTGGTGCTACGGTACCAAGGGTGTATTTAAAATAAGGAAAAAACTTCTGAGCAACAATACATTCACATAATGAAAAACAAAATTAAAAAAAAGAAAGAAAAGGAAAAAATGAAAAATAGAAGAGCAAAAGATTGCCAAGTGAAAACTTTATCAGATTGCCAGCAATTTGACATGAAAATATTCTCAACTATAATATAAAAAAAAAAAACAAAACGCCTTACTAAAAACATTTCTATTTTTAACAGAATCCAGTGTCTCACAGAGGCAGATTTCATCCTCACCTTTCACATACAGTAAGGATGAAGAGAAGAAAAAAAATAAAGGAAAAAGAAGAAGAAAAGCAGCAGATACATTTAGTGTTCCCTTTACCAAAATAAAGCTTAGCTTATTTGTAGCTTTTGGCTTTCAGCCTTTCCTGCAAAGCTGATTGAATTCTTCAGGAAATGATGCATGAGGGGAGGTTTCCAGCCAGTTCTGTTGAGGAACTGAAGATTCCCAGGAGGGTGATGATAAGCTGAAATGATGGGTATGATAGGAGGCATTGCAGATATAGATAGGAAGAACAAACCAGCTTCAGCTAAACACATACAAAATGCACCAGCCTGAAAGCACAGATAGAAACTATCAGCCTGGAAAGATGCCTGCTTCAGCAGAAATTATTTGTCAGGGGCAAGCAGCCACTTTAGGACTTTTTAATCAGTATTTCCCAATTGCTGCACTGTAGGCATTCCTCTTGGCAGCAATATTCGCTTGGCTGTCCATATGCCTGATGATAATGTTTATCTCTTGGCCTTATTACTGGGCACCAGCAGGCTCTGGTTTCATTCTTCGTGGTTAAATTTGTAAGGCAGCAGCCCTCCATCTGTGTGACATATGCAGCCCACAGGCATATACTTTTAACATATGCTGTATCTTGTTCTTTGCACTGTCCTATCAAGCCAGCACAAAACGAGGAGATTGGGACCACTCTGTCCTCTAAGCAGCCAGCACGTCCAGGAGCAAGAACAAGAAGGTTCACAGTGTTGCAAGCCTGTCTGAAGGATTAGGAAGAGTAAGGATTAAATATTGCCATGTGTCTAGCCAGGCCCTCATGCTGAATATTCTTGCCTTGACTTTTCCTTGTAAATTACCTGTCTTTTAACCTACTTCTTTCTTCAAAATAAATAACCGCTCCAGAGTACTCCTGTAAAACTCATTCTGAATAAATACTCAATGACACTTTAAATTAGATCACATCACTATTGAGCTCATGAGACTTACCAGAAGGGAAAGTACAGACATAAGATTTACATGAGCTGTTCCTGATTTATATCCATTTAAGTGACAATTGGATCAGAGCAGCATTTTTACCATAGACTAAGATCAAAGACTTGAGTGTTTTATCTGTCTGGCTAAAGAAATTTTATCATTCTGTTGGTCATTCATAGTCAGTTTTGAATCTGTGTTTCAGCTAGGAAATTTACATTCTGCTGTATAAAAGAAATAAGCATTTGATTGTGCAAAACCTCTTTGATAATTCTCTGATGGGTTGTGTAGAAAGACCTAACCCCACCACCTAGTATTTACTGCATTCTTAGCTTCAGGTTAAGCAAATATAAAGATCCCTGATTTATAGAAATGAGAAGTGGAAGTAGTTAGATAGTCAGCCTTAGATTTCTCTCAGTGATATATGCACCACATAAATATGTACCCACAAAACAAAATCTGCTGCATTCAAAACACAGATGACCCAATGAGTCATAATATGTACTGAAAGGTTTAAAATAGAACTATCCTTTCCTGAAACAGCAGGTCTTTGCTTTGCGTTGGGCATTAAGTAGGACCTGAGCAACCTGACTGCCATGCTACGTGTTCAAAAACACTTTGGGCTCATGGAGTTGGTGGTTCTCCACTCATATCTATGCATAGTCTGCATGTGGAAGGAAGCAATATATAGAAGGAAAAAATAGGGACAGCAAACTGTGCTAAAAAAAAGCTTTAGAAGAAAATAAAAGTTCTTCTCCTATCTCTTCAACTGTCTTCCCAAAAAAAAAAGTGTACGCTGTGTTTCTTCATGATAAGCTGCAGGTTTTTTTCTTAATAGAGCAGTATGCACAGGCTAAACACCACTTACAGCAGGCAGCCTTGGGAAGGAGGGAGCAAAAAGGAGGCTTTCAGTAACTGACATTTTTTTAGCAACTTCAGAAGTGCTGGGAACAAAAGATCCAGCCTGGCTGTACAGTTCTAACACTGGAAAGCAGTTTATGAAAGTCTGCTCTCATCAGGAGCTCAGAACCTCCTCTTGAGGGTCTGAAGTCCTCTAAGTGTTGGTGACAAGCAGCTTTTTTTCCAGTGTCTCTTGGCACTCTTTACTTCCTACTTGAAACTGGGATTAACACCAGGCTATTCCTGAAGTTTTCAGACCTGCAGACCATTTGTCAAACCTCTAAACCAGAGTATGGCCACCGTGCAGAGAAGCAGAGTAAATTAAGCCCATGCTGAGTTCCACAGTTGGATTCTTCTGTGATATCCAGTGCACTTCATTTAAAACCAGCACAGGAACCTCTACGCTTCACTGCAACACAGGCACACTTCCCAGTCTTTGTACAAAGACACAATGCCTCTTTAAAAGGGAGTCTTGTACTCGTGACAAGAAATAATAATAAAGCAGGAATGACAGAAGTCCTTTCTGTTCCCTTTAGCCTAAGACTCTTTTGGATTATCTTTCCTAGTAGTTGAAATGGGGAAAGAGGTCTTCACAGTGGTGGTTTGGAAGACTGAACACCACATGTGTCAGTGCACTGGGAAGGCCAGGAGCAGCCAGGGTTCATGGGAACTGGTAGGGCACAGCCTCACAGCCAAGACATGTCCTACCACCCAGCCAAGGACCAGGGAAGCCTGCGGGCAGCTCCAGGCGTCAGGCATCTGTTGCTGACACCATGGAAATAACACTGCGTGCTCTTGGGGCCTCATGGAGAAAGGACCATGCAGCTGCCTGACACTAGACTGTATTCACATTCAAAAGTTTCAAAACAAAGTGAAGATAAAATTATATATAACTCTCCAGCAGGAAGTGAAGAGACATTTTGGTTTGTTTTTTTACATTTGGCAGGCAGAGGGCATACTTAGCCTGGGCCTAAATATAACCTTCTGTCTGCTTAGGGACTATTTATTCTTTCTGTCTCCTGACACCAGTATACACGAAATTTATTTAACATTCAGCAGATGCAGCACTCATGCAAAACCATACAATTCGTTCCAGATAAATCAGCAGTAATTTTAAGAAGCCATCAGTACACTGGAGGCAGCAGACCAGCCAGCAGCACCATGACAGTCATTCCTTTCCCAGCAAAGAACCACAGTTCTCCCCCAAATACCTGAAACTGGTACTGGGACTTGGGAATAACACGGTCAGAACCAGTTGAGACAACACAAGGCAAGGACTGATCAAGAGTTTTCCACCTGACTGATTTTTCCAATAAAAAGTAACAGATTTTACTCCCCTCCAAGATCACTTTTTCCTGTCAGCAAAGTCAGATTCGCGGCTCTCTGCACAGCTGCTTCTGAAGCTTTTGTAGTTTTGTGGCTGCCCCCAGTAAAATGCCTTTTTGGATCCCTGCATATGTAATAACCACATGGAAAAAATTAGTAGCAATGAAAGTTTCAGTGCAAAAGCATTGTTTTCCATACACAGAGACTCCACTGTCAGTGATTAAATTAGCAGCTTTAGCTCATATAGTCATCAAAATAGTTTCCTTATATATTAAATACTGCAGTGCATACATTCTCACTTAATTTAATAACTATTCATCTGATGGAAACCTGACAGATCTTTAACTATTAGAACTGAACTATTTCGCACAGAAGATTTTGTCCATTTCCTGGCAAAATTTGTTACTGGATGCAATGAATCAATTCAAATAAATACTGTGTAGCACACAAAAGCAGTATCCAACTCAAGATTTACTAATACCCCCTTTTCCTTGCAATATCAAGTTTTTCTATAAAAAGACACACTGTTAAAAAGGAGCTGCGTAATTGAGTCCCCGAGTGTGGTGGGGTGGGTGCCTCAGATGATTGGATCCCTGGCATCCCGAAATACCTCAGTCCTGGGAGTCTCCATGGGTCAGCAGTATCCCAGTTGTCAGAGTCCTCAACCTTCCCAGACACCAGGGTCCTTGCCTATAGGACGTGCTGGTGATGCTGGAGATGCTGACCCAGGAGTGGCTTCACTGACTCCTGTGGGATGAGCCCAGCCTCAATGGCACCTTTGCACAGCCAAAGGGGGCACCGGGACCTGGTGGGGTAGAGGCACCCAGGTGGTGCTGGAGCTAGAACACATCAAGAAGGAGCAGTAGGCAGGATGTGGAAAGGACTGGGACAGAGGTGACCATGGGAGGGCACTGGAGAGATGGGGAGAAACAGGGACACAAGGACATATGGTGTCTGTAGTGTCCCTCGGTGTTTTGGTTTTTCCCAAAGCACTGCAACCCTAAAAGAAGTAGACTTCCAGGATAGGTTGATCAGTGATTGCTCAGAGGTTTCAAGGACCTGCCAAATATCCATAGTAATGGAAGAGGAGAAAAAAGATCAGTATGAGCACAGTTGCAGGCGAGCGTAACAGGAACAGCTTGTTTCTGTAACAGAAAACTGTCTTTTGTAATGCTTAGTGCCAAAGTAGGCACAATTCTAAATTAAAACATTGAAATCTGCCAGACTTATATGAAAGAAGTGGTCAGGGCTCACAGTCAACACTCCCCAAAGCAAGGAGCCATCATTGGCACTTGGAGCAATTTGGGGTGAAATGGTACCCCATCACTGAAAAAACAGATCTCAGCAAGGCACTGAGGGTGGGCTTTCCAGACCAAATGTTGTCAGCTTTAAAGGCTATACGAGGAGCAGGAGCCAGTCTGTCAAAAAGAGCCTACCAGCTGCCGTGGGATGTTCCTACCAGGCCTCACTGTTCATCAGTACAAATCCAGAGACAGAAAAGGCACGACCATCATGATATGAAGTTGTATTTTGCTAGAAAAAAAACCTGCAGAGAACATAGCCATATAAACTGGAAGCCTTAAGTGATGACAAGAGCTTGGGCAACTCAGAATTACACAACCTGTTTATCAAGCTAACATCTGAAAATCCCAAAACAGCAGGGGTAAATCCCACTGTCACTGAAGACTGGGATTCCTTTGATGGTTTTAGCAAAGCCAGACTTTCTCACAAGGCATCAAACAGTATTGAAAGAAAATTATTACTGCAAATCTTATAGAGATCTTGCCCTTCACAGAAAGAAAAAAAAAAAAAGTGAAGTAAATGCTTCATTTAATGCTTGAGAAAAGAAAAACCCTGGAGCCTTACTCTCTCATTTTTAAGAACAAGAATGTGAACATAATACTCATGAAAGACCAGTATCAATAACTTCCTCTGTATAAACCTGTATTTCCTGCAGAGGTGTGTTCCCAATTCAGAGCATAAATAGCATAGGCAAGGTAGGTACTTGGATAAAAATCAGACAAAGAAATATGAGTGCATCCTGTGGATAAAACAGGAAAACTCTTAAACTATTGGTACATCAATACCAAGCAAAGAATCATGGTTGTTTACTCAAGCACTTGTTCAATGTCTGAAAATATATATAAAGATGTGCAAGTCAACCTCTTCAAAGAACATTTCTTACTCTAAGAACATCTCTTACAAACATGGTTACAAAAGAGCACTAAGCACACAAAAGTCTAGCGCTACTGGGAAAACTATAGTGATGTGTACACCTCTGCTGGCCTGGCCAGTGGCACAAATCCTCTCCCAATCAAGTCTGCAGGCACTTCTTCAAGAGCTCAAACCACCTAAGTTGTCCCTCAAAAGGCTGGCTTTTTCCAGCCAAAAATTGAATTCCTGTGTATTTTTAGCCCAAGTCTACTTTTCACATCAGCACTTGAATCTGGAGATGGTTTGAAAAGCGCACAGGTACTTTTCTTGTTCCACTCAATGGTTTTAAGATGATCCTCTTGCAGGAAAATCAGTCTGGTCCTCTGAACAGAATTATAAATAGGGAGAGGAAATTCAGATGTGCTGTTTCGTTTTGTACTGTGCTCTTCGTTTCAGTAGCAGCACACACAGGGTGTGATTTAAGGTATTTGACTGAGGTTTGCTCCCAGCACAGAACTGTTATGGAAGTAAATTTGCATGCTGCTGCTGAGCAGCAGGTCCCCTGACTCCTGGTTCCCGAGCTGCGTTCTCTGCCGGCCAGCACTGACAAATCATGTTCAGCTAGTCCTTCTTTGCTGTTTGTCCAGTTCTTTTAGTCCATTTAGTAGACAAGCCTGGCCTTCACATCATTGAATTTGGGTCTAACTGGCTACAACAGTCTGAAATGGTTGCTGTTAAAATGCACAGCCTGCACCGTGGCACCCACCTTCTTCTGCGCTTCCCCTTTCATTTAACATCACAATACATATCCACAGCAACTGCAGCTCCTGCTTACAAGAAAACAGAGCCATTAGGAAATGTCTCAAATCTCCTTCCACAGTTTGGCATCAAGACATACAACGTAGATGCAATGCCTCTAAGTTCCCTGGGAACCACAACCAGCTCCTTCCATAGTTATCCTAAATATACAGCAGTAATCAAGAACAGCACTTGGCTTCAAGAGAACCATTTCCTGCTTAAATGGTCTCTCCAATGTTGCAAAGACGTGACAGTAGCAAAAAGACAAGGTAGGAAAGAATTGGTTCATTATACAGGAGCAAGATATGAAGTAGCAAGCAGCTTGCATTTCATATGGGCAGAAAGGTGAGGTCTAGGAGAAAAAAAAATTGTCGTGTTGGAACAGTTTGTTCCAGCAAAGCACAAAGCTAAATGTGGCACAGAGACGTGCTATTCACCCACAAACTCTAAACCTGCAGAGGAAGCATACGCCTGTCAACATTTTGACTTACAATAGAATTAGCTTCACATTACAGCAAAAACAAAAGAAGCTTAAAAAGAGGACTCTGAAATAGAAGAGAAAAATGAAGGTAATGAAAGGGTTTCTTATGCTCTGTTGATCCTGGCTAACAGGAACTGAGAAAAAAGAGTTTAGAGGGGCTGTGTACTGTAAATCAGCTGCTCCCTGATATTTCTGTATGTTTACAAACCCAGCTTTGGGGTGACATCACAGTGTGCTTAGAACAATGCATACCTGGTATGTAGACTCTTCCAGATTTGCTGTTTCATTAGCCATCAGAATACACGCTGTGCCTTTTCAAAAAAAAACCTATTGATCAGACACTTCCCTCTTCCTTCCCAAGGATATTGCATATAAACAAAGGAATGGGAAATTCTAGCTCTGGAAAGAAACACAAGAAGGAATGTTCCAAGACACTCTACTGGAAGGTGTCTTCTTCTGCAAAGTTGCAATGATTATAGACAAGACAGAGGCTTCAGAGCAGTTACACCTCTTATTAAACCAGCTGATATAATGGGGAAGGAACAGAATTTTCCCAGCCTTCTTGTGTACTTGAGAGCCTCTGTTCTCTTTTTCCCAAGAGTATGCAATTTTATGTTTTCTTTTATTGTATCTCTCTACAAAGCTAACTAGATACTAGTTATAAGAATGCTACTAAATCATTAGAAATTCTCTGTGAAAAAAACACTGCAAGCATTAAAATGAAGAAAAAGTTTTCAAAAATATTTTATCTCCTTTATGCCGGTTTTGGATCAAGCTATAAGGGCTCAGCACAGATACTGTAAGTTCAGCTGAGAAAAAGGAGTCAACAACAAAAATAGTATCCTTAGGTACATGAGTTCAGAAAGCAGATAAAAAAAAGTACCAATTACATCCCACACAGCTGGGTGGTGTCATTTTTTTTTCCAAAATTGGAATCTTCAGCTTTGGTACCCAAAGGATGAAATCATCACTCTTGTCAGACCTTAACCTCACACTTTCCTCTGACAAGAATGAACATCATGAATAGCCCATGAACTGGCAACCTCCAAATTGTGTTCTCCACACCGTTGGGAGCTAGTTCTTGCATAAAGTCTTGTTATATTAGGCACACGTAGAAGTCTGATGTTCAGAAGTTACAGGCATCCAATGGATTCTGCATGTGCCTTACCATTAAAATGCAATTTATGAATATATTTCTATTGAGTATAACACGTTCCTCCACATTATCACTGTGGCATCAACTATCACGATAGTTATCATTATTTCAAATTGCATATGAAATACACACTGGGTGTGTTTTTCACAGCTGCTGAAATATTTTCCCTTCATAGAACACCAAAGTGGTGCATCCTGCTTGGTGGTGGTTCTAAAATTCTTCCTGATGGTGAGGAAAAATTGCTGTACAAATAAGTTAAAACTTTACAGTGTTATGCCACTGCTGCATGATGCTATTCAGAAGGAACACCAAAGAAAACCACCAGAAAGTTTTATTGAGTTCTGAAGGGGATAAACTCCACTTCAGCTCGTGGTTAAGTGAGGCAAACCCCAGCATTCGTTACCAGAAAAATGCACAGTGCCAAAACAACTCTTGCATCGTACCTTCCTGTCATGGCTTTATTTTTCAAGACAGAGAGCAATGCACTTTCTTGGGAGTCTACACAAGAGGGTTTCTAATGGTCATTTTCAAACAACGTAGTATCAGGTTAGGACTTGTGCTTCACAGGTCGTAGAAGCAAAGCCAGACAAGAACACCTCAACAAACATATTTAAAACCTTTGTTTTAACTGTGGCTTCCACTAAGAAGGCTATTTATGGCTATCACAGTAGCTCACCTGAGTCTAGGATCCCTTTGTGTTTAGTGAGGCATAAGCAGAAATAGAGACCATCGCTGCTTGAAAGTGCTTGAAATTTCTGTGTCAGAAAGAGACAAAAGGTAGAGGAGACAAATGGGCACACAGAAAGAAAATATGTGCCTACAGACACAGGGCAGTGCTATTGAGAAAGGATCAGACTAGCTCCCAATAAACTAGCTAAGGTAGCCAAACAAGAGCAGCCACTTTGGTGTAAGCAGCCCCCTGCTACAGCTTCTGGTGCTTGAGCTGCTGTCCTCAGAGGCACTTAGGCCACCTCCATCACATCCTGCTGCATAACAAAGAAGTAATAGCCAGTATGATGAGTAATATTGTCACACTTACTTGAGCTACAACCCTCTTCCCTGCTATTCCACCAAATTTGGCATCCAGACTTACAGGGAAATGGCAGGCTAGGCCCAGGAGGAACCTGTGCCAGGGGGCTTTTGTAGATTCTTTTTAAATCTACAATGGTGTGGGCAGAGCTAAAGAACAGTTTTAGTAATTAAACTGTTGTTCTGTTTCATAGGAAAACCTTACATTATTGATGTTAGAGATGAAGCACTGGACTGTAATTGTGTGCATGTCTGTCTGTTTCTCCATCTATTGTTGGGCAGCAGGTGTAAGGAGAAAAAGCTGTTCCTCCTGCTTCTTGATTTTCCAATATGCATAGAAAATATTTACAGAAGTGGCATATACAGACCTACCTAAAGACAACTGATCTCCTTGAACATCAGGTTTCCAAATAAGCAGATCAAAGATGCAGTGGATCAAACTGAGGAAGGCAAAGTGAACAGTCTCCTCCAGTTTTCTCTTCTGGTGAGAAATCTCCAGGAAAGACATAAGGGAGTCACTGACCAGTTGTGCAGGGCGTTTACACTTACATTCACTACCAGGAGTTGAGTGTGTTCAGCTGGTGACAGACTTAAGTCCTCACATCATAATAAAATGGGCTTCATCAGTTTGGCCCAACTGGTGACTCCCCAGGTAGCTCTGCCATACCAACACCCACCTGCCAAGAGGCATCACCTGCCCAGCTGAACTGAAAACCTTGCAGAACTGAATCATCCTGCTCTCACACCAGCAGCCCAGGACACGCCAGGGCTCTGACCCCACCACATGGAACTCCTGAGGCAAATGCCGGTTTACTTTTACTTGGCAGCACGCAAATATTGATTGGGCTGAGAACTATTTTCATGTCTCCTAAAGCAAATCTTGAGAGTATTTACATCATTGAACAGGGCTTTCTACCAAGGCTTCCCCTACACAACTCCACAGCCGTGCATTGCCGTATCACTGCTCAGCTTTGTTTCCAACCATGTTATCCTTTATTATGAAGCCAATAAAAAACAGGCAGTAGCTGGCATTGCACAGCAATTGTGACATGAGCAGGAATCAAGTATTTCTGCTAAACTTTGAGGGAAATGCAGAGCATAAATCCTTGGTATTTACCTTCAGATTGTGATCAAAGACCTTGTCATGTAATTTCACCTATAATAATATTACATTCTCAGAAATGAGAAATGGCATGTGAGGGGGGCCCAGACACAGCTGCTTTTTCACATGCCATATCACTTTTGGAAGATTAAGAACAAAACTTCTGTTTATGAAAAATACATTACAGTACAAGTCAGAAAACATCTGGGAACACTCCTTCTCTAAAATTAGACATCTAGTGTTTATTAAATTGGCACGAAAGTTTGTTTGAAAACAGCTGATGGAAGAGCCAAGGGCCAGGAGCAGGAGGCCAAACATAAGGCAGGATCCACAAGGCTTCCTAGCAGCAGACTGCAAGAGTGTGAAGAGAGGAGGGAAGGAAATAAGAAGCACTTGGAAGTAGAGGTACTGAAGAGTTTTTCCACAACACTGTACTGGCACAGGCTGTTTGTAATGAGCAGTTCCCAGCTGCACTGCTGCTATAGCTAAACCATTGTTTCTGGCTCTGTTTTTCATTACCAAGCAGAGAGGCAGGACTCAGAAGAGCTGAGTGAGACCTGGCCATCCCAATCCCAAAAGGAAAAGTGAGCAACATTCTCTTTCCACTCTCCTTCCATCCTTTAGTATCTCTTTGTGTCTCTCTGAAAATATCAGTGTTTAATGAAGGTGAGCCTTTTATCATTTTTCAGGGCACATTAAAAAACTGGGATCAGTGTGTAACAATACATCACCACTGAGGTGAACCAGAGTTATTTCCAGTGGATCTCTCTGTTCAAAGGCAGCTGAGGTTGTCAGGGAAGAGTGCCTTTTGCAGTGATGAGGCTCTGAAGAGACCGGGTCCTTGATGATTTTCAGACAGAAATGGGAGGCAAAGAGCAAGAAATGTCGATGATCCTCCAGGGTTTATAACCTTCTGCTCCTATTGAGTGCTGAGAGATGATTTTGCCCTTCACACATCCTGCTCTAACTGCTTCATTGAAGGATCTCTGTTTAACTTGGAATTCCTTCAGGTTATTCTGGCTTTTTACCTACTGCGTTTGCCCATCAGACCTCCTCTCTGGGTGTGCCCCAGCCCTGTGAAAGCACTGTATGATTGCTTTATGGCTAGCTTTTATTATGCTTAAGGAAGGGAGGGGAATCTGAGCAATTAAAATGTAGCTCTGTTACAGTAAGTTCTCAGAAAGCAAGAAAGCACAGTGCACGTGAATAAGAAATAATATGCAAATAATAATATAAGAATAGGCTATAGCTTTCCTCTTTTGTTTCCAAGATATAATAGAAGACCTCCTTAAATGCCTGGTGAAACCAAATATGTTTTCTTAGAAAGGAGTTACAGCCCATCTATGTTTACCTCAGGAGTAGGGGGAAGGTGAACAGTGTGAACCCCTATGGGAAGCTCTACTCCAGACATCTATCTATACACAGAGAGATGCACACGCACGTGTTGCCACTACAAAGACTGCAAAGACAATGCAGGAGTGCCAGCATGTGCATGGCTCCATTTCAAAGCAAACAGGGACAATATTTTTTGTTCTTAGCTGGTTTCTTAGCACTTAAGAAATGAAGCGCCCCACTGGTTTTGCCTTTATGCCTGTCATTATGAGCTGAGTGGTCGGAGCGCTACCTGTAAGGAATTTAGAATATTTTTATTAACAAATATTATCTTTTCCAAGAGATATCTTCAATGATTTAGAATTAGCTGCTGTAACACTGTATCTGCTTGACACAAAATTTGCAAAGTTGACCAGACTCTGGAAAGCTGACAAGCCCATGGAAGCCTTTACACTGGTTTCAGTGGGAACAGGCTCTGATCCTACGCAGATTGCCAGATTTCACACAAGACAGCTAAGACTGGATTGAAAAGCAAAAGTAAGAGTAAAAACTTCCCAATGAAAATAATCAGCTGTTTGTACATACAGATTAAAACTGGTTTACCCCTAATCTGCCATTGCCCCTTTAAACTCTTAAATCACAACTAAAACTATTTTTGCCCATGACCCTTCCATATGTTGTTCAGGTTTACTCCCTCTGCTCTATTTATTTAAGCCAACTTTGGCATGTCTATTCCCCTGAAACTGTTTTTAGCGACTGAGCCCAGCATAGTGGGAATTTTGATGTCCTCCTGCCAGTTACATAACTCCACTCCCTCTAATGAGAATTCAGGACATAGGCAGATGCTGCTATAGATCTGCCTCGGGAAGAAGCAGCTTAATTCCCTATAGAAAGGGGAAAGCTCAATCTTACTGAAGATAAAACATGCAGATAGTCTATTCTTCTGAGACTACGTGGCCGGCATATTTAGAGCTCCCTTATTTCACAATATAAAATTTAAATAGACTGTTTAGATTCATAGAATCATCTGGCTGGAAAAGACCTCTGAGATCATCAAGTCCAGCCATACCTGTCCCCTTACTAAACCATGTCCCAAAGCAACGTATCTACCTGCCTTTTAAATACTCCCAAGGATGGCGACTCAAGAGGGAGTAAGTTTCTTTCCTACCCTCCTCCTTATCACCATCTCTGCTGATTTGTGGCTAGACTTCCCTGAGCAACTTTTACCTACAGAATTTGCACAATGCATTGACAAAGAGCTACGAAAAGATGTCACCTCTGAAGAACCAGCCTCATACTGAAGTTTCAGAGGCCTCAAAATTCAAACTCAACTCTGCACTGAGTGGGGAGGCAGGTGCAACATACCCTTTGCAAATGGGGAGTAATGCCTTGCTCTGGCATGAAGAAGCAAACCTGGCTGAGGTCAAACACCCTCAGGCCTCCAGACTGATCTAGACCTCAGGGCAAAACCTCCTCTGCTACAAGAAGACAGTGAGCAAGCCTGTGTGAGGGAGCAGGCTTAAACATTGTGGTGACCCAGCTGACAGCAGAGCAATGCCTAATGACAAACATGAAGACTTTATGGATCATTGTAATTAAAGCAGGCTTGTTTCCAGTTACTTAGTTGCAGTCTTCCACTAGAAACTGTGGTAACCCAAAGACATCATATTTTGGGGCTAGGTTACACCTCAAGTTCACCAAAACCTTGCCTCAGACTTCTACTCAGAAGCAAGCACTGAGAAGAGCTCTTGAAACAGCACTAAAATCTCTACCCACATGATAGACACCCAGCTGCTGGGTGCCTGGAGTTCCCAGGAAAGTCTTGTTTCTGACTCAGTGGTCTCAGAAAAGGAAATTTATAAGTAATAAGGTCCAAAAGATGACTTTCATGCAACTTCTTATCCAATATTTTTGTTGCAGAAAACAGATCATTGTTACAATCAGCATTTGAGTACACTATTTCTTTGGGCATAAAACATTGCATGCAAAGGGTGTATTTAACATCAATGCTGAGCCTTGCACACCCAGTCACACAAACCCTTCCACTTACTAGATAAATGCCTCTGAACTTTGTAGGACCCTTCATGAAACAGACCCACCACAGCCTTTATGCACAAAGGCAGCACAACTTAGATTACTGCTCGAAGCATGGCATAATCTTTCTTAAAGGTGGTGCAGCAAGGCTCCTATGGAGTTACTGCAAAGCAAGTTTTTGCCATATAGCTTGAATATGATGAACCATGAAACCAGGCAGCAAGTTCAGAGGAAGTGAAGCATCCAAGTCCTTTTCCGGTTTGTCTGCAAAATGGGAATACATGACATGTTTCACTTATGATGATCTGCTTTGTTTGGCAGGCAAGACAAAAGGACTCAGACATTGTCCCATAAAGATTTCAAGCAGGAATAAACAGGAAATCCGTGCAAGAAGAAAATAAAAACCAAACAAAAAAACCTCCAGGATTCTCCAACCCTAAAGAAAGGCAGAGTTTATTAGCAAAACGTAACTTCTTTTTGGAAATAATATCTTGGCTAGAAGACGTGGAAATTTAGAAGCACCTTTGGCTTCATTCAGATGATTTCCATTGAGGCCATCATCTTCTTTTGTATACTTGGTTACTGATGATGTGTTAATACAGGACATATTAATCTTGTTTGCTTTCTGAACTGTCTCTGAAAGAAACAGACACTGGATACTCATCCAGGCAGGGTAACAGTACCACAGACAGCTGTGCTGGGTCATAGCTATAAGGACCGCGAGGTGGGGGCAACGAAGACACCACAGCCATGAATAACTGGGCAACATGCAGAGGCATTAATTTCCTAAAATAAACCCTCAACATGCTGACACTCAGCCTGCCCCCCCCCAGGGTTCACCTACTGCTCATGGGAGCCAGGTGAGCAAGCAGAAACCTCTGTCTCAGTAGCATGAAAATAAAGTGAAAAATTCAGTGATCGCTTCAGACACAGATGCACACAGACAAACTTTTATGTGTTTAGACTACATTTCCCCTTAGGACTGGGGTTCTGTAGGAACTGCTGGCCACCTGTGTCCCCTGCTGCTGCCCTGCAGCTTTTTTTCAGAATAGTCTAGGAGAAGAAACCAAACCTAGATAGATTTCAAAACACTACGCAATAATTGGTACAGCTGGAACATCCTTCACCCAGGCAGCAGAGCTGCTGGCTTCAGCCACTGCAGTTTTATTTCAGCTCCAGCAGCATAGTTCAGCAGAGCTGTAATAGTATTAAACCTGTCACTCCCTACCCTGGTGCTGCTACAGCAGCCAGTGCACCAGGTGCCAGACAGGCTGCTCGAGTCAGTGGCTGTTTCTGCTGGATAAAAGGTTGGCCATGGTGGAGGGGATGTGCTCACACACAGCTGTTGTGATCATAAACACATGCAAGGCTCCGATTATGGAGGGAACATATCCACATCTGGGTTATCTCAAAGTTGTCTATTTGATCTATTTTCTTGAGTCAGCATGGAGAGAAAGTAGTGACTTTTTTTTACCATTTCATATTTATAATCCCAGTGGCTCAGAAGTGCTGCTGGGACAGTTTTGAAGCTTAAACCACTCAATCATCAGCCACAGGACAGGCAGTAATCTCCAAAAGCAGTAAGAGCCTGTAATCTAGAGGTAGTGTCAGTTGTCACATGGCTGAATAACTTTGGCCCACAATCCAATGTACTGTAGAGTAATCTGATGATGGAAACTGGTTTTATATGAACTAGTTCTGTACTTTCCACATCCTGCATTTTCATTTTTATGGCTAGTCTTCATTTGGACCAAAAAGTCTCCAGACAAGATCAGGATCCTGTGGTGGCAGGACCTCAGACACTCAGTATTGTCACTGCCAGGAACAGCTTGCAACAGCTTTGCTAGGAAAGTATCAGTCACATTATAAAGGGATGCACAAGGATCAGGCACTTTCCCAAAACAACTCAGGATGACTCAAACTGAGCTTTGGGCTTCAAGAGAGTCATGTCAGCACCTTCTCTACAGGCAATTCATCCTCTCTTGAATGACACAGGCAGATTTTACAAAGCTGCAGCAAAATTTTCTTTGAGTTGTGACTTATTGGTAAAATAGCCCTGCTAGTGGCCACTCGGCAGGAGAGAAAACGCTACAAGTGGTCTGTTCTCCATTCCTTCAGATCTTTTAACATTTTAGTAGAGATGTCAGTAGGGAACAGGAAATCTCAGAAGTATTGAAAATAAAAAACCTACAGCTCCCTTATTGCAATACACAAGTCTGAGTCATTAGCAGAGCTTGATCTCAGCTCAGAGGTTTCCCATCAAAATAAACCCACTGAAACCAACTGCGATCAGAAGGTCTTTGTCCTGCATCTAATTTACTCTGTCAAAGTACCTCTTCCATCTGAGTCTCTGCAGGAAAGACAGAGTCATCTCCCTGTGATTCCACTTCTCATCTAATCCTGCATCCTACTGAAGATGACAAAGATAGTATTTTCTGTTAATACGCAACTAACTGTTACTGCACACGTTAGGAGTATCACGTTTTTCATTACCCTCCTCCTTTATTCCAATTTAGATAGAAGCAGGACAGGTTTTATCCTGCAGTGCTTGACAAACTGTTCAAATACACACCCTTTTCTGAACTTCCCAGAATTCTCTGCTGTTTTGTTCATTTTTCTTGTATAAAGTCATAATATTTCCTCTATATGTCTGTGAACATGGGAGGAAAGTACAGGCTCTTCAGGTACCTATGTCTGCATCTGATCAAATGTAGTCTCTGAGTTCAGAGTGGTCTTGTTGCTATTTCTACTGCACTTCAAAAGAGCAAAGCTTCTCTTCTGTCAAAAATTCTTCTTAGAAAAGTGTAAAGGAAAATTAATATCTTGCATATTGCATTCCCAGCAGCCAGGCTTTTGAACAGTAAAAAGTTTAAGTTTCCTGAATAGATCGACTTCTCAAATGACTTCTATTAATAATTTGTCAGAAGGATTTAGGACAAGCTTCTTGAAGGCATATTGATCATTTGGAATCAAGGTACAAGATAATAGCCCTGGAACAGCATGTACAAAGCTGCCAAGTCATCCTTTCAGATAATCGTATTCACAAGGCCAGCACAGGACACCAGCTCTTAGCACTTTGCTTAGTTTCTCTGTGATCTCTTCTCCATGGAGTGCAAGATTAGATTGGGAGAAAACCCAGTAACCCAAACCAGTCATCAGCAGTGAATCTCACAGCACCACTACTGAGTCAGCTACAGGTTGCAGCAACCTAAAGTCCCAAACAGGGCACAGAGGGAGGAAAATGCCCCTTACCCCTTCTTTGTCCATCTGCCTTTCTCTCCTGCACTGATGAGCAGAAGTTCGTGGCATCCCGGTGCTTACAGGCACTGGCATTCTCGCTGCTCTGGCCGTGTCACCTCAGGAGGACCAGGGTCCCTGGCAGCTTGAAGGCAGAAGGTGGACTGAAATCTTGGGGCACAGAGCTGGGCAGGGTCAGCGGGATCATCAAATCCAGCCACGCCACGGGGCTACTTGGAGACCAAGTGTCACCCACTACTGTGCACACAGATCTGTGTGACTTACTGGGAGCCTGAAGGACAACATTATGGCTCAGCTGCCCATCCCTGGACAGGGGTACACAGCTCGTCACTCTGGCACATTGGAGATAAGGCAGCTGGCTCAGTCAGCCAAGCTACAGAGGGGTAGAAGTGCCTTTCGCAGAGGTAGACATAAGGCTCTACTATCTCTATGGCAACTGCCATGGAGCTGCACCACGCTCACCAGGGGAGAAGGGAAGAAAGAGAGAGGGAAGAATAAAACCCAGAGCATGGCCAGGCTTAGCAGGCAGAAATCCACAACAAAGGGAAAAACTGAGGTGGGAGAGGAGAAGCGCAGCCCACTGCTGCTGAAGGGGGAAAACAAAGGGCTCAGACCTGGCATTCAAGAAGGAGGCTCTTGAGCTCCCAGCACAGGAACAGCTACATCAGCCTCTCCATCCACATCCCACAGCCTGCTGCAGCCAGGCACCTCTCTCCAGCAGGCCAGCAAAAGTTCCCCACCGTTTCCTAGAAGACACCAAAAAATGGGTGAGGGTCAAATAACTGCACAAAGATCTTTAAGACTGAGATGCCAGCAGTGCCATGGTGCATACATAATTTAAGGCCTGAAATATTCATTTTACTCAGACCGGAGATTAGTATTAAGCTCATGTAAAGATGGCAAATGGGTAGTGAATAAATTATATTCATTAAAATCTATCCGAAACAATGTAAAATAAACATTTAGAAACAGCAGGCCAGGGATCATACCAAAGCTGCACAACTTGTTTCATGTTTGTATCAGAGTCCAAGAAAAAGGCAGTTTTAATTCAAAGTAGCCACATTTGTTCAGCTTTTCTTCACCCAGGAAGGCTTCATTCTGGAAACCTTCAGCCTGGAAACCAAGGTGAAACATTCATTCCTTGCTTCCCACATAGCACCAGCACAAAAAGTTATTCCCCCCAGAAGGAAAAATACTGTGCTTGCTCCATGCCTCCAGGAAATTTCTGTCCTGGAGTCAGCAGTCATTCCTACGCCCTAATGATCTGAAAGAGTAGAAGATGATTCCTAGAGACTTCTCTTTACAAAGATAATAAAAAGGTTTCATTTTAAAGCCCCACCTGTGAGTGTGGTGTGGACTCTCTCTGTTGCCTGAGTTCCAGCTGCAGCAACAGTGGTTTGCACCACTGAACTCTGATTCAGAAGAAAACATGAGTGCAGAATCCTTGCCAAGCAGAGGAATTAACATCACAAACCTTACCAAGCCAAGAGGGTACTGACTTGGCACAGAAAATCTCTTACCTGCTCATGCAAGCAGGACAGGCTGCCAGCTCAGCAGGGGGTCAGACTTGCTGCAGGCTGAACAATGCACAAAACCTAGAAACTCCAAGCTGAACAATGTGCTTCCCCACAAACCATAGAGCAACACTTGCCAGGCTGAGATGCATGTATACTACCCCACCTCCCTCCAAAATGAAGGTAAGAAAAGCTTTTTCCCAGAGGTGATGGGAAGCAGCCAAGTTTACCTCACAGAGGCATGGGAGATACTGCCCTCACCTTGGTGCCAGAGGAAACAGAGGGCCCAAGGTAGTCATATCCCTCAACATGACCATGGTCTGGCTCCAGGTCCCCAAGCTGCCTTCTTGCTGCTGCAAGCTCCTCAGTGGATGCCTTTCTGCAAGGGAGAGATGCTGTCCTTTGAGGAGGGCCAGACTTAGGCAGGGTCTCCTCAGCTCCTCCAGAGGACAGGAGCAGGGAGGGTGGTGAGTGGTGAATGCTAAGAGAGCCCCGACTGCCAGCCAGGACCTCAGCACTCCTCTCTTTCTTTTGGCATGACAAGAATGACGAAAGCACAGTATGACATGACTGCTGGGAAGTAACTGCAATACTCTGCTATGGCTCACACTGCCATCCAATTTATCCATGCACTACCTAATTTACAAGCAAGAGATTGGCATCACCTGTGTCCCAGGGATGAGTTGTGAAAGGAACTAATGCCATATGGCTCAGTCAAAGCACGAGGGATTGTAATGACAAAACATGGCCTCACAGACCGGGTTTTCTTCACCTCAGAGCTTTTTTTGTTAACTGCCCTGAACCTCACCTTGCTCCCAGTTTTCCATCACTGAGCAGCAGCCAGCCATTAACCCACTGGGGGCTGCCCAGTATCCATGGGTACTTCTCCAGCTCAGCACTTGTCAAACAAGACATTTAGTCTCCATTTACTAAAGGTCTGAATTCAAGGCAAATTTGTTAAACTGCATCAAACACTGTTGGGGATACTCATATTGATTACTTCCCTACTTTAGCCTTACTTAGGTTGATCTTAATTAACTTTCAAATCTAGGCCATTTTAGCTGCCCACGTATTTTTAACACCGTTCAACCACCAGGAATCTAAATTCAGGGTTTTTCTTGGGCTACAAGCAGACAGCGAGTTACAACATACCAGCTGAGTCACAGTAGTTGCTCGTGCTCACGCTGTAGCCCTTCACAAACATGACATCTGACACATTAACACAAACATCTCTCTTTGAGGTTTAAATGAAAGATTTGCCTCACGGCTGCTGCAGGGCAGGAACACCTGCAGCATTAGTTCAGCTCTCAGAAAAAGGAGAATTTGATCGAGTCTGCAGGATGAACAGAGAAATGACCCCAGTAAATGTGATGAAGTTAAGTGTATGCTCTGTGGAGAGGACGTTCTTGCCTCAGTCAAGCAAAGCCAGCTGGAGATCTCCCTATCTACACTGAAGCAAGCCTATTTTCCATGAAGTGCATGTCCACATGGCATCTGGCTTTGGTTCACCTCATGCAGGCTGTTCTGCAGCACCTCCACAGGCTCACACGTGGGACTTCACACATTTATCACAAAGAGAAGTTCTCAGCCTCAGTGTGACAATGGTTACATGTACTGGTCTTGCACACACATTCAGGGGTGCCCCAAAGAACTAGAGTCAAAGTCTTCACCATTTTCTCAGGTGCATTGGCCCTGCCTGTGAGGACAGGCACAGCCTTCCCATCCTCTGCTCATGTTGCACAGTCCAAGGGAGTAGTTTGAGCACAAACTTGCACAGACAAGGACACAATAGAATAGCAGGTGTTTTGTGGCAATTATTTTCTTTCAGTTGTCCTTCTGCTGTAGCACCTGAAGTCGTTGTGGCAAAGGCTTTGTTTCCCCCTTCATACAGCACTTTAAGGAATTTTTAACCAGGCACTGTCAACCTGGCAATCAGAAGAAATGTAAAGTGCCTTTGACTTTCATACCAAGACAGGCAGAAGTGGAGATGGAGAAGCCCTCTGAAGAGACCTGACACGCTCATTGGAAACCCTCCCATGATCACTTTGTTCAACATTTGTTGATTTCCAGGAGAACATTGCCAGGAGAACATGGTTCAATGGGAATCTTTTGCCAGCAGAAGAAGGCAAGGTAGAGGAGTGTGGAACAGCAGCAACAACAAGTGTGAGGCTCCCTGGGGAGGCCTCTGTTCCTCCTGGCCAAAAGAAACAGCTGAGAAGGATGAACCTGCACCAGCCTGGTCAAAAAAATTTGTTTGCTCAAAAACTGTTGCAAAACAGGAGCTAAAAGGAGCTGGATAAACAAAGCTAGCAGGGATGATGAGAGGTAGCCTCGTAGCAAGGATTGTACTGTACATCTTGCAGCCAGGCACAGCACAAATACCTCAGCCTGAGTCAAGGTGTGAAAGCAGCTGGTGTAGCCCAGGTCGCACCACACCATTCAAGGCAGAGTCCTTCGTAAAAATGTCTCCAATGGTGGGAGAGGGAAAGTGCTTTGGTTGCAGGAAACCTTGGGTTTTCCATGCTCCCCTTCAGCACAAAACTCTCTCCATCAGCAGTGGTAACAGGTAGTTTCACTGAAGCAAAAGGGGTTGCTCGGTCCTCACAGGTTTTGCAGAATCACAGCCTGTGCTGATGCTATGCTGCCCAGGTCTCCCAGATAGAACAATCTCTGGAGAAAAAAAGGACCTGTGTTCTCTTGTCCTAAAAGGTGGGTTGAAACTGAAGCATTTTGGGCAACTCTCCATATGAGCATCAGCACAGCACAAGAGAAGATGTCTTTGTGGCTTCCACTGAGAGCACAGTACAGGCTCCCTTAAATGTTGGAAGTAGTTTAAGTGCTGGAAATAGCTCTAAATCCTTTTCACATGACAAGTGAAACCCCCAGACTCTCTTGTACAATGTATATTTTTTTCCTTCTTAGAAGCTTCATTGACCTGAAAGAAGGATTACTAACTGAAAGACATTAGATTTATGCTACCAGACAGAAATCCTTACTAATCTTGGCTAATCTGTCATCTGCTTAAACTCTGCTTTCAAAAATTTCTGTTCAATCAGTTACAAAACAGCCCACGTTCAAAAGACAGACTGATTCCATTAATTACCTTTATCCTTCATCATCTCTCTCATGTGTCTTAAGAAAAGCTTAACCCCCATGTAAAATTTTTCCTTGAATGTGGTGGTTCACAGAAGGTGGGGAGTTGTGGCCTGAATGAGGAGGACGAAGGCTGCATTGCATTCCCAAGGACAGATTTGGTTCCTTGTCCTGCCACAGACCTCAGGCCCCCATAGCCTGTGCCTTCTGTCTCTGTGTTGCTCCTGTGTTCAGTGTGGGATACAGGAAGCAGGGTGCAACAGTGCTATGACAGTCTCAGCCCTAGGAGCCCTGAAGTTCCACAGGAGCTCTTCCAGGAAAAGAGGATCAACCTCTCCCCTCTTTGAAAGGGCATCACAAAAAATGGTGATGTCATGTCCTATTTCCCTGCCATCTGGCACAAACTGACTCGGCAGGGACCTTGCAGGATTAAGGTGCCTTCTCCAATAGGAAGACATTCACTAAAATACAGCTTGAGACCCGAGGCTGCACCCCTTCTTCCCCACCACCCTGCATCCTTGCAGCCCTCCTGTGCCCATGCACTGCCCCACAGTGCTGAGCAGGGTAGGTGCCAGGCCTGCCCGTGCAGAAGGGCTGACCCTGCCTCACAGCAGGAGGCGGAGGCACAGCTGTGCTGTGCTTGAGTCTCTCCAGCAGACATAACCACACAGGCAATGGCACTAAATCCCCATCTGATGTCTCAGCCCTTCTGGATGCCATTAGAGACAATTTTCTGTCCAGACACCTATTTAACAGGATGTGCAGTCAAACAGATTCATTCTTCCAGCTCCACTCTGCAGAGCCTTCATTCTCCAGCCACCACCGCTCCCATCCTGGGGAATGACAGTGCTCTCTGTGCTTCTCTCTTGCAGGCAGGCATGTTGCTCAGAGAAGTAACTCCTGCCAAGGAAAGTGTGTAATCTAGAAAGCCACCTGCTCAGCTTTCATTCTTTGAAGTCCCTACAATCAATTTGCCTTTCCCATCAGGCCTGGTTGCAATGTTAGTATCATAGGAAAAAAGAAGTGGCACTTTACCTTCCTTGTCAGGTCTCTGTTTCCTCTGTGTGGCTTTGCTCCTGCCAGAAATATTACTCTGCTTGGGACAGGGGTGTCTGGCATTTCCTACAGAGGATTCTCTTGGCTGGTCACCCCATTGAAGGCCCCAATGCCTGAGGCAGTGAGCATAAGGTCTGTGGAGTTGAAAGCCATCCTTTCTCCTCATCCTTTGGGTTTGCAGATGCAAGGGTTCAAACCATTCAGTACAGAACTATCTTAGCAAACAACAATAGCATTTGTCCCTATAACTTTATAGGGTAACCTGAATCCCCACAACAGCATCATCATTTTTCTTGGATTTTCTTGGTCAAAGAATGCAAAAAATGACTGAAGAGATACATCACTTGGCCTTGTACACCTTGTGACAAGCTGTCACAGCTAGCTGTCTGTTATGCAAATAAAGGCTTGGTTTATCTTCAAAGATTCCTACTACAAACAGTTGTAAGATATGGCATGAAGCAGGCATTGTTAGGATAAAACTAATCCTCTTCTAAAAGGCACTGCTAAAACAGTTGGGACAACAAGAAAGCTTGCCTACAGGAAAGCCTGAGAGGGCTCTTTATCAGGGAGTGCAGTGATAGGATGAGGGGTAATGGTTTTAAGCTGAAAGAGGGGAGATTTAGATTAGCTGCTATGAAGAAACTTTTTACCATGAGGGTGGTGAGGCAGTAGCACAGGTTGCCCAGAGAAGTCGTGGATGCCCAAACCCAGGAGGTGTTCAAGGCCAGGCTTTGAGCACCCTGATCCAGAGTGAGGTGTCCCAGCCCATGGCAGGGGCGTTGGAACTGGGTGATCTTTAAAGCCCCTTCCCATTCAAATCATTTTATGATTCTATGACAAATTGCCATCTAAAATACCTATTTCAGCGTTGACAACAGAGAAGATTTAACTGCCCAGGAAAACCTGCCTTGCACGAGATGGCTGGCAGCCCTGTGCACAGAGTCGCTGCCACTGGCAGTGACCATCGTCACTGTTCCCAGGATCCCACTCTGGTCTCCCTGTTGGGCTGAGATGCTGCTAATATGCAACTTCTCTGAGCAGGAGCCCCTTGGCCCCCTCTTGGGGGTCTCCCAGTAGTTGGAGGGTACCACACAGGGACGCACCAAGCCTCTTGCAGCACCAGGCCTCTCCGGGATACAGCTCAGAGCACCATCTGCATCCCACTTGCCATATAGGAAAAGGGGGGTCTTACTGCTACCTGCTCCCTTGGGTACTAGGGACACGTGAGCTGTTTTTTGTTGCTGGATAGCTGGGATCCAAAGGCTCCAACATGTAAGGCTCCCCAATTAAAATTCCTCACCAAGTCTAAGGTTCTTTCCCATGCACATTGTTAATAAATACTATTTAGTCAATTCTCACATCCAGCTCATGTAAATTAAGGGAGCAACAAAAAACGGTGCCATTCTATCTTCATTAACGCTGCTGTCTGACTCCACATTGGAGACTTTCATCTGTCCTTAGTTTGATGCCTCATAGAAACATTTTTCCTGTGGACATTTGTGTTGATTTGATGTTAATTATGACCTTTGAGCATTAACAAAAAAAAAATCCTCTGGCAACAGCGTCAATACACAAAGAACCTGTGACAAACCACAAGTCAGTTTTCGCATAAGGCATCTCCTCAAAACTTGAGAGAGACAACAGCAGCTGAAACACAGCTGCAGGTTTATTGTAACCACCTTGCTAGGAAATATCAAGTTAGAAACAATAACAACAACATAAAATTATTTTATATGGGCCTGGCAAACCTCGGCATAAACAGAAGCATCGCACTCGGTAGTACCATTTAACAGCATTAATTCTCTGCACTCATTGTAGCTCTTCTAACACAACCCATGATGGGAGAACACTGCTGAAATAAAAGTCACTATGTTTACAAAGCACCCAGTGGCAGGGGCCAAGCAGGCCACACCAAGAAACACAAGTATCAAATGGCAAACTATTTGCATGCAAGTCTACATGTGGTTTTGTGTATCGCAGCAAAGAGGTCAACTGTGCCAACAGATGGTGCCCAGCTCGCTGACAAATAGCTCAAGGTAACACCTCCATCCCAGCATGCTGGCTGGCAGATGGAGCAGCACAGATGAGATGCAAATGCTGCTCTTGGAGGGCTCTCCCTGGTCAGCCCTACCATGCTGCCCCAGGGGCTGAGCTCCACAGATGGTCTCAGCCCAGGGCAAAGCTTTCCTTTGCAAACTGGTTGATATGGCATGGATCTGAAACACCTGAGAGGAGCAGGCATGGCAATGCCAGAAGTTTTCACAGCTCCTGACTCACAGATACACTTGGGTTTGCTGATTCCCCAATTCTGCTGGGTCACAGGTGGTCACTTGCACAGATCCTGCCTCTGCTCAGACCCTAAAGGCCACAGCAGGTTTTCCAAAAACACAGGATCAGCTTCTGCTTGCTGTATGGGATGCGTGTCTTGCAGGAAGTCTTAATCATCCTCAAATGCAAGTTGCAAAACTGAACCAATCTCATGGAGCTGGTGTTTTGGGTTTACCCTGATGACAAGGCTTCAGCTCTGCACTCAATCATTTCCAAAACATTTTGGCTGATCTGACAAGAGTGCCCATTGCTCTGCACCTCTAGACTGTTTTCTTGGCCAATGCATTAAGCACCTCAGAACAGCTCTGTTTCCAAAGCACAGTCTAATGCCAATCCTCAAACAGTGTTGCCACCCTCCTGCTCAGGAGATGGGACAACATACTGCTTGTCTTGGCAAGGAATCAACAGACCAGTTTACATGCACGCCCAGATACTCACAGACAAGATACTGATGAAACCCAGTCACAGCAGGAGCAGGTGAGCCCACTCACGCTGCAGCTGGTTTGAGCCTCCTAAAACCAGCCCCACCAGGTGGTCTCTGCATAAGAAGCACCAGCCCAAGGCAGCCCCACACATCCTAGGGAAGGCTCCCTGTGGCCCTGGGCTCGCTGCCCGGTGGTGCCACACAAAAGCATTGCAAAATAATTTCCTTATTTCTGCTTGGACTCCATAAAACCTAGAGATCATCGAGGAGCGCCAAGAAAGGAGTGAGAGCATGACAGGAAGATGTGCCAGGGGAGGTTTAGGTCGGATAAAAGTAAAAGCTTTTTCACCCAGAGGGTGGTGGAGTGTTGGAACAGCTCCCCAGGGAAGCAGTCACAGTGCCAAGCCTGCCAGTACTCAAGCAACATTTGGACAAAGCCCTCAGACACACAGTGGGAATGCTGGTATTGTCCTGTGTAGAGATAGGAGTTAGACTTGTGGGTCCCTTCCAACTCAGGTCATTCTGTGATTCTGTGAAACCAGCACAGAATCTGGTGCTGAGGTGGAGCCAGTGGCATGGCTCAGCTGTAGTTGTGATGCTCTGGCTTTGGAAACAGCTCACACGGGAAAGCTGCTGCAAACCAGCAGAGCACAGCTGAGTTGGGGCCCATGAATCCTGAAGGCACAGTGCATCAACACCAGCAAAGCAATGGACTTGCCAATGTCAATACGTTCTTCAACGCTTTGTTTCTGCCTCTCTAACACACTCTGTTTCTCCATTTTCCACTTTGGGAGAACCCAGCTATGAAACACAGCAGCAACTGATATTTTGGTCTATTTGCTTTGCACAGGAGGGAGCAGCAGCGTTGCTCACCCTCTCCCTAATGCTGCAATGGCAAAGCTGCAAAACTCCCACTGCGTCTTGCTGCCAGTACCCTTCTCCATCCATCAGCATCAGAAATAATCATAGCAGCTCCTGCTGTCTGAGTCGTAATTTGTATCTCGTTTCTAATTGTATTATGTGTAGCTGGTCCACCAGAATCCTATCTGAGGAAGCATACAAATAATTCATCTGTATTCCTCCATTCTCCCCATATGTTCTTCCAGACAAGCCAGATTAATATCAGTCTTCATCAACTTCATCTCATCTCCATCCTGTGTACCCAGTATTTCATTTAGCTGCATTTTCAGGCGTCATCTGAAATTAATGCTTCACCTGGCGTATTCAGTCCTTTCCCATATTCTAAACTCTTTAATAAATATACTTCAGAGACTGAGGATGAACTACAGGCATTCAGTCAGGTTGACTTTTAAGACTAATACTTTTGGGTCAAAAAAGATCATTCGCTTAGTCTTACAAGAAATAGCATCTGATACATTACAGCAAGCAGAAATACCTACGATGCTCTTGGTGGCACACAAGCACAGCAACTTTGTGATTTTGCATGCTAGAGACAAACAAGGTGATTTAACGAGATGACACTTGAAACTGATTGACATCTGCAGCCAGAAACCATGCTGAACAGCCCTCCTACCCAGTGGGCCGCAGCGACAAGTGACGTGCATTCGATGTCATCGGTGCCACAGCCCCAACTACCATGAACCCACCCAGCTCCAAGAGGGCTCCAATTGTGGGAATCCTGCTAGGTGCTGGGGCTGTGGACATGGTCTCTCCCACCCACTAAGGGTTTCTCCCACAGTCACTCTACAGCCACACTAATCCATGGGTCACGGATGGGATGTGGCCACTGTGCTCCCAGCCCATGCTGAGGTCTGTGCAAACTTCTGCTGGTGGAAACCAGCCCCACCAGTTACCAACCTTCTCCCTGCTCAAACAGCCATTTGCTGCCACTGCAGGTTGGGGACTGTCTCCTCCTGGGGGATCTCAGCCAGTGTTTACCCACAGAGTGCCCCCCAACCCAGCACCCTTCCCCACAGGCAACACGCTGACATGCCACTTCCTTTCCATGCTCACTTACTTTTGGCCTCAAGCATGCCATTTGGTTCCCAACCTTACTATATTAATGTCTTAATGAATGAACAAGCCCCCACTGCACAATTCAACAGGGAAAATACTTCTAACACCGCCAATAACTCAAACTTGCCTTTGCAATCAGTCATTTCTTCCAGCTCCAGAGTAGGGTGGCACAGACCGTGCACAGCAAACAGCTGTCAAACGTAACATTGCCTCCCGCTCATGTATTGGCTGCCAAGATTTTGATTTCTGCACATTTTCTTGAAATTACTCCATGAATATTTTCTGCAAAAGCAATTTAAATAACTCAAAAGAGCAGAAAATCCTCATTTAAAACATGACCCATTTGCCTGGGGGCATGCTCACGCCATACTCTTTGTTGCAGAGAAACAGTTAGTAGGACAACGCTTGGACCACATTTCTGGCCTGGCCACTCATATCTCGGTTACTGAACTCACATATTCCTCAACAGTATTTTGAAAAGGAAACAGTTTTTCAGGGACCTGCTGTGGAAAGCAAATGTGAGACTGCTCAGCCTGAGTCTGTGCAAAGGCAACCTGAAGGCACCATGCTGGAATAGTCTGAAAGAACACTCACGCTTTATACCCAGGAAATGCATCCCAGCAGTACTCACCACCTGCCCAGGCAAACATATCACCTTGTGCCTGTTGGAGCAATTGGAAGGCAATTTTACAGGTACAATATTATGAAAACCTTTAGCTTTTCATGCCTGCCCTGACAAGGGAAGGTGTTCGCGTGCCTGATGTTTGCTCCATTCCCAAGCGCACATTTGCTGTGCCCAGATGTTTTAATCCTCCACAGTCACCTTTCCCCTGCTAAACACTGCACTTTACAAGAGGTAAACCTCAGATTTATTGAACACATACATCATCTGCTGCTGCTGTGACACAAGCTGGGGCCACCACGCTCGGTCCCACAGCAGGCGGTGCAGGCAGGAAGAGATTGCTCCTGCAAATCCCTCACCTTTTTGTTTTCTGAAGCTTCCTGAATTAGTCCCCTGCACAAGGCTGTTGTCTACTACCATAGGAGTGGGATGGAGGCCAAGGAGGCTATGACCTAATGTTTTAGTCTGAACAGATAAGTGGAAGAGATGGGTGATCACACAGGAAAGCTCTCTTTCTGCATGCAATTATCTGATAACTTTCTATTTTGGGAGATGAATATCAGAAGGAAGAACATGCAAAACTCTCACCTTCTGCACACTGGGAAGCCGCATTATCTCTTTAAAAACAGGGAATAAAACGCATGAAAAATTATACAGAAAGCAGCAGAACAGCATGGTGCTTTAACTCGTGCTGAGCTCAGGAGAGGGAGGAGGTAGAGGTCAGTCCTGCTGGTCATGTCAGCACATGAAAGTTGTTAAAAACTATTCCTGCTGATCTAAGAATAATCAAATCCGTGAACAGCTGGACTAATTCAGCCTCTTCCCATGCCTCATGGCTGGACTCCTTCACATACATACATTAGAAGCAAAAATCTAAGTGAAACCTCTGCATTCACCTCTCTCTCATGGGCCCCGGTGCCTAACACACAGCTGGAGATCACACTGCAGCCTTGTGCCTCAGGGAAGGTGCTGTCAGAGTCTAAGTCACCTGCTCCATCTTTGCTTGGGAAACCTGCAGGAGCTTAAGACCTTGGAGGTGGCTGCCCCTCTGCCATGCTTGACCAAATGTACAGTTTGGTAGGGGCCAGACTCACAAGCACATGGACAATGTGCCCCTGAGCACTGGAGGAACTGATGCTCCCAGGAGAAGGGAGAAGGTCGAGGCTCAGCCCCCTCACACATGCTGTATTATGTGCACCTGCACTGCTCACCAGCGGTGGAAGGACTTGTCAGACACTCAGACACTGATGTTACAGGACAGTCCAAACTGTGTGTTCTCCTGAGAGCGGCAGCACACTCAAAGGGGTTTCAGAAATGTGTAACCTAATCTGTGCCTGGGAAGGAAAACATCATCAGCCTGAACTTACAGAAGAGCGAATGACACAGGGAAAATAAATACCGTAAAGATGTAGGACTCTGTGGCAGAACTGGAAGGAGAACCTAGGTAGATTTAGTCTTGTATTCCCTCTGGCAGACACCTCCCCATGCCAGTCCCTGAGAGTTTCTCTGATACCAAGTTGTTGAAACACACTGCAAATACCTGTAACCCTCTCCTGACATCACTTCTTTAGAAGTGATATAGACAATACCCACCCATTCAGGTGGGACATCAGGCAAACCACATCTGCATAGAGCCTGGAGAAGGTCGTTGTACCACTGCAAGAAGCCAGACATGTCATGAAACACTTCCCAAAAGGCCGGGCAGTCTGTCCCCCATGTGTTGCTGCTGTCAATGCTGAATATGATTCTTCCACGCGTCTTCCTCCAAGGCTGGATTTTTATTATGCCGACTGCCACTTTATCATCCGCTTCCACTCCCAGTGGGGCACAGAGGAAAGCGAGATTAGCTTCTGCTGCCGGCGCTGTCTTTGTGCAGAGGGGAGGGTGGAGCTGCTCCAGCTGTGGGACTGTGGACGCCAGAGACAGGAGCAGCTCCAGCTGCCTGGGGCAATCCAGGGTGCCTTGAGGTATTCTACTCCCTGTATTTCAGCACAGAAAGCCACACAGCATGACCTGGGCACAGGACACAACATGAATGCTAAATATGGCGTGAAAGGTGTGTGGGTGCATGCTATGGGATTTCCGTCCAGCCACTATCTTCTGGTTCTGCAAATACATACAGAGCATGAGTTATATGGAACCCTTTTCCATGTGAACACAGAAAGCAAGCCCTCCTCTACGTAGCTTTATGTTCATTTGTTTATAACATCAGAGAAGGAAGGAGGACTAGAAGGCATTTTGCCACCAGTTCCTGTTCAAGTATTAGGACAGCCTTTCAAAGTGAGAAAATAAAGCTATTTCTAGGTTTAAAGGAAGCACCAAGAGACAAGCCACTCACCTTCCCTGGAGCAACCTCTCCCTTCTGAGAGAGATACTTTCCAAAGGCTGGTCCTTCACAGTTGATGCTCCTAGGTTAACAGTTTCCATCCTCCCTAAATGTAAATACTGAGGGCCAAGTGCTGTTTTTCATATAAACACAACCCATGATGAAATCAGGAAGGTAATTTAGTGGGGAAAAACATGAATGTGTACACTTACACCATTGATCTGGGTTTTATGTCTTGCCTAAAACACAACAGACACCACTCTCCATACCTCAGTGAAGGCTGAATACACACTCACAATCTATGGGAGAGATAAACAGGATTTAGGGCTGGATCTGAGCAAGTATGGCAAGTTTGACTGAAATGGTATTTAAGGTATCTGAGTTATAACCTTTGCAATGACACAGTTCTTGTTAGAGCAAGACTTTCTCTCAAGCAACTTACCCACTCTAACCCACCTTTATCCACGTCTTACTGTTTACCATCTGTGTAAAATCACTTTAAAAACATGGGTCAAAGTTGTTTCATAGCTTTACTCTCTCAGTAATGTGCAACATGAACATAATAGTGTTATTAAGAAGTCAAAAATAACTTAACACAATAGCTATATAAGATTCTCCAATGGTCAAACTTTCAGCAATTTCTTTTTTTTAGGTTCAGAAAATTAGCATATTTGTTAATCAAATTAATTTAAAAAGTAGCTTTTCAAAATAAAAGCAATGCTTTAAATAAATATAGTCTTTTTTATAATCATAAAACACCTAGTCCTGTTAAAGGTAACACAAATACTACACTCAAGCACAGTACTTATACGATTGAAATGAATGTTGTGAGCAGACATGAGCTGGACACTGGGAGGGACAAGGATGCGTTGCTTTGCGACATTCTCCGTCTCCTTTCTACAGCGGCACAAAGAGGAATCCAATTCTCAGAACTACCCTAAAAATATGACACATGCCAGGATATTTGTAATTGCTGCACAAAAATGCTGGTACCTTGGTTTTTCCCAAGCTATTTATCTACACTACTGTAGCAGTTCTGCAGCCTTGCCTCAAATTTCTAGCACAGCATGATTCTTAACCACAACAACATAAGACCAGATCCTGCTTGCTTCACCCAACTGACTTTGACATTCAGGCAGAAGGTGGCAAGCAAGATCTGACCTCTCACACCCCTTGCAGTAAAGCTCACAGTTTGTGAAGTCTGTAAAACCTTCCTTCCAATACTGGCATCATTGGGGATTTCAGAACCACCTGCAGCTCACCTTCAGAGTTCATGATCACTGAAGGATATTCACAGCTCTTCTCGTAACTATGGGACTGACTAGCTATGTTCATTACTACACAAGTTAATGCTTATCAGCAAAGACTGTAGCTGTCCTGCAGATCTACAAGGTAGCAATGATTTACTGGAATTAAATAAATCAGCTAGTTCTCACATTAGTACGTACTATCTGGGTGTACCCTGAAGAGCAGTTTGCTAAAATTCAGTGAAATATACACCTCAAATTTAATCATACTCTACCCAGCAACTCTGGCCATTTAATATCTACTTTACTTGGTTTGAATTGTTCACTAAAAATTCACTAATAATCACGCTCGGGATGTGCAGCAAACCACTGCTTTTGCCCTCACAAAATCAGCTGTCGGTGACATCGGTTGTCGTAGCCTATTTGTTTAAACAGTATAACAGTAATGTAACCTATGAGTTAAATGATAAAAGCTGGAGCATAAAATAAAGCACAAAACTGATACAAGTACTCTCTATCCGTTTTGATCTTCAGAATGATCAGGCCTATTCAAAGATGACAAAGGAATAAATTAGCAAATGGCTAATGTAATGCATGAAAGGGTGTCTACAGGGTTTGCATGTGCGCACACACATACGCACTTGCATACAGACAGCTTGGCTTCTTTAGAAATCTCACAACCAGAGCTTAATTTAGATAAACTAACTGCATTAAAATACTGACATTGTGAGGATTTTAATACTATCAACACCCTGCAGAGGGCATTCCTGTGTGAATTTTTAAATGCTTAAAAAAAATAGTGTAGAGTTATTGAAATCTGTGGCAACTGCGACAGCTCTGCCTCCTCTCACAGCCTCCCATTCTCATCTCCGGTGTCCTTCTCCTGTATTGCCTCCAGGCCCCGTTTTGACTTGGCATCCACATGCCCACTTCCAGTTTTGCTCAGTCCACATGACAGGCACGCCAGCTGGATCTGCTTCATGTTCTCCAGCGCTTCATTCTTGGCATTCTTCAGGAGATCTCCTTGGCCCTGAGGATGCACAGACAGACACGCAGGAGAGAGTCAGGGATCACACACATCGCTCGAGACCAAAAGTGGCAACACTGCTCTCATGTCTCTGCCATATTGTTCAGTGCCATGGAACAGGTCCCAGGTCCTGTCTCAAATCCCCTCTGCCCCCATGAATGCCAGTCCCCATGAAAGGGACTGGAACCCCTTCTGCAGCCCAACATCCACCTCAGTGAGAGGGCAGAATCCAGCACAGTGGGCAGGACAAGCAAGACAGGCACCAGAATCCCCTCCACTTCTAGGTCACCCCCTGGGAGCTAATTTGGGTCTGTCCTTAAGGAGCCTATGGGAAGAAGGCATTTCCTCTTCCATAGTCAACAGCAAGGACCTGCCAGGGACAGTGCAGTGAAGCAGACGGCATCTGCCTCCCCATCCCACTGCTCCATCCTTGCACCCTGGCAGATCTCACATGGCAATGGCTGCGTGTCGCCAGGCACAGGTCCTACAGAAGCTGTAAGACACGGGTTACCCACCCCCCCCTTGCATCCAGATTTGCTACACAGCCTCAGGTTCTCCTTTAGCAGAGGCAGGCCAAGCTGTGAGCCTGTATGAAACACAACATCCCGTAGCACTACACTGAAGCCATCTGAACCATTTTGTTTGGGACCTTTGAGCAAGCAAATGGGAATGAGAGACTTCATGAGCAAAGGCCTGCTTCTGTATGTTCTCAGTGTATATAAAGGCAAGGTGACTAACAGGATCTCAATCCAATTTGTAACTATCAGGAAAAACACGTTACATGAAATTCGTATTAAGGAGTTGGTGTTCAGAAATGCCAAAATGAATATTTATGCAATATTGATATCTCAAGTGCTGCAAAGAAACAAGATTCTGGTGCTAGAGGATACAAATAAATAAAAGCCAGAAGATATATCTGGTTATTAAAATTCAGTATCACTAAGAACTCGAGTTGCTCTTCTCCTAATTTCACCTGAAGTACAGCTTAAAGTACACCACCCACTGCAGCTGGGTATATGCATATTCAGAATGAGTATCTCCACAGACTGAAATGTCACATTCACATTCCTGTGACCTAACCTGACCTCCTGTGAACCACAGAGGCTTTGCAGGGTCTCAGTGGAGACAACAGTAGGATCTGGGGTACACTTGAGGGGTGACTGATCACTGACCCTCCTTTGGTTTTCTAAACAAACCAGATGCTGGAGCAGTCAGAGCGCAACACCTTGCAGCAATGGGAGCATCTCTGTGCTCTCCCTTTTCCCAGAGCTAAGAGGAAGGATTTAGCCCACACCAATAAACACAGTTTGCTTTTTGCCAGTGCCTGGCACCAGACTTGCACCGCCTGAGCCCCCATAAACAATGTTCACAACAAAGAAACAATGGTAGCTTGCAAGTCTCACTGCACTGGTAAACACCACGTGGGAAGCCACGTCAGCCAGGGATGGCAGCCCGCGCCTGAGAACACGATTGCCTCATCTCCTGGGTGACATGAATTCCTCCTTACTGAACAATGCAAACTGCTATCCAGATGCTGGGATCCAAAGCGAGAATAACGAGAAGCACTGGGACTTCACAAGCAGCTCTCTGCTATTTGGTATGAAGCTCTTTTGAAGAGATTTGTATCTCAGCAGCATGACAGTTATGGGAATACACAGACAAATAGCTTGGGATCCAGTAGGCAGACTTGGTTTGAAAAAACAAAACAAGAATAATTTACATAGCAAATATTTCACATAGCTATGACCTTGCTTTTAGGACAGAGGTTGAGTTTATGGTTAAAGGCTGTAGGCAGGAATCCAGGAACCCCAGCATGCCCTGGTCTCCCTCCCTGTCTGTGAATGGCACGGGAATCATGCCGGTGCTGCGGTGACAGGGACGACGCACAGAGACAACAAAGACATCCAACAGCAGTACCATTAATGACATCATAATGTTATCAAAAAAAGGCAGTAGATTCTTCTCTACACAAATGTAGCTTGAAATAATTTGGTTTTAGGATGAAATAGATCCAGTTGCAGCAGGGCCGTTGCTTTTTATCATGCATATGAGACTGAAGACATCAAAGGCTGCACCAACATGCAGACAAAATCAGTGTGATGATGCTTTGCAACCTTAGCTTCTCTATGTCAAAACCTGGCACTATGTATTCATGCACAAGAACAGAAAAATACCCTTAGTACATGAAACAACTCAAAATAGACATAACTAAAGCACCAAGAACAACCAATCCCGAAATCTAAAAGAGCCCGTGCAACAGAGAGGTAAAATGATGATGATGAAGGCCCAGTACCCTGAAGCACCTGACATCTCCTTAGTTGGGTGTCTGGGAAAAGACTTCTAGGAGCTTGTTCCTCTGCTGTGGCATGGCCAGTGTCTCCCCGGGCAGCAGGAACAATCACCCACGCCATGCAAAGAGGAGGAGGAGGAGCATTTCCCTTCACGCAGCAGCACAAGAGGAATACAGCTCCATAAGCTGAGACAAAGAGATTCAGCTGAGTCTATGTCACCTTCTTCATGTCCTCTTCCTTCTCAGAGTGAGAGCAAAACATGGAAATCATGCTCAGGGTGGCCCATAAACTGTGTCTTTGCCTAGGGACTCTCCGAGACACTGTTTAAGGGAAGGTACTTGGGATTCGATACATCTCTGCTTGGAGGATGACAGCCTGAGTCCGCCCTGCCAAGACTCATATCTGAAGTCCCTAGAAGCCAAGGGACTTCATACCCCATGTGAGGGTGCTGAGCCATTCACTCTCCCTTATGCATATTCTGATTTCACACTTAAGTAACCAGGCAATTCAGATTACAGGTTTCCTCTGAGGCAATGCGTGACACGTCTTCGGGTTCCAAGAAGAAAAACAATCCCTCTGAGCATACACCCAGTATTTTGAAGACATTCCTATTTTACACTGATCTAAAACACTACATTATCAAAATAATGCAACTCCATTCACGTACAAAGCAATTGATTTATGTCTTCATCTCCTTGTATTTTTTATTTTTAAACAGCTGGTTCATTTGAGTACGCTGAAGGAGTAAAAATTATTTTGAATCATCTGTCACAAGAAACTTAACGACAAACCAGCCCCCTCTAACAGAGCTGTCATAATTCTAGAGGCACCATAAAAAAAATAATCTGCGGGCATGCTCTGTTTGAAAAGCCATCTGTTTGCTTTGAAAAACTGGCTGTGAGCATAATCCACCTAAGAAAAATGTCAGCAAAATTGTGTCAACACTTTAACAAACTAAATACTGGATACAAGCAAGAATAAACTTTTAAAGAATGATTGCATGGAAACTACCTTCATAAATTAGTCACTGTGATCATCTCTGTGCACAGAACAATCCTTTTTGCCCTTACAAATAAAGCATCCCTCTTCCAGAACCAGACCACGACAATGCACTTGAGCATCTATCCATCTCTCTCCCTTCTGCTATTGATATCATCAGCTTTCCTGAAAATAAATACTTGTAAGAAAGGTTAAACTCAGCATTTGGCAGGACACTAAATTAAGCCAGAAGAGATTAATTGAGTGTTCTACCTGAAAAACTGATCAAGGGGCCCATTTTTATTCAGAGTAAGGTAACTTTAAATGTCAGGTTCCATACACCTGACTACAACTAACTACAGAGCCTCAGCACAAATTAACATTACAGTACAATTAATGCAGTTTGTCAAGCAAGTGTAAGAATACAAACCTTTACCTTGACAGGTTAATACTACTTAGAAAACAGTGATAATATGACACAGCTTTAAATATTGCTCAGTTTCAGTGACAACCCATGAAAGGCTTTAAGAAACATGAACAGGTCTACACAGACACTGGCAATAGCCACAGATGGTATGAATTCTGTATGTTGGTTTTTATTATTTAATTTTTTTTTGCCAAATTTAACCCTTAATTAAGATTTTATGAGTCAAGACAACAGCTCATTATACCCAACAACAACCCACACACTGAGGCTGGGGAAATCAGAGGTGGGTTAGGTAAGTGGCACTATTTTGTGTTCAACTCCACAATATTATTTTTATTATTTGTTGTACGTATCTTTCTACACAAACATAAATATATGGACATGGATATGTACGTTAATAAGTAATGACTATTTGCATTCCTGTGCTTTCTTGGAAACACTCCGTGGCATATAGGTCATGACACATCGCTAGTTCTGGGTACCCACCAGTACTGGGGACACCAGCCACCACACAGGCAGGACCCAAAGTCCTTGTGTTGGGAGCTGCCCACACCAGCATCAGGGGCAGCAGGGGGACCCTGAAGGCCACCACTCAGCCTGTGCAGAAGGGAACTGCACCAACAGGTTGCCCTGCACAAATGCCTTGCTCTACTACTCGCCAAGAGGAAAATCCCATATGGAGCAATAGGGCCTTCCCAGAGTTTAAAGAGGCTATGTTTTCAGGGAGGCTGAAACAGTGGCCAAAAAGGCCATTTTGTAATCTGCTTTGCTAAAGCAGATGGTTGCTTTCTCAGGGCAAACGCATTCTCTGACAGTACATTATCAGAGCTTTCCTCTCCACTCCTCAAGGGATGAGTAACAAACAA
The DNA here is from genome assembly GCA_033556795.1 of Tapera naevia. NCBI lineage: Eukaryota > Metazoa > Chordata > Aves > Cuculiformes > Neomorphidae > Tapera > Tapera naevia. The sequence goes on along the minus strand of JAUMJJ010000069.1, from coordinate 330,675 downwards.
AGAATAGCAGAGTTCTTGCCACCCACGCCACAACGTGTTCAAGGTATTACTGCTACTTTTTAACTTTCTCTCAAAGAAACAACTTCTTACCTTATTATTCAATCACAAAGTAAAACATCCAGAGGCCGCCAGTGGCTGGGTGAAAAAGCCAGACATGGCCAAATAAAATGACCACAAGCACTGCATTGCTCCACATTTTAGAGGCAACATGGGTAAGGTAACGGCACCAATAGTCTGTGCCAAGGGACTTGAAAAGCAGAAATGCTGGAGGGCTGCTGTGATACTGGGATACTCTGTGTGTGGAGGCATCGTTTAGCACGAGGGGTGCATTTTTGAAGTGTCATAATAGGGCTTTAATTGTGTTTAATATGAATAAGGAGGCAGACGATTATGCAATCCTGAGGAGGAAATCATTAATGAAATGATTAAACTGCTATGATAAACTTATTACGAAAAGCAGATATTTTTCCATGCCTCCTTCAAAGTTAAATGTGGGAACAAGTAATATGAATTTGCTTACACATCACATCCACAGTTCAAAAAAGTACTCCAAAAACATGCAAAGTATTTCTGTATCAATGCAGACTTTGAAACCTCATGTTTCAAACCTCATAACTGTTTATAGTTTGTCAAAAGCTTTTCTTTATTCTCTGTGATAGAGATCACAGTATCACAGTATCACAAAATCATAAGGTTGGAAAGGACCTCCGAGATCATCGAGTCCAACCTATAACCCAACACTAACACCATCATCTAAACCACAGCACTCAGTGCCTCATCCAGTCTCCCCTTAAACACCTCCAGGGTCGGCGACTCCACCCCCTCCCTGGGCAGCGCATTCCAATGGCCAATCACCCTTTCAGTGAAGAACTTTTTCCTAACATCAAGTCTAAACTTTCCCTGATTGTAGTGCTCAGGTTGGCATGAAAAATTACTGTACACAAACATTGTACACATCGTGTACAATCACTTCTTGGACATTGAAAAATAAAGGATGGCAAAAATTAGTTACCCCATAGTAAAAAAGCAAGGTCCAAATGTTACTTGCCAATTTGTTTTAAACCCTTCTATAGGAGAAATTAACTTCCTGTTGAGAAAATAAAAGGAATGTCACTTTAATGGCTCTCCTTTAAGCAAGAACTGGAAAGAGAAACTATTGTGGAATAGATTGTCATGTGCAGCTTTGACACAGGGCTACACGATAAAACAAGGCAAACATGAGTTTTTTAGAAGAGTGTTGTACCAAGCAACAAGGTCAGAAGTTTTAGGGTTGATCTGTTGAACCGATTGTAGCCAGCAGCTGGGACACTCGGGACAGCAAGGATAAGGAAGAAGACAGAGAGAAGGAAAAAGAATAGTTAACAGGAACAATCTCCTAGTATTTCTATATCTAACCCAGATTACTCCTTGCTTCTTTGTTTCTCCATTTATTGCATAAACCAGTGGTACATGCTGCCTTTGCCAACGTGGCACTCCCTGGAAAAAACACCCACGGCATTTTTCACCCTCTTCTCCAGCTGTTGGAAAGGTGTGCTGGATCCTGAGATACAGACCCTCAGCATCACTGAGGCTCCTAGCTTACTATAAACGTGTCGTGCCACCACTTGGATATTCCTAAATTGTGAGACACGGCCAAAGGTCGACCTTGAGGGCAGCCTGGGAGGTGAAAATGAACAAAAAAAACTTCTGTCATACAAGGAGAACCTCAAAAATAGTAAAGAAATTAGCAAAGAAGAAAAAAAACTTAGAAAACTACCTGACTGTAGCCGCTGGTCTTGCCAGTGCAAGCATTACACTGCCTTGTGCAGCCAATGCAACTTAGGAAAGAGAGTCTGTATTTGCAATTCTCTTACAGGATTTGTTTAATGAAATAAACGCAAAGAATGTATTTGGCCAGCTTGCACTCTGAAACACAGTCAAGAGCCCTCCTAAGCCCTAGTGGCCCTAGACCAAAGCCTGACATGGAATTAACATCAAGCATTTGCTTGAATACCTAAGCAGCAAAAGCACTCATGCCACAGCATTCCCTATTGATCTTTAAACAGAGCTCTTCACTGAAATCCATGGCTCTTGCAAATCATTTGCACTTTATAGCTACTAATCTATTCCTCCAAGCAGGTATTTTACATATAAAAAGAGTGGGCTTTTATTTCCATTTTTTTTCAAAAAATGTCTCTTGCTTCTCTCTCATCTGGGCAGTTAAATTAAATTACCTTATATCATGCTGTCAAAAGCAATGAATGTGAACATTGACTGTCTGTAACTGCGTTGCAGCAGGAATTTGCTTTCAGAAATAATGCCATTAATTTGATGTTAGCCATGTGCTCAGCGGCTCCGTTGCTCACGTGTCTCTGAGGCACTACATCTAGCAGACAGTTTCCAAGCACAGCCACAAATGTATGGACTCTCGCTGTCAACCCCTCCTCACTCCAAGCCTGCCTTGTCTCCAGTGATGAGTTTGAAATTAAAGGGTTGGCTGGAAGCCCAGGAGTGCAAAATCAATACTAAGAAAACCCCATATCACTGAAAAAATTGAGGCACTATTTGTTTTTGATATACAGCCATAGATGGAAATCAAAGCTGTATGTCTAGGCATTTATTTCTTAGTCCTCCTTTGGTCACAAAACCCTGTTTCCCACATGTACCAGTAACTCCGGTAAAATCCAGAGTCCCAGAAAAACAAAACAAAGGGAAGAAAAATGAGGCAGAAAGGGCTGACTTTTTGTGAGTGAAAAGACCAGCTGCAGGAAAAGATATGTTTTGCAGCTAACAAAACACCTGTGCAAAGCAACCCCTGAGCAAAACACTTGGCCAGGAATAGCTGGCACCCCCCACCTCCCTGCTCCCTGGTGCCCTCTGCGCTGACTCACAGCCACCCAGGCCGCAAGCCACACAGTTAACAGCAAAATCATGTTCTTCCTCACAAGTGTTGACAGCAAAATGTCCATTAACTTTGTCAGGAGCTGGAAAGGCTTTACTAACCATCCCCAAACTGATTCTGTTTCGACTGAATACAACAGGCATCTGAGTTGGATTTTGGTTTGGGTTGGGTTTTCTTTTTAAGGTGGGGAGCTGGAAATGTAGCACAAATACTCGCTGCTCTCCTTACACCACTGCTTAGAGCAATAGCTGAAAAGAAAATACCTGCAACTGTGCTTAATGCTTACTGAAATAACCTAATTAAGATGAAATTAAATTACACCAGCCAGAGCACAGTGCTTCTGGACAGTTAACAGAGCATACTCATGCAGCACTTGTTCCTGTGTAAAGCTCCTTATGCTCTCCTTGTCTCTGAGTAACTGCCTGGCACAAACACTAATTTCTTAGCAACTACATGGTTTGCAAATCCTCCTGCTGCGGTGATGGCTGGCAGACATCCCAGTTGACTGGGGCACAGGAATTTGCAGAACCCACTGAGCTCCCTCTTCCTACTTAGAGACACAACACCCCTCTGGTTTGGCTGCTCTTCTCCCTTCACGCCAGGTGCCAGAGGCAATCAGTTTCTAAACCTGTTCACAAACAGCACAGACCACAAACAACTTTATGCTGAAAGAGAAAGCTTTAAGCTGAGACCAAAACAATAAATCATGTGAAAGGTTTAAGTGAAGAAAAAAAAACCCCACAAAATGATATCTAATTGCTAGGAGGAAACGGGTTTTCGCAGATCTCCAAGCAAATGTTCCGCTTCACCTCATCCCCGTTGCCTGGGTCATTCCCTGTCCAGGGACCAGCCCTGTGATTCTGGGGCCCGGCAGCCAAAGGCAGGTTTGCTGGTGAGACTGGCTAGTGAGCTTGGTTAGGCAGAGCTGAGACATGTTCCTTGCTTGTGTTCTGGCAGCCAGAGGTCAGAGAGGCTCCTGTGGGCACAGTGGCCATGAGCCACCTGCTAATAGGGCTTGTTTCCCTGGGGAAAATCCCAGCCCCTCCCAGTGCAGATGCAAAATCAAGCACATACAGGAGCAGGTAGGGTTATTTTTGTAAGCAGCACACTGACCCAGCTTGGCAGAGTGAAATGAAGTGACTGGGAGGGGAGCAGAAAATGGTGAGGAGTCAGAAACAGGTATGGCTGGTGTGAAGGACGGGAATGGAGACACAAAGTGGACCAAGTGAGCCAAGCACAAATATAAGTGTTGCAGGATGGAGACTGCAGTATTCATTTACACATTCTTTGCCCCAAAATGTCAATGAGGGAAAATGAACAGGCAAAATTTCCAACCAATCATGATCCCATGCCACAGAAAATAAGAGGTTTTTCGGCAAAACTGAACTCAATTTTTAAGCCTGATACAGAGGGCTGTAGTAATACATCCACAGTTCCTTGTGAGGGTTGGAGAAGATGAATGTAGATCACCCAGCTTCAGACCACCAAGTCACCCTCTGAAGGACACTGTCCTTCTCTTGATGCTGCCAGCAGCCTCCATTCTCAGCCTGTTTATTCCAAACTGCCAAATTAGGTCCCTCAAGCTGAGCTGTGCAATTCCCATGACTTTTGTCACTGCTTGAAAATGTAAAAAAGTTTTCAGGTGCTTTTCAGTGCCTTCACGTGGCTCACCTCCTGCCCCCTGCTAGGTACACCAGCATCACCAGGTCACTGGCATGACAGAGCAGGCAGGAGTCCAGGCTCACACCCAGTGAGAACACTGCAGAGCACTTAACTGCAACTATCCTCACTCCCTGCTCTGTCAATTCAGAGGGACCACAGCATAGCAGTAAGGATCCTCTTGCCAATACAGCAGGGGATGCTGGAAAAAACACTGCTGTACAGGCCTTTGTAAATTACTCCTCTAAGTCTCACTATCATGTCATTTTAGTGTGCTCTGTCACGTACACAGCCCAACACAGGCAATGCTATCTTTTTCTTTTTGTGTTCTAAAAATAAAAAGCAGCTGCCACAGAATCAGAATCTCTGGTTTTGTCTCAGCATTTTTTCCCCAAACAGATCCCATCTGTACCTGGGAAAGTAACCTGTAAGAGAGGGAATCGCCTTTGGCTCCTGCAGAGTTCATCCCCTTGCACTTTATTTCATATGACCGAGGCAAAAGACACCTGTAGCTGTCAAGGACACAACATTCAAGATGACAGTTTCCCACTTGGTTGTTCATACTGCAACGCTTTCTTCCACCCACAAGCACTTGGGCCTCCCTAGCTCCTGTGCAAATTTTTGGGAACACCTGCCACAGTTAGGGTTTACAGGATCTACTGGGGTTACAGGAGAAGAATAACTGCAAAGCAAATGTCCGGTCTCACCAAACACCTACAATGGCTGTTTAATGCAGTTTATGGTTTTCAACCAACTGTCCTCCTTCCACATCCATATCACCAATAATCATATACGTTAACCCAGAAACCTACTCTGCAGCCCTCTACTGCTGGTGGCTCCAGACTACAACAATTAATCAATATCACCATTGAGTTAAAGTTTTCTTTTTTTTAACCACAGCCCCCAGAATATGTTAGCAACATGAGTGAACATTTTCTCACTCCAGTGTCAGGAGGCAGTAATGGAAGCTGGACCAGCACAATGAAATGAGGAAGGTCATGCCAGAAAATCACCGCCTGCTGGATTCAGAGTTCAGCTCCCCTAACTCCTCTGCTAACCCAAGTGCAGAAAAAAACATAAAGGTCCTGACTATCAATTTATTATGGACATCCCAACATGTGCAGAGAGGATTCCCATCTACAACTGGGAGGGAGCAGAAGAGAACTCTTCATTATTCCAGAGACATGGTGGCCCCTACCTTCAGTGCCACTCAGTTGTAAAGTACATTACCAGATTTGACTGCTGCCACTGACAATACCAGGGAAAACCCAACCATCCTCTCAACAACTGCAGAAGAAGAAGTTTCAATGGAGCAACCAGCAGCTTTTATCGCCTCTTGAGCTCCTCCAGGGCATTAGCTTAAATCAGACATCAGTTCCCAGACAGTGTTGTAGATGCTGGCACGTAATCCACATAACAAAAGGGGCAGCAACTTTCCATCATTTATAAGTTCTGGGAAACTGTAGTGATCTGCTGACAGTAGCTGTAACGAGCTCAAAATATACAGCAAAGGGAATTTTTAAAAGACGTTAAACCTCTTGGCAGACACCAAAGTTTGCATTCAAACGGAACCATTTCAGGCTACCTTCAGTTTACAGCTCCCAGAACAGCACAACTCAGATTTAACAATAAGCAAATTCTGGAGAAAAAAAACAATGTACAAATGATCCTCTCTTAATGTTCCCACTATGTACAAATCAGCACCTGAGTGTCTCTCCCTGACACCCAATAGCCCTACACAAATTCAGAAAAAAATGACTGTGGGTGGAGGCTTTTGGCAGCAATTCCCTCTTTCCTGTCCCCATCACCTTGAAATAGAGCCCTTCGCTCAGGAACACAATACCTCATATGACAGCAATGCACACAGAGGCTGCCAAAAAGGAGAAGCTCTTCAGTGGCACAAAGACTCCTACCTAAATCAACTGGGGAATTTAACGGTATAGGAGCACAACTGCTTCCAGTAAAAATCTCCCAGAGGCGGTGGGTTACTGTGATATAGGCAGGGCCCCAAGCTGACACAAGAGCTCCATGTCTGGAGGAAAACAAAGGGAGTTTTCTCTCTACCTGCATTTCGTTAGCCCTGAAGCAATCCCAGCTCAACTAGAGCTTTATCAGGACACAACACACTGATTCACAATGGCATTCAACAGTTTAAAACACAAGGAAGACAAAACATCCTGGCAGGCACCATCAGTATCATCTCTAAGAGGGCCAGAAGCAGCAATGTGTCCTAGCTGGGCAGGGATGAGATGAGCACAGCAAAAACAAATTCTAGGCTGTAAAGTGAATTTGCTAAATGACAGAGATTAAAATACAACTGAAATTATTTAAAAATGTAACATTTCTTTTCAATAATAAATAGACATGCAACTGAATCTCTCATATATTATTTAAGCGACATCAGGAATCCTCCAAGTTGCATAAAGAAATCACCGGAGATTTCTAAGCAATAGACAGTCCTTGACTCCAGGAAAAAACATTCATTTTTTGTCTCAGCACATGAGAAATACCACACTGCTTAACAGAGTGATAACATCAACAGTGAATGTAAGGGAGGCAAAAGAAAAGACCACTGAGGTCTTCAGTGTCATGAATAATCATACAGGTGAGGCACCATGGGACACTGCCAATCCAGGAAGAAAAAGGTCTCTCCAAGCCCCCTGTGCCAGGCATTGAGGCACAAGCCAAGTGCCACCCCACGGATCAGGAGAAAAGGATCCTGCCCCTCCAGCACGCTGCCTTGCTGCTTGAGCTGTGTGGAGCAGGGCTGGCGGTTCGGCTCTAGTTATAATGCAATCTTTAACACCTCACAGAGGCAGCTGCTCAGTTTCTTTCTTTCTCTGTTACTAGAGCCATTGACAGATAAAAGCAAGAAATGTGTGAATTTCTGCTGAAACTCATACTTTCATTACAGCCCTTTTAATTTCTCTGAATGAGGTCATGTTGTCAGATCAGCACAAACAAGATTCTCAACTTCCATGTCTTCCAGTCTGTGTTAATTAACTCCACTGTCAGGAATGGCAGTCTTTGATATACACATCTCAGATGCAAATGTAACCATTGCAGGGGACTGGGATGGTGGTAGAAGTTGCAGAAGTTCCTATGCCACTTGCAGTTCCTGCCTTCACTGTCTCCTCCTCCAAGGGATGGGAGATGACACTGACTCACGTTTTTACACCTAAGCAACCCTCCTTTAGCAGGGAAACCATCTACAAACATTACCTTTCCACTCCCTCCCCTTAGCACCACCAATACTTCAGCTCAGTTCTGCTCAAGCACATATACACGCAGTGGGTGCTCCTTTTCCTCAAAAGATGAATACCTTCAAGGAACTTTTAATCCTACCTGCTGATTTTTCAAATAACCGCTTCATAGATAATAATCTTGTTACTGCTCAGAGCAGTATTCGGAGAACAAACTCTCTTTGGATTCACACTTAATTACCTAAATGTTATTAGTTTTCCAATCGCACAGTTTTTGGACCAGATGACCCATAGCTCTGAAAGAAGCTGATCTTAACACCCAGGTGCTAAAAACCCTGCCAGACTGGTGGAGAAGCCAGATGACAGCAGAGCAGTCAGGGCTCTGCCCCACCAAAAGAAGCACAGGGGAGAGCCAGATCCCACAGAGATACCCCAGGGTGAAGCTGGCACAAATACAGAGTGATAAACTCATGCAAACCACATTAGAGATAGCTTTAGAGTCACGAGAAGGTTAGTCCAGATCAAGGATGGGGGAGAAGTAGATAGCATGGTTGTTCACCCACTGCTTTAGCAAGATTTAGATGATATGCAGCATTGAGGTGATGCGGAAAGAAGGGGAGTTGAGGCTGGTGAGACGAGACAGAAAAGACGGAGATGGCAGCGAGGCACAGGGGTGTACACAAGACAGGACAGCCGACCAAGCAGGGGGCTTCACTGAGCAGGCAGCCTACACAAGAAGAGGCTTAGATGACTATTTTGGCAGAGTAACACAATTTAAACATCTTGACAAGCCTCCATTTGTGAAATGATGCTAAAATTGGTTTTCTACACACAGCAGCTCAGCATGCCAACTCTCTGCTGGGCTCAAAGCCCACGCCGCTGAGGTGGCCTTGGAACAAGGGGCACCAGGCACAGCAGCCCCACCTGCTCCTGGCCCTGTCTCCCACCACCATCACTGCAATGTAACGGGTCTCACCTGTGTGCACAGCCAGTGGCTCGGCATCTGATTCATGGCTTTTGGCAATTTGTCACATGACTCAAAATAAAAGACACATCACAAGATTGCTTGCCATCTATCTCTGGCTTGTTTTAGCCAAATACAAGGAAAATGGGAAAGGCAAGATTTCACTTGAGGCTTTTCATACTGTCTTTCACTTCTCTAATCTGTTCTTTTCATCCCAAAGTTGCTCTTGTTTCATATATGCGTTTGATGGCCTGCATGTATACATGCATATGTGTTTGCACACATACACACCTACCCCACTGGAAGTGAAGGAATAATATTTACATCTGAAATGCATGACTTTGGGTGCAGTCTATCTGGTAATACCACAGGAAGGCTTATCACAGCACTTGTCTCCTGGATGAACTTTGGTGACACTCCATTTTTGGTGTGTCCTACATTTGGGTCCCACACTGGAACGCAAGGGGGTTTTGTCCCTAAACCTACTATTGTGAAAGCCCTCTGGAAGCAGAGGTCTGTCACTGAAGGAGGGAGAGGGAAGCAAGAGAAATAGCAGAGACTTACATTTCTGCTTGGATGACCTTGGCCATCAGCTGTTTCCCCATGCGTCAAGTGACACTGGGTCCCTGGGTCCCCCAGACACTGGGTGTTATCATGGAGAACACCGCAAACTCACACCAAGCACCTCGCCAAGTCAAATATTTGAGAAGGGCTTACGTCCACAGCAGCTAGACATTTAATTTGATCTTGCATTGGGGCAGCAGAAAGAACTACACAGCCTTTCACAGGCCCTTCCACTCCTATTTTCTATGCAAATACTTGCTAAAGACTGGAGAAAAGTCAGAAAATGGTGCATGTTCCCTGAATGCAGAGAAACTACTAATTGGGTTTGGCCCTGACAGGGCCAGGTGAGGTGGGTGCTGCTCGTCACAAGCACCAGCACTGCAAGTAGACAAGCACAGGCACATGTGGATCCCTGTGCCTGGATGGTTCAGCACCGACTCTGCCTGATCTGAATGTATGGACAGTCAAGGAAATGCTCCTCCTGTGCCAGTATTGGACAAAACTCCAGGAATAACCGACTAATGAAGTGTCTCCTCTTTGTCAAGCCATCCTGGGACTCCGTGCCCTAACACATCTCCTCACAAACTCACAGTATCATGAAGGAGCAAGAGCTGTCAATCCTGGAGGCCACTGTTCTCCCTTCCCTATTAGTCTCTGATGTTGCCAGCATCTGGTACTTTCAGATTTAAGATTGCCTGGCTGGCCTTCATCTATATTTTAAACACATGTAAATGTTTACCTTGCTCTAAATCCAATTCATGTCTTGAAATTTTCCTTGGCCAAGAAAACAGAGACCTTGTCAGAAACACCATCAGGGATTCAAAAGCTCACAGGGAGCAGCCAGGTACCCAGGGAGGCCGTGCTGTATGTGATTGAGACTGCTCACTACATTGTCGCTGGAGCAATGTTCAGCAGCATGGCTGATGGCCAAGAAGCACAGGATATTCCAGTTGATTAACTAGTACCACTGAGAGACTGAGATTGCACTCATTTACTACACATTGTTGTAGTAACTTGAGAAGTTTCCATCATCAGATACAACTGACAAAATCCACTGACACTAAGGGTCTTTGAAAGATCTCTGGCTCCTGCGTTTGGGCTTGGGCAAGAAAGGCAAAAGCCGGTGCTGTGAGCATTATGGAGGAGAGTTCAAGGAGACAGTTACCAACTGAATCAACAGAGAACAGCACTCTGCTACATACAAGAAGGATCCGTCTACCTAGTCTACCTAGTAATTGCAAAGTTTGGTTCTGCTAGTTTACAGAATACACTGATCAGAACAGCTTCATATGTGAATCACACACTTTTACCTCCTTATCTTGTAATTCAAAATCATTCAAAGGACTTTAAATCCCCCTGTCCCAGAAAAATCTGGAAACACCTACCCATAGACAGGTGAGCCTTGTGGCATGGCCTGAAGACTAGAAGCATGGCTTTGCCCTTGAAATAAGCTCCAGTGCTGGGAGCCTCCACTGCACTCAGCACTGCATTCAGAGCACGCAAAAACCAGAAATGGGTTGCGCTCCTAAGTCGCTCCTCCAGACTCTTCATACACTTGAGAAGGAACAAACTAAACTATTTCCTTCCGCACTTTTCTCTTTACTGAAAGAATAAACTGAATCAAGCTAGGCAGGTTAGTACTTACAAGAACAAATAGATGTTGACCTTGCAGGACCTTTTCACTTTCTATTTAGCACTCTCTCAGAAAGCCAGCTGTTTCGTGTTATTTTTCTCTTGTTTTGTCCTTCAGTTAATGTGCAAGAGACCAACCTGATGTAGTTACTACGAGAATAATTAGAGTAGCTCTGCATTTCCTCGTATGTTTGTAAAATCTGTCCTCCCATCAAAGACTGATGGGCTCAGCCAATCTCAGCTGTAGCTGAACCTTTCTTAGGGTAAGGGAGCAGATCCTTCAGAAGTAGTCAAGGCACACAGTCTGGAAAGGTTTAAAAGTTGGAAACACCACTCTGCACTTCATCAACAAAGGAAACGCAAAGAACATGCGGACCAGAGAGCTAAAGAGGTATTTAACCTTACTAGAAAAAGAGCCTTTGGGATAACCACATTCAAAATGTATTTACCTAGGGAGATCTGGAGACAAGTATACATGAAATAATACAATGACCCCCACATCTAAAGGCAAGTGCAACAAGACTCTACACAAACCACTCCTGCCTGCTTCTCTTGCTGGACTACACTGTCACAAGATGACAGCAAAACACAAGAATTTGTTGCTGAGCCTCTATAGCTTTTATTTCCTCTATTTTTGCTGTTTCACAAACTGAGCACTGATGTGCTGGGAAAAGGAGAGGCATTAGACACGAGGAACTTTTCAGGGAGCATAGGGAAATCTAACTCATGTTTACAGGGAAAGAAATAGATGCACATGGAATGCAGCGGCTTTATGGGGGCTCATGAATTCACTGTGCTCTCATATAAGATCTAGGTAGCATGAACTGTCATGCAAAACCTTTGGCAGCACTTGTATTGTTATCATTGTGCTTAATTACATGAATTGACTCTAAAATTCTGCCATGCTGCTCTGTTGCCCACTCTGTGCCAAGGAGTGAAGCCACAGCTCTTTCCTAACTGCAGAAAAAAATGATTGATATGAAAAGATTTAAATAAACCTTACTTACAAGATGGGTTTAGAGTACTGTAGAGTAAAAAATACTCCCCATAGGGCACCATAATAACCTCTAAATTAAGGCTGTGAATAGACCCAGATCAACAGCAACTCTGTGTGGTACTATTGTGAATAAGGTGCTTTAGAATATCAAGTGCTGTCTGATATGTTGCTTTTCTTCCTAAAGAAAACTAATACTTTGTAGTTATGCTAAATTCATCTCAGTTTAGGTGAAGTCAGATAGTCTGTATGTACATCTTTCAGAAATGTGGCTTTTATCTCTCCAAGAAGCCTCAAAGTGCACATCTGGGGCTCTGCCACCCAAGTGAGAGGTCTGGATGCTGCAGGTCTCCCAGGCAACTGAAGGCTGATTGTCAATTTGTGATTAAGTCACTTGTGATTGTGATGAAGAAACAGGTCATTTGTGGACACCATCCTCCAAAAGAGCACAGTTTCACTGCACAAAACCACTTACACCAGAGCTAACGTTGATCACAACTACATCATAAAATCGTGGATTTCTCCCCCAAAGAGTGAACTGCATTAGCAATTTAATAATTGTACGCCTTTTGCATTCAGCAACTTCTCTCTTCATCCATCTAATCAGCATTAATTTAAGTGCAGGGTAATTAGCAGACACAGTCATGGATGGGTGCTGAGAATTTAACCACTTGATGTCCTGTAGCATGCACTAACAGTTGAATCCTAGTAAGACAGAATATACCTATGGCAGCAGAGGCAAAATCTTATCATGGGCAGCAAAAAAGATTTAAAAAAATATGAATGCATTTCAGAGCTGAGACACATTTGGGTGTTTTCCCCTTCAGTAGAAGACCAAAACAGTAAATGCTGCTCTATCTTTTTCTTCCAATGCTTTGTCTATAAGTAAGTCAGTGTGTTGTATATATGTGTCTACATATTTACCATCAACACACAGGAAAGTACCTAATGGTATTGTTTCTACATATTGTATGTGTTAATCCATCAAAGCACAGATAGTCCAGGAAAATATGTCTGAACACAGAAAAAGCATGTAAGTCTAAACCACAGTCAACACATTTGAACTTCAGCTTACTTGCCAGGCTCTTGGGACTCAGGAGGATCCCAACTTCTTTGGCCAAGCAAACACCTCCTAGTAGGTCCATGGCAGTTTTGGCTCAGCAAGGAAAGTAGCTTTGCAGGTTACAAACATCCTCAAAAACTCAGAAAGTAGTCATTAAATCAGTGGTTTGCACATGTGACAGATGCTAGAGTGCCTCAATTATGGGAAAACACTTGGGACAAGATCCTGTGGGAGAGGCAGATGGAGTGGGCAGAAGGGGGTCCCAGCACAAGTGGCAGCCAGCACTGCCATGCACCGAGGACGAGGAGCAGACCCGAGATGACCCTGCACGCACGCCGTTTGTACGTCAATCAGTGTTCCTGACCTAAAAGCTGTCGAATACTCTATGGCAGCACCAAGGGCAAGTGGGTATATCCCAGCTCTCAGGAGGACTCGTCAGCTCAAAGCCAGAACTGCCCACGTGAGGCTTCTCAGTTTCTGCCTTACATGACTTAAATTTTGGATCAATACCATTCCCGCAATTTCGCTGTAAGAACATGATTCTTCTGTCTAGGGTACTTACACTGTGCCTCTCAATATTACTGACTGCAAGTCTGACAGTATTTCACATGACATGGGGCAAAACAGGAAGATGTGACATTTTAAAAATATTGACTGTCACCAAGTTATAAAGTCCCTGTTCTTACTCACATTTTTATATTCTGGCAATCAGTTTGTCCTTCTAGTGGATGTTACTAATACATAATTAAGTTTATACAAACCGAGGAAGCAAATTACATATTATTTTGATTTATTCTTACTAGGTTCCTCTTAAAATTCCCCCAGGGAATTTTTAAATATGAAGAATATCCTCAGTTACAATTTTTATGAAATATACTTTAATCTTATGCTCTGTAACTATTTAATGATTTTGCCAGTAGCATTTTTTTTATTACATCCTCTCTTTGTATTCAAAGCTTACCTATTGCAATGAGTATTTATAAAGAAATACATTAATTAAACATGTCTTTGTTTTGCTAGCCTAGGAAAAGTCTATTAATCACCCTGTAGGCACAAGCACAACATAATACCCGCTATTGCTCATGGGCACCTCACACAAAGTGACTACTGCTGCATGAGGTAATTGCCTCCAACAACCCTGAGCACAAACAGGCTTTCTCCTGTCCGTGTCATGCCATTCACTCACCTCATCTAGTGTGAAGCAACTGATACATTTAGGAGATGTTATGGGCTGTTTTTTTATTTTCTGTCACCACTACACCAACATCTAATGAAATATATTTGTAGTGACCACCCTGAAAATGGACACATGGAGAACACCAGTGCTTGAGTGGGGCAGGGTTGTTGGTTTCTCCTCACCAAACCCTCCTCGAGAGCTCTCACCAGTGCAGAGGGGAGGGTCAGTGCGAAACACAAGATGTAGCTGTAACCAGGTTTGTTACAGGCAGGGCCACTGAAATATAGTATTCTTCAAGGAAAATATAGTTGAAAAATAAGAACAATGACTAAAGGTCCCATATCAGACACTTGAGGTACAACCACATTCCCAGTTGTCTAATGTCATTGCTGAGTCATACTTCAGTCAGAATGAAAAGGTATTTCATGTGCATTAATACCCATGGGTAGTTATCATAAACTCTATTAGTATTGTATTATGTGAGAAAGGCAAAAAAGGAGTTGTGGCTTAGAAATGAAAAATGCCAATTATTCCTTGACCTTGACTAGGTGTTTGAAATGCTCTTCAATACATTGACAATATGTGCTCAAAGCAATTATTTTTCATGGAAAATGTTTTTCAGATACTCTACCTGCACCTTCAGTAATCACAAGTCACCCTCAGAGGTCTGAACTTCTCATTTGACAAACATCCAAAATGGAAAAGTTTAGAGTAACCCTGACCATGTTTAGAGTCACTCTGAGCACGGCGCATTTATTTTACTTAACACAGCTAAAGGTACTCAAATTAATGTGCAGAACTGCCTAGTGTTTCAGGAGCTTTTTTGTCCCCTTTACCTACTCGCCTCAGTTATGCTGTGTGGAAAAGGTGAGTCTCTTCCATTGTGTTTGAACTGGTTACCTTTTCTGTTCAGCAGAGGTTCTACTAACTGAGCCCACACTGATGCCATTACTCACATTCCTTCTCTCTCATGGTGAATCCAGGTACACAAAGAACCACTGGTGTCTCCCCCACATCTTCTCTAAACCCTTCTCTACTACCAATGGCCTCTCACCCATTTTTGCCCTTCAGCCTCTTCATTCCCAACCTCATTTTCCCTTCTGCTCAGAACATGTTAGCATTCTTACTATCTCCACAATGCTGAAGCACACATCTCCTACTACTCTTGCTACTGCTATTGCGTGTTACATGTAGGTGTGTATTTGATGAGGAACTTTGTAAAAATTCCCTGTCATCAGCTGGCTCACGCTGGGATGCCAGCAAAGGGAGAGGCACTGGGGGGTCACAGGGAAATGCTGTCAGACAGGACAATCTGCTTAATGGGAGCTGGAGGGAGGGAGCAGCAGGGAGAGAGTAAGGGAAAATCGAAGTGTGATCTATCAAAGCCAGGTGGGAAATGAGCCTGTGAAAGGAGCCATGAGCAGAATACTAACAACCTGAATGCTTGGCTCAGGTCTTCTCCTTGCCGTCTGCTATGGCTGCACCAGATCCTCTCCTTTTTGTCTTTGGTTATCCCTGGGTAACTTCACCCAGGCTCAGACATCCACCTAACTGTGGCAATTTGTGGCTGGTTGGTGCCAAACCAGTAGTTACAGCCTGATGAGCAACGTGCTGATTGCACAGCGTGTCTGTGCAGCCAGGATGGAGGGATTTTCATCCGCTCCCTTTTTTAGCTGTTTGGATAATGCTTCACTTTTCAAACATGATCCTTACACTTCTGCAGGGTTTACAACACTCCCAGTGTTTTTTTCTTAACGCTCCCCCAAGCCCCATCCCTTCTCAAAGAGATGCTCTGGCTCTCATTTACAAAACAAATGCCTGAGGCACAGTGACCCAGACAGGTCACATTCAGGGTGGGTCGGGCAGAACACAGTCAAAAACAGGTCCCTGGGCATACAAACCACAAGCTGTCTTTCTTCTTATGTTAAGGCTTTGATGAATTCCATTCTACAGCTTCCAAATCAGAGGTGTAATTAGACATATTTAATAAATTGCAGTAATTGAAGGTTATTTATATATCCCATTAGAACAAAAGTAGGCTCAGTACTACTAAGACAGTACCAACACATGAGCTAAAAGAGCAAAGGTTTGCTTATAGGGTTAATAAGAAACACAAGGTGGTGTCTTCTGTTCTTACCTTCAACACTGTGATATTCCATGCAAAACTCTCAATGGCTTTGCTTAATTTTCTTCCTTTCAAACCCTCCTTTGTCCCAAGATTATGAAGCTCTTCATGGAATTCCATTCCTAAAAAAACAGATCGCTGTATCACCCAGTGCATGATTAATTTCCCCCATAAAATGTTCAGTGAGCTTTTTCAGTCTCGCAGCCAGTACTTCCTACACACTGTTCCTGTGTTTCCCTCCCTTCCCTGTTATGATCCCGTCCTGGAAAGCATCTTCCATAATAAAAGGATCAAGTGCCATCTTGCAGTTGTGCTTTGACTTTATGCATCCTCCAACACTTCTGCCTGCAGTCTGTATTACTGGTAATAGTGCGACAAAAGGCAATTGCTTGTCACTCTCCTTGAACAGATGATTTTGTACCTTGGAAGGTAGTCTGACAGATGTGGAAGATACCTGCTCAGCACAGCAAATACACATTGAAATGCACAGCTCTTCATTAATCTTAATCACAGTCACATAGAAAAGCTCTTGTACTTCACTATGAAAAATTATGTCAGGAACGCACACTGCTAATCACAGGATTGCTATTTCTGCTGCCTGGAGAACCGAGACTTTCAGCCACAGCCTTGGGAATTGTTACATTTTATTGGCAGTTTCTGTGGCAAATGTCTGCAAATCTGTTGCTGGAAACACGAATTCAGGAAATCTAGGAGCAGATTAAAAACCTTAACGAGTGCAATTAGCCCACCAATTCCACAAGATTTGCACAGTGTATGCAAACATTTCTGAGTCTGGTGTGGATTAAGAGACAAAACGGAGACAGAGCTGCTTGTGTTCCCTTAATTTGTTCCTTACAAAGGCCAAACTGGCACTGAATCACTGTAAAATGCCTGAAGCCTATCCCGGCTGAATAAACCACCTTCCACCTCCAGTTGTTTCATAGCTTTCCTTCCCCTAATATTTTAAGGCAAATGTCACTCGCAAATCCGAGCTTCATTGAAATGACATCAAATAAATGCCCACTGAGAGAACACCTGCACACAGCAGACACAGGGAGCTGTCTAGCAGGTTGCTGAAAGAGTCTCTCCTCTGACAGCTCAGCGTAGGCTTGCACTTGGTATAGTTGCCTGAAGCACTCCTGGAAGACTAACAATAGGCTTCCTCTCCCACTGCACCAACTCCAGGAGCTCGACAACACTGAGGCAGTTCAACCCCACACAATGCAAGGTTTCTCTACTGTTTATTTTGCAAAACTTCACCCGCTCACAAGTTTTGCCTGTCTAGCATAACAGAGCTCCTGCAGCACTTCCTTTGGAAACCAGTCTAAACAATTTCACCCCAAGCCAAGATTCCCCCGCAGGTGTGCCTCGTGCCAACTGACTTACAAACCATTTCAGTGCAGTAAGTGAAAGAAAACCTTCAAATGACTTGCTTTGACCTGGAAAAAAAAAAGGCTAAAGGTGCTCAGCTCCATATGGACAGCTCTGCCTTCATGCAGTATCCTTTTAATTATTTTTCTCTTTGGACCTCACTTCCCCACCTATAACTCAGAGACAGTGCTGCCCTGGAAAGAGGGAGCCACAAACATGTGTTAGGCTGTGGGTAGGAGCACTAACAAAAACATTCAGCTATTCGGTTCCCCAAGCTGCTGACAACCAGGGCTAAGACTGCACATTAATAAACCAAACAAAAGTTCTTCACTGAAAGCGTGATTGGCCATTGGAATGGGCTGCCCAGGGAGGTGGTGGAGTTGCTGACCCTGGAGGTGTTTAAAGGGAGACTGGATGGTGTTTAAAGGGAGACTGGATGAGACACTGAGTGCCATGGTTTAGATGATGGGTTGGTGTTAGTGTTGGTGTTAGTGTTGGTGTTATAGATTGGACTCGATGATCTCGGAGGTCCTTTCCAACCTTATGATACTGTGAAACTGTGAAAACCAGCCACCAGAAAAGCCATCTGGGAGAGCACACAGGGCCTCGTGCCACAGGGAACCTGGACCAAAACAGGCTATGACATGAAGCAGAGATCTGGTAGGAACACACGTCCGAAGCCAGCAGGACTGGGGTGAGGTGAAGGACAATGTCACAGGTAACAGTTGCTCTGTCACCTCCTAATTTTGAGTGCCGCATCTTACCACATTGAGAATATTATTTGAACAATTTGTCTGGGTAACATTTGCAACCAACTAATTGGCAATGGAGTGTGGTGAGGGATGCTCTTTTTCCTGCTCCTTTCCTCTGTCTAAATCCTAAGGCTTCAGAAGAGCACTTCATATTTCTCCAGCCTTCTTCTCAATCAGAAATGATATTTTAAGCCTAACAAAGCACAACAAATGAAAATACAAGCAGATACTGCAGCAAAGAGAACAAATGCAAGAAATTAATCTTTTTGCTGGGGAAGGAAGGAGAGGGGAACTGCATGAAACTCTGGGCATCAGCATGGTGGCATCATGCTCTCTGCATGCATCCCCAGCCCTCTGCTCAGAAAGACGCCAGTGCCCAGGCAAGTGTTGCAGGTTCTTCTCTATGTGCGTAGAGCAGAGCAGGGCAGGCAGAAAGCTGGCTGATGTTGTTGAGGGTCTGCACAACTTAGTGCAAAGTATTGCTCTTAAATTATACCAGCTAGAAGGACCCCTAGTGCTGGATTTTCCTGTTCTGTCCCATTCCTAAACCCTCTGCACCTGATGTAGGCTTTGGGTTGAAGATGTTTATGCTGCTTATGCAGTCACACAGAAGCATGACACAAGATGAGGCCCGTGAAATCCAGCAATACGTAGCTGCTTGCCTCTGCCCCCTTTGCTACCACCATGCCAGCACAGCTCCAGAGCTCTGAATTTCAAAGAATGAGAAGATTAGGTTCTACCCTGTTCTTGCATTACATAAAAATCAGTCAAGTGCTATTATTGAAACAGTTTCCAAATTTTATGATTGTTTTTATTTTTATTTTTTAAGATTGATGAATTTATGATTGTTGTGGACCCTGACAACTATGCCCAAGAACACATATAAAATGCAATAGAAAGTGTTTGCATTACTGACCTTCAAGGCTTGCTACAGGTTAGGAAAGGTACAGTTGTGCAGCCAAATGTACAGCCAATTTCACCAGTGTAAACCCCTAATAGAAATACATCATGTGTATTTATTTAGTGTGGTTTCTGATACATGAAAGCTGATGAATCTATTTGTAGAGGATTACCACAGCCAAATGGGGACACTGTTATTCTTGTGTATCAGTGGAAACTACAGGACTCATGTTCCAGTTCAGAGCCAAGCCTGCTATCCTGAACAAGTGACAAAGAGGGGTTTCCATGAATGAGCTGAACTGTGAATCACAGACTGGTGATTTCTACTATCCTGAAGAAGGAATGTAAGCCCGTGGCACAGTGGACAACACACGAGTGGTAACTTCTGAAACCACCTCTTCCCCTTCTACCCTGCACATAAGACAGAGTCCTAGTTCAGACAGACACATTCAGTGCAACACAACAGCAACGCATGACCTACTTTAAGCCTACAAGTGGTTTGATCCAAGTGTACCTGATGTACTCAATGCATAACCATGCAGATGTACTGTGACAACATGGAACTATACTGCCATAAGTTACCAAGTTCTAAACAAATCTAAACAGCAAAGTCAGGTAAAGGTAGCCAGAGCTTGGTCCTATGGGTTTCAAAACCTCTTGCCTACTCTATGTTTAAGGTAGAGAGCAGAGCTCAGTAAAGGCAACACGTCTTCTCACTCGCTCTTTTTAATTGAATGCTTTTCTAGTTCATTTGACTAATTTAAACTCTGTCAGACATTTCAGAGCTGCAGAGCAGATGGAGAAATAGCTTTTAAGGTGAAAGATTTTTCCCTGAACCCATGGCTGCATTGCTATAGGAGGATATTCTTCAGGATATTGGAGTCTGCCAGGGAAAGACCACAATGCTCGCCTAAATACCAGGTAAAAGATGTTTCATTAGTCACAAACCATAAGTAATTTCTGGCACATTGCTTCCCATCTACCACTCAGAATTGCACAATAAAGAAGGATTACCTGCTTTCTGACACTGAACAATCTTCTCATGAGTGATGTCTGCCGTTTCAATAAGAACTCTGCTCTCCTGAATCATCTGTGAGAAAATAAACAGGAAAACAGCGACATTACTAG
The DNA here is from genome assembly GCA_033556795.1 of Tapera naevia. Lineage (NCBI taxonomy): Eukaryota > Metazoa > Chordata > Aves > Cuculiformes > Neomorphidae > Tapera > Tapera naevia. The sequence goes on along the minus strand of JAUMJJ010000069.1, from coordinate 310,262 downwards.
GGTTTCCTGCAACACTCAATCCACAGAAAAGTACGAAGTTTCAAACTTAAAAAGAGCTTTGCTCTGCAAGCAAAACTACAAAGATTGGGTCATTCCTGTGTTTCAGGGCTTCCAGATCAGTATTAAGTTACATGACAGTTGCTCAGAAAGTGTTTTGCTCCAGAAGTTAAAAGAATAACTGTTTCACATCAGTGAGACACCACTGCAAAGTGAAGAAAAAGTTATGAAGAAGTGATTTCAGGAGAAAGCAGAATTAGCAGACAAACAAAATTCATTCTAAGTGAAACTGAGCCCTTTCTAATGACTACTTTTCTTGAAACAAAAGGAGAAATAAGTATAGTCCTTGACATAAGTGGTCATCAAAAATGTTACCAAGTCATGAATAGAGCCGATTTTAAGAAGTACTTAAGCCTGTGCTGAACTTCATGAACTCCAGTGGCTCAGACAGCTACAGCGTTGCTTGAATTTCTCTTTGGACAAATTCAGATCCAAATCCTACATAACATTTCTGTTGAAGTTTAAATGAAAAAAAAAAAAAAAACAAACAACAAAAAAACAAAAACAAACCCAACCAAACCAACAAGAGAGAAAGGCAGTTTCAACAAGCCTACACACAAGTTTCAAGAAAGCCATATTTATGCATCTTCCTAGAGCAGCCCATTAAGAGCAAGCAGATGAAGTGTCCACTATGTGACAAGTTTCCTGAGTCTCTCTTCTTGCAAGTGCTAATCTCCTTTGATGGTAACCTCCCAAAACCCTGCAGAAGCCCAGGCAAGCACACAAATTGTTCCAACGCTACATAGTGCAAAACTTCAAAAGGTGGCAGGTACATCTGTTACAGAAGGTAAGAACACTGTATAACAAGCTATGCCAGAGAATAATCTCACTGTTCCAGGACTTACACTACAAACCCCAATCAAATCCAAGCAGCACGAGAGCAGAAATGAAGTAAACTCAATACAGCCTAATGTTATATCCTGAAGTTACAGAAGCCACCATCTGAAAGCTTTGCCAAAATTCTACAACTGCTAAAAGCCTTCCTACTTTCAAACACACTAAATATGAAAACAAAATCAGTAGGTTTTGATGATTTGGGTGGAAGACAATGTAACACTATTAAATTAATACTTGCAAATTAGCACCTCTTATTGATTTAATTAGATATAAGGGAGAAAAGATGCTTCCTCTTGTCATACCCAAACTCCCAAATTCTGGAGAAATTCAGATCCAAATTTTGCTCCCCTCACCATCTTCATTTATAATTAAATCTATTAAAACATGCTTCATTTAATAAAAATGCCTCTGTCTTGGCTTTGCTACAAACAAGAACATAAAAAAAACCCAAAATCCATTACCAGCTTCATGGGCAGGGAGAAAAAAGCCTGATACATCTACAGAGTGTAAAATTGTTTTTCAAAACAGAACATGCTCAGTGAATATGCCTGAGATTGAAATTACTTTCAATAGTATCCTTTGGTTTTCATTCTTATTACTGGCTTGTTCGTACATCATGTTGTTTTTTTTCCTCTTTGATATTTTCATCTGTCATCTAGAAAGAAATGGCAATTTCTACCCACCCTTTGGCTTTTCTGTAGCACAGCACAAAGTAATTTTGCGCTGAAGGAGCCGTTCAGCTGCCAACTACAAATGCTGAAGTTGCTCAGAGCAGCAAAGAGAGTGGGAATCCCATTAAAACCTGAGGCAGCCAGAGGCCAGTCTCCTGCACGTGAAGACACAGTGCCTGTGAGCCCACGTCTGGGCTGCCAGCACCTTCACGCCCACTGCTCCCCACGCACCCAGGGCTTGGCCCCCATGGGGCCGTGTGTGTACCTCCCAACCAGCAGCAAAGTTTTGCCGAGCAAGGCCAATGCATCTAAGCTGGGACTGTATATTCAAAGCACCTGATTCTCCCATGCTAAAAGCAGATCTCTAAAGCAGTCCTTGGCTTGGGAGAGTTTTTTCTATGTATATACACATATACACATGCATACACATACGTGGCCACAGGAAATTATGCCACCACACCCTGAAAAAGCAAGCTTGAGAATTATGCAATTTGGTGATCTAAGTTTGACCACATCTTCCTTCTACTACTGGATAGACTGCCAGGATTTTCTGGCACATCTGCTCTAGGATTCTCAGTCTCAGGTATTTCATTCATTTTTTAAGAGAAAAGTGGCAACAGAATGTCAATTTTCTCTTACTGCAGAGTAGGTAGAGCAGACCTCCACTCCTTTGATGCTGACATCAAAGTCTCACTGCTCTCAGCTCAGCAAAACCAAACAATTAAAAACAAACCACACAGCAGAATTTAACCCATTGCTGTCTTCCCATTCAAGAGTAACCTTGACAAAAATAGGCAGTTTTTGTCCCGTGACAAATCCTGAGAATGGACTCAGAGTTCCTCAGCTCAGCAAAGGAGTGAGGGGATGCCCTTGGCAAACCACCTGGCATCTCCCTCCACAGGTTCCTCTAGGAAATAATGTACTTGGTATAAATAATACACACTGGGCCAGGTATGATACGAGTTTGGCTGGCCTGTGGCACCTTGTCACCTGTGGTAACACAGAGTGCAGGACCTGGTATCTCTACATAACAGAGGAGGACTCTGCTCCCAATAAGAACCGAGCGTGCAGTTTCAGCAGGCAGGAGATCCCACGGAAGCAGGAATCATTACAAATAACACTGTGGTAAAAGATAATAACAACAGGTTAGTGCAAGGACAACGCCTAGGTGTTCACTTTGAAGAAACAGAGACTGATTTATGTAGGTAAGAGTACAGTAGGGGAGTAACAGCTATCCAGGGATAAAATTATAGCATAGGGTGTGGGGGTTTTGTCTTGTTTGGGGTTTGTTTTGTTTTGTTTGCTTAAAGCACATCACAACAGATACACTTGAAAAGATTCTGTGCAAAAAGTGGCAATGCAACTGCTACAACCCTTAAAAAAATAACCAAACTCATCTGAAAATCCACTTCTAATATATTTTTTTCTTAGTTTTCTCCTTATATGCTTTCACTTACAAGGTAGCACCTTGGGAGATTTACTAAGTAAATATTATAAAGGTCACCTAAAAAGCTAAGTTACTTGTAATTGTCTACTGGAATTAATATCAACTATTTTTCTGTATTCAGTCTAATGCAGGTAAAAGCATGCGAGAGCCTTAGCTTGAAACTGGAGCCTCACACATCCTTTCATGCTGGACACAGGATAACACGCACCAGCTTTGGCAGGGTTCCTGTCTGGCAGTGGAGGATGCTGGCCAGGGATGCAACATGTTGGCCACAGACACCTCCACTTGGTCCCGTCCATCAGTCCCTGGGAGACTTTGTTCCTATGGCTCCGCTCCTCAACAGCTCCCACTCACAGTCCTGTGTCATGGCATCTGGATACCCTTTTTCTTTTTGACACTCGTTCTCAAAGGAGTCCATGGTCTCCCAGTCTGAATGGTATTCTGCCTTTCCAGTTGCATCACACCCAAAACCCTGCTTAGGGATCCCACCTACCTCTGGTGGTGCCAAGACAAGAACCGGAAGCCCTACAGGCAATACAGAGGGCTGTAAGATTTCCTCTGGGAAGGTAATCCCATAAATCACACAATAGTCTCAAATTTTCAAAGCCAGTTTGGCCAGTAATGTTTCAAAATCCTCCAACCTGTCTCAAATGTGAAGAATGAGCTTTCTGATGTTTGCAGCATGAATTTCCATGCACCTTTGCTCTGCTCAGACCTGCACTGAGCAGCGTTCTTGGGCAGTTGTGTAAGCCCCAGCCATCTGCCTTGGAGCCCATCAGGCTGCTGTTTAATGTCAGCTCCCACACGGCAACTCGCTTCAGTGAGTGCCTCTCGAAAAGCAAGAGACATCCTGCTCCCTCAGGAAAATCATGCTGCACCAGAGCGTTAACTCCTGAACGCTGAGCTTCAAGGGATTAACCTCCAAGTGAGATATACTAAAAAGCAACCTTTAGAGGATAGATGCTGGTATTCCGGTCCATTTGGAGTCAGTGAGGAAAGCTTTAGCAGCTGCTGAAGCTGGAGGGTTGCTCAGGACAACTTACATTTCCCATATCAGAAAGAAGATTATAAACTTTACTGAATAGTGTGTTGAATGTAACTACAGGAGAAAAAAAACAGACAAAAATAGGAGTAAAACTACACAAAACCTGGTTCTGGTATAGGGACTTAAACAGCTACCTTGCTAACCAACACTGAACAGCTATTAGAGCAAGCAGAAGAGAATAAGGCTGAATGGGAGAAACTACCACACACCTTGACATCATTTGGGATCCTGCTAATTTCAGCACTGGGCTCTGCACCCTGAGGGTCAAGACCTGTGAAGAGGACGTGGGGTCCCTGTACTCGCTCAGCAGCTGTAGCAGCACAGAGCTCTTTGAGAACAAAGGACAGCCCCACATCTCCCATCAGGGATCCCTGCCATGTTTCCATGGAAGCAGGGACATGAAGATTTTCGTGAGTCCTGGAGGTGGTAACCCTCCTGGAGAGGCTGCAGTGCCAGAAATGCTCTGACAACAAGGAGTGAATAAGGGGGTGTTCAGATTGACGAAAGATGCACATGGCACAAGTCCCAGAAGTACGTGTCACATTTAATAAACTAATGAGAACGAGGAATACAAAGCCTCATTTGCATAGGTTAGGTATTTTCTGCAAAAATAGCTCATTTAATTTAAATATTCTTATGCAATGCTGAAAGCAAGAAGCCTCAACTTGATTTATCTCAATCCACCTGAAGTATCCTGTTACAATCACACTGGTTTCTCACAAAAGCATGGGAAGCAAGAGCTGGTATAAACCCAGGAGCTCCCTCTTGTCTGGCATATTAGATCCAGAAAGTGGGACAGACCACAGGCTGAAAATAAAATTGACTTCTCTCACTTACGTGTATAAATGTAGCATGCAATATCAAATTTAAGACCCCATTGCTTCGCAGAAAGAACAATGCTTTACTTCCTAATTAATGACAAAGATAAATAAGTTTTAAGTTAAATTTAAAATACCTTAACACTGAGGGCATCATATTTTTACTTACAAGAAATTGACAGGCTTATTCTTGTCTGTACTAAAGGCAGTTTAATCAGAGAATCTGAATAAACTGAATAAAAAAACCATTCCTTTTTACTTTCATTAACTCCTGTGCTAGAGATCAATTTCTTCTTTTCATTACAAACTATTCTACAAACTGAAAGGGGGAGAGGAAATTAACAGAGCAGAGTCTCACCATAAAAGACAAAAAGAGGCAGGAAAAACTCCTGGTGGCAAATTAAAGCACTGCTCCTGCTGCAAAGATAAATGATACAAAAGGAACAGTTCAAAGAATCCTCTCATAAATATTGCAGTGTTTAGAACAGAAACTAACTGAACATCAAATTAAAAATAAGCTTTCTCTCAGGTGTCTCAGTGTCTCCTCATGACTGTTGTCCCAATGTCCTCTGCCTTTCACTGATATGAAGAGCTTTGCCTGGATAAGGAGTACTGTACCACGCCTCTGCTGCTACGAAAATAAGACAAAGAAAGCAAGAAAGAAAAAAAAAAAAACCTACCCACCCCTCAAACAAAACCAAAAAGGCTACAAAAATGCAACCAATTTGGAAAAACATCTGAAGCACCAATTGAGCTCATGCAAATTTGAACGGGATTCTCTCTTTAGCATTGAGCATTTCTTGCAGACATTTGGGACAAGAAACAGCCAGGCAATCAATGGTGTGCCAGCAAGCCTTGTAAAAAAAGAGGATGTGCATGAGGTGCCAGGACAGGGCAAGGAACATTGGCCACCTGTCTGCCTTGTCTCTGTTACAATGCAGGTTTCTCTATCTGAGCCTTTTCTTACACTAGCTCAGCAAGAGAAACAGTTATCAGAGATGATTACATCGCCCAGAAACACATGAAATCCCTTATGAACATACACTGCTGAAAGAACTGAGCAAAAGTCACTCTGAATTCCAATTGCATGTTTTTGCCTACAAATATTTATGGAGTAAGGTTATGCCAGACTGGTGCAGGATATGATACGATGCATGAAGACCACTCTTCATAAAACGGGAGCAGTAGGAGAGCAGGGGAAGGGGTCAGCTTTCATTACGTTTATGTTAAAGTACCCAGCTGGAAATTTGTTAAGTAAGAAAAGTTCTGATCTGACCGTTTGCAGGTCCTATTTTAGAAGGGACTATGGGACACGGCTATCAGAGACAGAAATAAAAGAAAGAATCATAAGTAGTGGAGAAAGAAACAGGGTAAATTAACAGATACAGAAACTTCCCCAGCCTATGTCAAATTTTGGATGGAAAACTCTCTAAAACAGATACAAAATTAAAACAATGTCCATGTACTGGACTGTGTGTGACGTCAGTGCATTATGACACTTCTTTGGCAGTGGATGCTCTGCTCTGCAATATCCCTCATCTTCAGCTGCTCGGAGAATTGTGAAAGCCATTCCTTTGAGAATGGTTCTGTCCCACAGCTGAAATATGAATTTCAGCGGAAAAGCTCACAGAAATCTATTTAGTCATTTTGCTCTGACATAAACTGGGAAAAATGGACTTTCTCCTAGGGAATAAAGAGCTGTCATGCCTGCATCAAGACAAAGGAACCCAAAAAGACTAAATCAGAAACAATAGCAGGCAAGAAGCAGTTCCTCTCCAGACACATCTCTGCACACTTCTGGAGTGTGCATGGACCAATACCCATGTCAACAAAGACGCTGCCATTAAATACAACAACTTATGTCCCAGCAAGGTCACAGGTATCACTTCTCTCCTCAAAAATCCCCAATCCATATCCATGTTGGCTGAGAAGTAGTTAATTCTAACTTGCCTTCTTTCAACAGCATCTACAAACACGATTATCCTTTCTTACCTCTCTGTTCCAAAATAATCAAGATCAGTTCCAGCAAACAGGCTTGAATACATGTCAACATGGATTGAATACATGTCAACATGAATTTATAAAACAAATAACTTCCCTGTCAAACGTTTCTTGCACTTTTTGTTATTCATGATTCCTGATTCAAAGCCACCCAAAGACACTTGGGGAGCTTCTTCTATTTTTCTAGAAAAAAATCTATATGCACGAGAGCCAGGAGACTGGGTAAAAAAAATAATCATTATTGGCTCACTACTTTTGATTTGCAAATGATTCAATCATTTGATCATGATTGAAAGAAATACTACTTTAGTTCTGAACTAATATCTGAAAATAAAGTGCACAAGTGTCCCTAAGTCCATGCATGCTTGCATCAGCAAATGGATATATCATGCAGATAGAGAAACCACAATCTGCTTCTGAACAATTCTCAACCAAAAAAAAAAAAAAGCTAATTCCACAGGATAACTGTTTGAAGTGAATAATTCAACCATCTGTTATGTCCAGCGTAGCCCCATCCCTTTTTTTAACATTGAGCATCTCCTTTTTAAGGTGTGATTGATGAACATCAGCAAAAATTTGACAGCTTACAAGTCTCACTACACATGCTGCCCACGTATGAGCATATTCCCATGCCCAGCTGCTGACTAGGGGGAGCACAGAGCTGGAGACGGAGAGTCCTCCTTCACAGGAAAGGAAAGGTCTGAAGAACAGGTCTGTAAGTGACAAGCTACACTATCCTAGGATGTATGTGTGGGAATCAATGACAACACCACTGGAATCCATTTATTGTGCTCTGTGTATGGCAACACCCAAAGTTGTATGTTGAAATAAACCATTCCAAAGTGTGTTCCTGGTAGCAGGTATATTTTTCAAAAAGGTTTTCTATGCATCATCAACAGTCCACGTTATTTTCCCGTTTTCAACAAATCCCGTTCACAATATCACAAGGTTGGAAAAGACCTCTGAGATCATTGAGTCCAACCTATGACCCAACACTAGCACCTACTCATCATTTAAACCATGGCACTCAGTGCCTCATCCAATCTGTTTTTAAACACCTCCAGGGACGATGACTCCACCACCTCCCTGGGCAGCACATTCCAATGGCCAATCACCCTTTCAGTGAAAATTTTTTTCCTAATATCAAGCCTAAACCTCCCCTTACGAAGCTTGAGACCATGTCCTCTTGTTCTGTCACTGGGCACCTGAGAGAAGAGACCAACTCCTGCCTGCCTACAACCTGCTTTTAGGTAGCTATTGAGAGCAATAAGGTCTCCCTTGAGCCTCCTCTTCTCCAGGCTAAACAACCCCAGCTCCCTCAGTCGCTCTTTGTAGGGCTTGTGCTCCAGTCCCTGCACCATCTTCTTTGCTCTCCTCTGGACACACTCCAGCATCTCAACATCTCCCTTAAACTGAGGGGCCCAGAACTGGACACCACACTCAAAGTGCGGTCTGACCAGTGCCGAGTATGAGGGGACGATAACTTCTCTAGTCCTGCTGGCCACACCATTCCTGATGCAGGCCACGATACCATTGGCCTTCTTGGCCACACCACTGGCTCATGTTGAGTTACCTGTCCACCATCACTACCAAGTCCCTTTCCACTTGACTACTTGACTACTTGACTACAGACATTGTCCCCAGCCTGTAGCTCTGCATGGGGTTGTTGTGTCCAAAGTGTAGAACCCAGTACTTGGACACGTTAAACTTCATCCCATTGGAATCAGCCCAGCTCTCCATCCTGTCCAGGTCCCTCTGTAGGGTCCTCCTACCCTCCAGCAGATCGACACTTCCTCCCAGCTTGGTATCATCTGCAAACTTGCTGATGATGGACTCAATGCCCTCATCCAGATCATCAATAAAGATATTAAACAGGACTGGACCCAGTACCGATCCCTGGGGGACACCACTGGTGACCGGCCGCCAACTGGATGAGACACCATTCACCACCACTCTCTGGGCTCGGCCATCCAGCCAGTTCCTAATCCAGCACAGAGTGCTCCCATCTAAGCCACGGGCTGCCAGCTTCTCCAGGAGTCTACTGTGGGAGACTGTGTCAAAGGCCTTGCTAAAGTCCAGGTATACCACATCCACAGCCTTCCTCTCATCCACCAGGTGAGTCACATGGTCGTAAAAGGAGATCAGGTTGGTCAGGCAGGACCTGCCCCTCCTAAACCCATGCTGGCTGGGCCTGATCTCTCAGTCATTCTGCAGGCACCTGTTCTTCTCTCCAGATACTCCCTTTCAGTTCAGTATCATCAATGAAGCCTCTTCCTCCATGAGACAAGGCAATAGTTGAACCATTGCAAAGCAACCATTAAAAACATAGAGCTTGAATAATCATTCTGACTCCATAAACAAAGCACATTAAATTTTATTGCAACAGGGCCTCTCTTGGAAGAAAATATTTAATGTGGAACACAATAGTAAAATTAATTGCCCAGGAAAAAACAAACAAACTGCACAAACTAGTCTTTGTGTGTGGTGCCTGCTGACAAAGGCAGAGCAAGGAGGGAACAGACAGTTGATTGTTTTCCAGATCGTTGTGGCAGGTCTCCCAGCATTTGCACCTCCATTTGCCTGGACTGTCAGCCCTGTCTCTGCCCCAATAAACACACGGGCAGTTTATCCTTTCCTTGGGAAAAAAAAAAAGCTATGTTCAGTTGGCAACTGCCAGTATAGGGAAAAAAACCTCAACACATTAGGGTTGTTTTTATCAGAGATTATTTTCAAAGCAGGCATTTTAAAGAACATGAAATACACAGTGGTTTTGGATGTGGCAAGGAAGGGTTTGCCCCCTAATAACACTACCTGTTTGTGGAGCCCAGCAAGCGAGGCAGACCCACAATCTCAGATCCCACTATGAGATTCAGGGCCAAACTTTCTCTTTGTCTACCATAAAAGGAATTAAGAAATACAGTCCATTCATAGAAGAGAGAAGTCAACACCAACAGATTTTATTTTATGCATCTCAAATTGCTCTCAGCCCTATTTATCCAAAAAGTGCTTGGAAGTGAACAGCTTTTTCTGAGGAATTAAACACATGCAGCAGACACTCATGTATCCAGTTCCTGGAAGCCATATTTACCAACAATTTAAATGGTTGAACTGTAGTACATCTTGAATAAAAATAAATAAATAAACCTCTAAAATATTTTATATTGCTTTCAACCAACATCTCCTTGCACAAAAAGAAAAAAGAAAAAATATTATTATTAAAAAGAAATACTCCCTGGATTATACCAAGTCACTACAAACATCATAGCAAGGAACAGCCCTTTCTCAACATTGAAACTGTAAACCCCTCTCCACTGTATTTTCAAATATCAAGATTGATTAAGACAGTTCATTTTTTTAAACACAGAAGAGGCTAAATAGATCTCAATATTCTGCTGCTGGCATTGCATCAAAAGGCAAACGTCCAAAATGTAGCAAAAACATTTATTAAATCTGAATTTTGCTTTTTCAGAGGCAAATACTTTTAGCAAAGTAAGAGGCAGTCCCAGCCAGACAAAGTGGGTAAAATTAATTTAAAGTATCATGTTTTCATTAACAGAACTACATCTCAAATCAACCCTTCCGCAGGCACAGAAGAATTCCCATTTGCTTTCTCAGGCCTCTGATTTTAAACTCCTCCCACTGTCTCTTGACATTCACAGTACATCTTCCTCCATCAGAGACAAAAGTGAGGGCAAACATTATTTAAAGTAGATTTACAAGTGTTTTTGTCTGCATCTGAAAGAGGCCTTTCACCTATTTAAACTGAAAAACTGTTTCCAAAGCACAACCTGGCCTTGAAATGTCCCATGTGTACCCTTCAGTATATAATTACAAAGATAAGAGGTGACACATTCATTTTGGTAAAATTACATTAAGCAGGCCTCCAAAGACAGAAAAAATATTTATGTGGCATTTGCCCTTTCAGAGAGTCATCTCACCATGTAACAAATCTATTCCCCAAAAGTCCAATCTAAAATATGGCAATCAACAGAATTTACAAAACCTTGTTCTGGTATTGTTACAGCTGGTATTTTATTACCACAACTTCATAATCTTCATGTAATAGAAACTGCTTTGGAAGGAATCCAAAGGTTATTTCAGAGTATTTTTAGCATTTCTCTCTTAATCAGTGTCTCCTTCTGCCCCTCAAGCTAATTTTCTTGTGAAAAGAGCGTTGTAACAGCAAAAAAAGGGAGATATAAAGTAAGCAAGCATTTGGCACACTGAATAGCTGGTCAAATATGTGGTGACTCTTCCCAACACTTGAGGGTCTCTGGAAGCAATCTGATACCCCAAAAGTTATTCACATTTTCATTCCTGACAAACATAAGCCTCAGAAATAACTGTTGTGCACTGAACGGGCATCGGGATTTAGCCTGGTTGCCACACAGTGATAGTTAAGTCAGGGTTTAAAAAACTGTTTAACTTGCTATCAGTTGCTGCATTCTGTCTACTAAGGATGGGAAGAGACAAGACAATCCAACAGCCCGAGAAGTACAAAGTGACAGCAACTTCTGTTGGAAGTCACCTACAGCTGTTGCTCAGTCACCCGCAGCAGTGACATATGTCATCACGCAGGGCTGAGCAGCAGCATTCCCCTGGAATGACTTCAGCTCATCTCTCTACGTTTTTGTAAGTATTTCTGTGTCATACTGCCTCTTCCTTCCCCATTCAAAAAATAAGGGCATTTTAAAACTTCCCTTCCAATTCTACAATGCCCTCCACAAGAGCACCACTGACTTGCTTTGGCAGGGACATGGGCACTAGTTACAGTGCTGCTGAAAGGCTCCCTGTCTAATGGCCTCAGCCTCTGCTGTGGGGAGGCAAGTGCAGGGTAGCACACAAATCTCGCCACTTCTCAAGGACAATGATTAACATCAGCCAGTACATGCTGAATTGCTGATATTTTTGTAAACAAAGTCCCTCCTCAAGTGCCAACCTGTGTTAGCCACAACCATGTTCAAAAAAAAACCCCAAACAAAAAGCCCAGTGTGGCGATGCTGGTGATTAAAGGACAATTTTGCATAGGTTAAGCCATTTGAAGAGCCTCATTCATTTAACTGAAACCAGCATGAAAGCCAGTGAGCATTGCCTGCCATGCTCACACAGCTGAGGTAGCAGGGTAAACACCTACCAGGTCATAGGCCGCCAGGACCTTTTTCTGCACGTCGGGCATGGTCCCCAGAGGCTCTAGGTAAGGAAATGCATCCTTCATGCAGAGCGCAACGGAGGGTGCGTTGTCGCTGGTCACGAGCCGTGAGGACAGGGTCAGGATGCACTGCTTCAGGCTCGCGATGGGCGGCAGCCCGCACAGCTCCTTCACAGACACCATGGCATTCTGGGGGAAGGGAAAGAAACACCTGAGCACAAGTTGCCACTTGCCACTCTGTCCCCCCTCCCACCTACCAGGACCTTGTCAGCCCCCGTCTGCTTTTCTGTCCTGATGTGGGACAGTGCTAACCCACTGCCTGCTGTCCCCAGACCCCCCCCAGACTCCAGGGTGTCAGCACACAGGGGGCCAGCCCTGTTCTTGGCTCCCCAAGCCTACTGCCAGCTCCAGCTTTCCCCCTGGCTCAGGTATCCCAGCTGTCAGCCCTGCAGCTACTTTTGCATTGCAAATCCAACCCCAAAGAGGACAAGCTCTGGTCCCCAGCATACTAAACCATCAGTCTAAAATGCTATTTCTCTTCCTAACTGTCCAGACTCCAATTGCTTTTGATGCTGGAAATGCCTCATTCTCCCACCATTATCATCCTCCATCAAGAACAAGTTCAACAGACCTTGTATTCCCCATGGGAAAGGATAGCAGGAAAAAAACATTTTGTTTTCAGTCTTGCATTATCAGATCATAAACAAACACAAACACTCTTTCTCCTTCATAGAACACACGTAAGAAAATCAATACTAGATATACAGGTCAAACCAAACAAACAGTGCCAGAATTTATTTATTTAAGTCAGTGGATGTATGGCTGACATGCCCTCATAATTTACCTTCTAGAGTCACACAACACACGATCAAGATACACAAAATTTAAGTAGGAGAGTATTATAACAACCCACACCCTGTAAGTGTTCCCCTACAGTATCTTACTGAATAAAAGTCACCAGAAAATTCTCAGCAAATTAAAAGAGCCTTTTCTCATCAATAAAACATATGAGCATGCCGTTAAATCTAATGACTGTGTCTTTACCAGGCACACACCAGAATAAGACTTTATAATGAAATTTTGTTTGGAAGGTATATTAATACTGTTTCTGAATCAGATTCAGAGTATTTTCTTTTATATAGTTCACATACATAAGCCTGACCTAGACAGAAGGTGGAGTCAGTGGTTCAAACTAGTTCCTTTCAAGGCCTGCAGGAAAGAAAAGGCTGGGAAGAGTTTCCCATTCTTAAAAATATGCTTAGAGTATTCCTTTGGGAGTGACCTAAAACTTATGTCATTTTGCAAACTTTTCCAGCTGCCAACATCTACTTTTGCTTTAGACTCTGTCCAGAAGAGCAGGGTCAATGAAGTGCTACGTGTTTTTCTCCTCTTTTCAAGAAAGACGAATGAATTGTTTCTGTATCTTTACCAAGGAGATAGCTATGGCTGGTTTCAGCTGTTTATTAAGGAAAACTCATTGTTTAATGCTACTCAGTTTTGTTTCTAGGCAGCGCCTGGACCTCTGAATTAAGCTGCCCTTTACTGAACCCAAAGAGACGCCCTTGGTGGGGAGAAGAGCACCGAGCAGGCTGGCTCTTGTTTGGCCCTGCTGCCACTTCACCTTCAGCCAACCACGAAGGTCTAGCCTGAGCAGTTGTGACAGTGCTGTGTACCTGGGCCCCAACACCTCTGGCTCTAGCAGGCTCTGGCTGCTCTCAGAGCAGCATGGGTGGGTGGATGTGGTGCCAAGAGACCACCTGAGCCAAGACAGAGCACGGGTGTCTGTGCCAGCGCACAGCCAGCCGAGACAACACAGCTATTTAGCAGGGAGGAAACTGCAATCCAAGCGGCATTCAGTGCAAAGGTTGAACATCTGCAGCCCTTGAGCAAATGGTGGCAAAACACAATGGGGAAATTTACTGCTCTTTGCACAGCAGGCTTCTCTGGTATAGACAGGACCTTAATGACACATCCTCTTACTGTTTCTTATACTCACCCAGACAAAAATAATTAAGAGTATAACCCTTACTCAGTTAGCAAAACAAAAGATTGCTGACATTTTCCCAAACCAGTGAGCAATTGAAGTTTTTGAGACCTGAGGCCTGGGGACCCTGTTTTTCTGCTTTCTCAGACAAAGACAAGCAGTAAAGTGTGTGCCTTGAGAGGTCATATTGATTTTTCAAACATTTCTGCCTAAACCCACATTTGCTTGTTAGCTAACACCTGTAACCATCAGCCTTCTGATGTCCACTTAAAGGCTGACAACAGCAGCTGTGGGTCTGAAGCTTCCACCAGCTTCAGCAAGTTTTCCCTATCAGCAGCTCATAAGAGGACTTTCACTGAGAAGTTCAGGACGTAACTCACACAACTGAAGTGTCATACCTGCATATTTTCTCTCATGTCAGTGGCCTCTCGTAGTGGATGCACTGCCAGCTTAAAGATATCATCGATAGTCTTGAGACCGGTGTTCCTCAGCATGGTATATTCCCTTGCTTTCTTTCCTATCCTCACGGAGAGGCTGCGCTTCTGGGCCTTCCCACCTCCACTTCGGTTGGTTATTGCAATGTGAACGAAGAGGGTAACGTGCTCCATGATGTCACCAACAAAAGACCGCAGCGGTATGTGCCTGTACCCGGGCTGTAAGCACTCCAGTGGGATAGTGTACTGCCCGATGAACTCGTCCCCAATGTAGTCATCATCCAAAACAACAAAACGGATCATGGCCAGCTCCGGTAGATTGATCTGGAACTCAAAGCTTTCATCAAAAATGGGGTTATCACTGTTTTGCTGAACTGTTTTAGTTCTTTGCTCGGTGCAGTCTGCAGGAATCCCGTGTATTTCTATGCAGACATAGGGGTCTATGACATCCCCTTTTGCACATGCACCCTTGGGCTTTGGAAAGTTCTGGCCACTGATTATTTTGACATGTAGGACTTGTGGAGAGACCCCTGGAACAATGCCTTTGGTATTTGCGCTGAAGTAAGACACTTCGTCACGCATCACTGAAGGCCTGAGAACGTACCCGCATCCCCCATTCTGTAGAAACCAGCCAGTGTGTAGGTCCATCATGGGCCCTGGGGTCTGGTAGTTCATTGCCACTATCTGGCAACCACAATTCCAAAAATCTTGAGGATTTAAGTTACTGGAGTCTATCCTCATAGCACTCGGGTACACCCTGGACAGAAACTTTTTGTTGTAGTTGACAAAGTCTTCAGGGTATTCATTTGCAATCCGACTGGCTTCTGCCTCACTGAAGGAGCACATTTCCCAATAATTTTGAGCTTTCATAGATGTCTCAAAGTCTTTGTATTGTACAGACTTGCATAGGGACACCAAGTCAGACAACTCCCTGCAGAGCCAGATCAGCTTCGGTTCCCTTGAGAAGTCCTCTGATAGTCTCCGGGATATTTCAGCCTCTTCATCTTCATCTGTGACTTCTCCTTCTAATATATCCTGGTCACAGGGCAGCTTCTTCCCTTTCACAATGATCTTCATTTTCAATTTCTCGGGTGATGGGAGGTAGACTTCCGAGGATAAAGGTGCCTCTGTGTAGAGTTTGCTTCCAAAGATCCTTTTCATGTGCTGTACCATTACCTTCTGCTGTTGAACTGAGCAGTGGTTCCCCAAGCAGAGAATAAGAGGGTATTCTGAAGCAAAGAAGGCCAGTTTGTTTATTACCTCAATAACATTTCGAAAGGCAAGTGGCGATGTCATATTGTTACGGTTACAAATAATGGGTTCATTATCTGGGCCATCACAGACGTCTAGTTCAATACTCCGACAACTCATTTTTAAAGCTCTGACATAACCATTGATATCAGCTGGTCCTCTGAGCTGGTCTTCTATTAGATAAGTATTGTGGGATGCATTGATGTAGTAATGTGACAAAGGCTGTGTCATGTCTTGGACAATTTTTTTGTGCTCTGGATCAAAAATATCACATTCTGGGGACAACAAGTATTGAGTAAATCCATCAATTGCAAGAAAACCTTTCAATCGCCCTTCTTGAGAAAGCTCATACCTACGTATAATATCTAGACACATTTCTTCTGTTATGTGGGACACTCCTTGCTCAGCCTCTAAGAAAAGCATGAGATCATTGGCATCTAGATACTCTTTGTTTTTAGATATCTGCACAAGCAAGAAATAAACTTCAGGTCTTGTGCAAAGTTCGCTGAATGCTTCACAAAATTCCTCTTTTGTTACTCGCGTCGTCAGTTTCTCTTTGCTCTTCTGTATTTCCTTAAATTTTAATCTAATCTTTGATTCCTTTAATGTGGGGTTAAGTTTCTTGATTAGCTCCACAGACGTATCTTCTAACATTATGCCATTACCATCAACATCTGCTGCTTCAAATACAGTTTTTAGCCAGGCAAACCGTGGGGTATTATGGCTGCCTTCCATCAAATCCAGGGGTTGTTTGCTACGAGAAACCAAGTACCTCAAGCCTGACACCCAAATATTGGCTACATCAGCTGAATTGGCAACCAAGTCAAGGGACTCGTAGTTCTCACCATGAATTATCGACAGTGCACAGTCCTCAGAAATCTGGTCTGCAAGTCCGTTATTCCTGAACGTTTCTGTGTTCTTCCCTAGTCTGATTTCTTTTATAGCAGAAATATCAAGCTTGGCTTTCTCAAGATCCTTCTTGGAAGGCTCCCAACGAAGAGCCTGCAGGTCAGGATCCAGAGTAAAAAAGCGGTTATAAATACGGGAATTTGGACGAACTTTCTTCAGTTCACACCCAGCCTGCATAAAGCTGATACAGTCACTGGCACTGCTTATTTTCTTCTCTGATGGCATGCTGCTGAAGGACACTGTTTTCTTTCTTCCACATTTTTGGTTTGAAGGATCCTGTGGAATAATTACATTAAAAAAGAATGAATAAATTTTCTTTGGCCATTTCACAAGTGCATAAATAATACAGAAGATATGTTTATGTGAAGATAATTCATGTTCTTCTGAACCTCAAAACACAACATATTATCCCTTCCCACAATTCGGTTCCCTACGGAGCTACAAAATATACTGAGCTATACATCAACCTGATTGATTGCAGCATTAGAGACACCGAGTTTTCAGAACTGACATTTGCAGCTATTAAACTATCTTCCAAATCTCAGCAATTCAATACAGGGTGGTGGTATCCTGTTATGTCAAGAATATGTCTCATGGGAAGCTCCAGCACCTGATTAAGGTCTGCATAACCAGAAGTGGGGTGGATCTCACCAGGATTTAAGAGATATCGTGAATAACGAAGGAACGTTGGGATAAAAACATATGAGAAAAGAGTCTCAGCCTTTGTGGGAGGAGAAGTGGAAGAAGGCTTTGAAGCAGTGGTGGGAGGAGAGCCTGGGATGGGTCAGCATGCCTGCGGGGCACACACGATAGTTTGGTGCTCAGCAGATGCATCCTGCATCAATTCTGCCTCTTTTCTGCAACCTTGGACACCTCAAGCAAAACTAAAACAAAACCAAACAACAGTCATGAGTCAGACCCCTGAGACACACACCCAGAAGAATCTGGGCCTTCTTATTCATATGTTTTAGTGTCCTTTGCCAAGGGACATTCTCAGTAGGCTGAGAAGTCCACCTCTGCTGCATGTACAACCACACGGGTCTTACGGCTTCTCTTGTGGGAGCCCCGTGTACCCCTCTGTTCAGCCCTAACCTGCTTTACACTCTCTTACCTTTCACTTGCTTTGAAAAGTAGCTATTCTGGTCATTTCTGTGTACCAGGACCAAAAAACACTGTAGCAAAATCAACAACCTGGCAAGAAACACAAAGTCTTTTTCTTCAGTGCATATATTGCAATTCCTCTTGAGAAAATAACTTAGCCAGACATGTGTGACTACCTTTTCAGTGCCAGCTACCCACTTGCTGCTGGGTGTCAACCCAGCAGCCTGCAAAGCCTCCTGTAATTTTGGTGCACCAACTAAATTTAAATGTTTTCCCACATATTATGAATATTATCATAATAATTATAAATAGCAAATAATTCTTTCCTCACTGCATGATTTTCCATCTACTACATTAGTATACCAACAGCCTCCAAAAACACTCTTAAAACGCCATTCAAGGCTGTAATTAAGTGAAACACTTGTTAAAATTGCTTTCCCTCCCATTTCCCTAGCCACCAGCAACACATTCACAGTTTCATGCCTTCTGCTGTTGAAGGGACTTTTGCTGCCTGGATTTTGAGGAGAGGAGTCCTAAGGAAAGGAAATGCTGCTGCTGAGTATGGGCACACATGCTTCCACCATGCTGCTGCTTTGAGACACCAAAAAGCCTGACTCCCAAAACCTTTGTGGCCCAGACTACCCTCTCTGACCCCAGGAGTTGGTTCCTTGGTTCCCTGCAACTCCCATTTATCTGCTGTCATTCACCCTTCCTTAAGTCATGCTGCCCTACAAATCCTAAATGCAACACCTGCTCTAGCAGCGCCCTCCATCCACCCATCTCTGCCCTTCTGCTGCTCCACACTGTCTGTGCTCAAGTAGGACCCTGTGCAGCTCTCTCAGCCAGAGAGCATCAATCTTGGTGCTTTTAAGAACATATCCACTCGTTGTTTGCATATTTGTATAGATACTTTCAGCAAATTAGTCAGTATAAATGTTTGTACAAAATTACTATTTTTATTCACTCACTTCATTCAATAACATGCAAAATATTTCCAAAACCCCAGTCCCACAACAACTGGATTTAAAGGCATGGGATCTACTGGGAACCAAATCTAAGCTGTTAAATTTCTTATTCTAAAGATTTCTCATTAAACTGACACAGCAACTTCTACTGACAAGAAGAATTACTCTAACCATTTATTGTAGAGCCTATTATCATAATTAGTCTTAAACAAATAGGAACAAAGTCAATGAAATGAGTGCTTTGGGTCAGCTGCTTTTTTAATTATAGTTTTCTGCTAAAATATTCTGTTCCTGCATTAACATTCTGCAACTTAATCCACAGTTATGGCCATGAAAAAAATCTTCAAGGAATAGATGCTAAAGAACACAACTCAATTCGGCTGATCACCCTGCGGGTTCTAATAGGATCTTTTCCTTTTTATTTCTTTAGATTTACAGACGCAATATTTAGATTTCAGATTTATGATTAATTGTTTTTCCTATACAGGAGGTTGTATTAATGGTCTTTGAATCAGCAGTGATTCATTCCCTGAAGAGGACTAGTTCCTCAGGACAAGTCCTAGAAAACTCATGAGAGCAGCATTAACTGATTTAGCTTTATCTTGCCTTTGCTATAGAGGTGGGAATTGTTAAGTGACTAATTTTTTTTCTGCAGAAATATAAAAGTCATTTATTTTTAGTTCCAAGATACCTTTGCTTTTTTATGTAAATAAGCCATGGAATTAATCAGCTGTTTTTCAGGTATTAAGGTGGAAAAACACTAAATGGCCTCGCAGAGAACCAACAAAAGCTGCTTTTTAACATTCAGTCTTGACCTCTCAGGGATTTGGAGGGAATTAGATTATCCTCTGTGTTCTCTTTTGCTGCTTTTATTTTTGATGGATATGTACGGTTTCATGCTTGGTGGTACATATGGAAGATCAGAATTGTACAACAGCAGTTCTTCATCTCTGAGTAGGAAGTCTTCATATATTTTAAACAAACGAGTAAAATTCAAATCTAATCCACAGACTAATTTCCTAAAATTAACAAGATTTGTGTATTATTGACATTGACATTATTTCAACTGATATTAACAATCTCCCCAATCTACCGTTTAATACACAGAACTCCTGCAAAACTACAGTCGCTAACTGAGCTTATTACCGCATCAGTTATTCCCCTCTTGGTCTCTACAGAACAGGAACATACTCGGTCTTTCAAAGTGAGAGCTGCTAATTTAGATTTAATTAGACAGTTTTCATTCATAATTATCAAGAAGTGTTTTGCAACATTAGAATAAAATGTGTTTCTGTAAGCTCAGGCGCTGCCTCCTCAGCCTGACAAGCCAGGCACCAGCCTTTGCTCTGCCACATTCACATTGCTTGAACAAGCATCTCCAGATCCTGACTCTGTGGTTTAGCCAGGCCACTTAACCCCACATCCAATGGGTCACGCAGGAGACAGAAGTGTTTTCTTCAAGAAGTGGGCTCCAATCACATCAGAGCCTGGAGAAGGTGATTTACATATGCTTTGCCTCCCCACTGATTTTATACTGAGCTTAGTTCAACTGAGCCTACAGGCTTAGGTTCCTAATTTCAGTATAGCTATTGTCTTTCTTCAAGTCTCTACCATAATCCAATTTCAACACACCATTATTCTGAGACAATACATTCAGCTAAGAATACTTATGTGCTGCACTATCTCCACTGGCTAAATTCCTGCTCCATTTTACCTCACTGGAAATTAACAGCAGGAACAAATACAGCTACCTGACAAACTAAAACCTGCCAACATCTTATGTGAATAAATAGCAAATTTGCTCTCTTGTGCTACTTGCCAGAAACATTCACACTGCAAATTACCAAAAAAACACTCTACATTATTCATGCACACAAGAGCACTTGTTCCCCTTCATTAACCAAAGCAATCAGAAAGCACAATGAGATGTACATCTGAATCTTGGAGGTGAAAAGTCCATCTTTCTCCAAGATGCTAAGTCTATAAAAATGATCTTGCCACAGAATAACTGGCCTTTATTCTCAGCCACTTGAGCTGATGACACCGCATTTATTGTGGCAATGAAAGAAGGAAAGGAAAGGATGATGTTTGCCAAAAAAAAAAAGACACCTACAACAGTGTGAAAACAAGCAACTGACTTGTAGATTTTTCCACCCTAAACCCTTCTCTACCAGAGACAGATAACAAAGCTCTGTACCAAACACTGTTACTGGAAATAAACTCAATCAACTTGTGTGCAATGTGTACATACAAGAAGAAAAAGTCCACTTATATGGGAAACCTTATACTTTCCAAGGCAAGACACTTCTTTTT
Organism: Tapera naevia; assembly: GCA_033556795.1. Taxonomy (NCBI): domain Eukaryota; kingdom Metazoa; phylum Chordata; class Aves; order Cuculiformes; family Neomorphidae; genus Tapera; species Tapera naevia. The sequence continues at coordinate 289,280 of JAUMJJ010000069.1, read as the reverse complement.
TCTAAGTGACTCAAACTTTGGTTTCCCTGGCTTCTTTGGAAAGAAAACCCTCTATAAAGTGACCTAACTGGCTTACTCCATCCCCTGCTCCTGAGTCTGCATAATGTCCATTACGCAAAAATACCTCGAGACCACAAGACCTGTTCAACACACGCTTAGTGTTCAGTGTACACATAGCTCCTCTGAGATCAGTTAACACCAGGGAGACATATCTGACTGCTGGCCTGACTGCATCTTAACATTGCGAACAACAGTTTTCTAAAGGTTGCTAAAGGAGGATTCAGAGCTCCAGTCTAAGTACGTTCCCAAAAAAAAAAGAGAAGCTCCCCTGTAGAACACATCATCCCCATCAGAGGGACTGAATATGTAAACAGCAGGATCAGTAAGCCATCAGCAGCTGTGGGAAAACTCCACCCCATCCACCCTGACCTTTGACTACTCAATCTTCTGCTGTTTAAATCAAAGAGCTAACAGAAATAAATATGTGGGATTAAAAAAATATGAATAAACATACTCTCAACTCCATCTCACCCACTTGGACAAAACTATAGGACATAAATTGTTGATCTGAAGTTAAGAAACAGTGCAGTAATAAGAGCTGTATAGCAGCCCTGCACATGGAGGTCAAGCTCATGAATTATTATTTGTCTGAAATTAAGTTAACTGAAGGGTCTCTAAAGCATTGACAGTCTTCCAGGATTCTGCTAAGAAGAGTAAGAAAGGCAAAATGCACCACTTACCCAAAGACATCAAAAGCCCTTAAAGAGCTGCAGTGCTTCTGTGAAAGGATGAAAAATTCAGTAATGATACTGAGACCTAAACTTGTGAAGTGCAGTTAAGAGCTGTTTCCCCCAAAAATGATTTACATTTCCACTACTGAGTACCACTGTTGCTAAAAGAGAAGCTTTATTCTGATCTTTGCCCATGAACCTAGTACTAAGAAATCAATAACAAACAACTTAGTCTGTCCTCAAAATAGATTGTGATAAATGGTGCATCCTATAAGCTATTTGCTCTGAAAACTGCAGATGAACCATTTAATTTTCCAACTGATTACTTGGTTGGTTTTTTTTTTCCCGAGGAGAAACTAATTAGCTCAACAGTGTGAGGCTTTTTTGGGATGCTTCTAGAATTCCAGTCCCTGAAAATCTTAAAGCTTTACAGTACTTGTGGTGGAAAAATGTGCATTTAAACATTAAATAAAGAAGTCAGTGAGTCACTAGCAGCACTCAAAGCACTGCAGTGGCTTGACAAATGATGGTGTAATTTTTCTATTATGGAGTAAGTCAGAGCAGCAAGGGTTTATATAAACTATCCAAGAGAACACAGAAAGTCAATGTTGGTGCCAGGGCCGCAACCAGATCTCCTGCATATACGAGACTTACTCCATCTGATCAGAGATGTGACTCAACACTTGAACCCACAGTACCAGTATGTGATTACTACAGGTAGCAACTAATTGGAAACTAGTATTCATTACTAGGACTCAACGATTTCTTTGTTGAATGTCACCTGTGTTCTGGCCATCCTCAGAGAACATCCCAAGATTGCCCATTTTGCAGATTTTATCAGTTCTCCTCACAGCCTCTGCTATCTCAACAAATTAATGAGCTGAACTCCCTCTAATCTTTCTTGGCAAGGCCTGTAGGATGTAGTATCAGGTATCCACTGTGACAACTTGCAGGACAACAAAGATAAGGTTACCTACTCAAAATTCATGCACGCTGACAACTGATGGCACGGAGCAGCTACCTTTGCACAGGGTCTGGACAGCCAAACCACCTCACCACTGGCACTGGCAGCCGTAGAGACGCTGCCAGTCACACCTGAGCTAACCCCACAGCTCAACAGACTGCGAGAGGAGATGTTAATGCTGTGGGACCAGCTTTGGTAGTCTCTTCAAAGCAAAAATCCAGCTATTTCAGGGATTTCAGCACATGTGGAATAAAGACTGGATCCTTAAGTTAAGCACAGGTACTCTTAAAAGCTGAGATACACATGTAATGGAATAAACAGAAAAGTTAACTCAGACCAAAAATACAACATGAGCAGACATATGGGAAATGGCTTCAGAATGCAGCGTCCAACAATTTTCCAGGTACCAAAATAGTCATGTCAGCATGTCTGAAAATTCAGCAAGTTGCACTACCTAGCAGTTTAACTCAAGCTTGAGCTCCACGCAGAAGCCTCAGCACAGTCGTGATTCATGAGAAAGCAATGACTAAAGGATCTCAGACGCAGAGGAAAGTGTCATGGGGAACAGTAACAGCAATATTTACAGTGGGTTTTTCTGAGCTCCCCAGGATTACCCAGATATTGGGTATGTGTAATGGGTCTCTCACCAATAGTTATAATAATTGCTTTACCATGAGCTTCTCATTAAAATGGGAGGAAATGTCACCCTGCAAAATGGACACCTCAAGGGCAGAAAACCAGAGTGAAGACTCCGCTGAACAATCCCCCCTGGAGAAGTTCAACAGAAGGAAAGATTATAACAGCTTGTCTGCTTTCCTCTTTCCCTCCATTATTAAAAATCTCTTTCCAATACTGCACTGTAGGCTGTAGTGAGATAGAGAAGAACATCTGGAGGAGACCCTTGAGAAAAAGATCTGAACCAAAATGATTTGCTGTTCAAGGAATGCTTTGTCATGTGTTTGCTTGTTTTACCATCTTTTCTTTTTTTAAATCACTAGCGTTGCCCAAGTTATTCAATTTTACCTTGAAGAAAATTTACCTTTGCTGTTCAAATTACAAATGAGAGCAAAAGAGAAAAGCAGCAGCATGTGAAGATTCCACCTGGAAACACATTTTGGAAATGAAATCCACACAATGTAAGAAAAGTTTATTTTCTGCTATGGTACAACGCACACTGAAGTTACTACTTCAACTTGGTTTTATAATGAGGGCCATGAAGCCAAAGCCAAGAAGTTTCCAAGAGTACAAGTACATGAATAACCATTCAATGCCTGTAATGAGGCTACCACTTCATGGGTCCTTTTGCCATAACCGCTCCTAAAATTTTCTCTTTACACTTCATTATCCAACTGGTTTCCAAAGGATATTTCTTAAATAAAGGTGCAAGTACCTATCCCTTTATATACTAAGGAACAATCTACAGTGAGAAATACATTTCTGTATGACACTTCAATACATACACACAATGCCCCTGTATAACCTTGTGGAAGATCCTATCCGAAGCCCTACCGAGCAGTCTGTATCCAATTCCAAAAGACCAAGTGCTGTCTCTCCCCAGGGAGGAGGATGAGTAACCACACGGGAGGTCCTTATTAAGTTCCCATTTTGAGTATTTGAGCTCATCACCACTCTTACCAGGTGGCACATCAAAGGAGAGTCTCTCCGTGCCTTAAACTCAACCTGGAGACAAACCAGCACCAAGAGTAACCAGCAAAGTACAAGCAATGTGAACATTTCCCCCTTACACCTACTTAATAATTCTGGATTGATTTCAGGTTTACAGAGATGATTGCAGCCATAGGGCCTTACATTGACTGAAGCCTGGATGATGGTAGAAAGACCTACATCTGAAGAAAATGGCCAGACATGCCACAGAAGGGACAGATGGGAAGCCATGCTCCTGGCCACTGCTGACATCACCTCATTTAACAAGGTACACCAGAGAGGGAGCCCTGCTTTAAGGTACATTTGTATAACTGAGTAAAAGGACATTCCCTAAAGGTCAGTGACACTTACTTATTCTGGTGACAGATTCATGGGGCTGCATGGCAAGGAATATGAATCCCATTCATTAGTGTACCCAGGTAACCTAAATGAGCAGTTGGGTTATTCTTTCTGCAGGCATAATAAGCATTGTATTTAAAAAACCACACAGCTACTCTCTTCCTATAGACACGGAGCCAAGGCATTTCAGGTGCACACAGCATGTAAGCAGCCTGAACCTGCTGCAGAAGCAACGCAGACCCAAGATCAAGCACAGGGAAATACCAAGGATCCAGTATTTCAACACCTTCCCAACAGCTCTGAGTACCATGACCAGGAGGACTCTAAAATACTGCTACCAAACACTCTGCAGGCTCACTGAGAGTTATAGCATTACCCTGACATAAGGGCTGCCATGGCCACAGGGAACAGGAAAATGAGCACTGCAATATCTGCCCATCTCAGCACAGCGTTCGTGTTCGTCTCTTTCGCTAGTCAGAAATATGACAGCTTTGCAGCAAACGCAGAGGACACTGACACAACGTCCTTCCAAAACAGAGACCAGAGCAACTTCCCACTGTCCCTACTTGAAAGAAGATTTAGAAGCTTCTCCACACATTAGCCCAGAGGTGGGGCTGTGGTCTCACCTGCACCTGTAAGCTAACATGGAGGCACCTGACACAGCTTCAGGGTCCTCACCCATGGTCCTGTTGTGCATGCTGCCGTGGCCACCCCCCTCACAGTGGCCAAGTCCCAGTCAGATTGCACAGGCTGCACTTCTGGGAGACCCTGGTTAGAGACACGCACAGAACATGGCACTAAACCCAGCGACCCACAGGACTCAGAGTGTGCTAGCAGTCAAACCAGAAAGAACAGATAGGGTTTGAAGTCCTTGAAACTATAGGAGACAGGTTTTTATTTCCACGTCACCTGGATGCAAGGAGAACAGCATCATGCACTTCATCTTCTGACGCGAAAATCCAAATGTCAACACAACACACTACGCACACATCTTCCTGCAGGATTTTACCTGCACTGATTTTTATTTCTGCATCTCTTCGAAAAAATGTTTTAAGTATTTTGAAGAAATTAGTTATTCAGATACAGACATTAAATCAGAGCAACACCTTCTCTGCATCCCTTTTTCAGAGGAAAAAACAAACCCAAAAATAAACAAAACCAAAAAACCCACAAACAAAACCCCCAGACAATTAAAATTAAGGACTTTCACTGAGAGGGAATTTCAAGAATCTGACCTTGCTGAACTTGGAAGACTTTTTTTATAATTTGAAAGAGATCTACATTGTATCTGTGGGAAGTTCTCCTTAAAACCTGACAGAAGAGGATGACACGTATGTCATCCATCTGAACTTTCTTCTGTCGATCCTTGGAAAACACTACCTGAGCCGGACAGGCCAGAAAAAAGATTATGCTGGTTAAAAATGTCTCTTAAATAGGAAAGAAAAACAGCTACAAGAAAGCAATGTGTTCCAAACTGAAAACAAAAAAAGTTCTTAGCGTGGGTTATACAGTAAAATAAGGAAAATGAGGAAACTGCTGAAGAAAGAAAACAGACAGAGGTGGAAACAGCAACCAGAAAAGTTGATAAAAGCAGGAGAATGTTTTGCTGGCAAGTGGAAATTACAGCAGAGAAGGTCCAGACTGTTCCTTTGAAAATATTAGGAAGAGGCAGAATCCCACTAGCAGTCCATCGCTGAGTGGGAACACCAGAGGTGTTAATAGTACAAAAGAGTATTTATTCACAAAATGACAGTAATAGAACTCCAGTGGCAACTCAGGAGGAAAAGTCAAATGAGTTTAAAAAGACCTGGCTAAGGAAAAACTTGTCAGTACAGTGGTAGTCCCCTTCATTACACCTCTAAATGCTGGATTTGGAGCATATCTGTGAGTGGGTATTTTTCATTGTCAAAATAATCAAAAAGCCAAAAAAAAATTAGATTAAGAAAGAGTAAAAAGATTATTAGCATTAACTATTTGCAACATAATGGAAAACAGAGCTTGTCAGACCAATCTGATATCTCTTTTATGAGATTAAAAGTTTGGTTGATATATGTGATAAAGTCATTCTAATATACTTAGAATCTGTAATATATTATGGTTTCTGCAATGTATTTGACTTAGTACTGAATGACATTTTGATTAAGAAGATATTGCAATAAAAATAAACTCAGAAGACAAATGGGTCAAATACAAGATAAATTATGTGTCTTGAACACAACAGTAAATGTGAAATGCTCATCATGTAGATATGCTCAAATGAGATCCTGCTGGGACCTCTTCTTAGCCCAATGCTATTTAGTATTTTTAGAGTGACCTGGAAGGAAGCATAAAATCAATATACATGGAGTCTGGAGACGACAGAAAGCCAAGATTTGAACAGCTATGAGGAAAAAAGAATATGGCGCGGTGATCAAAAGTCAAAAGTCTGCTTGACAAGTAATGCTTAAGAAAAAGCATGTTCTAATAAGGACCAAAATGTGAAGGCATAAATCTAGAAACACAAGGGGCAGGCCTTATTTACATGACTGTGATCCAGGAAACAATAACTTTCAAAAAAAACCCTCCACTTGTCATCACAGATGCTCAACACAGAATGTAACACAAAGATTGCAATGGTGTACTTTGTTGTAGAAATGTAATACCTGCTAGGGATAGAGAAGTTCTAGTATCTTCTTATTTGTCCAGCACTTGATACCCTTAGTTTAGAAATTACCTTGAAAACAGGAGAGAGTTCACAAAAGCCACAATAATTGGGAATATTTTGGAAAGCCCATTCAAGTAAGACATTCCAGATTGTTTTAGGTCGTAGGTATTGTCTGGTCATGAGCAACTGCAGAAAACTAAATTAATATAAGGAATAACTCTAAAGGATGCTTCTTATGCCTTAAAATAAAGGCATATCTGGGCACTTTCATTCAGAATGTAATGATTCCAGCTCAGTATTTTAATTAAATAGTGAATCAACGTATTTCAAGAAGTCCTTCAAATTTAGTTTCCTTATTGACCCTGTAGAAACTCAAGATGCAGATTGACATTGTCACAGATGATAGATAATGGCGTAAAGATCAGTGCCATCATAGGATACATCCTTTCAATACCCAGAAGCTGACACATTCAAAGGAAAACTAAGATTCTAAAATAGCACAAAACTAAAACTCAACAAAAAAAACACCCTAAAACCCTCAGTGACGATAGCTGATGAAGGTCACTACTTTCAGGGACAGCAGGAGAATCACTATCACTAAAAAGGCATTCATCTCAGATGCCTTCCAAAAGCACATCAGATCTTATACGAGCACATCACTTATATGAGATCATATAAGTCCTATAACAACTGAGAGCAGGCCAGATTTCAGTGGTACCTTCTGGCTTGGTATTAGCTAAAAACTTCAACCCCATATTACTCCAGAGAAAATTGTTGAATGTTGACTATGCTGCCAGGTATCATGGCATTGGAGTTTATGAGGCACTGGGGGCCCCAAACAGGATGACCAATTTAATTTCATTCTGAACCTTACAACAGTCCTCCAGGAATAAACTGTGTAATCCAATAAGCCACCCAAATCTCCATAGTCTAATCACATTATTTTAAGCCCTTTTTAATCAACTTAAATTATTTCTTCATTAATCACATTTATGCTTATTCAGATCAACCCAAATCCTTAAATTCAGCAATAAAGTTCCAAAAATCAGTAGAATAAGGGAATTAAACTGTTTTAGTGGTAATATTTTTTAAAATTGTCATTCATGACTGATTTATTAAATAGGTCAAGATAAAATAGATACAGTCAAACATGAACTATGTGGGCAAGCTAACAGCATTCGTTTAGCTGGTTTGTAATGCACTTGAGGGTGAAGTTTTACCTCGATTGTACTTTCGAAAGGCCTTAACTTTCTGTGAGAGAGAAAAGAAACTTTCAGCACACCTGACAAATGCATCAGCTCCTCTGAGGAAATTGTTTATCAATTTAGGAAAGCAGTCTTGAGGTGTAGGAGTTTGTACAGCTGGTGTGCAGACTCTCCGTGGGGGTACACGCACCACCTCCACGACAATCCACAAGACAGATCCCTGTGGCAGCCCCAGTGCTCCACAGCTTGCCCAGCGTGGGTGGGTGTGTGGTTCATCTCCACACGCACGCAGCACGCCAGTGGACTTGAGTTGTCCTGTTTGTGCTTTATTATCCCTTATTATTCCAAGCTTCGTCACAAAACTAGGTTTAGTGAAAACCTTCTGATTGCTCCTCTACAAAGCACGCATGAGGGTGTTGAGGCATGTTTGTATGTACACATACACTCAAAAATTTCTGAAAGATTTTACTTCCATCTACATCTATATATTCACCTTCAACATCCTTAGGCTGAAAAGCTGATGCCTGCTGATAAAAGAGCAGACATGAAACATTTTGAACCATGAAACATGCGGCTACACTGATAAAGGAGTTTTCAGGGCTAAAACCCACATAAGAGTGAAACAATGATTTCAGTGGTCTACTCAGCAACAGTATAACAAATTAAACATCTCCCTTAAAAGCAAAACACAGATTTACTCATTAATACAAAGGAAATAAGTACTCAAGAGACAGCTGTGGTAGCCTCATTAAATCATATTATGCGAATGTAATAAGTAGGCGCTTCCCAAATTTTTACCAATGCAGACAGTGAATGTTTGCATCAGTTACAAAAATCAGGAGTAAAGGATGCAGGTTACAAGCACTTCGATAAGCCTTTGCAGCAAACTGCAGCATCATAAACATCAAATTTATTGAAAGAATAACTGATTTGCTATGGTGATCTGCTACCATTTTTTATCACATTTCTTCAAAAGTATCCACTTTTAAGGACAGAGATCTACTTCCCAGAGCTCTAGTCTTAGGCAGAGACAAAACAGTTGCTTGGTTGGGTTTTTTTTAAAATAAATACAAGATCATAATTGCAATGCAATTTTATTCTGGTCAAGTATTTTGCGATATAAATACAATTCATTTTTTTTTCACAAGTAAATTAGCTGCACACCTGAACATTATGGTCCCCTGGGTTTCACACAGCACAGGCATTTTTACAGTTTAAGTATATCACTAACCTGGCATAATTGCTTCCATCCAGTTAATATTTAAACATTATGAAATAGTGGCAATAGGGGTATTTAAAAGAATAAAAATCTAACCACAGTACAATTACATTGTAACTGCAGCATGACTTAGTACATTATGAGATGAAAATAACAGCTCAAACCTCAAATACTTGTGTAGATTTGCAATGTTTTGAAAATGTTGAGCAAGAAGAAAAACATTGGGTTTGCAACTGGAAAAGTAGGAACCTCCTGGCTTCTAATTCTGCTCACGGGACCAGGAAGATCCTTTAGGAAACACTTTCGGCCCTGGACTTGGACTCATGACTTCCATAAGACTAAAAAATGTTTCTAAAGCACAAAATTCAGTAGCCTCAGAGACAGGGCAGTCTCTGTCAGGGCCTCCATCCTTCCCATTGCCTGGAGATGATGCACAGCAGAAAAGGGGTGTCTAGAGGCAGAGATGGGAGCAGCTGGGCCAGTAGTTTCTGGAAGCTTTTTGTTTTGGGAGCTCCCAGTTTTGTATCTGCCTTCTTGAGGACAGAAAACCACAGGCCCCATCGCTAAACCACAAGCTTCCCTCATCATCTTACACAGCTGTCATTAGCACCAACAGCCACGCTCCCCAGAGCAATTCAAGAAAGACCTAAAAGACATCTGTAAAATGCTGGCAACGTTTCATTCTGCGAATGTGCACAGGCGCTGGCAGGAGCCTGGCACAAGTGGGCTATGGCTCAAAAGCCAGGACAAAACGCGTGACTTACAATTCTGCTGCAGAGAATTAAGCAAAAGCTGTGCCTGCCAAACAAATACTTTTAACATTACTTCAAAGTCACAACAAAGATGGAAGCTATTTACAAGAAGCATAAAAATCCTGGAGGAAAGGTATTTGTAAGAAAATGCTGCTAATCACAAGGAACCACTTTTCCACAGACAAAAATCAGCTCAGAACTCACAGCCCATTCAATGGGCCCTTTGAAATCCCTCATGCTTTGCAACAACTGTGTGATTTAGCAGTTGCTCATTTTAAGCTTTAATCTTGTGAACACTCACACACACAATTAGTCCCCACAGTTGCACTGTTTGTTTATTACTATCCTATTCAGCACAAAAGAGATGTGCCTGAGCATTTGTTCATCCAAAATCTCCTCAAGTCCTTTTTAAACATCAGTGCTCTGGCTTTTCAAGACTTTTAGAGCTAATCTCTCCCAGCAGGGAAACACAGATTCTAAGTTTGCTGGTGTGCTTTTTCCATAAGCAGATATGATGAACAGGCAAATTTTAAGGAAAACACTTTTTATTGCTCTGAAAGAATTAGCTCCCTCCTCTCTTCTTTCTTGTTATTTTTCATCAGTTCCTTTATGTGGGCGTATGAGCAATGAACACTCCCCAACACACTGCTCAAATGTAAATAAAGGGTAAAAGAATACACCTCCATTTAGCTACAGCACTCACTAACCCTTGGACAGAGAGATCAGACATGGGCAAGAAAGTGCCCCTGGCAGGAAGCTGGCAGCAGAGAGTGCCCTGTACCTTGGGAGGAGCGGGAACACATATTCCTTCTCAGGCTGGAGTGCTCCATATTCAGCATACTTGGGAGAAGCCAAATTTTGAGCTCCATTTTTACAGATGACACTGTATATTTTTTCTAAGCTGGTGGCCACAGGAAAATCATATTGCTGTATATATGTGATTTAGCTATTTTTTTAATGTGCCTGTCTTTTAATGGAAGACTAAAAAGACCAATAACTAAAAAATTATATAGTTTTCAGAAAACTATAGAACTCATTTGCTTTGCCTGTCAGCTTTCAATTTCAAAGCTCTTCATGAAATTTCCAGTCTGAACCAGACAGCAAAGTGTTATGCAATGAAGGACAGACATATTTTATATCTGTTTAATTACAATAATGAAGACTTTGGTAATGCATTTAAAAGAACTACAGAATAATCAGGGCTGTATCCAGAGAACCGCTTTGTGGTACTCAGGAGAATTTGTCTGCCTTAATTAAGTCTCTTCTTTCAGATGCAGAACATAGGGACTCTTGTATCTGAACTACCTTATGTAATTACAGAACAGCTCTACTTATTGCATATCACATACGTTGTTTATCAGTGCAGTTTTTAACAATATCATCGTGCTTCTTAAAGCAAAAATATAGAAAAAGCAGGAAACAGTCTGCACAATGTCTTTGTATATAGTGACGGGTATGCACATGCTTCAGTCCTGTAGCTCCGTAAGGGCAGCAGTAGTAAAATCGAAGGCCCTAATGTTACTATTAATCTGAATAAGATTTAATTCTCTTAGTTTAGACAAAGCATTTGTTCTTTACTGACCTGGATGTAACGAAAGCAGAGTCTAGTCCACAGGAACAATATATGGCATTCATGGAAATCCCGCTCTTAATTATACTGTATTTTCTGGTTACATTATTTTAACGTATATTTAGACTCAGGAAAACAGTACAAAGCACTGCAGTAGCACCAGATAATTTACAGGTAGGTTTAAAAAAATATAAAAGCTATTCAGACTATCACAGGCAGTAAACTTCATAGCTCATTAATTTCAGTGGGTTTTGTCTCTGTTGTTTTCCAATTTTGAATCAATATTGAAGCTTATGGAAAATATTTTCCTCCTTCTGATTATACATGAACAAAATGAATTATAGTTTTTTTTCCAGACAGTGTTTTCAGCTGGGATCATTATTAACTGAGAGAAGAAAAATAATCAACTCTTTGTATGCAGTAAAGTGGCAAATATTTTTTAACTACCTTGGAAAATAATACATTTCTAAGTCATTTTCCAAACCCAATTAAATTATCTGTCAATGACTTCTTCAGCTACTAGGTAAATTGAGGCATATCAGATACTCTGTAATTGCTGAATGTTCTCTATTGATCAAAGCACACTGTTGTTGCTCAGCAAATTGAAATGGCATTACTGCCCTCATGAAAAATGAATGCTTCAGCCTGCAACCATTTGCTGCTATCTGAAAATGCAAACAGCAGTGTGAGTGCTCCAGGTGAAGTGTGGTCGTTCGGCGAGTGCTGTGCACCACCATACTGACATGGAGAGATTTTGGTTGTCCTGTTTCTGTGTTGCAATGCTGGCACAACCCAACCTCAATCATCAGTTCCTTCCTAAATCCTTACAGAAAACATAATTTTCTCCAATCAATAACAACATGGCCCAGAATAAACTCACATGCAACATTAGAAAAGACTACGAAACTACAAAACTCACACCATCCAGAAATTAGCCAGACTATTAAATCATAAAGGATAAATTTGGAAGGGGTTTAAATACAATTTTTGATTTCAGGGTCAATGTGGCTATTGGAAGAGGTAGAAGGGAAGTAAATAAACCTTTGAAGAACAGGAGGGTAGAGCATTTTTAGAATGCTAACTGAGCTCGATTGTTATCTTCTAAGGGTTTACAGCTTACTTTAGGTGGCACACACCTAACACACTGGATACCTTAATGCTAAACTCAGAGATCTTTCTCTTTCTCTGCTGTCTAAAACACAGGGCTTGAAACCAAACTTTGAAATCTAGTTAGGAGAACACACAAGACTGGGTATGAAACAGGTTTTCCTAGCATCCCATTTCCGAAAAGCTAAAGTACAATGTCACATACCACTGTGTACAGACAGGTTATGTACGTGTCAACCACTGAAGCAAAAGACAGGACTCCAGAGTAACATTCATTAAGCAGAAGTTCAGTTACTTGGCTTCGCATGAAGTACAGAACTGATGATACATCCCCAGCTCTTGCTGAATCAATGAAATGTTTAAAAACAGATCTACTGTACTCAGTGAAACTTAAAAGCTATTTTAGTGCTTTGCTGATCTCAGAGACTCACCCACAGCCATGCAGGAAGGAGAGGGTAGAGGAGCTGTGAATGCTGCTGATACGCTGTTTTATTGAGCCACAAAACCACCCCTCTGTTTTCAGAGACTGCTTTAACTCTGTATCAAACCTACATGTTTCATGAATCATATCTTAATGGTAGGATTACATCAGTATGCAATAAAAATAAGTCAAAAGTTGTCAGTAAAATAAGGCATTTCTTTGCAAGTGCAGAAAACACAATGTACACCACTCCTGAATGCTATTTCAACTAGATTGCTTGAGACACCACCAGAAAAAGAGGCTATATATCTGAAGATATCAGAACATAATCCTTTCCATTTCTTCCCATAAATACGATCTCGGGACAGGCAGGAGAAACAGACTTGAAACACGTTAACCTAAACCATATCCTTTGACCATGAGTTCCACAATAATTAAACAAGATGTAAACCAGTTCGGTTTGGATAACACCAAATGCTGGTTTCATATTTAAAAGTTTCAGTGTAATTAGAGGGTTTTTTTAAATTGAGTGCTCTTGTTCATGCAATACCAGGAAAGATATACAGAAATGCCTCGTTACCTTTGACATTTCCTTTCTATATGCTTCCATAGCAATGGCACAACCGATGTTTATTTCAGCAGGGTTGTGCAAAGCTGGTCCATTGCAAAAGCAAATGCAGGTTCACAAGCAGTCCATATGCACAGCCTCATTAAGAAAATGACAAGCTGCCCACAGTTTAACCAGAATTTTCAGAGACAGGAAACGTCTCTGAGTCCACAAGATGCAGGTGGTTATGCTTCAGGGAACAAAGGCCTATGAAAACAGGTGAAAAGATTTCCTATTTAACCCTGTCCACTGTTCCCTAACCTAAGAGGCAGGCAATGTTTGGCTAATCAATGTATTTTAAATACGCATCCTGGACATGTTTATACTCCCATTTGTGAATAACATGAATTTGACAATAAAGGTGCATTGAGTCCCTGGGCTTGAGACATAACACGTGAGTGTGAGCACACAGGCAAGGGCAAAGGCCTGCAGTTGTGCAACTGCACACCATGCACTGACACACACCTAAGACAGAGCCATGAAGGGAATTCACCACCTTTCCAAGTGCATTCTGTAAAATTATAAAAAACTTAGTACATTCTGAGCCACTTCAAGAGCCATTTTCTCCCACAAAAAAATTATCTCCTTGAAGGCCAGAGAGCAATCATTCCTTGCCAGGATGATTACGCAGCATCTAGATGGGGAGAGAGAGGCAGAACGAGAGAGGAAGAACTCCAGCAGAGAGACACAAGGAAAACCATAGAACTTCTCTCCTTATAATTGCCTTGGTAGAATAATGGCAGAATTATACAAAAGTAGCAACCAGAGCCCCTTCCAGCATACATTGCTACCACTTACATTAATCACACGGAGTTGTTCTTGAAACTAACACATTAGTTCAGTCTGCATGTATAAATTCAATTTGCTCTCATTTTTCACACCAAATTATGTCAGATTTTAATTAAAATCTTTTAACTGAAAATTAAAATGTCAGTAGTGATGCACAGATGCTGCTGAACAGATTTATCTTCTCCTTAACGTAAATAAAAAAAATGGGGGAAATACCTAAAAGAGAGATTTTCAAGTGATACTATGCTTAGCCGGCAGCAGGGACTGAGCACCACTGAATTAAGACCCAGGGCTGTATTTTCTTTCTAAACATTCCTCTTGCTGTCAGTTAAATGCTTGCAGGATCAGGGACTACACAGTTAAACTCTCTTATTCAAATAGCAGAGAAATGTAAAAGCAAACAGCTCCTAAATGCAGTATAACAGTACACTGAGTGCCTAATGCATGACATAGCAATCTCCAAACAGCTTTTTCACTCATCAGACAAAAGACGGCCTCTGAACAAAACCACAGCCTTGAATTTCACCACTGGTCCACACCACCCCACACAGACACATGCTGGTGCATCCTCATCTGCTCAGCTTCCTCCCAGCTAAGGCACTGCAGTCCTGCATTTGGGTGGGACTCGTAGGTTGATGGCTGAAAACTACCTCTCCAAAAATATTCATTAGTGAGTTTCAGTAGGAGCAGAGATACCGAAGAGCCACACAGTGCAATACCCATTGCTTTAATGAAGCCTAACTCCACTTCTTCTGACCGCTAATTGCTACAAACAATCCAACATGGTCTGACACACCAGCACTCATTTACCAACAACTTCTAAGGGGCGTTCCCCAAGGTCCCTTTTGGCCCTGCTACTGCCATCAAACTCATAAGTATTTAATCCACAGACTGCTCAACCTACATACAAGCTCCACAGGAACATTGGCATGAAGTGATACCATGGCAGCTGCCATTTCTGATGATTCCAGTTCTGTTTGGTCCAAAAGACTCAGAGTTCTAAATGTTGTTTGCCCCCTCAAACTATGCACCAGCTTCAACCTGAATTTCTAAGATCATGCATGGTTTGGCTGGGCCCATCATCATAAGCAATCAGCCCCTACTGATACTGCTGGCCATTTGCAGAAACACCACCTCTACTTCCACAAATAAAGCCCACTCCATGGCTTAACTTCATCTTCTAGCTACAAATTAAATAAAAGATACAATAAAATGTTGCATGTTGCAGTGTCCTCTTACAGTGAATGGTGGGTGCTTAAGCAGACTGGGAATATAAACAAAAATCAAGGCATGAGTCACAAAAAGCAAGTGAAGGAACAAAAAAAAGGAAGAATACTGATATATGAAGAGGGTGAAGAAATCATAAACACAAGAAAAAGTCATGAATGGAGGCCTCTGTAGAAGTGGCTCTCAGGCATGGGCAGCACACTGCACATTAGGACAAGTTAAAGAGCTTTTGACACCTTGCTCAGTCCAACTTTCCCTCCTCATTAAAAAAGCAACTGAAGAAGGAAACCTCCATTCTCCAGGGAGCAAATTTACTTCTCAACAAATGTTACCAAGAATTGCAATTCTGACAACAATAAAAGCATGGCAGTTCACTCACTAGAGCTCATTTGGGCTTGCTACTGACTCAACAAGGATCTGCTGCTCAAGCTGCTAATGGTTTGAGCCTAATTTTCTGATAATTTTTGTCTGCGTTCTCAGTATTGTCTTTCCTCATTCTTGAGTTATCTAACATCATGCACCTGTCAGGTGCTGGGAAAGACAATTATTTGTCTGCAGTCTTAAAAAGGCTAAAAAAAGAAAATGGCTATTACTGATGGGCAGCTCCAGCACTGCTGTTCATCCAGGATATGGCAGTTCCACAGAGCTGAATTACATTACATATTAGCACATGGCAATTTGCACTGTGCAGGAAATACTCTTCTCCTTAACTAAGTCTCACTGTTAAAACAGATCAGCCAGGGGAAAAAAAAAAAAAAAAAAAAGACTAGAGGTCAGAAAGGAAGAAAAGACAGTTTGATCTTTTCAGCTGTCTGCAGAACACTGGCATGCCCCCAGTAAATCCTCCCATGTGGTGCACCACAGTACGCACCACACAACTACGCACAGCAATGATGGGGGATGCAGAAGGTGCTCAGCATTTCTCATCCTTGAGACCCAACACTAGACTGAACCAACCCCTCTGGCAGTGACAGAAGCACGTGGCCCCAGGAGGCTCCCAAAAGCGGAGACCTGCCAAGGGCAGTCGGGCAGCACAGCGCCAGCCAATAATGCCACTGCTTCACCAGGAATGGGTCTGCCCTAACCTGTCAACTAACCCTAGCATTTTGTGCATCACTGTTTCCCAAGACTGATTTTCCTTCTGCTCATCCTTTGGACGACCCGATGCAAAGTGCTGGGTGACCAGGGGGAGCCTGTCAGCCAGCATTAGGGCTGCAGGCACAGTCTGGCTGGCCTGTGTCAAACAAGGAATGCCTGAGACACCCAAGTCACCTTGCACTCCACCATGCACACCGTGATTCACAGCATCCATTTCAGTTGCCAGAACTATTTAATAAACCGCTAGTAGACTTCAGGCTTGAAATTTCACAGGGATGTTTAGACTGAGAGCTCATACAGTGACAAACTTCTGGCTTTGAAAAAGACTGTTAAAACCTATCTTTGGTCGTTTACACATCCTTTCTTTTAGTGTGAGACCTGCCATCTGCCTACTGCAATTTGCCAGTCACGCTGCCGTATCACCAGCCACAGTGCTGCTGCCGCCCTGCTACTATAACACGGATGAAATCTCTTGTTGTTTTCACCCACTCGCTGCTTTTGGACAGTTGCCCAAAGTGGTTTAGGGTCAGAGGCAGAGGGACAGGAGGACTCGGTCATTTATACCCCAGGCACTGGCATACAGGTAGGCTCTTCCCCTCTGGAGCATCAAGGAGCACCAACACCCTCAAAGCACAAGCAAGGAATCCCAGTGAGCTGATACCCCACTGCTGGCACTGCAGATGGACTGCCTGGCACTGACCCCTCCATCACAGCTGCATCCACCCCTGCATCTCCTACACCCTAGTTTTTGGACACTAAACAAGGCCCCTGAGAGCTCATCTGACCTCAGACACAGTCAGATTCTCCCTCTCTGCATCAGTTCCTCATCTGCAAAATCAAAGTCACTCGTGTGATTTTGCCTTGCCCCACAGAAGATGAGCTGGGGGAAAAGCACATGAAACAGCAGCCACTGTGTGTTCAAACAGGGACTGTGTGCTCAAACAGGAGACTAATCCACCAGGTACACAGTAAGTTCATGTCCCCTGCTCCTTCCTCACCTGCCTGAACCCGAACACGCATAGCAACTGTTTAAAAACAGAGGTAATTGGAATTAAACAGTAGTCCTAACATGTTCCAGAAACATTCCTGAAAACCAAGCATTTGGATTAATTTTCTTCAAAATCCTCTGAGCAAACAAACGCCCAGCTCTGCTGCAACACTGCTGCTTTCACCTTGCTTTAGTAATCCAGTTCCCGCTGTGGGGGGCTATTTATCTCATTCCCCCTTGCAACATAAAAGCCATTTCTCCAGTCAAACCTCTACATTAGAGATGGTTATTTACTCCTTTATCATAAGCCTGCTAATAGTCTATTTCATAGGGAGGCAAAGCACACAGCTGAATGATGAAGGTGGCGGCAGAGAGGCAGCCCTGCTCACACAAGGGACCCCTCCCAGGATTTTAAGCTGTTTGCGAAGGCCTGACTCCAGTATCATGCTGGCCATACATCACTGTGATTATACTGACTAGGTTATTCTGATTTACTGGAGAGAGAGGCAGAGAGGCAGGAAATGGGCCCAGCAATGATGTACTAATGTATGCTCCTCTCCAGAAGCTCAGTGCCTCTAAATATGAAAATGTTAAACCCATGTTTTTGATAAGCATGACAAATCACGTAAAGTCACTGCAATTTTATTAGAGGAAACATTTTCAAATGCATTGATTAAATTAGAAATAATGACTTGGACCTAAAGATATAAACCTCTAATCTCATCAGCACTAATGACCTCCTGAAATAGAAGGGAGGAAGTCAGCATCTTCAGGGCCAAGACAAAGAGTGCACAGCACATGACACCAGCCCTCTATCGGCCGTGCTGCAATGGATAAAACTGGGCAAGAAGACAGACTGTGGACGGCCAAATCACAATCCACACGTTAAACAGCTTCAGCTACCTGTGGTTTTACCCACTGTTCAAAAGTACTTAGTTCTTGTGCTCCAACAAACATTGTGATACTTACTGTAAACAAAAAACACCTTGTAGAAGAGCAGTAAGTGTTATTCTGTGCTTATTCACACGGAAGCATATGGAAAAAAATGTGTTTTCAAACTGTAGTTGTCTTCCCAATGCAAATGACTTCCGGTGTCCACCTTCCAATGTATAAATTGCATACAAACATCTCACAGACCAACCTGCTAACACCAAACAAGTAACATACAGCAAGCAAGGAGCTAATCATAAGGTGGTATTCACCTTCCCAAGTTGCCATAACATCACCACTCTTCTCTCACAAAAAGTCCCACTCCTTCCCACAGGGAGTGGAGGGATGCCCCTGAGATGCTTCCTGAGACCAGGAAGACAAGGAGGAAGACCTTTCATTGAATGTAGAGCCTAAGGATCGATCCAATTGCTCCTTGCCTCCCCGATGCTGACTGACAAAGGAAAAATATCATCACTGAGTGAGCCTAATCTGTAAACTGCATTTTGAGGTGCCACTGTCAGGACTAGGGGGATCTGAGCTTGGTAAAGAGCAGGGAAATGAGCAAATATGATCATGTATCATCTCAGATGTTCTTCTGTGCCCTGGAGGTGGCTAGGGCTTGTTCTTGCCCCTGTCATGGCTAAGACAATCTCAGGGACACGCGCAACCTAAACACTTCTCCAAAGGACTGTGCACTCTCGGCAGACCAAGTGGAAAGCAAAGTATGGTACTCACATCCTGCATCCCAGACCCTGAGGGCTGGCACAAGTCTGCCACTTTCTCCCTAAAAAACTCAAGAATTCTGTTCACACTGAAAGTTCGTGGAAAAAAATCAAATAAAACTGCTTGTGCAATAGCACATACATAATCAGGGCCTTCGTTACTGAATCCTCCATTTATCCACCTCCAACAGCACACACTATAAAGGATGTTTTATCCCATTTTCTTTTTTTCCCTCCCATGTTTAGCTCTTCCCCTCTTGCTCTGTGAAACTCCTAAGCAAGAAGGAAGAGTGAAATAAATGTATGCTATGTCTGTCAAAACACAGGCAATAAACTGGGAAAAAGTAAACTCAACAACTGTCATTATCTTATATGTTTTCTGAAACATCAATAAACACAAGAAACTGCTGATGGAAGAAGAGTTGTTTTAACAAAGATTGTATCTTTAAATATAACATTAATAGGGAAGAATAAGATAGGAAATAGTGCATCATAGTTGAAAACCAGCAGAATTACCCACATGCTTTCCTCCACCTTCCCTCTTTTATGCAGTTCATACATTTATATACTCTTTCTCGCAAGAACTACATCATGGGATAATTCATTTGTTCATTAAACTTCACCAGTGTAGCTTCATCTGTCCATTATCATCTGTGTGGGAAACACACACTGACAATATATAGCTGTACATTAACCCGATCTTTGCCTGTTTCACCATGACACAGCTCATATATAAAAAGCAAGCCTCACCTCAAACAGGGAGCAATGTACCTTCATCTCCCTTCAAAACCCAAAGCACAGGCAACACCCTGGTGCCCCAGATCAGAGTACCCTGTATAGTGAAAAAACGAGTTTCAGAGATTTGGTTCCGAACCTCTGGGAGACATGAAAAGCCAAAAGCTTGCGGGGTACAGAGACAACCTTCCTGTATGCTAGAAGCTAGAAAGATGCTCTTTTGGGCACCCCTGGGATTTCCAGCTGCTGTACACAATACAGAAATAATCTCATATGTGTATGTAGGACCAAGAGAGAATTATTCATCTTGCACATTTTATGCAATTTCATCTAAAAAGTCCAGAAAACTAATCACCTGAAGTGGATCGCTATTACAGGATTTGTTTTCCCCCTTTAAACTGTAACTCCAGAGTCAAAGTATGAGTCTGGTTGCTTTGTCTTCCCTCTCCTTCATGACAGGAATAAACTTTCTATTATTAGCCTGTATCTGTCATTAAATTTGTAAGATGTGCAAACACTATTGGGTGTTTTTTTGGCTCTGTCAAGCTCTGTTCTGTTGTAACAACAGGGGACTACATTTTGTACTGCATTACACACATGAAATATTTAGACCAAACAAAAAGAGAGCACTGGCTATCCACATACTTTAAATATCTGATAGTAAAGTGAAAATAATACATGCAGTAGTGCAGCTGCAGAACATTATGTTGAGTCTGTCCACCTCTCAAGCCTCTGAGTTTCTGCCTTTTTCAGTATTCTTGTCTTTTTTGTGTAAATAAAGATATTTCATTTCCAAGCTCTTCCCATCTTTATTTTTTTCCCTTGAACTCACCTCTGAGAGACTTAATGAGGACAGAAAATTGATCAGTGAGTACATTTTATGCCTTATTTGAAAGCACATAATGTTTCTCACAAGTCGTCTTTGTAGGGAAGATGCTTCTGCCAAGTCCTCTTTTATAAAAATATTAAGATAAAAGATGAAAAAAGGAGACATGGCAGCCCAGGACTTTGGGCACAAGCCTGTGCCATTCAATTCCAATAGGAAGATTCATTCCAGGTCTACAGGTACCATAACATAATGCCATTGTATCTGTCATCGCTAGAAACCATGACCGATCTGTTACACCTCTGGGGTTCACAGCTGGGCTGCTGTTGTCGCACAGGCACTTTTTACCCCAGTGAGTGCTCACGTGGTAAAAGGTGTGATGGTAATCAACAGATCACCACCAGAATGGTCTGTGCTCACATTCGATTTTGCATGTGTGGCTGCAGAACTCCTCCTCAACTTCCATGATACACATTATCTTGTCTGTTTACATATGGCAATAAGGAAAACCCACCTACTGAAGCAACGCCCAGATCAGCTGTGCCAGCACATGAACATCCTCTTTGTACTGTATAAGTCAAGCTGCTGTTGAACAGGTCACACGCAAATCCCATCTTTATGCTACTGAGGCCACAAGGGATTTGGGGGTGGCAGTACACTGCTTTTAATGAGCCCTTGACTCCTACAAAAATTGACAGTAACAAGTTAGCTACTGATCCTTCATCGATTCCAGTGTGTGAATTCATTGCTCTATGCAGAAAGGGGAGGGGAAGCACATCAGGAATCTCACCATACCGCAGCCCAGGGCAAGCCCCAGGCACCATGTGCTAACCTGCCAGACAGCGTGCTGTAGTGCAAAAGGTGACAAAACCACAGAGGTCCCTCGTGTGAGTGCATAACTCAGCACACCGTCATGAGGATCCACTGGCAAACATTTGATATGACAAAATGTGATGACTTGGTCAGCACTGGTGTGATTTTAAGACACCAAGATTGCATTTCCTCAGCTGTGAACTGCCAACTCTCCCAAGTGGCAGCATGGTGGGCTTTAGGACTAATCCAAGAGATTTTGCTTCCTCAAGTTCTGAACCTCCAGAGACCCAAGCAATTGACCTGTGCTGAAACGTGGCTCCCTTGGAGAAGCACAAGACTCAATTCTCTTCTGTCTTGGTTTTATTGAATTAAAAACAAAACCACAAAGAAATAATCGTTGGTGTTCAAACTCAAATCTTCATCCATTTATGGACCATGATTTACATGGGGGGCTTTGTCTCCTAGCGCTGCCAATTCAAAATTAATTTATCGCCTGTCTTCAGAAACAACATTAACTACAGAGGGACAAGACATCAGCATGGGAGAAATAAAAAACCTTTGACAGAACACACTGAGGTGCAAGTTAGCTAAAATGCAACCACAGGAGTAGTAGGAAACAAAAACAGCTAGTTCCCCTTAAAAATATAAACATAGTACACTTAAAGCTGTATTTTCTATTGCTTTCTCCTATAATTAATGTTTAGTAAATAGTTATGTGATGGCAGCATCCAGATGTCACACCAGGGAGCTGGACAGCACTGTGTAGGTATCGAATGAATAAAAAGAGGCAACAGTTGGCCCAAAGGGTTGACTGTTAATATTGCTTGCATCATTCCCATTTCAGGGTGGGGACGGGTCTTACTTAGAAGGAAATTTTTAATGGCATTCAGAATATACATTGGCTCATCAGTTAGGCTATTAACACAGAATAATTGTGCTAATAATAAATAAAAGTAAATAAGTAATAAATAAAAATTACTCAGAGCAGTAACAGTAAATTATATAGTTTGAGACAAAGCCTAATAACAGCCATGGCTTTCTTGTCCATACCACTGCCTGCACTTGTTGGTTGAATGGGGTGGAGGATTTAAGACCTTGCCTGTGACAGACAGGAGTAATTTTTTAAATTGAACAGGATAAGAGTTTGTGAAAAATGAAAGTATATTTAATTGCAAAATGGACTCAAGACATGCATTAAATAAACTGATCTTATCAGACTCCATTCATCTGTAATTCTTCCCAGCAACAAAAATGGAAAGCAAGTGGGAAGCTCTTTAAAGTGCTTTTAAGCTTCCCACTGATGTACTCTAAACAAAAGGTCCAAGGTTTCTGTGGGATGAGTAGCAAAGCCACTAGGACTCCACGAAGGGAGCGTGTCCTCAGTTTTCCCAGAAGCCCTTCTCCACTCTCAGCACTGTGGCTGTGGGAGCAAGGTGGCCTGCCTCACCCGTGCCTGTGCGGGCTGTGCACCCAGGAGCCTCCTGCTGCATACAGTTCATCCCAGGAGGAGTGTGTTTCACGTGGCCATTCACCACAGACCCCCTACAGACTGCACTAAAATTAACATTTGTACTAGATCATTCAAGATCTCCTTCTAAACTGATTACTACATGCAAATCTTCACATTCATTTGCAAGATACAAAAAAATAAGGGTTTACAGCATTAATTCAGCCATGATCATTAACCTATAATTGATAGTCCATGATGTCATTTTAATCTTTTCATGCACCCATATTTCACAAACTAAACCTTAGTCTCTTCAGCAATCCAAGTGCACCCACAACCTCCTGGGTGGGCACAAAGGCTTCACTCCACCGCACACACTGTCCGTGGCAGTCAAATGGCATAGCTTAGGCACATGCTGTAAGTGGTTACAGTCAAGGATAAGGTGAATATTTTAACAAAAGACATCCAAGCCTCTTCACTTGAAATAAACCCCACGCCTAGAAAAGACAAAGGAAGGAGCAGGAAGCCTAAGAATCCAGGGAACACCTCACCAGCTGGTTGTGCTGCAGCAGGAACACCCCTGCAAGACCAATGGCAAGTCCCAGCCCAAGAGCTGCAGCTTGACAGTGTTCAAGGAGCAATTGCAGGAATACTGAAGGAGATGAAAGGTAGACAACGATGCACCATTGCCTCCATATGGGATTAAACGCAGCCCACACGCAAAGCTGAGTTTCAGCAGACATATTTCCAGGGTATTGTGAGGGGAAGGCAGTGCTTGGCCCACAGAAGGGCCTGCTGAATTGCACCTTTGGGAAACACAGGCATCGCTCCCATTCATCTGGTGTAGAGTGCACAGGGCCTTCAAAGACCAGAAGGAGAGGCAGGAGTCTGGCCCCGTCACTGTGCTGCACTTCAGTAACAGCTGCTGCCAGGCTTCCCTAGGGCTGCATCCAGCTGCACACACCAAGACACCCTGCTCTTGGTTCTGCTCATAGGGAGATTTGCCAAAGGGAAGGCAGCTGGCAAAAGCCAGTAAATCCTTCAGCTCAAGCTAGCAGAGATCCTGCTGGGCCCCTGCCAGCTCTGATGGTGGGTCAGATAAAGGGTTCTGCACTCCAGGTAGCTCATAAAAAGAGATTAAAGCAACACAGTCAATCAGACAGTTTCCTTCTATTTGCCCACTCAGGCAGAACAATTTCCCCTCCGGATTAATTTCTGCCTTCCTCTAATCAGCGGAGGTGGCTGTAAATTGGCCCTGATCAGGAGGCACCAGGGTACCCAGGCAGGAGGCACAGGAGAGCCACAGCCAGAAATGGAAAGGGGCACAGCCAGGGAGGCCCACGTTCCCCCTCCATACTTATCCTCCTGGCGCCAGACCACTCCTATGGGATGAATGTGCTTCTCGCTGCAGCAGGGACACAGACTCATACATTGCAACAAAAACGTAAATGAGTGATTATAATGATAATTTAAAATGCATTGAATTGTCACACAACTAAACATCATTTTCATGGTGTTTAAAGTCCATCCAGACTGACTGCAGATGCCCATCAAACTGGGAGGTTCTCTCTGTTCCTTGCAAACACGGCTTTGACTGATGAGGGAGCATGAGGTAAGCATTAGTGACGTGCCTTGTTAAACTGTCGATAATGCAACAAGGAAGCAGAAGACACAGTTGAGATGTGAGAACAACAGATGGAGATTCTGCCAAGATAATGCTGCTCTCCTCCAAGGAAATGACCTACCTAAACTCCAGGGATGGTCATCTATAATGTCAGCATTCTCATCTTCCCCAAGAAGGGCAAAGCTAGCTCCCCAAGGCTCAATATCCCTTAACTTCACCCCACCAGAAGGGATCAAAGAGAAAAGAGAAGTCATAGAGTCACACTATATATCAGCCATGCAATTACTGGATATACATGAAGTCCATATAGGCTATGTTTTTCCCTAAAATTTACACAGCACTACTCAAGTAAAGTCTACGTCAATAAAAAGCACTCAGCTACCTGGCAAAAGAAATTCCCTGACAAAACCTTAGGTATGGATCTGCACAAATGTATTTTAAAGATGGAGATCTGCAAAGGAACATATACACCTATACTCACATCTATATGCCTGTGTTGTGCTTCATACCAGGCAATTAATTACAACAGGACAGAAACACCAACACCCCAGTCAACCAACTATTTAATGAATGAAGATTTTGTAGGTGTTAGCGGATATTTCTCAGAAAATGCAGTGTAATAATGAAAAACAGTGTGTTACAAGATTCTCTTCCAAAGCAGTTTGTTTTTCCAAGCTCAACAACCGACAAGTTAATAGCCCTAATGCACTGAAAATATTTGCTGTGTAGTCCCCAAGAATCCCTACTCCCTTTAGCACAATCTGAGGTTTCTGTTACTGCACCAACAGTCTCAAGACAACAGCAAGATAAAGAACCTCCATTCTCCTATCTACAGCATCTCTATTGTAACAGCTGCTTACTATACCCCTGTGCAGTGCCTCAACATATTGACACCTGGGTCTGCATTTACTGTAAGTCCTTTACAGTTTGTAATCCTGAACTCTGTTCCCTGTAGAGAAACTTTCATCTCTTAGTCTTATGCAAGCTCCTACCACATGACAGTTAAGTACCACATCTAGACCCCGAGGTCAGATTATTAAAATTTATTTTAAGATTATGCACAAACAAAAGCATCAGCTCACAGCAGGAGCCTATGCAAACAATTAAAAACACAACAGAGGTGCCTTTCTCAGCTGTCAAGTGGCCATTCATGTTTTATTTAGTCTGTTAAGAATATTGCTGCTGGTTTGAAACAAAGACCAGCACAGTACTTCTATAAAAAGTAACTCCTGTTGGAATGCACAGGTGTGACAACAGATTCAGCCTCCCCCCACAACAACAATGGGCTGGTTTATTCTAACCTCTGCCTAACATTGTCATCTTCTGCCACGCACTTCACCGTCAGCTGCACCTTCTAGGAACAGCTACAGGGTTATTAATACACTTACTACACTTAAATTATTTCAGATTCACTGAAATCAGCCACAGCAACTCTTGAATCGTGCATCTCTCACTCTGCTGCTGTGAGAGCCATAAGCAGAGACTTCCCCCTAAGCTGTCTCTGCCCCACACTGACCCGGAGCTGCTCCAGCGCATCCACAACTGCAAAACTTCTCACAAGAAGTGACAAGAAGGTCATTTTAATCAGCAGGTGACATCAAGATGGTTTCAGAAATTCCTCTGTCATTTTCTGTTTCTCAGCCTGTCCCTGAGTCTCTAATTGTATATATTGACACCTTCACATAGAATTTAATGGGAGTAGAAAGAGATTGTTCATCTGCAGGCCAACACATCATTTACTCTAAAATGTGGAAAGTTGTCAAGTAAAATGTCTCTAGGGAAGGAATTCCAAGTGATTTTAGATTATTTAACTGTCCACACAAAGTCTTTGCATACTACTTGAAATGAAAACTTCCTTTCATTTAAAGTTGTGCATTATTTTGCAAGTTTGCAATTACAATTGCATTGAGAAAACACCCTAAGTTGGTGCAAATCTTCATAGTTCTGATGATTTCAACAGACCAGCAAATAACTAAAATACTTTTAAATGGAAAAAAGTCAGTTAGAAATATTTCTTCAAGACCTTCATTTCAAAGTTTAGGAGAGAATTAGTCTTCTGACTCTCAGGTATTTTGCTAAAAAAAACCCTCCAAGATATAAGGGTAGCGGCAGCCTCAGAAAACCCATGACAATCAAAATTCAGCAGAATTATTTGTTTTGCCTCTAGCAAAATAAAATACACCATTCATGTTCTTCTAACAAGTAATTCCTGCCAGGTGACTTACTAATATTTTTACAAGTTTGTACAAATTCATTTTTTTCATCTGGAAACATATAAGGGAGGGGGCACTCAATAAATATCTCAATGAACTACAAATCCATTTCTGGATACTCTGCTAAAGAGATAATTCCTGCCAGTTACAGAAACCTCAACTCCACTCTCTGAATGCTCTTCAAATCAGCCAGTTTTTTGCACCTCTTTATCAGCGTGGAGGGAACAGGATATCCAGGAAAATCATATCAAGCAAAAGTGGAAGAGTTTTCTTTACCACAAACTAGTTTCTAATACAGGGTGTTTGAAAAGAAAAAGCTACAAAGTGGAAGGATTTCAGCAAAAGAGGAGGAAAACCAAGGAGCCAGCATCAAAGGGAAAGCCAGGGAAAGGGAAGCCTGAGTGCACTCTGCAAATTGAGTCTCTTGGCAGGAGCATGCCCAGTGCATTTCTCCTACAGCCAGTGTGGCACTTGACAGCAAATGGGAGTCACAAGCGCCCCACAGGTGCTGCTGCAGCTTCTCCCAGGCCTTTCCCCACCCTGCCAAAGGGTCTACTTTGGTTAGCACAGCTGCAAGCTGCTTCTTTCACACAGACACTCCATGAGGCATCTCTCTCTCCACTCATGGTCTCCTTAGCCTGAAACACAACTGGCATCTTAAAGACTCACAGGGCACACACATTGCACAATCTATAAACACAGTTTTTACTATGCAAGGCAGGGCCAGCACCACGGAGTGTTCATCACCAACCTCACTCTAGTTCCTCATTGGACAAAGGGGCTGGGCATGCAATGTGCAGGGGGACTGCCTTCACTTCTCTGCCTTTCCTTGGAAAGGGCCACTACAGCCTTGTAAGAAGAAGGGTGATCCCATGACATGGCTCAGAGCTGTAGGACCCAGCCACCTGCACACAGGCTACAAGGAGGATGAAAAACTGACATATGGCCCCAATCACATCAACATTGGGACATTCAGGTTTGAGGCATAAACTTTACCAGCAATAGTTTGCTGGGGTTTTGTGCTTTGTTTTTTTTTTGCAATATCAGGTTCTGTAGGTCCAACTGCCCTCAAAAACCCTTCTGAAAAGAGTACTTCTATGCAAGCTGAAAACCAACAGCCATTACTACGACTGTTAAGACTACTCAAGATGTGTTATCCTGAACTGTGCAAACCAAAAATACATTTCTAGTACTTTCAGTTTATTCAAAAAAGGTTGTCTGCAGTTCTGTAAAAAGAGCCTACCTCCAGCACCAAGGGTCGAAAGTCACAAAGCGAGCTGGAATACACATCTCTTGACTGCAAATCCCTTAGTAATCTCAAAAACAGGAAATGAAACAAAAGCCCACAAATAAATTGTATTCTAGTCACTGGTCAAAACACTGGATGTTTCTTCCCAGAACCTCTGACCTTTACTCAATATCTCATGGAAAATAAAGATTCAAGGGATTTGTGCTTAGGATCACGTTTTCCCCTCCTATGCATATATTCAGCCCTCATGTCAAAGGAACCTTCCCAGGAGCCAGAAAGAGAAGAAAACATGGTTTCCTCCAGAGCTCAGCTGGCTCATGATGTTCCTCCAGCTGCCTGGAAGGAGGCCCCTTCTCCCACCCTCTCACCTGCCAAGTGCCACATCCCAGCCTCAGGGGCTTCCACCCAGTCAGGCGGCTGCTGTTTCCCTCCCTCTCATGATGCTGCCATGGCAGGATGAAGACAAAGGTCATTTAGATATCTGAATTTTCTACTACATTTGTGCCCTGCTACTCCACACCTGTCTGGCGCAAAACAAAGAGACCAAATGAATCAGGGCTTTCTCTTTCCAAGTAGTGTAAAGCTTTCAGAATTATTTTACATATTTGTTGCCAATGTCTATACTGCAAGATGTCATCATACTGCCCTTAAACTATCTATTTATAGGATCTTTTGCTAGATGCTCAGCGATTAAAATTAACTTGGTCCTCTAGCCTCCTTCTCAAAGACAGGAGATGTATTATTGAACCCCAAACTTAAGAAATTGAAAATTATTTGGGGCGGGGGGGAATCACTTCAGTTAAATGTAGTTTAGGCTTTTTCCTCCCTAATGCTGTGGTATATTCTCCCTCTATTTGTATTTTTACAGGAAAAAAAACAATAACCCAGTGTTTTCTCTGTACCAGAACAATCTCCCTGTGTGATCTTAATGCTGCTGGTTACTCTTGTTCACTGTAAGCACTCTCAAGGACACATGTATAGAAGGGAGAGAGGAAAGCTTTTCTTTATGCTAGCAGGGTTGGCATCCATTCCTTGTGCCACCACTTGCTCAGCACTACACTTCACAGATTCATCTCTCTTGCTCTTTTATTGCTTCTCACCACCGCTGACTCTGAGACACGTTCACCTACTTAAATTCTGCTGGAATGCAAGTTGTGAGGTATTAAAATTTCCAAGGAAAGGAAGATCTAGGAAGATCTAGAAAATATCTAGATCTAGAAAGACTTCTCTCTTTTCCAAAGCACATGCACACACAAAGCTTCCTGTTGGTTAGCACATCTTCAGGGTTTCTTTCCAAGAATTTCATTGCTCACAAACAGGTTATTTCCAGGGACAGGTGCTTGGTGTGAAATCTTGCACGGAGGTGTTAATTAGCTAAGTGCCTCTCATTTCGCATGGTCTGTTTCTAGTTTGGACCTGTAAGAACTTCCTAGGAGATTAACAGATGCATAAGAAAAGTTTATGTAAAATGAGCCAAGTTTTTGCTACCAAGCATAGGCAAATGCTCAGAAGCACCAGGCACCACGGAGGGCTTGGACACAGGCAAATGTAGACGTGGCAGCATCTAGAGTAAACCCAAAGGAAGTGCAGGTCTCAACATGTTCAATGAGTGTCTTCAGGGACACCAGTATCCATCCAGCCACACTCTCAGACAAGCTGCTGGCAGCACCATGCTCCTCGCCAGACCTGGGATGGATGACACCTCCTGGACAGCTGCAACTTGTATCTTGAGCAGATGAGTAGGAAAATGGTCTGTTATTGGACTTCTTCTAAAACAGATTAACCCACACACAGGAAAAAGGAAGACTAGAAAAAGCTCGTTCTCCCATGCTCATTCATGTGACCTTCTGACAGGACATTAACCTCTTGACCCTATCCCCTTAGAAACAGGAAGGAACAAAAACCATATTTCAGTTTCAAAGGAACACCACAGTGTTGAGGACAAATACATGCTTAACTCTGTTTCTAGAGAGCTTACATGTAGGTAAACTAGGTAATTCATTACACAGAATATTGCAGCTTTGGGGAGAAAAAAAAACCACAAAAATTAGTATTAATTGAAGTTCGTTTTGTTTTTACACAAATGCAGAAAAACAGTTAAGATGCACATTTGGAAAGCCAAAGCCATACATCTTAGTCCATATTATATGGATACATTAAAACCACAGCCTACAGCTGGAGCTCAGAGCCCGAAGGAAACAGGTCATTTATTCACAGTCAGATTTTCACATTTTCATGTTCTAAATCCCCTTTTTAAGTGGTTTGCCAAAGTTACACAACACTTCAGAATTTGTTTTAAAAAGCTGTTTCAGCTAAGATTAGATTTAACTTCAGACTCCACTCACATAATTAAGACTACAGAATGATTCAAAACTTGTCCATCCCATGGCCAGTTCATCCAGCAGCTTGAAGTTATTATATTCTAGCATAAAATATTTCTCCTAATTAATAAGCCTCATCTGAGATAGCATGGTGATTGATGCCTGAGTAAAGAATTCCTTCCAAATTCCATTTCAGGTTAAGTATCTCATTTTCAACATAGGCAAAAGAAAATAAAAATTCTAGTTGTAACATGAAGCTGACATTTTTGAAATGCCAGCAGACCGGTTTCTAATTTTTGCCAGAGGAAAGGCTGCTAATATTTCTTTGCTTCTTTCAGCGTTCCTAAATTTTCCCTGTCATCATTTTGAAATAGTAGGAGTCATCCCTCACAGCACAGCAACCCCCAAGCCTCTCTGATAACTGATTGCTACATTGTAGAAGCCATGAAAACCTTTCTCTCTGTTAGGTTGAGAGCAGAGCATAGATATCTTGTAATCGGGCAAAAATCTAGAGACATTTAAAAGTGGTTTGAGGCTCTGGAAAAACGCCTGAACCAAACCTTTGAGAACAGCCAAGAAACACCCTAGTTCAGACACACTAAGTGTGTAAGTGATTGTGAAAATTGAACTTGACCTAGAAGTCTCCTGGAATTAAATGGCTCCTGTGCTTTGTAGCCCCAGTCAGCTGCAGCCAACCCCCCCCCGAAATAAACCTGGCCACAGAGACAGACACAGTTTGGCACCTGAGGACACGCCAGACTAATATTTCTCACTCCATACTCATTGTTCTACCAGCTTATTGCATGCTTTAAGCTGACCATATAACAAACATCTCTGTTCCTCTGCACAGCTACACAACAAACCCTCACCTACCAGGGCCTCACAGAGGCTTTATCTACAGGAGTTTTAATACCTCTGGCTAAAGGAGTGATACATGAGGCAAAAAAACAATGGGAGGATATTGTTCCTGATTTCCTTTGCCCCCTGCACACCACCAGAAAGGTATTATGCCCCAGTAACCTCTTCACCCTCAGGACATTGCTCTCAAATTTCCCTTCTCCCTGCTTCATTGGATGCCTTTTAAACCATTTTTTAATAATCCATCAAAGCCATGCATCTGCCTGCAAACTAACACAGCACATCACCTATTCATGTTAAGGAGGCTTCTTTGGGTATCACCCTCCCAACAGCAACCTGCAAAGCTGGATCTTATTTGAAGGGCACAAAGATAATTGAAATTTGCAGTCCTAACCAGCCACCAAAGATGAGCATCCAACCTCCACTCGGGCTTTGCTGGAAGGAAACAAAAGCCCATGTCAACAGAGAGGAATAATTTAAAATGCGTTTGCTTTTTACTGTGAGGCACTCTATAGCATCACTTGGTAAACAAAAATGGGCCATTTAATAGCTATCAGTAAGCAACTCTGCGGTTGACAGGTACCCAATTCTTCCTCTGGTCTAAAGAAAAAAGATTTCTTTGCTATGTCAACAAGGCAAATAAGCTGGAAACAGAGCAATTACCCAAATCTCTAGAGCTCGCCACCTTCTGCAACCACAGCAAAGGCAGAAAGGGTGACAGAAAGCTAAGACTGGACATGAGGTATTAAAGGTGACTCACAAATCACATGCCTGATTGTGGCTAAATTGCCTTTAGTACTGAGGTGTGGCTCTGAGCTCATTGAAAACAAATGGAAGATTTCAGGACATCTAGGAGGTATTTCTTCAACAGGACCTGTGAGGCAGCAGGCACACTGAAATGGTGAAATTTCATTATCTGCATCTCTTCTAAAAACCTCTGTTTTCAGTTATTAAGTATCACTTAGCCTTTATTACCAGGCCATAATGAGGCTCCTGTTCACTGATGAGCAACTCCCTCCCCTAAAAACACCACAAAAAAGGAGAACAAATAATGTCAGTACTACCCTTGAAGGCCCATTACACCATCAGGTGTCCGAACAATCCTGATGAAATCAACCCCTAGCCACAGTGAGTGAGTGACAATGGAAGGGATAGATATACTTTCTTATAGTGCTCTATTCCATGTTTCAAAAGTACAGTGGCAGACCTTTTAAAATGTATTCTGTTAAAACCAACATAAAATGAATACACATTACTAATTCTGCATATGTTGCATGTTGAAATTGCTACATGACAATGCTTAGCAATATGAAAGCACCAACGTTGTCTCAGAGGTGTTTAGCAGCCATCACCTGCAATGCTCATATTACTCTTCAGCAAAATTAAAGCCATGCAATATCGCCTTCCCTTCCACCGTTTTGCAGAAAAAGAAAGAGTGTAAAACAGCAATAAAGTCAATGTTCACCTCTTTGCTGGTCCACCTCCCTTCACTGTAAACAACCTTCATTTTCCTCTGATACACATGAAGAATCAAAGACGTCAGACACAGAAAGGGCCAAATCTCTTTCTCAATCAGCCTGTGATGCACTTGACGTCAGTGACTCCGCACTGAAAGCAAATCCTGCCCAGGCAGAGGAACGGTGCTGGTTCAGCAATCAAGTTTCAAACATCACTTTGGGTGAACTGCTGCTGACCTCAATCTCTGCAGTGAAGAGCACACAAGGACAAAGGCCACTCACAGCCTATGCAGCCAGGCAGGCATCAACCAGGAGCAGAGCAGCCAGAGGGATGCAAACAGTGGGGGACTGCAACCCTCTGCTCTCTCTGCTGTTCCTGGCGCTGCAGTAGCAAACTTATAGAATCATAGAATGGTTTGGGTTGGAAGGAATCTTAAAGATCATCCAGTTCCAGCCCCCTGCTATGGGCAGGGACACTTCCCACCAGACCAGGCTTCTCAAGACCCCATCCAACCTGATCTTGACCACTTCCAGGGAGAGGGCATCCACAGCTTCCCTGGGCAACCTGTGCCAGAGCCTCACCACCCTCATTGTGAAGAATTTCTTCCCAATGTCTAATCTGAATCTTCTCTCCCAATTTAAAGGCATTTAAACTTGCTACATTATGATTAAGAACGGTTGCACAGACAACACAGTTTGCTGTTAAGTTCTCTGTGATACAGAAATTCTCTTTCTGATGGCAGGAGTGGCACAGGGATGGCTCTTGATCCAGTGGATGCCAACACTGCAGAAAGAGAGCACCACCAAGGAGGTGGGTGAGAAGAAGAGGTACTGCAGAGGTAGGACAGAACAAACTTGCACGTAACATCACAAACCAGGCCAAGTTTGATGCTGTACTGAAAGGCAAAGCAAGCCCTCAGAGGAGTGCAGAGGGTCAATGTGATCTATCTTTCCAGTTTACCCAGCTGGCAAGCAGTAAGGGCAATCTGTTCATCTCCTGCAGAAAGCAACTAACTGAAATTACGTGTGCAAAAGCATTGGAGTTGGATTAAGAGTAACTGAATAAAGCTGGCTGATTAAGAGTGAGTTGCATTAGGCACCGAGGTGTTTCAACAAAGATTAAGAAAGAGCACTTACGTTTCAGTTGGGAGAACCAAAATAATTAAACATCACTAGTCCCATCATGTGTTGCAGCACAGACAACAGTATTGGAACATCAGACTGTACTAGGACTAACTTGTACATCACAGAATTACTTTCTGGCCAAAACAACATAGCTTAGGTTTTGCTGAAAAAAAAGACTAACAGATACTGCATATAACTCTAAGAAATTCATTTTCCGTGCACTTTGATGAGCATTTCTCCCCATACATTGGATGAAGTTAAGAACACAGGGCCTCAATAGATCCCCCCTTGGATTGTGAAATTCCATTGCCTGTTAGAGCACATAGGTTCATCAGGCATCTAAGCCTACACCTCCAGCCTCCCACATCCACCGCAGCATCACCCAGGTCCTGGAGTGATGGGAGGGAGGAGGCAAGGGATGAAGGAGCAGCAGTGAGAGAAGGCAGGACTGGAAGAGTGGAAGGAGAATCACAGTAATGCCAAAGGATAAAGCTGGCTACTGAAGTGCTGCAGTGAAAGGAGAGTGAGCGAAGGGAAAGGACAAGCAACAACTACTCAGGTTGAAGTACACAAGAATCTTGCCGTTACCAAATATTAAACCACAGGGTCAATGCTGTGGAAGTCCCTCCCATAGCTCCTTCCAAGGCTGTGACCTAGAGAAGCCAGACACCTCCCTGTGGCTCAGCGGCATGGAAAATACCAAGGGGTTGGAAGACAGCAATTTATTATTCAGAAAAATTTCAAAATTTAAGGGAATTGAAATAATTTGCCCAATAAAAATTTCTCCTTTGGTTCCAACAGCAATATGGAAGATAGGGAAAGACTGGACAGGGAAAGGAAGGAATATTTTTTGAAAAAGAAATATGGGAAACAGGGAAAACCATCATTAAATTTAACTTAATATGGAAAGGAGCTTTATATATGAAAACAACAATAGGAGAAGGCGTTCCCTATGACCCAAGGCACATCCCCAAAAGATCTCTCCCACAGGCATGGGGAAGCAACAGCAGTTTTTCAGCATGGCAGCAGAGCAGTTGCCAAGTCTGTTCTGATATTGTAATCACTCTGTTAACCACAATTCCCCACAACATCTTTTGGCTACATAACTTTTTTTTTTTTAAGAAGCTGTAGAAATAAAGACTTTTCCATTTGGTCTACATGACATTTTAGTTCAACTGATGAGTCTGGTATTGTAATTCCTATACTCTTTAATGCAGCCTACATTCAAACGTCAAACCTGCTCTAGAAGCCATGATTCCTGTATATCTAGGAACTGTGTTTACCACAAGAATGCTGAAAATAAGAATAAATTTAAACCTTTCTGTGTTCATCAAAACATTTCATGAAAAAAAATTGCTGCCTAGAGCAGTAACAGGTAACTTGCTATTGCTGATGCAAGATAGCAGAGCTCATTTGTAAATGCAATATATGCTGTTTCAGCTACTCTGGCCCTGAATCAAAGAGCCAGCATGTTGTTCATTCACAAAGAAAAGTGATAGGATTCATGTGGTCTGCAGGTGCCTAAACATTGTATTCACCCCACTGAAGTGCAAAGTTGTACCAAACAGGACCCTTTTCTCACTGAGGTTAGGACACCTTTTGACTCAAACAGAATCAAATTTAACCCTGCTACCTCTGAGCTGGTGGACCAGACAAGAGGACCTGTTGCATCCAAGCTTTAGCTTGTGTCCAGCTTTTTAGGAGCAAAAATAGAGCAACCTCAACTGAAAAAACATAAGCGAAGCACTATGCTGTATAATAGCTGCATGTCTCTTCAGAAAGGAAATGTGTGCCCCAGCTATTCATTTACTCAGTCAGGCTTACACCCTGGCACCATTTTTATTGCTCTCAACAGTTTGAGTCAACAAAACCTCAAAGAGGCAACATGAAAGTCATGCAGATTTCAACCACGGTTATTTCTGGAACTGCCAAAACCAGAAGGGAATAGTCACTCCCCCACATTTTTAATCAGCTCAGAAACAAAACACAGGAGTATTTTCTCACTGTCTTGCATCACTGAACAAACAGTAACACTGTCATCCCAAAACACATGATCCTACAGGAAACTATTCAGTCAGCAGGGCAATGGGAGGAAATTATCACTAAGCTGCTCCTTAATCTGTCAGTGGAGCCTGTAGCTTCACGTTTGGGCTCCACCACACTGTGCTCCAGGAACAGACACACCACATATACTTCACACTATGCCAGTGTCTACTCTTTGGAAAACCATTCAATATTGCATGATGGCTCTGTCATTTATGCATGTTGATATATATCCATTGCCATTATTGACATTCAGACCACTACAGGGAGTAACTGGAACCACTGAGCCCTAAGCAGGACTTTGATCTGCTATTCCTTTTGTACAGCAGCTTTTGTAGCAAAATTCATTATAGCCAGTATGGTACAAACTGGTAGGTGACAGCAGAGCGAGCTCTGAAGCACAGTCATATGAACCTGAATTGAGACAAAGACGTGTATTTCACCACACTAAGTTTAATACATTGCCTTTCCCCTATTAAATTAAGCAAAGACAAAGCATTTTCCCATACTCATAGCACTGTAGTTAAATTATGCATTCAGAGTTAATTATCTGATGTGCTGTTTAAACCCTGCCATTATACGTGTCAAATAAGGAGAATGCAAAATGTAGCTCCCAGGAATATAAGGCAGACACAGTGTAAGCACGAAAAACACAAACTTCCCCTTTAAGGACTGCAATGCCTGAGACACCAGCTGTCCACCTCCAGCATCTGGAAAAGGCTCTGGTGTACGGCCAGGACCATGCAATGCTGGTCTCCCAGCAGGGGCTGAGGTATGTTGGCAGACACGGGTGCCTGTCCTCTACAGCTTCAGGTGCTCTCTAACACAAGCACGTTAATGAACCATCTTGCAAGGTAGCATGGCAGGCAGTTATTTTTTCTCCTCTGCTTTTCCTCATTATGCACTTTTCTGTAGTCTAGAGGAACTGCAAAGTTTTGAAAGCCACAGAAACCATGCAGCCTCAAACTTGCAGAGGAACTTAATCTGGCACATAGCAGGAACAAGCAGCAGTGACCAATTTGGTTCCCAGCCAGTGGCCGCCTCCCCTCTTCTGCAAAAGGCTGGCAGAGCGCAGAGAGTTTTGCTGGAGAGAACAGGCAAGGAGGAAAAAATGTTCTCTCCTAGCACAAATTCAGCTGTTTCCACTGATGCATGCCTGCAAAAATGCTGCTTTTGTTTCAGGCGGGAGCTCAAAATCCAACTGGTCCTCCACATCCTACAACTGCTCCTGGTAACCAAGGCCAGAAATCCTGAGAAAAGAGCAATTCTTTTACAACCTAGAAAAGTTTGTCAAGATATGATGGCAAAACCAGGCTTTATCTGTACTTACCAGTCACGGCCAGCAAGGGCTAAATGAAAACAAGGAAACTCAGGAAAGCCCCCATGACCGGGTGAGGATGGGGAAGCACGGGACCACTCGGCCATAGTTCCTGGGGAATCCCTATTTCCCCAGGAAAATAAACTCCTGGCAGATGACATCAAGGCATCTCCTGGTCACAGCTGCTCTGGTCAAGCGCCATGCCAAGCCTCCCCAGTCAGCTTGCAGTCAGCACCTCTCCTGCTCTCAGAGAAGCAAGGGCAGGCAGGTCCCATAGCACAGTGACCCGCACCCTCCCGACAGCCCTGCCAAGCTTTTGGGCACTTTCTGCCTGCATCCAGGCACATCCTCCCCGCTCAGCCAGCATGCTCCACCAGCCACAAGCAGCACTCCAGTGGTCTACCAGTCCCAGGCTTCTTCAAAATGTTTCCCTGGAATTCTTTCATCTCAACAAAGGCCTGAGAGGTTTTTGTACCTTCCCTTGCCTCCCCATCACATCATTTGTACTACCCTTTTCCTTATACCTTAAGCACATTAGGAAAAACTCACCAGCAGGCACTTAACTCTCTTGATTCCTCTACACACCCCACTCGCCTGTCCCACATCCACTCCCTGGAGGTTCACTCAACTTGAATGAATCCACTGCAGTCCTCTTATTTACATCAGGACTGACATGAGGCTAAAAATGGAGGCAAGCTTCAGGACAACAATAAATAAACAATGTCCTTCACGGAGATGAAGTTGAATTCCAAAACTCATTTCATCCAAGATAATGAAAGTGATTAATAACAGTCCAAAAGGATGCTGTACCTCCAAAAGATACCGTTGTAAGTCATAAAAAGACCCTGAAAATGTCTGCTTCTTTGTAACAGTGAATATGTACTTGATTAAAAAGTTGTTCAACCACCAGGACACCAGAGATGTTTGCTCTGTCCTGGTTTGTGCTGTGGGCCCAAACGGCTACAGACAGTGCGATTATAGATGGTCCACAGCATAACACACATTGCACAGAGGTAAAACTGCCAAGCAGCAAAAGCAGCCAAGTGCCATTTATCACTGACAAAGCATCCTGATTCTAAACACTTCACATTCATCCATTCCTGAGCTTTTCATTTTGCAGTTTATTATAAACAGAGCTTGGCTCCAGATCCTCAGTAAACCCCCACACAAAGCCACATTTTTCAAACTGTCATCCCTAGCAGTCCTGCGCTCTCCTGATCATCCATAAATGTTCCTCTGTATTTACATTATGTACGTTAGGAGCATTTTTAATTATTATTCCAGCCCAAAAAATGAGCACTCACAGTAAGTCAGATGCTGGCATGGTCTGTCTGCGGCAGGCAGACGCTACCGTGCTCAGTAGAAAAGAGAGCTATTTTTACTTTTAGCATGCGGGTGGGCAAAGCTTCCCAGAACAAGTATGCACTACAGAAATTTTTGCTCCTTTTTTTTTTGCTGCTCCCTGCTCCTTGCTCCCCAGTGGAATAGCAATGCCTCCACCCAAAGCAACGAGCCCACCTGGGGAGTGCAACACCAAAGGACAGCTGCCCTTTGACTGTTCCCCATGGTTATATGAGAAGTACATCTTTCTTATTACAGCTGGAAAGTTGGCCAGACCGTGTAA
This sequence comes from Tapera naevia, assembly GCA_033556795.1. Lineage (NCBI taxonomy): Eukaryota > Metazoa > Chordata > Aves > Cuculiformes > Neomorphidae > Tapera > Tapera naevia. The sequence goes on along the minus strand of JAUMJJ010000069.1, from coordinate 250,649 downwards.
ATTGTACACTCCAGTGTACTGGAAAGCAGTATTTTTAAAAGATGGCAGAATCCTTTGCTTATATTGAAGTGTTGGTTATCCTGTCGGTCAACTGCAATTACCTTATGACTCATCTTCCAGTGGCAGTGTGAATTTGAATTTACATAAAGAAGTCTTAAGGACTTCAAAGTATGAAGATAAGAAACTGCGGTTTTCCACAGAGCACTATCATCTCAATAAAAGCTTGAGAGGTTTTTGTATCTTCTCTTGCCTTCCCACCACATCATTTGAACCACTCTTTTCTTTAGATCGGAAACATATTAGGCAATACCAGCAAGAACTTAATTCTCTTGGTTCCTCTACCCACCCCACTAAATATTCCTCTGCTCTTCTCACGTCCTTTTGCCCACAGTTACATAGCCTGACTCTCCCACATATCCATGGAAAGCTTAGCACAGAAAATCTCCAGTTGGCACTTTTCAGCCTCGACTCATGAATGCTAAAGCCCATTCCTCTCACCTACTCAAGTTTTTCATGTCTGCAAAATGGTTGGCAATTGTGTATGTGCAAAAGCACCACACAGGAAAACATTTCACAGAGTTCTGAAGTGCCACCACAGCGAGAGGGGAGCTGGAAAGACCCATGGGATACAAAAGCCTTATAGCCCAGATCCCTGGAGCAGATTCAGGATGTATTCAGCAGTCACTCCTTAAAGGGTATGAAGACAACTCAGCTGTTTATATAACAAAAGCCCCTGTAACTACAGCATGGCTCTATCAGCTGAGCCATGCAGAGACGGTTCTTGGCAAGGTACTTGGGTTCCTCATCACCATGTCACCCCTCAGCTCCACACACAACTGCTTCTGAAGTATGGTTATTGAATCAACTGGCAGAGCCCAACAGTAGCCAAAGACAGTAGGTAACTGAGTTGGCAGGTAAAGGTGAAACTGCATCCTAGGTGTATCTCTGTTCACTGGTAGTGCCTGCACCATTCACAACAAGTACCATGGCAAGAAAAAATAGTCCCTGAGAGGAAAAGCTTCATTTAAATAGATTAGACTAGATTCTTCCTTCAGGTAACTCTGATCTGCATAACAGACTTGAACTAGAGATTGACTTACTTTTATCATCAAATTATCATCGTTTTTAGCTGCACTTCTAACTATCCTCTTCCCAAGACTTCAGCTCCCTGGTGGAGAAGGCCATGAAAGCTGGGAGAACATGACATGCCTTATGACACATCTGTCTGTATGTTTTCCTGGTGAGAAAGGCTTAAATGCTGGTGGTAGTCTCATAAAAATTACCAGGGACTTCGCACAGGGCAGCTCAAAAGAAAAGACATATTTCTGTGCCAGTGTTCAGAGGGTGATAGGATGCTGAGAGCTCCTGCAGTTTTCTTGCCATTCAAATGGATGTTTCAGCTGTGCAAATTCAAAATCATCAGCAGACTGCAGCAACTATAGATAAGAAAGTCAATGATGTACCTTGGTTTCCAAGTCAGGGTTCTTTAAGCTTTAACTCCATGAAGCACTTATGCACTCAGCACCTTGCAATTCAGGGGTTGCTTGCTCTCTTAAAAAAGTTAGGTACCCCCGGAAACAGCCTCTAACTTCAAGAGTGAAGGAGGAACAAATCTTCTGTTTGCTCAGCTCCATAGAAACCTAAACCTTCCTGGTTTTGCCAGGGAAAGATCCGCCAATAAAGAGACTAAAAGAGGTGACAAAACTTGCCTCTTGAGGACTTCTAATCCTCTGGTGTAGAAGTCACCACCCTGGCAGAACAGCCTATTGCAAAGCATGTGTTAAGTCCACAGGGACTTAAGTTGTTCTAGTTCAGAGAGATTTCTGTACTCAGCCCAGAATCAGCAAAGCACAAAAAATTCTTAAAATAATCCTCATCTTTATAAGTCTTCTTCCAGGCTAAAATTCCACATAAGGCCTTTTAATTGCTCTCAGAATAAGCACTGCCGGGCACTGTCCAATGGTCCTTTGCTAAAACTCCAACTGCAGACCACAGGCACCTTACATCAGGGACAACTGAACCATTCTGTTGGGCTCTAAAGAGACACTTCATATACTAAAAATCTCTGCATTCACAATACTAAGTATTTATCCAGGCTGGAGCTTCACTGTATGTAGTAACAAGCTGTAAAAACTTGTCAGCAGAATTTGAGCTGAAGTTGCCAAGTGTCAAAATAGGATAGCATTTAAATATTTGCAAATTCTGCTTATGACAGAGCAGCACAAGGCAAATATATCACCATTAGCATTTCTAAAATAGTTTCTGAATGAAAGGAAGCTTTAAAAATAACTTTGTTTTCTCCTGGCATCCTTATGCTAATAGATTCTACTTTTAATTTTAAAAGTCTCTTGTAGGCAGGCACAAGGCGTCACCATTTCCTTATGCAATTTGACTTTCTCTGGCAAAGTAAATCAGGCTGTGACCCACCTTTCACTTCTCCCCAACAAACCTGGAAGATTTTGTGCAGAGGCTGGTGCCTCATGCCGCTCCAGATGTCCATGTTCCACTCACAGCTCCAAAAGAGCTCATTCAAGTAAACTACATTTCACTACATTCAAGTAAATCACATTGCTGAGAAACATGATTAACTTCTCTTATAGATAAATCAACCAAGCCAGAGAGAAATTAATTTGTTTATCCAAAGTCATCAGATTACCGCTTGTACCATCATTAGTACCATAGCAGACAGTAAAGTATTGAAGCCAGAGGAATCAATAACGTATGAAAAAGAAAAAGCAAGACTCCTACTGAAAAAAAAAAAAGAGTGGAATTATGTAATAAACTACAGTACCATAAAGTATAACTGCAGAGGTAGTGATTTCTAGGTACAGAGGCCCTTCTTATCCATAAGATGCTTTGCTGTGCAGCACCATCTTCTTTCCAAATCATTTATGCGTGTGTTGCAAAACATACTGAGCTGTTTAATCTATCTTTCAGTACATTGTTTCTTTCCTTTTCCTCTCATTATATTCTCAGGTATCCAACCCAGGTCTGTGGATTTTAAACACTGCTAACTAATTCAAGAATCATCTACCCAGAAATCTCATTAGCTAGCATAGAGAAAGCATTGCTAAAATAATGATGATTCATTTTGTTTCTATTAGCCAGAAGGACACAACAAACAGCTGAGAAGATCTAAAATTACACACCTAATGTGAAGCAATAATAAATCTGAGCACAGCACTGAAACAAAGAAAACTGGACAAGCAAAAAAATCTAAAAGTAAGGTCATCCAGAAAGGAAGTTAATAACTGGACTTTTAATTGGCCCAGTACTGCTTCAGTGGTAAATATACTCTGTCACATTCAAGATTTCTACAGACTTCATCACTCATTTTCCCGAATACCAATTTGCTATAGTTTAAAAGATTCCACCTTACCTCACGGACTTAATTACTACATGGCCTTTTACCTCCCAGCTAAAAACAAACAGGCATACAGACAGAAGCACTGTGTTGGGAAAAGAGTGCAAAATTTTGATGTATTAGTGGAGTTGGTCACTTTACAGGATTTCTGTGCAAGAGAAGTCACAGTGTGGGAATGCTACCAGCAGTGCCATGAGGAACCAGTTAGAACTTCAGTATTTCTGCCCATGTTCACATCATGACAGACCAAGTGCTGTTAACAGTGCTTAGAACCTCCAGGATACTCTGCAAGCTCCAGGCAGCTCCAAGACTGAATTCGCCCAAAGGATGCATACCTCAAGCCTGATCTTAGATCTATCAGACTGGCCATTGGATAGGAGAAGGAAGTATTTTTTTACCCCACATCTGAAGAGGGAAGGAGACGAGCAGAAAAGGAAGGAGACTCTACTTTAAAACCAGAATTAAGACGTGCCCTGGTGACAAGACATAGTCCCTCCATTTACCAATTAGCACTACAAAACACCTCTAGTTTTAGCTTCAAGACTTCTCATAATAATATATTTATGCACATGTTTACATATTTTAAGAAGTCGGTCCAAATTAATATAAACTGATTAAGTCCCTTGACTTCAAAAGAGATGGGCAAGTTTGGGCTTTTTATATTAAGATACCTTCCCCTGCCACACCTCGGAGAGGCCTCATTTTCATGAAGTAACACTCATCATCTTTCTGGGAGATCCCTTCCTGCTGTGTCTTAAAAGAGCCAGCCAGAACAGCAGGTCAGGCTGGAGAGCACAAAGTGCACTATGCTAAACACCATGTGTATCCAATGCTCATCTCCAAACCCCAACCAACTTGTTCCCTTTTCAACTGACTGTTTCTGAGGACAGGACCTGTGTGGCTGTAACATACGAGTCTACCTTGTGCTCCAGAGGATAGCATCCAGAGAGCTATCATCCTCTTTTGCCACAGAACTGATACTAAATCCTCAGTGTTCATAAGAGGACAGTCACTCTCCAGGCTGCAGCCTTTCGTGGCATACATCTGCTAAGAAAACTGTGTCCTGACACACAGCATCTCCAGATGTCAGAGCCTAAAGATCATTGATCCTGCCAAGAGCATGAGATGCACTTCTCATCACTGCTGAAGGAATCTGCTGCATAGATTTGAAACATGAATTTCAGTCAAATCATGTGGGCAGGCAGCACAAGCATAGAGAGATAAGGAAAACACATATTTTGTGTACACTTGGGAATACCTCTGGGTAAGGGTGCCAATAAGGCAGTGCTGGCTGGAGGTACAGTGCACAGCTACAAATAAGTAATGTAGCCTATATCAGTTCAGGTAATGAAGAAAGCTATGCCAGGAACATGAAAACATTTTTACTTTTCTTTGAACGAAAACATTTTTACTTTTCTTTGAAAGTGTAGTTCTATTCTAGCTAAACTTTTTTTTTGACAGTTTTGCCATTCAAATAAATGTCAAAAGTAAAAAGAAAATAATCACATAAGCAACAAATAGCTGCAACACAGCAAAACCAATATAGCAAAGGTTTGCACATCTTCATCTGGTGTAACCAATTCATATGGTCCAAGTCTTCTAAGAAATCCATCAGCATATGCTGTCAGATTTCTATTTCACTCACAACCTAAGAGAGCATCAATTAATTTCAGAGGCCTGCAATGCTCTTTAGTTCAGAGCAAGTCCCCAGACTTCAGAGGCTCTGAAATGCTGGCAGGAAGAAAGGGAACACTTTATTCTCCCCAGACACTGAGTAGCTGGTGGTGCCCTACAGGAGTGGTCACACCACAGATGCAGAGGGTGCAATTGTTCAGCCTGGAGAAGAGAAGGCTCTGGGGAGACCTTACAGCAGCTTTCCAGTACTTAAAGAAAGCCTATGAGAAAGCTGGGGAGGGACACTTTTTCAGGGAGTGCAGTGATAGGACAATGGGTAACAGTTTTAAAATGAAAGAGGGAAGATTTAGATTAGATATTAGGAAGAAATATTTTATTGTGAGGATAGTGAGGCACTGGCACAGGTTGCCCAGAGAAGTCATGGATGCCCCATTCCTGGAAGCATTCAAGGTCAGGTTGGATGGGGCTTTGAGCAACCCGATCCGGTGGAAGGTGTCTCTGCTCATGGCAGGGGGGGTTGTACCTGGGTGATCTTTAAGGTGCCTTCCAACCCAAACTATTCTATGATACTACGGTTTCAATGGGTGTCTTAAACTGGATGCAAGCCCAACCTCCTCCTGCACGTGGCATTCCCGTGCTTGCATCTGCCCAGCCCCAAAGCAAGCATTGTCACACACCCTCTTGTGCCAGCAGTACAACCCTACAGCAACACAATAAAGCATGAAACTCATCAGGTGAAAGCTGTTCTTTGGCAACATCATGTGTGCTAAAATATATAAAATTACTGAAGGTGCAAACTTGTATGTAACAGTCAGCAACATGCCTGAAATCCACAAAGGAGTACCAGGGGACACTTTACTCCACAAAACCAACAGACCTTCGTTAGGACTGGAAAAAACCTAATTCATCTGTAAGGAATTTATCTTCCTAATTATTAATACTAAGAAAATACATCGTCAATATTTATCAACAGATATGGCAGTCCCTCCCTAAAGCTGTTAGAAATTCACATCATGCTGTACAACTATACATGGCTTAGATAACTACAAATATGTTAGAAAGTGTTACAGACAAATATTAAATCAGTGCCCTCAACCACACGTCACCATAGACTAGGGAAGAAGGCAGTGAGGACAATAGAGAGGAGTTCTATGGAAAATAGCATCCATGAAGGAAGAGGCCGGTCTGAATTAAACGTAAGGTCAATTTCTTTCCTCCTTTCTCCCGCCCAGGGACTGACCCTGGCAGGCCTACTACCACGCACCCAACAGACAGACAGCTCAAGAGAAGCCCTGGAGGCTGCGGTGAAGAGCCCTGCCAGCCTGACAGTGTTTGAAAAAACCTGCTGTCCTTAGCCACATGGCCCAGGCACCATGCCTGGAGAATCAGCCAAAATAAGGGGTTATAATCTTGGCTGGTGCCTTGCACGTCAGCTTGCCCTGTTCAGGAGGACACAGCCTCTACCCTTCCCCACCACCACCGCCTCTCCTTTAGAGGGCTGTCCAGCACAGCCCACCACCCCAAGCCCCAGCACAGGCTCCCTCCCTCTGGCAGCATGAGGCAAAGGGGGCTCCTTGGATCCCCGTCTGCCCCCCAGCCCTCCCAACACAGGGTGGACTTGCTGTGCTGAGAGAGACAGCCCTGGGCAACAGATGAGATTCAATGGGAGGATTAGAGCACTGCTTTCATGTCTGGCCTTTAAATGTCCCCAGACAACACCCGTACCAGTGCTGAACTGAGCCTCATAGATGTAACCTCTGAATGCATTTTATGGGCATAATTCCCAAGGTCTTTGAAAACAATACATTCTGTCAAAAAAGCACCCGAATGAAACAGGCTGTTTAACCTCCCAACAAAGCCCTGTTTGATGTGCCAAATTCCAGGAAGCACAGCTCAGTATGATTTTATCTGTGTGTTGTCATGCCCCTGGTGCCTTTTGTTGAAAACCTAATACAGCTCTGCAACAGGGGAGGAAATATTCCTCTCTAATAAAGTGTGCAGTCAGAAAAAAAGAGTCAGTATTAAAAAAGGAACTATCATACTAAGTTTGTCTGGTGCCAGCTTTCTGCCTTCTTCCTTCAATGATCTAAATGTACATCTCCTAGAATAAAGGCCTTTTTTCAGGCCACCTGTAGTGACCAAAACATTTGTACCAATCCATCTGGTAAGGCTAAAAACAGATGGGGTTTTGTTCAGATGCATCCCCTTCAACCTCCAATATCTATGCACTGCCTAGTTTGCTTTTAAGGCATTAGTCATGACAATCATCTCACTGAAATCAGTGAGAGGTCTCACAAGACAGAAAGACACTTCCTTTCTCCTGAGGGCAGGATATGCTTATGCCTTGGGATAAATTTCATTTTTCATGCTTGTGTCAGCACACACAAGCAAATACAAGTATGATCTTCTTCAACAGCACTGCACAGACAGGAGGGAAAAGTCAATATCAAAGGAAAAGAAGTCGTACTCAAGCTTCTCAAGTGCTCAGAAACTTCTGCATGATCACAAGACAATAGCCAAAGCAGGTTAAACAAAAGGTCCATCTATCTGCTATGCTTTCTTTGACAGCTGCCTACACAGGAGACTTACAGGAAAGCATCAGATGGTGGCCAGTGACACTCTTCCAGTACAGATTCTCTGGATGACTTCTAGATATCTATGACTGAGAGACTTCCTGGGCCAGCAATGGCATTTTTGTGTTTAATAGCTCCCAATCAATTTTTAGATTAAGATTTTGGTTTTCTGGAACCAGCTCTGCTTCCGACATTTCCATCAAAATATTTTGTATTTAAGCTTAATTATTTCATGTATAAAACCTTGTTCTGAACCTCCCACATGACAGTTTTATCTGAGATACCTTAGCTTTAGTACAAATAAAGATAGGTGGTTGCTTCCAACATATTTCATTCATGATGCTGATGGTTTTGTGGAGCTCTGCATCTCCTTCCTGTAGTCTCTTTTCTGGGATGAAGAAGCTTCACCTTGGAAGGCTGCACTTACTTAGAAGTCAGCCCATACCTGAGACTGTTCCTGTCACCCCACTTCCAATACCACTAACACTAGTCCAGCCTGGCTGAGGTGAGATAGTCTGCTGCGATCACAGATGGACTCACTGCTTGGGAAGATTTTAAAAGGACAGCAAGAGGTAACAACTCAATTCACACCTCTCAAAGCAATATTTAGCAAATGCCTTGTGGCCATTACTAATAGTTGGAGACAATCAACAGCTGAGGGCCTTGTTCTCTCCCAAGTCTAAAGTTCAAGCTCAATTAATAAAATGATAGCCATGACAGACTGGCTTGTTCTGCTTAATGGTTTCTTAGAAGGATATTGATTAAAGCTTAATTCCTGCAAACAGCATTCAGAGTTAGAGGATTTGTGCATCTCAGTACTTTGGTGCCCAATGTACGTGGCTGTCATGACAGGACAGAATTATCCCTGTTTTATTCCCTTGCTCTTGCCAAGCCCAGGAACAGAAGATTTCATTTGCCAGGCAGACGCTGAACTGCAACTGCACCTATTGCACCTCACCAATGTGCTGGGCTCTGAGGTTTCAGTTCCTGTGAATGAAACCCCATTGCTGTCCATGCCATCATACAGCTGCCAAAACAGGTGGGTGGGACAGGAAGAGCCTGCCCAACATCTCCCTGTTGCCCTGCTAACTGGCACATGTGTCCTGGAGCAGACACTGACATACACTCTTCATAGATGTCTCCAGCCAGCGAGGCCAGGAGACTTACAAAAAAACCCGAAGAAAACTGTGACCATTATGCTCCAGGGAAGCAAACTGAAATTCCCTTGCATGAGAAGTGAGGGGCAATGAAGGAAGAGAAGTGTTTAATTAAAGCTGGCACAAAGAATGCTGCCCTTCTAAGAAAATAAGTACTGCTCACGGGGCCTCAGAATTGGCCACTGAAAAAAAAGTTTTCTAAACACCTTCCCCAGACTTTATGTAGAGAGAAGCATCTCAACCCATGGAAGGTGAGTCTGTAGAGCTACAGAACAACGTATTTTGCATCCCCTCCCAGCTGTTTTATTCACAAAACACACACCACCTTGTCTTTGGTCACCCTGTCTTTGGTGCCATGGTGGGGGGTGAAGCAATCTTAACCCCACCGACCACTACTGCACTGCCAACCATGAGCTTCTGCACACTGTGAGACCACACTGCCTCTGCTGCTGTGGTCTTTGCAGTTCAGTTGCTGCTCTGAGGAAGGGGCAAAACTGTAACACTTGCACATCAGGACTGACTTGCACAGTTCTCTGTACTATTGCATTTCCATATGGTAAAGACATGATTCCTTTTCTACCCCAGCATCTCCCTCCTGCATTTCAATTTGCACTTGCTGGATTGCTTGGAGCAGATTTTTTATAATAGCTCAAGCTAGACCAAAAACCTGCTTGGTAAATATTAATATATAACAATTATAGAATTTCTTACCTTATTTATGTAAATAGGGTTCTTCATTCCTTGTTATATTACCTTACTTTTGGCTGAATGAAAACAAATGTGATTTACATCATTCTGTCACCTGACGTCCTCACTACTTGCTTGTACTTCTGCATGCAAACTCCACCAACAAAGCCTTGCACTAATAACAATAGGTCCAGGAAGCCAGGAAGACAGCAATGTGTTTCATTGTTCATATCTACATGTCAACCAATTCATTTCAAAATCTCAGGTTTTAAATCCACTTTGAAAGTTAATTCAATACAATGCGAGTTTTCTGGGGTTTGCTTTTAATCAAAAAGACACATATTACTAGTTCAAACAATTTAGAGATAACCAAGCATATTACGTAAGTGCTGGGTTTTTTAATCATGAAAGCATATAACCCCATCAAAACCGAAGACAAGTTGACAAATCTACCAGTGGTTAAACCATACTAAGTAGGAATTATATTTTTAGCCTTTAATACTTTGGAGTATTAAATTAATACAGAGTCCCAAACAGACTGTCCCCTATCAGCCTGTAGCTAACATCAAAGAACATGATCTTGGGTTACGTTTGGCCCCTGTTTAAACACCAGAAGGGGCTGAGAGTCCCACAGGCCTTTGGAATTTCGCCAGTTTCCCAAGATTTGTTACAAATCAACATTACTGTTTCGGAGCCTGCTGCAGCCAGATTCTTGAATACTCCTGAGCACTACTTCCCAGCACCAGAGGCTTTTGAAACATCTGAGTGGACGGACACTACCTTGTCGCCTCTCTCCCACACAGGACCACCTTCATTTTCCATACATATCATAGCATGACAGGAGATAGCCTACCCTGGGCTCAAGTGCACAAGAGAAAACTCCAGAGCATCTCTGCTCCTTCTATAGCACTGTTTATACCAAGCATCTACCTTTACACGTTAATTAGCTCTCTGGAAAGTGCCATTTTGGCTGTTCCGTCCTATAGCGTGAGTCATCTTATAACAAATCCTCATCTCCATCATGTGTTCACTTACATATGCAGCAGATAAAATAGTTTTAAATACATAATTTTTATAAATACTACCTCACAGGTACAGCTACTTGTGTACTAGCACATTATCTTCTTGTGTAGGCACATAAATCTGTTAGAATATATACAGTCTTGTGCATTTATGAACAGGCATTTGTAGCTTCTCACATATGGATATGGAAGAGAGATTAACCCAACGCCCCTTAAATAAGAGACTGCTTTGAAGTACGTCATAAACATACTTAGCAGGGTGCAGTTTGCATCCTGACTGGGGCTTCCAGAAACTACCAGAATATAAACAAATCATGAAGACAACGTTTCCAGAAATAATTGTGAGACTCATATGTTTTCTGTTTTAGACAGCACCAGTATTTTAACTTAGTGACTTTGCATTTAATTTTTCCAAAATCTGACATTTAATTAACTTGGTTTCCTCTTGCTATCACATCAGAATTTAATCTCTAAGCGTGTGTGCGGATATACACACACATCCTAGAGAAGAATTTGCATGCATTAGCAGGTAAGTTGATAAAGGACTTCAAGCCACTGCACTGCATTCATTGCAATAGTTGCACCTTTGCCAAGTCTGTTTGTGCTGGTTCGCTGGGCAAGAGCTGACCCAGCACAGGGCTGGTGACTGACATGCTCCAGGGGAGAGGGCACCTTGTCCAGCCGAGCAGGAGCTGCCTGCTCAACTATTTTGAGTAGATTGTGCCTCCTCCCCAGGGAATGACTGCGCTTGATACTGCTATATATGCTCAATATATGTTGCCTGGTGCCTTTAATGGTCATTTGTGGTCTAAAAAAATTTAAATGTATCTAGAAGGGGCAACAGATGCCCTTCTGTTAGTTTTAGGGAGACAAAGGAAGAACTATAGGAAATAATGCATCATATTTCAGATCCATCTTTTGCATTATGTAAGGAACAAAACTCCTTTCTTATTCCAGAAAACTTCCAGTCTCTCTTCCACACTTCAAAATAGGAAGGAGTATACAATTAAATTTGAAGAGTTGCAGACTAAATGTCCTAAATCTTTGCTCTTGCCTACAAGCTTATGGATATTTGTGTCTGTCATTTCCAAGATGACAAGTAGCCTGCACCTACTGCCATCATTAGCTAAATCTGTGCCTTCTGATACTTCTCAATTTCTACCCTCATCTATTATTCTCCTTCTTCTTACTTGGAGAAGTAGACTCAAACTCCCTGATGTCCTGGAATGAAGCTGAAAACACATCTGTATCTAATAAGGAAAACTGTGCCCATTTTATTTATTTAGGCAGTTTCTCTGAACTCACTGATCATATTTGCATCTACACTATCTGGATGCTACAGAAAAAAACCCTCATAAATAATTGATATGTCATGAAAAACATACACTTTGGGAGCTATTCTGCTCCTAGAGAACTTTCTTCTGGTTTTGTTCTCCTCTTTATTACTAAGGGCATTCGTAGACAACAGGATCATTGCTTCTTAACTGAAAATCTGCTATTAAAAGCTAACCCCCAAGCGAGCCAAACTTTGTTTGCCTTGGCCACACAAATAGTTTTATTGACTTCAATAGGATTATTGGTGTGAAGCAGACAGGACTTGACCTCTGCCAATAAATACATGCCATGTCCCTGCAGGCTGTTCTTGGTATTTCGGTGATCTCACACACCAAAATTTAAAAGTACTGATACTTTAAACAGAAAGACACTAAAGAAAACAAGTTCCTGCTATCGTGTGCAACTCCGAAGAAGAGAGTCAGAAGAGTACTGCATGCAAAAAAATGCAAGACTTTCTTCTTACCAAAATGTTTCTATCACATTTCAGTGCCTGGTTTGCACCGATAAATTTCTCCCATACTGTTCTTCTTCCCAATGCTTAAAACAGTACAATGCTACAAAATCAATCCTCTTGTATGGGGTTTTGGATTCCAGTTTGGGAATAGTGAACAGCAGTCAGCTCTGTGCTGGGACACGGCATACAAAAGGGAAACTGTAAGTTGACCCCAATCACACCAACTGGCAAATTTGCAGTCTCTTAAAGAGTGTTACAAAAACCAGGTTTTACACCAAACCCTTGTGCCATTGTGTCTCACACAAATGCACAACTTTATACATAAAAGTAACATCTGGCAGTTTTTCAAATGTCTTAGTTCAAAACTACGTGACATGGAACATCTCCTTTCCACTGCCAGCTCACCTGCCACAATGGACACTCTTGGGTAATATTCTTATTGCTTCCTTTGCATTTGCACAACTGGTAAATAACAAATATAATCCTTACAAAGAGATTAACCACACAGTAGGCAATGCTGAACCTCTCCATTCAGCCACAAACCACAGCAGTCCCGTACCGACAACTCAGCTGTAAAGCCACATCCTGTCAGAGCAGGACTCCCTCTCTATGTATATTTTAGTCCAGGTCTGCTTTTTTCTTTAAGCAAATATTGGAAAACAGCCCACTTCTGCACAGATGGGTACATAAAACACACAGCTATACTCCACCTCTTAAAGCACTGTCCTTGAGTGCCTGATTCATTCAAAAATTATCCAAGGATTCACACGTGCTCCAGTCACAACAAGAGCTGGTTAATTCCTCAGAAAGTGACAGCAAATCCGCTAAGCAGCACAGTCTCTCTGCTCAAACCTCCTGTGATGGAGTGAATTCGCCCCTAATCCGTCCGAGGACTGTCCAACACATTATTGGCTAGTAAAGACCATGCTGTTACAACAAAAACCATTGTCACCTGCAAAATATTAATTGCTTCTGATGACAACAACTGTTTTCATACACACAAAACATAGAATAGACTTTAATTTATCTAGACTTTCAAACAGTCTGGAATTTTATTTTAACAACAGAATCTAACATTTACTCTAGAGGCCTTTTTTTCCTGGTAGTTAAATCACCTGTGATTTACTTTCCTTAATTTATGAACTTAGTCAGAAACAGCTATTTAGGGAACATGCTTTACATCAGGACCTTCATTCAGTTGTGTTCTTCAGGAGGACTATTGCACTGACATTGCCTAGATGACACCGCAGCACAGATTTTAGCTGCTCTCACACATTTCCAGCACTCCATCCATAATTACTCCAGGAACAGGGAAGGCCCTTTCGTTCCTAGGAAGAAATACTTTATGCGTAAAATCACTGCCATATCTGGGCTGCCAAGCACCACAGACCTCCCGCACCCGGGTTCCATGGGAGCTGTACTGAATTCCTCGGACAAGGGGGCAGTGGTGGCCTCTGGCTTTCTGCAAGCAGGCAGCCTCTGTGCCTGCCCTGCCTGCAACTTGCTGACAGAGGCAGCGACAGTCACCTAATGAGGGGAGGATAACGAGCAAGGGATCGGGAGGCAGGCTGAAAGACCAAGGCAACCATATGTTTGCAGGAGTCCCAATTATCTCACAGACTGAGTTGTCTACACGCATCTCTCCCAGCTCCTTTTAAGGTATTCTACAGTTCAACTGGTACCAAAACCAGAAAATGAAATGGAAGTAACTGGAACACAACAGATGATGCAACTAGTGGGAATTTACCAACTCCCTGACTTGAACTCCCTGCATATCTTTAAGGGGATTACTGATAACCCTTCTAAAGCCTAAAAGAACTGACAGACATTTGGCTTAGAAAACACATACTTTCTTGGAAAAAAAATTAAAATTATTTATCACTTTCTCATTATCCATCTACCTTCTTTTTTTCTGTGTTACTAAGACAGGGAGGGAGCATAGTTTCTGACAATTCATTTGCTCTGGTTTATTGATTTCTCATACGAAGCTACATTCCCCAGACTGTGATGTCATTTATTTCCATAGTAACTGTATAACATCAGAGGACTATACCTAAGCAGTTGGAGGAAAACCTTTAGGGAACAAGAATATCTTAGGTTCCTGCAAATCTGTGTGCACCAGAAAAGGGCTTTTAGAAGATGTCTGAAAGGTGGCGCTGAATGGTCTTAAAAAAGACAGAGCAGTGACAGTATTATTAACCATTTTTCATTCGCAGTGGTCAAATAAAATTCAGCTGTGCAAAGCCTGCTCCTCTCTGCTCTGCAGAGCACTACCCTGCACGTGCCACATTCAGAGAAGCAGCAGAAAGACACAGCTTTTCACCAGCCCACTTCAACCACCTAAATCCCCTCTCCAGCCAAAAAAAAAAAACAAACCAGTGCTCACCAAGTTACCAATGAACCCAGGGTGCATACAAGCTTTTTAGAAGCAAAATTTACCCTCCTAGGTCAATCCTAAATGAAGTTATGCAGCAGTTGGCTGCAGCCACACACTCTGAAGCTTCTTATGCTGAAGAGATGACACAGAAATTGTCCTGGATCAGAATTATCTGATTGCATGAATTACTAATTACACTCCTTACCTCTCCCAGAAGGTAATTTTTACCCAAAATACCAGAGAGTCACATCATCAAATCCTCCCTGGCTCAACAAAGTCCTAGATGTGGTAATGGCTCCTCTTCAGTAGTCACAGCTGAATCTGATCTTTTTTTTCCCTGTCAGCTGGCCCATTTCTTTTTCTCCCTAAAAGACACAGCAGCCTCACTCACGGCCATAAGAAAAAGACCCTACTAGAGGCCTGCTTCACCACGTACTAAAGCAGTCTGGTGTTGAGGAGAGGGACGTGTCCCAGGGTCAGCCTCTGGGGGCGGATGGGCAGACTGAGTCAGCCCTGAAGCACTCAACCCCACTCACTAAATTTTAATGCTCGTATGAGTTAGCAGACTATACAGAGAAAACAGACACAGAGGTGCTCAGAGATTATCAGCAGCTCACAGCAGCTGCAGGATGCAGAGCCTTCTGTATTAGTGCCAGCTTGGGTACAGAACTGCCTCCCTCCAGTTTTCCCATGGGCACACGCAAAATTTAGGTGTAACCCCTACAGATGACCAGATGCAATCAGCTCTTCCTACCACCAGTAAATACCAAGTAAGTAACTCGACTTCCATCATGGTAAAATACTTCCATAACCTGTTGATCAAGTATTCCAGGCTGATTTCTGCTTTGTATAAAAAGAGAAAAGGTGAAGTAAGCCACTTTATATGGTAAATAAAAACAAAAGAAAAAGTAAAAAGTAATGGTTGTTACCACTTCTTTCTTCTGTGAAAGTCAAGAGATAGACACCCTAAATGAGTTTCAGCTAATGAATCTCTTGTACAACAAAGCACCGGATGGCACATGGCTGCCTATGCAGCAGGTTGCTAAATCTAGTTCATCTTAGCAAAGCAGAAACTAAGGCTTTGGCTTTGAAAAACTTCCAATTGCAAGAAGTTTGTCTTCTCTTCTGCTATCAGCGAAGTATATAAACTGAGAAGGGATGCTTTGGGTAAATTAAAGACTTCAATTATTCATCATCTTGACTAATTAATCTGCAGTTCTGTAGAGGCAATATATTCTTTTAAGTGGTCTCAGAATTCATGGAGATATAGAGCAACAATTGACATCACAAATATATTTTTCTGTTTTCCTATTACCACCACATTAGGCTGTTCATAAAACTTTCGTTTGACATGCAAGTACTTTCCCACTGAGGTAACACAGTAAGAGTTCAGATTCTTGCTGCCAATAACCAATATTTTCCATTTTTATGATTTCTGTATACTTCAAAGGCTTCCCTCTGCGTTATAATTCCACTGCCCATCAATTCTCAGTTTTCTCCAGCATTTGCAACCTGTTGTCAACCATGATTTGATTTACTTTGCCACTAATGCCCCTTCCTGTGCTCTTCAGTCTGTGCTTAAACATAAACTATACTGACAGCTAGACAGACAGCTCTTCATTTCTCCCTTTCTGAGTTTAGCCTGTAAATGTTGGATATAGTCTCATGGAGGCACAGAGATGAGCAGCTGAAATCTCTAAAGATGTCTCAGCAGCCTGCAGCCTCCCTGAAATACCTGCCTATATTCCCACATTCTCAGATGCTTCCCAAAGATAACATGACTGTTACTTGGCTGATAGTCTACACATGGTTGTACTGGAAAAGACGTAACAAATTTAAACAGACAAGTAACTAGCCATACCATAAAATGCTGTTCTTCCCACAGAAGGGTATATAATTCTCCAATTAAACCCCTGGATCTGTTTAATGAGTTAACTAACGTTTTTCTACACAAACCATTGTTTTGCATTCGCATTGTACCAGACATCTGCACACTGAGGTGTTCAGCTTGTGCTGTATTGTCCTACTGCTGTTATATAGGGACCAAAACGTCCCTCTCTCAACAGAGCAAAAGGATGTGATCTCAGCAGCCTTCAAAACACCAAGACCCAGCAGAGACTCTGTATGCAAGGTGTAAAGTTCATTGAGAAAGGTGTAAGAAACAGGTACCCCAAGAAGTGACCGTTCAGCTGGGAGCAGAGTTTGAGAGAAAGTACATTTTCCCTTTTTGAAGAGCTGTTACAGAAAGACACCCAGGACTGTTCCTCCCACACCTGCAGACAAGATATTGCAGAAATCCCTGCCAGATGACCAGGATACATGCAGTGAGGGGAATACCTTCCCAGCTTCCAGAGGAGGCCAGGTGTCCAGGCATGATGCCAGGGAACCAATGCACAGGCTTGGCCCCTGCTGACAGGGCCACCCTGGGGCTGGTCAAGAAAATGTTAAAGGGCTAAGAGCTCTCTTCTGTCAGTGACACATCTGCAAAGGGATTACTAAATATGTCTGCAGTGGTAATATTCAGATGCACCAGAAGACCATGATTTTCCAGAACAGAAACCCACACCTAGACAAGGAGTTATTTGTCACGCCAGATTTTCTAACTCATTTCCCATTAGTCCTCTTGACTTAAAGCTTTGTCCTGGAAAGTCCTCGCTACTCTGGCAGTCACCCAGCACAGATCCTACCTCTGTGCTGTAGTTCCTCCCCGATCACAACACAACAACAGGCTGCTGCCCACCGCTGGCCTATGTCACCCACTCCACCTGGCCTTTGAGACCAGTGAGGTGAAAAATCTTGGACAAATCATTATTCAACAGATTATTCCATATGAAATATGAAATTAACTTTAATTCTTACTTATAATTCAATTCAAATTGATTTAGATGTGATTAATTTGGAATGTAATAACATGCTACCTTTTCCCAGCTGCTAATTCCCTCTTACATATTGCACAAATATCAAAATAAACTGGAACTACATTCTCACCCTGGCTGATATTGGTATACATCACTGTTACCTGTAATGCTGTAACACAGTCTGTCCAGGTGTTCCAAGAGTATAATGAATTTTGCAGTCTCTAACATCATACTGATATGACTTAAAATGGAAAAGTGGAGCATTTCAAAAGTATTTTCAGTTCCCCATTTAATCTTAACATGTGGAAAACTATTTTCATTTGTGCAATTAACTACAGTGCTAAGAATATTTTCCTACTGTGTTCACTGAGCAACAGGAAGAGATCAGCCAAAACAGGAGCAGAAACAAAGCAAGCTGAAGCAAGCCCATTTATGTCTAGTTCAGTTCCTTCATCTTTTGTGGACCACATTATGATGGACAGCCACCAGCCTCTTAAAATCAAATCAGTTTCTTTCAAAGAACATTTGTATTTTGTAAACCAATTAAGCCATATGAACAGTACAAGCCTGAATAGGCTTTTGTTTTATTCAAATTAAGACATTTTGGGTTTGTGAAGATGCAAATAGATATGACAAAAAAGGTAACAAGGGTACAATAGAAAATTACAGAGCAGGGAGAAATTTAATTACATGCCTGTTTGATTGAAAGTTCAATGTTCTTTTTATATTGCTTCAAATTAAAAAATTCACAGATCTCTTCCCTCTGTTTTCCAAATACGTTCAGGAAAATATGCTGCTTGAATTTGTCCTTCCATGGCTTTTAATTTCAGTTCCAGGCTATTTGGATCCTTTTATTTCTGTGGAAATGCGAGACAAGTTCCAAGTTATGAACTAATACACTTCCTTTTAATGAAAAGCGGATCAAAATCTCAGTCCTCCTGCAACAGAAAAATCCTGCAGAATTTCACAGTGCAGTATAACCCTTCAAAAAAAAAAGTTTAAAGAAAAGCTAGGCCAGCCAGCAGAGCTCTACAACACTGTACTCAACAGCTGAAAGAGCAACACTCTCCATCTAATCCTGAAAGTCGTAAAAGCAGTTTTTAGAACTCTATTTCATTCCCATAAGTGAAACCCTTCCACTAGGTGTAAAATACAAACTCCTACTGGCACAAGCAATGGGTTCTGCTCATAGCCCCACTGCAGCCTGACCCTGTGTAGCTGTCCACCTTTATCCCTATCACTTCCTCCTCCAGGTGACACCCCGGCCTCTTTCAGCATTACCCACTAATTCCCATTCACTTGAAATCACTGGGATTTTTTTCTGGATTAAAAACAAACAAAAAGATACTGAGGGGCCAATTTATAAGAACATACGCAATGCAACAGCCTTCCTCATTTCAGAAATCATATTCAGAATGGATGAGAAAAATGGTCCAGATACACGGAGTTTAGCTGTATAAATGAGTTCTTCACTCACCTGGGCCTAATCATATTCCCATGAAAACCAACAGAGTTTTGTCAGTGTTACTAGGAGCTCCATGATGTGTATGACACTGCTGGGGGAACAAGACACTTATGGAAAAAGGCACTGACCTGGATCTTTATCAACTGCTAGGTGAGAACTCAGAACAATGACATGTATGTGGTCATGACGAGCCCTATGGAGCAAGTGAGAATAAGCATGAGGAACGCAACTCCAAGTAATAACCTAGAGTCACAAAACTGCCTCTTTCTTTCAGCAAAACAGAGCTTAGCCTTTAAGAATATCTCTCTATTTTCACTCTGCCATCCTTTTTACTGCAACCCATTGGCCTCTGTGGTGCCAGCTGTATAGGCAAGCTGCCTTACGACCTAAAGGGATCTGCACAAGTGGTAGCTCTATCCTGAAAGGTAGATAGAAAAAATATACAGTTTGTGTTGTGTTACAGGTAAAGAAATACAGGCCCTGTCCAGCCCCTAATGCCTTCCCACCTCCTGTCTGTTATAGGACATAAGCCAAAGAAACAAACAGTGCAAGATGCCAGGTGTCTCCTGTAAATTAACTCTCTATGTTGCCAGTCCTAAAAAGGGACACAGGAACACAGGCTGCTACGACTGGAAGGATACTCATATAGGTCTTCACACACTTTTTTACCCCTTCATGTGACAGAAAGAAACTGTTTGTATGAACAATGACTCAGGGCAAAGAAAGTAACCCAACTGCAAGAGCTACCAAATACAGCAAGAACAACTTAATGCACATTTCAGCTTCCTCCACGAGACCAGCTCCACAGTTGTTCCTGTCTGCTTAGGCCCTGGCAGCACAAGCCGAATGCCACCCTCGGAAACCTCATCCATGGCTAGCAAGGCCAGCTGTAACATGGGCATTGTCTTACCAGAGCCAGCCTCTGCCTCCTGCCATACTGAGGGCACAGGTCAGCAAGGGCTGGCTGACCCTTTGTTATCGCTGAAAATAGCTAAGTAGGCTGAAAATGAGAAGAAAACAAAAGGCACAGGGGATGATGACACGAAACTTGTCTGACTGAGGCTTCTGCAGAGGCTGCAGCAGGTGACCCACTGGCAATAAGGACACAGCCTTGGTATGCTACCATGTCATTTCTGCAGAGAAAGTTTCCAAAGAGAAGCTGCACTTGAAATAAATGACACCAAAGGAAAAGTAAGAGTGCTGGGAAGCTTTCTAGCCCACTGCCCGGCACAATGCACTAGCTTTACAATAGCTCTTGCAGGGTAATAACTGTGCTGCAAATAATACCAAAGAACTTTAAAGCATATTTGGAGCGAATTAAAGGTGGCAGCACCCATACACAAGGAAAGGTTCTGGTTTTAGAGAACCTTCTTTAAAATTTAAACAACAGCTGAGGATTTGGCCCAGCCAGCATAAAGAAAACCAAATCCATCATCTCAGGTTTCACAACAGATGTTTGTGGGATGGAACAACTGCAGTTCATAGTTTTCCTTTTGCATTTCCACAGGATAATACAGAACTAACAATTATAATGGGATAAAGTCAAGGCCATGATGAAGTGTTCTATCAGAGGAACGGCAGCTGTCCAAGGAGACAATTCAGAAACTACAATACGCAGTTTTCCATTACAGGGCCTGCAGATCACGGCTGACTGTGTCAGAACAAGAGGTTGTACTTTCAAGCATGAAACACCAAAGGTCCTTGAAATAAGCTCCTTTGATTCCCTCAGTCCACCTGAGCTACATTTGCATTACTCCTGCTTATATCCCAGCAGAAAACATTCACACGGCAATGTGCAAGGCATGGAGACACTACCAATACTTCTACGACAGCATCCACAACCAAAATCTCAGCCTGGTCATCACCCACCAGGCACTGGTGCTGACAAAGAAAAACTACCAGTTAAAAAATAAAACTAAATCCTTACCTTCACAGCAAAGAGGAACCATTTAAAATATACACTTCTCTAGGGGTTTTGTGTTTGTTGTTGCTTTTAAATAAAAAGACCCACTAGAAAGACAGACCACTGTGAACATAACTTTGTCACCAGCCCATTTCCTCTCTCATAGCCACGATACAAAAGGTTATTACTATTCCTTCACAATAATATTTTCCTGTTCAAATTACAAATATTATGAGTGGCATAAAAATCATTCTTTTACACTTTGGTTACTTGGTGGCATGGTAACACTGCTAAATCATGTACACACTGAGTAACATACATGTCCAATTTAAACAGTTTCCTGCTAGCATAAATTAAAGAAAACTTGAATGCAGGAACTACATAGAAGTAATTATAATTGTGTCTCAAAAGGGTAAATGCTAACATAATTTGCCTTTCCTGTATTCAGCTCTGATATTTGCAGGCTTTGGGCCTATTTCAGGGACATGCTTGGAATGAGTACCTATGGAAGTTCATTGCCCCTTTCCATTGTGAGCCCACAAGAGGCTACCACCAAAAGGAAACCTGCTGCAGGAAGTTCACCATCCACATTTGCCTCTCATTTTGCAAGGAAGAAAACCTCCATTACAGTTACATCTATTGATAATACAGAGTTTCTGCACATCTTCCATGCAGTGCAACTTCCAATTTACAAGCACTGCTCCTTCTTTTCTTCTTTCCAACATTTCTCTATAGAAATTTCCACGTATTTCTCCAACACCCGCAGTGTGAAATCTTGCCTCTACTAATGCCCGTGGGAAATCTGCCATTGACTCCAAAGGGATCATTATTTCATCCTGTTTTGGGGAGGAACTTTCCCTGAATGAGTGCAGCAGGACTTGGTCCAGGAAGAACTAGCATTCTTTTGCCTGCAGCACAACTCCTCCCCTTGCCTAATTTCCATAATAACTCAGAAGGAGTAAGACTTCCCCCCCCACATTAATTTGAGCCATGATAGATGTTCTGTGGAAGCTGAACACTACCCCTGCAAAACAGTCTCTAGAGTAATTGCAGAATTTAATGCCTTTACATTGCCCAGACAGGCTGTGTATACCTGCAGTGCTGCCTGCCCAGAATTTGATAATTATTTTTTTAAAGTCACTGGTATTACACTTCTGTGGATACAAATTCCAATTCTCTTCACTCTTCCCAGTTAAAACCTTCTCTTTGGCTAAAGGAGTAGATCATCCAAAAGGGCAGTTCTAGTCAACAATCTATTAATAATGTCAACCCTAATAATACAGTCACTTCCATCTCAGTGACTTCACACACATTCACTCAATAAACATTCTTATACCTGGGTAGTCAGTGAAATATTGATTGTCTCCTCTACTTCATTTTGTCTTTTATAAGCTAGGAAGTAGCAGTAAAATTACAAGACTTGCCTGCAACAAAGCATCCAGAGTTAACCTTGTTCAGACCCCTTCAAACACACCAGTGCTTTCCTCATTTAATTAATCTTTTGAGTTAGTTTAAGACAAAATCATAAATTAGGTAAAACATAATTCAGGAGCACCTACAATAAGCATTTCCATCAGTACTGACACAACTGAAGAAATTTTACAAACTAATCAGAGCCTGGTATTTGAAGTGCGCTGTAAGAAAACTTCAGTCCTTCAAATGGTTTACTTGCTCACAATTTGCTAAATTTGTCAGGAAAATGTTAATCACTGTTGGTTGTCAAATTGAAACCATTACAGTCAGTTGTTCTACACCAGCTCCAGAAGACAGCTCAAACTTACCATTTGTACGGAATGATGGAAACTTTAATTACTACAACAAAGACCTTTATAAGCAGGGTATGACATAAGTCATTCTGATACCTCTGACATTTTATAGCCATTCCCATTTCCAAACAGATGCAAGTCTCTTTCT
Organism: Tapera naevia; assembly: GCA_033556795.1. NCBI lineage: Eukaryota > Metazoa > Chordata > Aves > Cuculiformes > Neomorphidae > Tapera > Tapera naevia. The sequence goes on along the minus strand of JAUMJJ010000069.1, from coordinate 227,905 downwards.
CTGGCTTCCAACATACTTACCTTTTAAGTAGCTAGATGTGACAGCCAGGTATGCCAATACATTGCCTTACCTCTGCTAAGCAAAATTACTCTTGACACCATATATTTCAAAATCCACAACTTCATTAAAAACAAAACCAAAATATGTACATGCACCAGGAGAGCAGAATCTCTCCAGAATCACATCATACCCTACCAGCCTTACAAGACAAACTCACAAATATAATATTTAAGCCACTCTGCAGAGGAGGACTTGCAATAGAGAGCTACTGAGTAGAAAGAAGTGTTAATTCACAACACATTGCATTAAAATGTTGATTTAATAGGAGGAAAAATGCTATTGCACACTTTACAGGATGAAAGGACCTTCCAAAGTATTTTCAAAAGCTTTCTCTGCCAATTATTGTTTTGGAGCCAGACAATGAGCAGATGGTGCTTCTCTGGAATTAACAGGTAGGCTTTGCAGAAGGTGCTGCTGAAGACCTAGGTACTGCGAGCAGTAAGATGAATATGTAACATCTTCCACCAGAGAAAGATGAAGCCTCTTTGAGAAAGCACGTACCCATAACTGTATTTCCTCCATTACCCACACTGACCTGTAAGAGCTGCTGAATCAACAGCAGATGTGCTTCAGTAGGTGGTAGAGGAGCATGAGGGGTCCTGCCAGAACTCACTCTGTTCAGCCAAGTTTCCAATGGTGATACCCAGCGACCCATTAGAAGAAAGTTTTTCTGCCTTGCCTGTGATCAGAGCAGACACTCTTTGGGTTCCTTCATCTCCCATAAGACAAAAATAGAGACGTGTTGACCAAAAATATAATGAAAGATTTGGATTCATTAGAATAAATTCAATTGCTTCTTCAATGGATGATGCAAAGCAATCCAACTTACCTCTCTGCAGCCATGATCCAATTTGATGTACTAACACACGTACACATCCACCTTCCCTCCTCTGATGTTGCTCTACAGAGCAACTTGAATATACAGAAGAGCCCCTACACTTGAACATAAATCTTCAGCACTACTTGCGCGCTGTGCATGGACACACAAACTTTCAACTCTGCAGCTGGAATCAACCAGAAAGCCTAAGGCATTACACGTTTTGTGAAAATGGTAAGTGATTTTTATGCATTTTCAGCCAGCACTTGCCTATCCCTTAACAAAGAAGATGCCAAAAGGCATGGCTCAGTGCCAGAAGAAAAACTGCCATCATCCATAGCAGTTTCCAGATTCAGCCCATAAATTCTGCTATATTATTAAAAAAAGGGGGGCCAAGCGCTTTATACGGACCAAGCCCCTCTTTTTCTACACTGGGCTGTATATCATGCTACAGGACAGGAATGCCAAAAGGCTATTTTACATGTTTACATTATAGAGCAAACCAAGGTCTTGAACCTTATGAAATTACATTGTGTGAGACAAAGAAACCTGTCTTTCTAGTGACCGCAAGGTGAGATATATATTGTCCCTCCCTACAGAAAAATGACAGGAGAAAGCATAGGCATGCACATTGGCTGGTATCACTACAGCTTAGCTCAAATATGGTTTCTTATCATCTGTGGGTTTTGAAACAGCTTATTGAGCACCATGGGGAAATGTAGATATCGCAGTAGAGTTTAACGCTACAGCAGAAGCTTCCCCAGAACAGGGGAAGAAGACTGGAGCTCCCAGCTCATCTGCTTGATAAGGAACTTTTGAAACACTGGCCAAAGATTTACATGTTTCTAGCACTTTAGGGTTAATTCATTAGCAGAAAATCATTTTTTTTCAGAAAAAATGGAAGAGGACACTAGTTGGCACTGAAGGAGACTTTACACTATATATATAAAAAACATATATATAAAAGAATAAAGTGTTCTTTTTCTTCTGCTGAAATCTTTCAATATAGGAAAGTCAGGGCCTTCAAAGTTGACACTGCTCATATGCTATCCGGAAATAAGACCCCACATACACAAAAATATCATAACCACATAAACAGAGCACAAATTATTGTGCAATAATACTGAAAAAACTTGCTACATTAAAAAAAGAAGATGAGGAATACTTTCAGCACTGGCCTGAAAGCAGTCCATAGTCTTTCACTTCAACACATTCATTAAGGCTCTGAGATTTTTTTAAACATTCATAAAAGCAAAATTAATGGATATTGCTGAAACAATAAGCGTGATTTGATATTTACAATAATAACTAAAAAGCCTGGTAAAGCTCAGGAGCAAGCAGCAATAGGTCTGGGAACTAGAAAGCGCTGGGCTTCCTGCTAAACTCCATTAAATTGTTAATGATGTCTAGTACTCCCCTTTTAATTGCTTTAAACTAACACAGCAGTATGATAACTAATAAATTTGTTTTTATGAGAAAGCTTCTGATGTATCCTTGCTTGCCAGGAATGAAAACGTGTTTATGAAAAGTAATTTACAGCAAAAGTTTACATGAATTACTGAGCTTCCTGGATAGCAAGCCATATGAACATTCAGAACAGACAGAAACATAAATATACTAAGGTTTAATATTAATTCCTTATATTTCTGAGACCTTTAATCTACACTTCGTAAAGCCTATATTTACAATACAGTTTCTACTGTTTCACAGTAGTTTATATATTTTCAATTTTTCCAAGAGTGGTGAAATCCCATTCACATTGTGCAATGAATACTATGCAGTTGGTATGTTTTAAAAATTGGGACTTCATTATGTAATCTGTTGCCTTTGCTAAATAGGTGAAACAAAACCTGCAATTAAAGTAAGCATAATCTACATGCCTTTGACAACAAAAGTGATTTTCCTAATCCTGCAGCCCCAGGATCTGACAAGAACATGAGCTCTTCCATCTCTCTTCCCCTAAATTTTAATCCCCATCCCAGTGAGACCAACACTGGGCTTAACCTCAACTCCATCACCTCCTCAGGACCTTGTGATCAACCAGTCTTTTCATGTAAACAGTGTTCTCCTAATCCTGAGCGTAACGATAACCTCTGCTGTCTCTGTACACTGCACAGCTCACACCCAGCATCAGGTCTGAGCGCAAGCAAATTCACTACTTGCCAGCAGCACCCCCAAACCTGACTCTGCAGACCATGAAAGTTTCTCCAAAACCACAAACTTCACCTCGTTTCTTTTATCCCACCTTTTCTGTTACTGGAATATGAATCTTACCCCTACCAATACCTAAATCACCAATACCTTTGCAGAATTATACATGAGGCATTTGATGTCACCAGCATTCACATCATCAATGTGATCCATGCAGGATTCAGAATTACATTGAACTGCTTATCCCTTTTATTCCCCACAAGCCTTCATCTTCTCAGTCACAAATCTAAGTTTTGTCTGGAATAAGAAAATAAATGCCATTCATGTATAACTTTGACAGTCATAGCTGCCAGCCACCCCCTCACCCACCCTAGCATACAATGTTAAGACCCAGACAGAAACAGAACAATTCCCTCATCCAAAATTGTACAACTATTTTCTAGCATTAAGCACAATCAAGTTATTATTACCTGGAAAATAAAAAGGAAAAACTGCTTTTTCAAGTATGCCAAAGCCAGCCAATACCACAGTGCTGGGACTTGTTACTTTTACAATTGCTCATCCTCTTTCAACAAGCCCTAACATTAGCAATAATGCCAAATAACTAATCATGGCTGAATTCACTAAGAAAGTTCAACAGATCTCTGCTTCCAGGATAGGAAGGCACTAAATAAGGATCTGGACAGGCTGGATCCATGGGCTGATGTCACACAATATCACAGTATCAACAAGGTTGGAAAAGATCTTTGAGATCATCGAGTCCAACCTATGACCCAAAACCAACACCTACTCGTCATTTAAACCATGGCACTAAGCGCCTCATCCAGTCTGCTTTTAAACACCTCCAGGGACGATGACTCCACCCCCTCCCTGGGCAGCACATTCCACTGGCCAATCACCTTTCCAGTGAAAAATTTTTTCCTAATATCAAGCCTAAACCTCCCCTGACGAAGCTTGAGACCATGTCCTCTTGTTCTGTCACTGGTTGCCTGAGAGAAGAGACCAACCCCTGCCTGACTACAACCTCCTTTTAGGTAGTTGTAGAGAGCAATGAGGTCTCTCCAGACCCTCCTCTTCTCCAGGCTAAACAACCCCAGCTCCCTCAGTCACTCTTCATAGGGCTTGTGCTCCAGCCCCTTCACCATATTCGTTGCCCTCCTCTGGACACACTCCAGCATCTCAACATCTCCCTTAAACTGAGGGGCCCAGAACTGGACACCACACTCAAGGTGAGGCCTGACCAGTGCCGAGTATGAGGGGACGATAACTTCTCTGGTCCTGCTGGCCACACCATTCCTGATACAGGCCACGATACCATTGGCCTTCTTGGCCACTTGGGCACACTGCTGGCTCATGTTGAGTTTCCTGTCTACCAGCACTCCCAAGTGCTCGGTCCCACAGTTGGGTCACAACAACCCTACGCAACGCTACAGGACTGGGGAAGTGTGGCTGGAAAGCTGCCAACGGAACAGGACCTGGGGGTGCTGGTTGACAGCTGGCTGAACAAGGTTCCCAGGTCGCCAAGAAGACCAAACATATCCTGGCTTGTAGCAGAAATGGTGTGGCCAGCAGGAGCAGGGAAGTGATTGTCCCCCTGTACTTGGTGCTGTTGAGGCTGTACTTCAACTCCTGTGCTCCTCACTACAAGACAGACATGCGTGGAGCTGCTGGAGCATGTCCACAGGAGGGCAATGAGGCTGGTGAAGGGTCTGAAGCACAAGTCTTATGAGGAGCAGCTAAGGGAACTGGGATTTTTCAGCCTGGAGGAGGCTGAGGGGAGACCTTGTCACTGTTTACAAATGCCTGAAAGGAGGTTGTGGTGAGTTGGGGGACAGTCTCTTCTCCAGAGTAACAAGTGATAAGATGAGAGAAAATGGCCTCAAGTTGTGCCAGGGGAGGTTTAAACTAGATTTAGGAAAAAAAACCCAAAGTCTCACTCTCATGTTTTCAAAAACATAACTTTACCAATCCTTAACTCCAACCTTAAGGTACTCAGATCATCAGCAGCTACATTGAAGATAACTTGGCACATTCACTCTCAGCACCAGCTCTCATCCCACCCTGGTGGTTCCTTAAAGATACAGGAAGAAAGAGGCCTGTGCTCTTTACTCACCCTTTCCTCACTAGCACTGCTTCAATGACCACATCTACAACAAACCTAAATACCCCATAGTCCCTCCTGCCAAAACTACCTCTCCTGCCACACCAACTGCTCCCAGAGGGGATCCAGGAAGAAATCAATTGTTTTCTTCTCAAGGGGAGAAAAGATGGCAGCTCTGACACCAACCTAGAAGGGAAAAGGAGGCCAGAGAAAGAAAACACAGAGACTTTGATGAATATGTCATTTCTTCTAACCTAAAGCAGGGAGCAACTCTCAGAGCCTGCCACCTTGACTGTTTAGAAGCTATGGTAATTCTCCATGCATTTCCACATGCTCCCAGGCTTAGGTGGGATGATTAATAGCCCCCTCTCACAGCTCTGTATGAATGGGAAGATAACGACAGTGATAGATCACTGTGGATGAGACTCTCTTAGTTGCCGCAGGCTTCGGAAAGTTATAAATGCTGCAATTTCTTTAAACCCCAGGTAAGGTGTGTCAGCTTCCCTGCCTCCAGTTAGAACCCACAATTACAGCTTCATGCAAGTAACTCTTAGCTGAGCGAAGATCCTTTAACAGTCTGGCAAAGCACTGATCCAGGTGAGACAGCAAGAAGAATGTCAATCACCAACTAAGTAACAAACATTTCATTAAAAAAAAAAAAAAAAAAATCTTTTATTTAAACTCTGAAAGTGTAGGACATATCTGCCCTTTCAGTAAGGCCTGACATCGTCTGACAGACTGTCACTTTCTCCCTGGGCACATCCCCTCATGATCCTCAAAAGCTCTAAACTCTACTAAATCTAAATTCCTAGAGGCATTCTGATAACTAATAAAGACAATTCATTTATGCTATCCTTGAGAATATCAAGGCTTGCTTTCAGATATCTGCCCTGCTCTGAAATCCTTGGAAATCCAATTTACATGCCTAATTAGCATTTCTGCCCTCATGCCACACTGTTCACAAGAAGCAGTCCTCATTACACAGTTACGCGTATATATTTCCTCCACTACTGAGTATAGATTGTGTATTTTAATTCTTGAATCTGTTTCACTTGCTGATTTGGGTGCAAGACACACACATCAACACTTTGAAGAGCCAGCCTACCACATTCACATCTGTTTTGCTCAGTTATACTTATGATCCACTTCTTGAAATTTCTTTGCATAAAGCTTTTATGAAATACATGAAACCTGCCATAGCTTCACGTGTGCAACTGTGAAAAGCCTTTTGATCTGAGCTCTAGAAATTACCTTGGAAGCTCATGTGCCTTTAAAGGTAACACAACAAGGGATGGAGGGCAGGACAGCTGATATGTGATAGCTGGAGCATTTGTACCTGTTTTCTGCCCTTTCTATTTGGGCATGGATTTAGAGCTCCTGCATACCTACAGCTCTGCTCAGCCTCCAGTGCCGTCTCCGTCAGGTATGTAAGAGAAATGTTGCCTTGCAGATGAGGAACGGGGCAGACACCTGCAAAGGTGCTGGAAGAATTAAAGATACCACAGTAATGCAGCAACATATTGTGAGAGGCAATTAAGAGTACCACCAACATACTCTCCTAGGTTTATATTAATTGGCTACTTGTGTGTATAATGGTTTAGCAAAAGTTGTCACAGAAACAAATTTAACACAATCTGTGAATAGCCCAGATGCTGTTTGATGCTGCTGAGGAAAAAAGGAACAGAAAAGCTTGTATGGCAAAAATCATCTGAGCAAGACTGGCAACCTAAGAAGTAACCTTGTCCTTTTTATATCATAAGATTAATACCTAACAATTTAATTTGCCTTTTCATCATTTGCTTACTCTTTGCATCTTTCTCATATGACAGATTTCCACATGGACACGTCCCTACACCAAGCCTGTGGCACGACAAGGAATGTCATGTTTGTCTGGTCACTGGAAAACACAAATCCAAAGAGGCTGCAAAAACTCTCAGGTGTTTTTCTTGAGGCACTGCTTGTGACTCATTATGGGGGTGGTCAGAGGGCCTCAAACTCTTCAGTTTCGTTAAAAAAATACATCCACAGTAAGGTCAGGCCCAGAACAGAACTTCATGTCTCCTTGTGGCCTCTCTCCTACACAATTCTGCACTTCCTATAAATACTGACTTGGAATCACCTGCACTGATAGCGTGCTATTTGTTTTTACATATGTTACATTTTCTTGTTTGATTTATTATTTGTTTTGATGTATGCCTGACCATTTCGATACGCTTCAGCCACTAATAGAAAACTATCATTTTAAGACTGGGCACAGTAGGTTCAGGTTCTATCACAGTACAGTACTTGGGTGATAAAAGCTTGGAAAAAACTGTGTTAAGCTGTATTAAAAAAAAATCATTCTCCATCTTCCAACAAGCAAATCCACTCAATATTGTTATTTGCACACTGGCATGCAAGGTTCATGTTGCTACAGCAAGGATGAGCTCCATCAGAAATGAAAAGCCTCTAAATTCCTTGCTGATCAAGCCAAAATTGGGGAAATGTTTAATAATTAGTACAGTACAATGCAAAGTATGCACTGAACACTGTGTAATCACTGAAAGAGTGATTCTCACAGGAGGTTTTCTGGTGTTTCTATCACCTGGAAGGAACACAAGCTGTAATGGGATTGCTCCAATGATGAGACACAGCACAAGGGCAATGAATGGGTCACACCAAACACCCATACAGCCCAGAAAGGGGTCAGCAGTACATGGCCTGAATATAGACTGAACCCTTCTCTAGTGTACATCTGTGGTTTTTAGAAATCCAAGGGTTATAGGCTTCCCCACAGATTGGGAAAAATGCATCCTTGCAGAGACCTAGGAATTTTCCATACAGGACCCTGTTATTGATGCTCTTGTTCCTCTAGCAATCAACAAAATAAGTTCCTCACAAGAAGCAGCACTTCATAGACAAATAAAAGGCATGACCTCTGCCCCAAGCAGTTTACAGTGGAATGAGAAAACATGGTAAAAGGCACAGAAGTGGAACAAGAAAATTGATACAGCATAATGTCAGCGGGGTGCCTGCTCTCATGGTCCAAGTATCCTGCTATTTCCATCTTTTAAAACACTGGCACAAGCCTTCAGGACCGTGCCTGCCCTATTATGACTAACATGCCAGCATGGCAAGCTTAACTTTTGCATGAATGATCCCTTTCTCTAAAGCCCTCTTTTCCTTTGCTTGCAATGCTATTGTTTCTGTAAGATCTCATTACATATTAATAACCATTCACCCATTCATTCTGATTCCAGATGGGAAATACCAGACACATAGGAGCTGACAGAATGAGATTTTATTCACAGGTCTTAACATTTCACTCATGTTTCCAGCTTCACCATGGTTTTCAAAGCAAGGAGAGAAGAAACAGCCTGGCACTCAGCCATGTTAACAATTTACTTGACTTCTTCCAGGGCTACAATCTAATTCTGTGCCTGCTTAGATTAACCAAGAGTTTGACTCTTCAATTGTCACCTCATCCCTCTGCCAGATACACTTTCCAGCCAGCTATCCCTTCACATCTTTTCATCTCCTCCTGTTTCAAGCAGAAGAGCTATTCACAAGCAATTTAGTGGGCTTAATCACGATGCAGCCTCCTGTGATTGGCAGCCATGAAGCTCAAAGAAGGGTACCAATGATAAGCATATTAACTACCATGTGAAAATTTAATCATTTCACAGTCTCCTCTACTGGAGCTCTGCTTGGCATCTCTGTGTCAAACTTAACGGCCACAGTAGCTTTGCAGCCCTGTTCACTTCAACCGCTTACACCACATACAGACAGATATCGCTGCAGTCCTACATAATATCTTATTTTTTCTATTTCCCTGCCACCATCCTCAATGAAAGCAAACAGTATTTAGAGTTTACACTCTTTGACCAAAGCATTTTATTATCTGGTTGTAGAGCCTCATATTGTCTGATCTCTTCGCTTCGCTCTTTCTACTGTTCTCTCTTTGGAAATTGATCAATAACATATTTTCAACAACATGAAAGGCAAGTCTGTGGAAAAACAAATAACCATCTCCATACCACAAGGCAATTATGTCAATTTAGTGTTTCAGGTCCCCAGGCAAGTTTACTATCTGATAATACGAAAACCTCATTACTGGCCAAGGTTTGAGCACATTTACACCTTATCTGTGCAAAAAGATCATTCTGAATAAAGATGCTCTATTGAAATAGACAACCCTTTTAAACTTGAAAAAAGCACTTACTGGCACTACAGAGTTATTTATGTATCAAATCACATCTTCAGTATTCTTTTAAATTGTATGTTGCTGTGATTTTAAACAGCATAAGGTGTACATGCAAACAGACCACACCTATAAGTATGCAAAATGTTCACATGGGGAAACACACATATTAAAGAGAAGATTCAGTTACGGATAGAAATATTTTCCATATATATTTCATTACTAGCGTCTCTTAAAATTAAATGTTGAATAGAATGGACTTTCTTGCACATATTTGTAAGTAAAGGCTATCATGTCCTTTACAACTATCTTCCATCCTTCAATGGCGTGCAGGGTGATCACAAAAGCCACTTTCTTTCTCACAAGTACTAAAAGCACACAATTCTTTTCCAGATGTGGGGCTGTTCACTCACCTCTCTCATGCTCCACCTTCAGTCCCACCAAGCATACTGTTCATTCCCCATTTCTTAAAGCACTGACCAACTTCTTTTGACTCCATACCCAAATCCACTTGCAAAATGTGGGACCAATTCCATTCCATCTGGGAGTCACCAAGCATTTAAAACTTCCCCTTCTCTGTTCAAAGCACTTAACTTCTCACACATACCATGCTACACTACCTGCCCTGGGTTTTTTTTCAGGAAGTATTTTCATTCTCCCCGCTACAAATCAGACTGATTTTCAGCAACCAAGAGGTGAAAAATCTCTCCACCACTGTTTCCAGTTTCCTGTCTGGAACTAGAAGAATATGGGAGAATACAGTAGACACTATGTAGATACCAAGTTGCCTCCATGCTCATACACACATGGAGCAACTTGACAATAACCAAACACATCTCTAGAGGATATCAGTATTTGCAACTCTAAGGAAACTGGAGTATGCTTTCATGCTTCAGTTCATGAAGATGCCCAGAAAGACAACACTGCAATATCTGGGGGCCCTCCAAGTGCTGCTTCTTATCTTGTCAGCAGAGTAAAACTGGGATGTCTACAATTCAGATCTGTCATGATTCAGCAATGCCTGGGGATGGCAGGGGGGACCAATGGACACGACACACAGAAATAAACAAAAAACACATCAGGTTCAACCCGTGGTCTGTGAGAGCACTGAGCAGTTGGTGAGGGCAGAGTGAGGGAAACACTGCAAAAGAGAAAGTAGGAAAAGCAGAGTAGCACCTTTTCCCAACACCTCTAAATCAGCTTCCAGTGAAGCTGGCACTGCTGTCAGGAGGGGGAGAAGGAAAGGAAGCAAAGGTCCTCTGCCTTGCCCCCAGCCCCTCAGCAACATATTCCCACCCCCTGCACCCTTCCAGCTATCTACATAGCTGTACAATGAGCTAGAAATAACCCAAGTACGCAATAAATAACTATGGATGGAATATCCTACGCCAATGAGTGACAGCAGAGAAAAGAGGGATTTTTTCAACCTCCTCTCCAGTAGCTGAAGGAGGAAGTTAAAATGCCTAAATTGCAACCCTAGGGAGGCTACACTTATCTCACACGTGCCATTCCTCCCTGTAGCTGCAACTCCTCAGCATCTCAAGCACTGCCACTCACAGACAGGGAATACATTGCCCATAAGAATGCCAAAAATACTGACTAGCCCTTTATATTTAAAGGTTCAGAGCCCATCTCCAGTGTTTAGCATGCAAACATACTGCTTTCTGCTAAGGTTTCAGCCAAGATATCTTTGTGGTAGAACACACAGAAGCAGTGACTGCACTTTAAATGGAGCTGTAAGCAACTGGAAATAAAGATACCTCTCTCTCTCCCTGCAAATAGCTGAGCAGTTGACACTAATGGAAACAAAGAAGTGAAAAATCAAAGCGTAATAACCTATGTTGATGTGAGGTGAGCTCTTTAACCTCTTTGTGACTAGTCTGTTCCTCTTGTCATTTAGCAGACAGCCAAAGCTTATAATGGAGGATTAGTGGAGAACCACTTTTCAGAGGGTATTGAACACCAGGGTTTCTGGTACATTGACTTTCATCACTTGCTCACAAGACAGACAGGCAGGTTTTATAGCCAATAGTACTTCATATCATATGTAAAAAGTAATAGGCAGAGGCAATTTGTATCTGCTAGTCTCAACAGCAGCTTCAAGATTTCTTTTTAAATACTACTTCCTACTCAACAACATTTGTTTTTCTCCCCCAATACATTATGCTTTTCAGAAAAGTTTTCAAGTTCAGTCATTTACAAGCTCCTACTAAAAATCTACTTTAAGACTAATCCACTTTATCTTCTAAAAAAAAAAAATAATCCAGCTTTAATGACGTGTGCCCAGTCTTCTGTATACTCATGACAACTTAAAAAAACTGAAGCTATTTAATACTTAGGTCCATTGGGACTTGTATACAAAAAAATCCATCAGCAAGCATCATCCCTGTTTTCCACCTTCCTTATGCTAGGCCATCTGTGCAACTCACTGCACAGCTAGAGAAAAAACAAAAAGGAGACTCTATCATTAAAAGAGAACAGTTGAGAGAAGACCTGGTGGTAGCATCCTCAGTAGACAACAATTTTGAATTGAAGGAGAAAGTAATGTATTTCAAGGGAGGTTTGCCTGTATCCACATCCTAATGGAAGCCCCCAGCACACAATCATAGCTCCAAAATGTTTCCACCACATTCTGTTCTTAACCACACTAACAATGGTTAGACCGTTTCTCTGTACAGAGGGTCTTGCATGTTCCTAAGGACAGAGCCAGTAAATCCTTTGAAACAGTCTCACCTGTTCTTTCTGCTCAGAATCATATTATCAAGGTGGGCAGTGCAGCAGGGTGAGGAAAAGCCTGTTTTAAAACCCTTTATTTTTGTTTCATGGTCTTAATAGCAAAACCTAGAGTGCTTGCTGCTCACCTTAAAACATGGGCGGGGGGGAGGGGTGTCACCTCTACTCAAAATTTGTATCTCAAAATTTAGCCATATACTGAGCATCTTCCATGTCCTGCAGCAACAAAAGGTATCCTAACAGTCCTCATGTATGCAATGGCAGCAACAACTCCACACAAACACCAGCAATGAGAGAGAAATAAAGCCTCAGTGCTTGTAAGATTGCCAGATTTTGAAAGATGCACTGGGACTAGTCAACACCTAAAGCAGGAGGGTTTTATTCACCAGGGTCATACTCACCAGGGTCAATTTAATAATGCCTTTCATACCATCTGGATTGAGATTGATGGATGTATTTGCACTGCTAATTTAATACTTTTTTTTTCTACCTGAAGCTTCCCAGTTCTCTTATATGAAAGATGTACCAACGTACCAAAAAACCAGCACATTTAAGAAGACTTTTTCTAGTAGGCCTGTCAGCCTTGGAGAATTAGGAATTGAGGAAGCTTAATTGGATATTTTATGTTTAAGTAATACTTTTCCCCCACTATAATACAGATTTTTACTGAAACAATGTTTAGTGCAATTTAAGTGGGGATGTTTTCTCTGAAACCGGCTTTTGAAAACTATCATTTTAATCAGCCACTTACAGCCTTTTTTGCCCCTGTTTCATTTGAAACAACAGTTCATTTTTCATATATTCTTATAAATTGCCCCAAAAACCACCTCAGAGTAGGGACAACCTCGACAACCATCCCCATTTACAGCTGCTCCCTCGAAGGAGCACAAAGTCACACAGCAACTTCTCTGCACAGAGGGTTGTAATCTACACAGCACAAGATTTCTCCACACACCACTGTCAGTCAGCTCCTTATTACTCCTCAGTTTCAGCTGAAAACACAAAATTAGAGACCATCTTTTTTCTCTCTGTTAATACTAAATCGAGTTGTCAAGAGACAGCACAAAGCATTAGGCTTTTAAATGGTTAGTGAGTCGTTTCTGCAAAAACAGTTTAGGTCCTCTTCCTCAAATAAGTTTTTCTGGATAATTCTATTTCAGAAGGAAAACAACACATTTAAAAATATTACCAAATGCAATACAGGAAATAATAGCCTGTTTTTGTTCCCAGATCGACACCCCTCCTTTCAAGGATTAAAATGGGCATTAATCTGTCCCTCACCCTTACTTTTTAGCCATGTCTCCAGCACCCTCTCCCTTCAGCTCCTCAGCCCAACTTTGAGAAAGGGAGAGGCACACAAGGTTCCCAGACTCCCAGAAGACCTGCCTGTTCTCCAGGGAGGGACAGGGCAGAAGAAGAGTGAGACCCATTTAGCCTGATGCTTCCAGCCTTGGCTGATAAAAGCGCTTTAAGCCTCTACTTCCACTTGCAAGCAAAACCGTGACTCTTCATCCAGACAGCAGTCTTGCAGGAATTCAAATTTTCATTGCAAAAGCAGTGAATATTTTTTCCATATAAAACAAACCAACCTCATTATACACATAAAATATTCCAAGTTTCCACATTGGGTCACATTTGTGAAAGCCTCCACTGAATAGATCTTCATTTTAGTATTTAAAGTCACAGAAATTTTGGAAATGGTTTTACATTATTCAAAAAACAGAAATAAGGATATTTCTTCAGTGTGCAGTTAAAGTGGAATGATTTTCCACTGCTGTCATCATATTAAGCCACAAGTTTTATCGGAGTTAGCTTCTACCTTATTGGCCTCTTTCAGCTGGTTTGGGCATAATAAATATAGATTTCAATTTCTCCACTGCCTGTTCTAACACACTCTAGATCTTGCCCTACTAATACAAGCTAATGGAAGGACAAACTACAGCATGTATGAGAGTGGATGCAAGGTGACAGACAGTCTGCTTGTCAATCTTTATAACTGTTATGGTAACTGTTAATTTCTGTGCTGTCTCTCTTTTAACACAGTAGGAGATGGGCAGCACCACAGCTGAAAAATGGACACAAGTTCTCCACATGCTCTGCTGTGGTCCAGCCCTAAAACAGGTCAAATTGACATACAAACCAACAGAGGAGTCACCTGCAGAGATCTGCAGTCTGTGCTCACTGAGTCTCTTCAACCTTCGTTTGCTACTGTGATTTGTTTTCTTCCTCACTGCTCGCCAGCTCAGAAGGGCATCTTGCGTTTCACACCATATGCAGATTATGAGTAATTATTATGGGAGCAGTAACCCAGAAGCATTTGATATGACTTGCACTACCTACGGTAAGATGAATATCTGAAGGATCCCACAAGGTGACCTGAACCCAGCCCTCCCACTAATGTGATAAATGAATCCTGTAAATGAAGGTCAGAGTCGCAAACGTTTTGTGTATCGGAAGCTCCGGTACCGCACTCTTCTTTGTATCTCTCTGCTGCACTCAATTTTTAACACAAAACTCAAAACATATTTTAAAAACTGTTTTTCAGGTTATGTGCCATATTGCAACAGAAACATGACAGACGGTTCCACTTTTCAACCCTAAATTAAAGCATAAAGCAGTTACTTTGTTAAGATCTTTATTCTATGTAACATCACACAAAGGCTCCAAGCCCTTGTTCCCAGGAAAGCAGGGCTGGCACACACCAGGTCCTGGAGGCTGACAGCATTTCTTCCCAGCCTGCTGCTTACAGCCACCACTGCAGGGTCCTCTCCCAGCAACTCTCCAGCACTTAAAGCCCTTCTCACGTTCATACCTGCAGTTCCATGCTCAGGCCTAGATATGGCTGGAAATCTACTAGATCTAAAATACATCCACTACTGAGTGGCAACTTTCAAAGAATCTCAAAATGAAGATTTTTTTGCTGAGTGCTTGCTTGGCAGAATCACTCAGACCTTCATGGATAAAGTTTTTCAGTCATTGATGACCAAGTGCTGAACAGTCTGGTTCTTGGGCTATGGAAAATACAAAGTGTTCAAAATTTTCATCTCTTAAACATTGAGGCGGGGGGAACAAGCCAAACATTCCCTGTATTTTGACACAGATAGGAACTTTCTCCCAGAAACATCTACTCAGGCAGATGTCCAGCCAAAGACTGCCAACCATTTCCCCTACCTCGTGCCCCAGGCACCTTTGCAGCTCCTCAGTTTTGTGATGACAGTGGTTTACTGAGTCAAAACCAGATGCCTACTGAGTTTGGAAAGCTTTATTAGAAAGATTTGTATGCTTTTTTCATTATATTTTTTCACAACGTCATTGTATGCTCTGCCTAATTAATCTTCTCATTTACTATGCCCTATTATCCCAAACTCTTTCAGTAAATATCCACCAGCCAGACCTATGAGTGTTTCACATGGGAAGACTGGAACATTTACTGACTACCCTATAATTATTCTCTAAAGTTGAATGGGTTTCCTAATTCAGGTTCACCAGCCATGATCAGCCTTTGCAGAAACAGCTTGCTTTCAATGGCTGGGTCACTTTTCTCAGTACCACTCATAAGAAACAAACAAACAAAAAAATTACAACGTAAAAACAATATGCAAACTTTTGCACTTTTGAGTCTAAATAAAAATTATTTTAAGGCATTCCAAAAACAAGTCCTCTCCTTCTATAAGAAGGAAAATGGAACAGTAGAGACTTACGCTTCAGTCCATATTAGTTTTCAAGTTGCTTTTCAGAAAGCCACCCATATGGATATAATTTTTACAAACCCGAGTCATATTCTCACACACTATTCAGCATAACCTACCATAACAAATGAAAATCACTTTCAAATATGAATTAGTTTTTTTGTTCCACAAAGTGAGAGACAGGAAATACTCTGCTCTTGAAACATTATCAAAATATTTTAACTGAAATACAGCTATTCCTACACCTATCACAGTATCACAAGGTTGGAAAAGACCTCTGAGATCATCAACCTCCTCATTACCTAGTAACGTAAACTAATTATGTAACAATTTTAATTCAGATCTAAATGCTGCAGGAACAGTAAATAGTAAATAAAAACATCGTATCTGAATAAACACATGAAATACATACGTTGTGCAATTATTTCAGCAATTGCAGACCAAACACTGAGCAAACTTCTGTGCCTTTATGTAGCCTACCAACCCAGTAGGACCTAAAGGCTCAAATAAGGAACAAAGACTGTTAACCTTAGAATCTGAAAATATGAATTTGAAACAACTTCAAAGGGAACCAAGACTCAGGTTTGACTTTCAAGAATGCAGTTGTCAATTCAGGTTGGTGCTATGTTCACTCCCTTGTCTATGAGAACACATCAGCTGGATCCTCAAGTGCAGCCACATTCCCGTGAATGAGCTTTCATAAAACAACTGCCCGCAGCCACAGCCACTCCCTCCACAAACACCAAATTCTAAACATGTAAGCAGCTAATCAGTCAGCAGCATCTGGAGGTTTAACACTCATGTAAAGCTTTTATGACCATTAAGCAGGTTCTGCAACCCTTCCACAGAATTTCATTGCATGTCCTTTACTAATGATGCATTCGACTGCTTGAACACTTCTTTTCCCTTAATTCTATTAGTGGTGAGAAGGCAGAAGTTCATTCCAATTAAGATAGATTTCAAAACATGAAAAAGAGTCTTGTTTCCTGATCAAAGAAAAGAAGCCTCCATGTCCTGGTCAGCTTTACAACTGACTGGAATACCTTAGTCCTGAGGTAGCTGAAAGGTAAAATATAGGGTGAAAACGGTTTCCCTCTACGTTAAAACAAGGCCCAAGGTACAGAAATATAGCACAGCTGTATCAGCTCCAAGGAACAGAAATATAGCACAGTTGTATCAGCTCCTATGAAGAGATATCTGAGGCACTGCGAGTGGTTTTGTGCACTAGGAGCAAAACAATTATGATATGCCAGACTCTGCAGGGTACACTCTGCTGACACGGTAAACATGGCCTTTTCAAACAGTATGAGGTTCTCTGGTCCATTTTACTACTAGCCGTGGATTGCTCCTGACAGGCTTTTTTCCAGTACTTCATCCAGTTTAGTTTCAGATGACCATAGATGGAATGGGATTACTTTGCTTGGGAGATAATCCCCACACTGAAGGGATCTCAGTGTTTAAGAAGAAATTAAGCCCCTTGAACCTTAAAGGAAATTCAACCTGGATTTCTGCTTTTTTAATTTCACCTTTCAATGACCTTTAAGTCTTAGTCAGAGCTCCTTGTAGGTATAAACTGATTGTACTCGATGCCTTCATGATAAAGCCTGTAATCCATTAGAACGACATCTGCGACCACAAAACTCGATTTGCGTATGACCTTTTAAACCACTCGATCAAAATTATTCCGAGTCACTTTGGTTAATGTCAGGCCTGACCTGCAAGACTAAGAAAGCTCATTAAGTGACATACTAAACTGTACATGTTGATATTTCTCTCTGAAGAGTACACTTCTCAGAGGTTCCTCTTCCACTCCCACGTGAATCATGCGCTATATTATCCGGTTTATCTGCAGTTGTCATCTGCTTTCAAATGGCAGCATCAGAAGAGACAGTCAAGGATACAGCCATAGATCCACTAAAACATCCCCCTAAGTCAATTTCTCGGAAGAAGTTAATTCCTCCATAACTACCACTTCATGGCTTATTGTGAAAAGTGAGAAAATAATGTAAGGGCAGGGTATTTCAAATTGAGTGCCACATTAGAAATGCAGAAAGAATTCACTGGACTGGTTTATTACCATCACTGTAAAATGACACAGCATCTCCCTTAGCATCTTTATTAACTTAACTTTCCATCAAATACATCAGACAGATCAATTATCTAACAGTGGTTCTAAATTAATCTCCTTGAAGGATGTAACTGATTTTCTGAGAGCTGGGGCTCACAACATATTGATTTCTACTTTTTTGTTTCAGCTGAGAGCCCAAAGCAAGCTGCCTGCGTTCAGCCCAGTCACGTAATTACCAAAAAGGTCATTAGCAAGTTAAGTGTTTATAGAGGCCACAGGATTCATGACGCAATGAGAGTTGGTCACCGCATAGCCCAGAAATAAAGAGTTATTGTCATTCTGCTTCATTTGCTAAGAAGGGCTCTTCTGCTTGGCTAAGCTCCGAATGGACGCAATTTAACTGTCTGGGCAGTTTCTTATCTGACCCAGCCACATCCAAGGGACTTCAAAATTTTCCAAAGTAAAAAAGGGCAGCCAATTAACTACTGTGAGGGACACCCAAAAATATTCCAAATCAAAGTAAGGATTAAGAAATTCCCGAAGGAAAGTTTTGCATCTGAAAAAAAAAATCCACAGCTGGATTGGAAGCCTAGAAGGGAGAAAAGACTCCCCAGATCTGGACCATCTTCTGAAAGCACAATTCCTGGACGAAAATAAAGAACATAAAAGACCCCACCAGGAAGTCCTGAATGTGCTGCAAGTTGTCCCCTTTAAACTTAATAAATAAGTATCTATATTTCCTTCTAGCTGCTCTGAGGTACAGTTGATTTCTGCTTACTGCCAAAGCCTTCAGAGCAAGGCTGCCACTAAAATCTCGGCTGAAATCGCCTTTCAGTGCCTGGGGCTCCCATGCTGTCCTCTAAAGCACTGAGCACATCCCTCAACTAAGCTGCACTCACCAACACAGGACACATCAGCTCCTGTTCTACATTGAAAAGAGTTCAGATGAGCTGTGTTGGCTGGACACGCTCTTGGGTAATGGCACATAAGCAAGGGGAGTGTTTGGCTCCCAAGCAGCCAGGCAGTTTGTAACAAGCAAACTGGAATAGGAAACTAGTCATGTAGCTGAACATTTTTCAATCTGTACAACAAGAGCAAGAGGGAAAAAGCCTAGACTGAACACAAAAATGCTTATTAGGAGAGCTTGCCACAGCTGTAATGAAACACTGCAATCACACATAGCTGCTGATAAAGTCTACTTGACAGCTAAGAACCTTGCAAAGTAATAGCAAAATACAAAGCCAGCTGGCTGGAAGGGAATTTGCACACTCCTGCTAAACATAAAAGGAGTTTGCACCATATTCACAGTTTTCAAAGAACTGTGAATGTTCATACACAATAGAGCACTTCCTTGTAGCCTGTTGTTAAAAAAACCAAAAGCATCTGAAACACAAACTATTCACATCTCATCCTGAGATAGGAATACAGTAGGATTGAAGACCACCAATGGATTAAGTATCAATCTGGATAAAGTACAAGTGGATGCTTTTGAGGCTCCGCAGCGTTTGTGGCATCCCTTTCCTGCAACCCTGCGGTAACAGTCTTCCTGCCATTTGTAACTACCTCTGCCTAATTCCAGACTGTGAGGTCAGTCAAAGTAGTGGCCTAAAAATCAAAATGTCACAATGTCCTTCCCTTCTCAGGCTCACTTGTCCATAGCCCCTCTATATCCAAGGATGACCCTTCTGTGGCTGAGGATGTAAAAAGACATCCAGGCCCCAGCATGACAACAAGTGTAAGGCTGCTGATCCTTTGCTGCTTCTTAATCAACAGCTTTTCCTCACTGTCTCTCTGTCTTGTGCTGCTCTCTGCAGCTATCTCCCACCTCCTCCAGTCACAGGAGGAGACAACCTGTCTCAAAAGCCAGAGCCACCAGTTTGCAGCTGAACCACACTGAAACACAGCTATCTCTGCAATAAAGGTCATTCGCCTCTCTGTGCCCCCAGGCAGCTGAGACCACACTCTGGGAAATGAAAGCCAAGAAGAAATTGGTGTTTCCAAGTGATTGTCACTACACAGGGGTGCAGATTAACGGTAACCAACTAACACCTAATAAAGGCACATGAAGTGAAAATAGGAAGGGAAAATAAGGGAAGGAGGGACATGTAAAAGTCAAAAAGAGAAAGAAAGAAACTAGAAGGACAAAGGATAGCAGGTGCATTTGCTTCATTAGCAAAACAGTCAGAAAAGCAGGGCTATGGACAGTCTAATAACAGCCCTTCAAAATGGGAATGATCCCTCTCCAACCTGTCCAGGAAGCACCTCCCCTTTCACTGCAGCATTCACAGTACTCATTTCTTTTATCTAATTACCACCAACAGGCATCTGCTGCTGTTTGCATCCTTGCTCTAATGAGAAAAAGCAGCAGCCAGATATGGCTGGAGCTGGGCAGAAGGAACATGACCGCAGAGATTATTTTTCCTGAAGTTCATCAGAACCACCTGGTCTTCAAGGAGATCCACAATTGTCCCAAATTTGGGGAAGAGTCTGTGTATGTCTGTGTGTGCATCACAGAGATTAAAGAAGAGTTTCAAATGGAGGCAGTAAAGGAGAAAGTGCAACATTGACAGGTACATCCAGGGCTAAACGCTAACTCCCACTGCTCAGGTAGAAGGAGCTATCTTAGTACGAAGCAAAAGCAACTACTGCCTTTTTTAAGACTGCCAAATTCAAGCAGGGGTAAATTCATGCACAACACAATCTGAAGTTGTCTTTTCTAGTAAACCACAAGGGAGCTGTATCCTATTTCCGAAGTAAACATGGGACAAGCTGCTCCAATTAAAGGTGTCTCTAGCTCATAATATAACTTGTAAACGACATTTCTGGTTTACCAGCTTTAACAAAGCCTATTTAAGAAACCCTTACAATGCACAAAGTGCTCTGGGAATAATATCTCTCAGATAACACGGAAACAAAGAAAAGATGGTTAGAGCTACTCATTCAAAAAATTAGGCTTTTAACTTCTTTGCAAAGACAGAACTGGGAAAAATGTTAACATGCCTTTTAAAAAATGTAGCAACTACTCTCTAATTTTGTTCAAAATGTACATTGGCACATGTATTAAGCTTACTTACCTTGCAGGGAAAACAGAGCACTCTAACAAATAAATGCTTAGGAAAAGCTATTACCGACACCGACGAAAAGGCACAGATGGTGAATTCAGTTCCAATGAGTCTGATAAAATGCTGCACAAAGTTAATAGATGGAATTATTCTTTTTCAGTTTCTCATTATTTAGACCATCAACCCTAGACGACAGATGTAAAACATTTGCCTCAAAAGACAATCACTTGTAATATATATAGTAGGAAAATACAAACTGAGGGTTTAGGATAAAAGAGAAGTATGGAATTTTCTCTTTCATTTTATTAGAAGCATAAACTTGAATAACCTGAGGTATTTCTTTCACATTTTGAGAAGCTCCTATAGGCCTTGTCTTAGCAGGAGTCTGAGTTGTTCATTTACCTTGGATAGGTCTATTCCCATGCTTATGGGAATTTTCAGTTTCCCTCTTAAAATTATAAATATATTCAATGTAGTGCTTACCAAGTCCAACATCATTAATTTCTTAGTTTAGGAGTCTTGTAGAACTAAGTTTGACCACAAGTACCAATATCTGACATGCTATACCTGTATTTATCCCCTTCTTCTAATCACATAATCTAGTGGGACTGAGGTCCACCAACTATGCCAAGGTGAAGCCCATGTAGCACTCAGGCAGGCACCAGGGATCTAAAATCTGTGGCTATAAAACAGAAGGAGTCACAGGGCTCTAACAACAAAGGTGTCGGTACAAAACCTGCATGTGCCAAATACGCAAATACCAAAGGAGAGCTCTGGATGCCCCATATTGCGATTTTCACAAACCCTTTTCTCTAATACAGCTCAAGATAGCAAACACTGCAGCAGTACCTGCACTGTGGGTATAGTTCAGTTCCACAAACAGTTATATGTGTCCAGAGCTTCACTACCAGGAGTAAAGCTGCAATGTATTTCCAGAATCAGCACACTGGTTGGCAAAACTATCCTTCAACAATAGCTTAAGGCAACTTCCTTCTTCTCAGCAACAAGTACAAAGTAAAGGCAGCCAAAATGCCTCCCTCAGAACACAGCAAACCCCATCCTGCTATATTGCAGAGCTGTCTGGTTTTTTAAACTTAGATGACTGCTCATATTGATAACAGACTTCCCTGTCCTGTTACATTTACCCCCCAAAACAGAAAAGCCTTTTTTTATTGTCATGTCTAAAAATCTAGCTTGAAGACATTTTATAATTTTTGCATAACATTCCTCCAAAAATGCTCTCAAACTGCATGCACAGCCATAAAAGCCGTCGGAACATGATGAAACTGTTCTGAGCAACAATCTGAAAAAATACAGAGAGATTATCAGGCTTGGGCTGAACTGCTTTATTTCCAAAAGCAGATCATGGATGGGAGATCTTTCCTGTGAGAAAGGAATTGTGAGGCAGGGGGGGTGGGGGACAGATTTATCTGTCCCTCTCTATTCCCAAACGAGCGTGTTTAGCAAGAGCCATCTCTGTGAGGTTATATTCAGCAGTGGCATTCCCAAGTTTGCATGCAGAAGACCCTCCACTCTGCCAGCAGAAAGAACAGGCAGCTACTGGTGCAAATATTTGACTTTGGGCTGCTGAACAAATGCCTGCATCACTGCCAGCTTCAAACTTGAAACACAAGTATGTTGAGAAGGAAATCTACTACACTGCAAGTCCTCCCAAACACTATCGAAATTCTGACTGAAGTACAGATATTTGCCGTTCTATGATGACCTGCTTCAAAAAACATAATTAGAATTTGGGGTACCACTGCAGCAGAACACTGTTTTCTACACAGAGATGCTGGGAAAAAGTCAGCACCACTCCAGCCTCCTGGTGCTATGTGCCTGATCTTGGAAAGCGTGCACATGGGCCGCTTAACACTGAAGAGTAAAATTACTTACTTAGTAAGGTGTTCTTTAGAGGGCTGGGTTCACTAAAATAAACCTTCCCTGAATGATGAATGCATTCTCTGCTTTCCAATGGCAACAGTTGTGACAGCTGAATATAAGAAACATTCACAATTGCAGCTGGATTTCAGCCATGCCCTTAGGATATGTTCTTCTCTGTGAAGGACAAGTCTGCTAATTGGAATTGCTACAGCTCTAAAATAACAAAAGTCTTTCAAGCAGAAGCTTCTGATGTTTTTAACTACTTCATGTTTTTATTTTAATGCCTGTTTCACACTAACCACATAGTACACCACTTGGATGCAAAAACACTAGTATCTGCTTATTTTTGCTATACTTAGCACAGCTCAGGCCCTTTCCTCAAAGACAGCCACACACTGTAGACCAGATATTTCTCCAAAAGAAATAACATCTATTATAAAAATAAAAATTTTGAAAGTGTTCTTTACTTAGTTTGCAAATGGACCCATATCTGAACTTTAAAGACCTTACCCACAAAGCTCGTCAGACATACCAACTTGCGTAAGAATGCTAAGGTCTGACTGGCGTGCACCAACTACAGTACCAAAGAGCTGCCTCAGTTAGCCTCGTTTTAGGGCAAAAGCTGACTTTTCCATTCCTGACATGACCTAGATGCTGTGATTTAAAAAAAACCAAAACACTTTTTCGGATTTTTTTAATTTTTTTTTAAACAGAACTGCTAGAAATTTTTCTACCAACAGTCCGCTGGTTAAAAAATATTTTGAAGTACACAAAATCCTAATTTTGAAGTCATACTTCCATCCCAATCTTGGGGAAAGAGTTTGGCTTATAGCAGGGTGAGCCAGAGTCCTGCAGGCAATCTGACAGAGATGCTGGCTTGTCTTTCCTATTGCACACCAAACTCCTACGGATATCCTTCCCGTGATCAATTCCAGGTCCTTTCCAGCACTACTGCTTTCCAAATGTCTTCTCCTTTCACGGAATATCTGCTTTTTTTCACATGTCCCCAAAATGTGCCAGCTTGTATTTTTCCACTTTTAATCACATTTAATTTCTTGAGTGAGTTTTTAAGCTGTCTATAAACGTTCTACCATTTACATTATTTCTCTGACTTGCCAAGCAGTGTAAGGAAATTAATTCCACTGCCAAGTTTCAGCACTTCTGCAGCTCACCTCTACCTTCCTAGAGTGCGTGTTAAGCAGCACAGGGCATTTTATAAAATCACCATCACACCACACTGGCTGGTCAGTCTAGGAAGGAGGATCCTAAGCCTGCATATCTGACGGCCTCAGTAAAGAATCAGCTTTTCTTCAGCTGAGCCCTTATGACAAACCTGAACCCTGGATACTCCTCCCAGCCCTGCACAATGCTCTTCCCAGCTTCTTTCCCAGAGCTGCCACTCAGCCCCATTCATCCCACAGCTGGGGGAAGCACACAGCCACACAGGAGACAACCTGAACAGAATGCCAAGGAGCTTCTGCAAGGCTATCCCTTCATTACAATGCGGTTTCATCCTATTCTAGAGAAAGCACGCACTTCACTGCCTATGTGTGTAATTTGATCTAAAGTTTTGATCAAATCTGCCTGGCAGAATTTGTCTTTATAAACTGATGCTGCTTATTGCTCCTTGATCTTCTCCAGACTTCCTCTCCCAGATCAGAGCCAAGAAGCTGTCTCATGGCTACAGAGCTATACATTATTTCATGGCTCTAAGGCCTGTTGATTTTAGATTCCCCTTGCCCTGAGATCCTCCTTTCTGAGCACCTCTTCCTTCTCTTCAGCCAGTTCTCATCTGGCTCAGTCTATTAAGTGTGGTTTAACATTCATTTCTGAGATGTGACTGCATAAGGCAATTTTTTTTTCACATTTTTGAAAGGAGAAGCTCTCCAGTCAGCTAATTGTTATTCGGTTATTTAAGGGCCTGTTAACAGCTGCTTTGAAGCTCCTGCATCGAAGGGACAGAACTGCCCCTTGGCCTGTGTGAAAAGTGAGGAAATCCAGGTCACCTCCAGCCAGCGCTCCTAAACCATCACCGGGCTGGGCCCCGGTCTCAGGACTGCCCTACATTGTGGGAGCTACTGATTTTTCTGGTAATTTTTCCATAGATAGGCCAAATGCAGGTAGTGGGCAGTCGCAAGTGGTGTTCCCCAGGGATCAGTGTTTGGGCCAGTCTTGTTTAATATCTCTATCAATAATCTGGAGAAAGGGATCGAGTGCTCCCTCAGTGAGTTTGCAGGCAACACCAAACTGGGCAGAAGTGTCTATCTGCTGGAGGGCAGTAAGACTCTGCAGAGAGATCTGGACAGGCTGGGTCAACAGGCTGAGACCAACTGTATGACATCCAACAACACCAAGTGCCAGGTCCTGCATTTGGGTCATAAAAATCCCACACAACGCTATGTGGCTGGAAAGCTGCCTGGTGGAAAAGAACCTGGTGCTGGATAGCAGCTGGCTGAACATGAGCCAGCACTGTGCCCAGGTGGCCAAGAAGACCAAAAGCATCCTGTCTCATATAAAAAATGCTATGGTCAGCAGCAGTAGGGAAGTGATCGTGCCCCTGAACTCAGCACTGGCGAGACCACACCTCGAATACTGTGTTCAGTTTGGGGCCCCTCACTACAAGAAAGACATGCACAGAGCTGCTGGAGTGTGTCCAGAGAAGGGCAACGAAGCTGGGGAAGGGTCTGGAGCACAAGTCTTATAAGCAGTTGGCTGAGGGAATTGGGATTGTTTAGCTTAGAGACAAGGAGCCTGAGGGGCAATCTTACTGCTCTCTACAGCTCCCTGAAAGGAGGCTGTAGCAGGGCAGGTGTTGGTCTCTTCTGCCAAGTAACAAGGCATAGTATGAGAGACAACAACCTCAAGTTGCACCAGGGGAAATTTGGATTGGATATTAGGAAAAAAATTCTTTGCTGAAAGAGTGGTGAAGCACTGGCACAGCCGCCCAGGCAAGTGGTTGGAGTCTCCATGCCTGGAGGTATTCAAAATACATGTAGATGTAGAGCTTTGGGACATGGTTTAGTAGGCATGTTGGTATGGTGTTGATGATCTTAGAGATCTTTCCCAATCTTAACAATTCTATGATTCTACGAATTTTCCATAGTGTTGCTGGTGAAATAGCCCAGAGCCTTCTTCCGAAACAGCATTTGCTGTTTAAAAACTGGTTCATATGCTGTTGGCAAAAGGGGATTTTCTGGTACAGAGAGAGTTCTCCCTGGAGTTTTTCTCTATGATCAGTTCACAGTGTACCTACACTTGGAGACAGTGATGTCTTTCACTGCTTTCCCCTACACTGGGGGTTTTTGTAATAGTATTTTTAAGTTGGTTAAAACTTACTTTGTGTGTGGGAAAGACTCTCAAATTGTAAACCTTTACACTCCACAAAGTCTGTTCTCACTGAGCACATAAATCCTCCTGATGACGAGTGTTACTGTTCACATATTTGAAAGAAAAGAGACCTTGTTCAGAGTTAAAAGTGCTCTTCAAAAAAAAAGTACACTAAGCCAGTTGAGAAATTACACCACTGCAAAGGCCAATTCCAGGAGTAATATCACAAAATACTCAACTTCAGTACTAATTAAGTGTGTCTCATTCTGAGTATCAGGTTAGTATGATAGATCTATGTTATGTTTCATTTTTGCTGATTAACAAGGTCATAACTGTTCAATGCCAGCAATGCTTTGTGTGAATCACAGGGAGCACCACTCTGTTCTTTCCTTGCCAGTCATAGTTCTGCTGAAAACGAGAACCATTTGCATGTGTCTGAGCTCAGCCCTGAATGCCTCCTCTTGCCAAGACTCATTTATCAGTTTAAGCAAATGATAATGTAATCTCAAACAAAAGTTTTCCAACTAGTAGCTGGAATATTTCAACAAATAGTTGGATTATTTTCCATGGTTAACTTGTAATGCTTTGAGATCAAACTTAGTATAGGATACGTATCTTTTTCACAAAGTAGTCATCTTCAGGGAGCTCTGTTTTGTTTCTGAGAAGATTATTGGCCACATACTCGAGTGCAGAAAGTTGGCATATCCCCAGTAAAAAACAGGGCAGCTACACAACTTTACTCCAGCTAAAATTACCACATCAGCTGTGCTATATATTTTATCGGTTAGTGTGCACTGATTTGGATTGATCACACCAAATCAGGATGAAAAAATGTGTTATCACTATTGAAAAGAACCACATCTTGAACATATCCCCAATCCTCTCACATAGCTCTAATGATCAGATAGCTTTCTCAGAGTTAACTCACAGCATCTGTTATGGTCATTCTCTTCTAAGAAGGTATGAAAACTGCATTTGCTATACAGTAAAGTGGATCACATTAAATCTTGCATTTCCATATAAATACAGTTGTTCCATCTTTTCCCTGGAATATTAACTTCTAATCCACACTTATGTGAATCACAAGATTCAGCCTAACAATTTATGCATGCTGACAGCAGTTACTTGGAAAGGAATGATTTCAGCAAAGCCAGTATAATTACTAATGATCTTATGACTAGTTACTCTCCTCAGATGCTCAGTAAACCATCCATAAATTCATTCCACCTACTATCTATCTCATCAGGCAAGCTTACTGACAGGGAGTAAGAATGGCTTTTAAAAGGAAGGAATCAAACCAAGCACATACACCTTTGCCTTGAGGGATAAATGCAAGTATTGAGGCAAGCCCCCAAAAGTCTTTGAATCCAATGGTTGTAAATGCCTGTACCAACATCAAACAGCACTCCAAACGTGTGCAGCCACATGAAATGTCCATATGCAAAGAAGTCACTGGATTTTTTCCTTTTTTTTTTTGCAAACTTTACTACTTCCCTATTTTTCTGCCTGTAAGCCACTCCTTGACCTGTGCAGCCTCTTTTTCCTTTACCTTGGCTCAGAAAAGCTGGCAGCAGCACAGTTCCTCCAGAGCAGGGAACCAGAAGACACCTGCAATTACAAGCTGCAAGCGCAGCTACTCCGCAGCCAGACTGTACGAAGCCAATTAACAACAATCTGCTCTTTCCTGATCTATTTAAACACTCAGTGAGCTCCTTTAAACTTTCCCACAGCTCTGCTAAAGGATACCACTCAGACCAACGCAAGCCTGAGGCAATATTTCTCACTGTTCACAAAGCAAGCTGAAACACACAGCACTGCAAGGCAGCAGAGCAAAGCCCACTCTTCAGCAATCTCTTGCTTGCAGGTTATACCCTTCTGTCTTGCTCCAGAAGCACTCGGTGCCGATGCTCTTCCAAACACAAGCTGACATATGATCTAAATTCATCTTCATAGAAGCACCTGGGTTTTGGTAGGAAGGAGAAGCTCTTGAACAAGTTGGTGTGTTGCTTGCAGTTGAGCTGGTTGAAGAAAAGGAAGATACAAATCTCTTCTCAACTTCAAAACCAATCCCATGGCCATCATGTTTGTTTTAAATAGAAATAAGCCTAATCTTGTATTTACTTTTCTCAGCAGAGTTACAACCATCCCTTTTCCAATTACTCCATACTCCTGCAGGCTGCTTGAGTTTTACAGCTATCAGAAGCCCCCTTTATCTTTTTTCTTTCCATGTTCTTTTCTGTTCATTTTTTTATAATTCAAAGGAAAGTTCTGCAGGTTGTTTTTTTTGTTTGCTTTGTTTATTTTTTAATATAACCAACCAATGCTTTTGCTCCAGGAGTTAGTCACAATGGACTCCTCATTTTTTGGCATGTCTTCCAAGTATTTTGTAGCACACTCTCAATGGCATTATGCAATCATTTCATTAGTCTCAACTGTTTCACTTGGCAGTAAGATGCATTATAGAATGATGTCATCTCTTGGAAAAACATGGAAGTCAGTGGAGGTGATGGTTTCAGGGGTACAAGAACCCTAAAATCACAGCCACTTGTCATTCAGAAACCCTCATTTGTATACCTGCTATCTCTATTCCTCACCAATAAGCCACAAAATCGTACTGCAGTTATCAAACACAAAGCTATGGAGCTGCTCCCACCTCCACTCCACTACCCCCCAAAAAGGGAATATTTCAGACTCATTTTTAGAGCATCTTTTGCACTACCAAAGGTGAACTCGCACCCAGTTCAGCACACAGGCAAAATAATGATATACAGCATGTACCTCCACACTCTTCACTACTGCAGTATGACATGACATGCAGGACAGGAGGCACCACAAGGTAATAAAGCATAATTTGGCATCACCTTGCCAGCTGACAACCCTATTGAGTGTTTTTCATTTGAGAATTAAAGACCTAATTAGATCTTCCAGATGCCTAAATACAGGTACTCTTTCAGAGAGGATACACATCGTGTTCTTGCCACAAGTCACCCAGTGGCTCCTGGAAAGCCAAATGTTTCCAAAGCAAACAAAAATTTGCATGGAAATTTTGTTGACAGGAAGAGCTGTTTCTTGAGCAGGTGGTCTCCTTCCCCGTCTCCCACCACACTGTATGCCAGGTGGGATCCTCTCTTCCGGGGCCAGGGAAAAGGGGCAAAACTTTTAAATTTTGACGTTTGCAGTTCTAATTTCCAAGACTGCCTCTATTACCTTGACAAGCTTCCTTTCCAAGAGGTCACGTAGCCAAAACAGCCAGTGTACTGAACTGCAGCTTGGGAGGAAATTTAACTCTGCCTCTAGTTTTAGTATGGCCTCAAAAAATGTCAGTTATCTTCATTTTGCTCAACTTCCCTTCTCTGCAAAACAGAGCAATGTCCACAACTGTAAAATGCTTTACAGAAAGTTAAAAAAGATAGTATTTCTTGATTACAGGAGTGGGATATAAATTGGACCACACAGCCAAATGATACCTTAATGTAAACAATAAGAAAATCAAACCAAATTCTACCAATAAGTGGTAGTAGTGGAAGATGGTTGTGTATAACCTTTCCTCTCCCTGCTTCTCCACAAAGAGGGTCACTTGCCTGTTGCCTTGTGACAGATACTACACAATGTAGGAATCCAACCCATGTGCCACTATGGGAAAATTTCTGATCATGTAAGCAATCTCAATGAACACGGTCCCCTGATTATCAGTTAATTTTTGGGTAGCTTGCCATTAACTTATTAAGCCCTCACCACAGTCATCCTTGGCATATGAGCACAGCATGGCAGCAGGACAGCCTGATGCCCTTTTACTTTGATGTTGCTTTTTCATGCCTCCAGGTGCCAGCTCCATGCGTATCTGGGAAGAATTAGAGAACCAGCCTCACTCTGAAGAAAGCTGCATTTTGAATGAGCAGCCTGCAGTTCTGGGGTGCCCCAAATTATAAACTGAAATGTGGAAAACTTAGTTTTATCCATGTCCAGTTATCTTAAGAGCACCTGCCACATTCAAACAACTGCTGACAAGCAAGAGAGGGGAATGGACATGTTGGCTCTCTTATCTCTAGACATTGGAAATTAAACCAGAAACAGAGTAGAGCCTCCACTGCATACAGACCCCAAAGCAAGCCAACACTACTGCTGTTGTTGCAAAACAGGTTGCTCTGAGCAATTGGATATTTTCCCAACTCCAAGCAGCTGGCACTGCAAACTGAGGATCACATTGCTTCTGTCAGCATCAGGACTTGTCATTAGCTGTTAGCACACCAGAGAGGAGAGGGTAATCTTCACAGGAGGTACAGAAAAAAGAAAGGGCCACGTAGTGAGAGGAGAACCTCTCACCCCGTGTTCAGCCTTTCAACACAGCCTGCCAGGATGTGGCAAAAAGAGCATGAGGAAAAATCCTATTGTCAGGGGAACAGCCACAAACTGGCAGACCCCTGAAACACATCATGGTTTCTGATACAGCAGAGCATGTGATTTTATAAGAAAATTGCAATTAGAACACTGTATAATAACCAGTGGAGCAAAGAATTGCTGACAAAAGCTATTTCACCTTTGTATGTCAATATTTTCTGACAAATACCTACAAAATACTCTCTAAATCTCTGTCAGTATGAAATATGCCATAAAGAATTCACATTTTTAAACAATGACACTGAAATGAAATACCATACATCAAGTGGATAATTATTCAGTCTACAAGTAAAAGTCATAGGTTAAAGGCAAGCAACCAAAATAAACACCTCATTTTTGTAACTAGAAGAAACTATTGTTCGTTTTTCAATAGTTGCATTCCATTTTTTACACAAGTTAGACTTGAAGAAGAAATGATCCTGAAAGCCTTTAAAAATACAACTGAGCTAATATTTGTACTTTTCCTCAAGACAAGTTCTGCAAGCACTAGTTCAAGTATTTCACTGCAGTTTCATGCATAAATCACAATCACTGGGAGCACAGTTAAAAAGGCAACAGTATCTGCAAGGGCCACAAATATCAAATAACTATTTACAAAAAAGGTAAATAATTCAGCTCAGTTTCATGTGCACCTTTAAATACTGTCAATATGAAGACACTAAAAAAAAACATGCTGTATGAAAAGGCAAGAGAAAATGTAGAAATTATTTATGGCACTACAACAGCATTTTCTTTTCTTTTTTTTTTTTTCTTTTTTAAAATACAGAAACAGCATTGGATGTATAGTCTCATGCTTAGAGAGTCTATTGCATCACACAAGCCACTGCCAAATCTGCTACAGTGATACATTCAGCACACAAATGCTGACCTGGATTTTCTTTTTCAAACTGTACCATTTTGCCTTAAGAGCATTTAAATTCAAACACTGCTCAGAAAAACACTACTTCGGTAAGCATCTCTCCCCATGTTTTACATAATAAATGCACAAAGGAGAGCAAAGTAAGCTCTTGAGCAGGAAGATCCAAGTACTTTTACATGCTTGGACAACCTCAGCAAGTACCATGAATTTCAGTGGCTGGTATTGCATCAAGCCATGCTTCACTCGTTGAGAGGCCCTTGTAGAGTTAAGCCTACAGGGGATACCCAAACTAAGAGAGACTTGAGAAATAGTCCACAGGGTGTAGCACTCAGTTCCTGCTACTACTTTAGGCTCTTTATCATGGCATCCAGATCTCTGCAATGGGCCTCCCAGAAAGGCCACAGCCAGCTGAAATGCCAGCACAGCCCTCATCTTGCAGGAAGAGGAGGCAACCATCAGAAATGGGAGCAAGGGGTTGATTTAGGGTAAGGTAGAAACAGGTAAAAAAGAAGACCTCAAAACACTTCTCGGAGACCTTGTTCCTCAGGGGTTTCTGTCCTAGGTTTCATCTAAATGGAGCCAGCAGCCACAGCTTTCATAAGCTCTACCAGTCTGGTATCTTAAATAAAGCAGAGAAACAAAGAGGGAGCTTGCCTTTGTTACGGTCCTATGTGTTGTACCATAAATAACTGCTTAGGAAGAATAACAAGACAAACACTTCAAACTATATTTGTCACATAAACTGGGTAGAATACATTTGGTGATCGCATCAGCCTTGCTATTGTATTTATTAATTTGCTTTTCAATCCAGCAAGCAATAGCAGACAGCAGGTCTCTTAATCATTAATGGAATCTAATTGTTCTTTTTACTCCTCCTCCCCTAGAGGGCTCACTGAAAAAAATGCGGCATTAGAAAGAGGAAGGCTTGCTAACCCTACTAAATCCAGGGAATGCAGCTCAGCCAGATGGAAATTCAGACTTGATGCCTGGGCCAGGCTAGAAGCTCACTTAGGTTTTCAGCACATGAATACATCTCAGGCCTGGTACAGCGAGGAGATGCCTCCACTCAACACTCTGCAACTCCTCTGCACTCACCATGAGACAGTGCTGGGATCTGCAGGGACAGTGACCACAGGAGGACTTGAACCCGTTTGTAATTTAAGCCCTGTACAGCATTCACCATACAACAACAACAACGGCTTAGCTTGCACAAACTTCCACAAACAGAACTACTTGGATGTAGTTGCTTAGCTGTTTAAAATCAGAAAAAGACTTCTCAGTAATCACGTCTGCATTGCCTGGGGTTTTGCTGAAATCCTACGAACAAGACAGTTGTATCTAAAGCTTCTTAAATTGAATGAGCTGGTTGCACTACAGGCAGCATCACAGCACCTTTGCACTTCAACATGAAATTCATTCAGTATACAATACTTGTAAATGTTCTTTAACTTTCTGAAAATCACAATTATAACATTTCTTTTTAAAAGAAGTTCAAGACAGCTAAAAACAAGCACCACCCATTTCCAGCAGACACCTTTCTGTACCTGCTATAACTCACATCTGCAGGGCCGCCCAGGGGATGGGATGGGGAGAAAAAGGAAGTATTTCTCCTAAACTCTCATCCAGTACCCTCTATTTTGAAGAGAAGACACACCCTTTAAAAAGTGAAGGACTATTCTCAATAAAGTAACATTCCATCTTTTGCACAAACATGCCAGCAACTTTCTCCTTTCCAAAGGGAAGCAATTTCACCTGTTACTCTGTATTTCCAAGGTCTCTTATTCAATGGATCTAAGCATTACCTCCTTCCTTTTGGTAGACTTCCATTTTTCACTCAGTCATACCTTAGAATGAAAACAGCATTGATGGTTGCCAGTCAACGGCATTAGTCCTCATGACTACCTCCTTTTGTTCACAAATCACTTGGAAAGCATGGGAGTCAGTTCCTCTCCCTCACTGCTTTTCAGCAATGCTGCCTGGATACTTTAGATCCCTAAACATAAAAGCATTCAAAAGTTAAACAAGTTCATGGAAGAAGCGTCTATCAACAAATATCAAACATGATGGTGAAAACACAATATTCAGTTTAGAGATTCACAGTGCTGCAAAAAGGCAGAAACAGGTCCTATCTTAAACTTTTTTAACCTACACGAGATATTGTTCTACCCCATTCCCATTATCTTCTATAAGCAAAACAGAAATCTTCTAGCATCATTTTTAACCTATGTGAAAAGTGTGCTGTGTCTGTGCTGGATTTTCTACAAAAAAGTAAAAAGCAGTATTAAATAGGAGAGTGAAAAGAGGTTTCCTTTTTTTTTGACACCAAAACAAAAAGTGTTTATTTTAAAGTAAACACAGATTTGAGTGACTTATCTAAATGTGGAAGTTGCAACCTGATTTCAAGCCTCAGTGTTGTTAATTTTTTTTTTATTGGCATATCCTAACACTTTGAAATGTGCCAGAGCAAATTGAAATAGAAACTGTCAAATGCTTTCTCAAATCCATGCAGCTAGGAAAAAAATGTTTCATTGCCGTGCATTACTCTCTTTCATGCTAATTTCGGAGCTGAAAAACTGGGTAGCATATCATCTTCTAGGCTGAAAGCAATTCAGACCCTCCATCAGCTTTGCCTCAGCTGGATTTTCCTCTGCCTAAGAGAGCACCAGAGGACACGCAGCCGTGTCAGCCACCCTGGCTCCCCTGCACAACTTCAGCAACAACACCGCAGCTCTCACATAGGTTCAGCTGCACCTTTTTCCACTTTGAAGCACATGCTCTGTCACTCTGCAATAGCCATGGCCTGGCTAGCTTGGAGTTGGAAGCCAGGCTAGAAAATCTAGTAAGCCTCTCGCCACAAAGCTGAGATTTCTCCAAAACAGAGGATTCAATTTTAAGGATGGCATGAACAAATTAACATCTACACATAGCATTTCCTTGAATGAAAAGGGAATTGTGTTTGCTGAGTTACAGTGAGCCAAGGGAGTAAAGACTCCTATGCAGTTTTCAAGCAGGGTAACTACTTAGCACTAATCCTTTATGTAACTGAAGTCACGTTTCCTTTTGAAACAATAATTTCATATTTCATAGCCACCTTGTGGAAGGAGCTACCTGATCACATTCTAAGCTGTAATGTTTGGAACAGCTTTGCTACCCCCTGCATAGCCTCTGTCTTTCTCAAGGCTCAACCAAAGAAGAGCATCTCTGTAAACTATCCCAGAGACATACATTTCCATCACTCAAATCTTTTTAAAGGCTCATCAGTGGTAATGAGCATCTTTATTACATTTTCCAGCAGTAAGTCACTGAAGTAATGGTTTGCAGTTACTTAATTATGTTCACCTAAAAAGCAACACTTAACTTGATTTTAACAATGCCTCATTATTCATTTCCCAGTAGCCTGATAATGATAACTTGAGTATTGAACTTGAAGGAAAAAAAAAAGTGATATTGCTGTTAAAGGAAGATCTGCCTTTATAAAACATGCTGGTGACTTGTCTCTTCTAAAGAAACTCAAAGGATATCATATACACCCCTATGAAATCCCACAACTAGAAAATGTTATTGCTTCAGGAAGGGGGGGGGAAGAATCAACCGTAAAGTTAAACAGCCATCTTTTCTGCTTGACATTTTCAAAATAACAAATAAATGAGATAACTACTCCTGCCTTCAGGCCACTTAGCTCTGACTTGATACCACTAATTAAAACAAACCTACATCATAAGAAACATCTCAGAAACAAGCATAATTTGATTTATTCAAATTCAAAGTGTGAACTAACAAATTCCCATTTTTAAAGAATAACTCATTCTAATAAATTTTCCTCTCCAACATGGCACTGCAAGGAAGAGATTTGCTGTGATTTTTTAATGCTAACAGTCTTCACTGAAGGATGGAAAGAGCTAATCCTCCAGCAAGCCTTGGAGTTGTTCTGGCTGCTTCCAACAGCTCCAGAGCATTTAGTGGCATTTAGCCCCAGTGAACAGGCCTGGCAGTGAGCGATGTACTTGGATCCTGCAAATGCCATGACAAACTTGTTCCTATTAGAGAGTCTTTTCTCCAGACCTCTGGGGGCTCTGTACCCTCATATGAAAGGATTTTGATTGTGCTTCCCCCTATACAAATGCAGAGCAGTGGGTGGGCTGCACTCCATATGGCCTCCTTCAATATTCCAGTCCCGCAGATTCCTTCAGCGTAGACATAATTTTAAAACACTCTACAACTGTTTTTAAACTATGCACATACTTAGTTTATTGGATCAAGGCATGAGCATCGATGTCTATGCCTCTACGTAGACAGAATATTTTCTGCAGGACTTGCTTTGGGCAAAATTCCTGAGCTTTTGCATTGAAGCTTTTTTCCTGCACTGTCCAATAACAGTAAAAGCGACTGTAAAATAGAATACACGAACTGTTTTTATCTTCTTCCCCTCAATTACCTTGCAAATCCAAAAAAGGCCTGAACACAATCTGTTCCAACAGGCATAGGGTTTTTCTCATCACACATATTTGTCTAGGCAGCCAATCCAGATTTGCTATAATTTTGATGAGATACAACCCTGTTCACTTCTACCCTCTACCAACATTATCTTCCTTTGCTACTTTGCTTCCAGTGAAGAAAGCATTTAAATGAAAAGCACACTAATCTTCTTACGCTCTGAAATACATCTGTTACAAATACCTAACCTTCCAGGAACACGCATCCCCCAAATACACATTTCACACACTTCAACATCCCTAGATTTCTCCTTGGCAATCTGCAGCAGACCAAATTGAACAAAGCTGATCCCAACATGGGAAATTATAGTGAACAAAAACATTCGAAAACTTGAGTTTATTCCTGGCAGTTTCACCAGTTTGAACTTCTTACACCCACTATACAACTTAGAGCTTGCCAAATAGCAACACGTTTGGAAGTCTCCACAGTCTTTCAGGGTGAAACAACATCCTGAGGTCATGTAACTGCTCCATTTTTGAGGAATGTGAAGAAAATGTACGAACAAACAGCAGAAGCACCTCCTGTACAACACACGTATGCTACTTCTCTTCAAAATAAAAAAGTGAAGGGGAAAAAAATACAACCCAA
Organism: Tapera naevia; assembly: GCA_033556795.1. Lineage (NCBI taxonomy): Eukaryota > Metazoa > Chordata > Aves > Cuculiformes > Neomorphidae > Tapera > Tapera naevia. The sequence continues at coordinate 191,494 of JAUMJJ010000069.1, read as the reverse complement.
AGCAATGACAACTAGCAACATAAACTCTTTTTACCCAAGCCATTAATGATGTATCATTTATCAGCATAAATGATACACAGTTCTGCAAGCTCCCTGTTGTTGAATCTCTATGTACATAACCATTACTACAACTGTTATTTCAAAATCATCAAAAAAGAACTGAAGAAGTGTCAGCAACTTCTGAAAAGGCCAACTGAATTCTCCTCTATGCATAAAGGGCAAGTAATACTCCAGTGAACTTTGTGGACTACCAGATACACATGTTCTCTTACAGCCAAGAGTCATGTTGGTTTATAAGCCACGAGGAGCTGATCCAACCAAACTCAGACCTGCTGGCTCTCTTGTGAATCACTAGATGTTGGCAGCAAAGGCCACATTCTTAAGATGCTGAGTTGCTTGAGACTTACAGCACCTGTGTCCCAGTGTCCTCAAGGTGTGCTTCTCCCCCTCTCTTACCCTGTCACTCACAGTACTCATCACAGACACAGAAAACATCCATGAGTCACTTAGAGGTGGCTTCCCACCAAGCACCCTCCACATCCAAAACACGCACAACAGTCCCCAGTGGCTGATGCCCTTCAAAACAATGCAGCATTCTCAGGGCAGACGTGTTTTTATGATGAGAAGAGAGGGCATTTTAGGTTGTGGCATTCTGTGGGAAGCCTTTCCATTAAGATGGGTGTTGAGAGACCATCAGTTTCCAAGATCTTGTTCACACTGTCCCCAAAGCACTGTTACCCTAGGACATATTTACAGTGGCAATACTGCTTCAGTTTGTACAGGTTAGGTTCCCACAAGCCTAGAATGAACAGCACCTCCTTCACAACCTCAGCAAAGGGATACATGATTGACCGAAGTCAGTAACTCTTCTCCTGCTCCTCCTTCCACCCTATCAAGTACCCAGGGAAGGCCAGGTAGTGCTGGATTGTGTTAGTTTTAGTTGAACTGGTAAAAATATGGTATTAAGGCTTATTTCTACATGTGTCTGACAGCATGTACATACAAAATCTCAGGCTGTGCAGCTAAGTACTCTATTGTGGGTGTTCAGATTCATGTAGTGCTTCCCTCTGTTTTTCCAAAACACTTCTTGTTTTTCTTCTGTTCCCCTTTATTCTTTATTGATGCCAAGAGCACAGGGGCCATGGCAAACAGACAGACAGTTGTTGCAGTTTGCTCCAAAAATGGACAGGCTTTGACTCAACCTTATCTTGCATGGTAGCTCCACCCAGGGTCAGTGCCTTTGGTCGGAAAACACACTTGAAGCCCTGCTTACGACAGCTCCATTCCATCCTAGGACCGCAGCTGTCCTAGAAGATGTTTTTTGATCACAAAGCAACTCATTGTCTTAACCTTGACTGCAGATGAGAGGCAAGTTCTCTGAGGTTAGCAAATCCTTCTGGGAAACAGAGCAGGGATCGCAGGAGTGATCAGGTGAGGCAGCACCTGATCAGGTGAGGGAGGAGATCCAGCTTCCTCTTTTGCCTCCTGAAACTGTGGGTGCCTTCGAAATGTGGATACAATGTTAGGGACTACACTAGACCCGTGCCTTGCAGGAAGGTGTGATGTGGCTGTAACCCAGCTCGATTAGAGACAGACATCCACAGGCAGTCTCAGGAGACAGCTGGGTGGGCACAAGCAGAACTCTGCGGGATTCCCCAGGCATGGCACATGGAACCCTTGGCTCTACCTTAGACAGTCATCACTGCAGCCAACAGACGGCTCTGGAGTTGGCAGAAAAGCTTGTTTGCTCTGGGTTGGATATTTTCTCTCTTTGTATTGTTAGGAAAGAAGTAAAAACCTGACTAGGGGCAAACTTTATGCAAAATGGAGAAAACCTCTTGGACTGCGTCAAGATTCGGTCTCCACAGCAGAAAGAGTTTTACCATCAAGACTACTTAAATTGCTAATTTCAGTCAAGATTTACTGCAATGTAATGGTTTTTAAAAGCAGATTTAAATCACTGTGCTATTTTATCAAGCCTGCTTCTTTCCTTAATTACTTTCCTAAGGAAAAGCCCATTCAATCTGTGGGAGCACAGCTCATTTCAGTAATGAAATTGCAGCTCTGCACATTCAATCTAGCTCTGTCCATTTTCCAGCTTGTAAAAAAAAAACAAAGCCAAAAGAAAGAAAAAAAAACCCTAAACAAAACATCCCCCAAAAAACACCCCTGAGTTACCACAGGCCTTCTCTGCAAATGTCTCCATGCAGAAGCATAAAAAGAAAGGCTGCACTCCATCTCCTGCATTTCCCAATTTATACTTTTATTTTTAATCTTTCTCCCCTCCACATGATTCCTCTCAATATTGGGCATTTTATCATCCTTCCTCTAGCCTAAATCTAACCTAAGCCATTTTTGAACAGTGGAATTACTCTCATTTCACCCTAGCAGCTGAGGTTTGCATCTTGCTAGACTTTAAGATTGTCCATGCTCTTGCTTCACAGAGATCTTTCTCCTGCAGTCTGACCTGTTCAGGCAAAGCCCTGCAGACCCCCAAAGACCCAGGCCCACAGAGCTCCATCATACCCAGTAGCCAGGAGAACCTGCTCACACAAACCCAACAGCAATGCTTTACTCCCTTCCTTGCTATTACTTTCAAAGGGATAGATACTTATGGCTTTCCAGTCTACACTTTGCCAAACTTAACCTGTATCTGCTTCTTTCTTCAGACTCCCCTCTGATGTTTTAATTATTTATTGCTGTCTTATCTAAATTCCTTTCAGTTAGTCTATGCCATTCTGACATGAAAAAAGCACAGAAATGAAACTGCATTTTAAATGCAGGTACTGCAGGTTTACAAAGCAGGTCTACAACTACAGGCAGAATCTAATTTAACTGTCACCTTAGTCTTCTTTGCCATTATTATTTGCCAAGTGTCTTGCTCAAGTTAAATGTCTGCTTTGGTTCACTTCTACCCAATACACTTGCTTACATACGAAGCTGAATGTCACTGTTTCTTATTCATGTTCCTCATGTTTCAAACTGACATATTATTCTATTTTCTCCATCTTTAAATGCACTTTCAGCTCCTGCCAGTATGCTATAGACCCCAAGTTGTCTCACATCTGATGCACCAGCCTGGAAGACACGTATCCAGGCTTGCTTGAGACTTTGTAGGAAACATCAGCCAGACTGAGGACCTGAAGAAGGTACAAATAGTTTCCTCCCAGTTTCCTGCCCAAATTTCCTTCCAACAAAAATCAAGCATCACACACAGAGGCTGGCAATGACTCTCAACTTAAACATTTCTCTTGCTGTCCCCACCAGCAGGTCACCTCTGCTCCACACTGAGTGACTTTTGCAGAAGTCCTGTGCAGTTATAGGACCTCCACGATGATATCTGTATGATACCCCAAGGGACGGCAGTATTCAAACACTTTGGATTCCCCTGCCCTCCCCATGAGGCACTTCTATTACTACAGTAAGCTCTGCACAAGTGCAAGAAGATTAATTCTTCACAGGACTCACCCTGAAAACATTAAATCCTCCACAGTAATTTTGCTGTGCTTTTCCAGACTTCCTAATTTACCAATGTTGTGAATCTCACTGCACCTCAGCAGCACCCATCACTGCCAGCACAAGCAAGCACCAAGGAGAATACGATGCCTTGGTTTCACCGCCTCTCAGTACGTAGCTGTGTTTGTTCAGACCTTCAAGGACAACATCCACTTCTGCTCCATGCAAAGGCACAGGACTTGGAGGTCTCCACAGCCTGTATTTAGTGTTTCCTACTGAACATTCTCTTGTGTCTATCACCATCTCTATTCCTCATTTCTTTTAGCGTGTAGAGAAATCCCAGCCAGACTCTTGCATACTCTAAAATTACAACTCCAGTGAACTGAGCAGCTGAGGAACTACCAGCCCAGCCCAGCCCAGCCCAGCAGCACGTGCACCTGAGACTTTGTTTGAAGCAGAGTGCTATCAGCAACCACACCTCTTGTATTACACCCACAAATGCTTAGCAATCCATGTGTCATACAATACAACCTGCATTATCTTCTCTCCCCCTCTTTTCTACAGTCACTCCTTACTGCAGTAGCTGAGTATCTCATTGTAAAAATCAATGCTAGGAAAGTCCCTGATGCATTAGTGGAAGCCTCTGGCACTTTTTTTGGGGGGGAAATAATTACTTACAAATGTAGGATACAAAGCATTTATGTTTTAATAATAGCAGTTTCTCATATCTTGGCTACATTTTAGGTCTTCTTTTTTTTTCACTTCTCATCTCCACAACATATTTTATTAATAAACCTAATGGCAATACTGTGATCTTAATTTCAGTTGGAATATCTCCAAACCACTAAATCTACTCTGGAGACCTACTGATTTATGGCCATCTTTTAATAAGTTCTTGCTATTGGTTTTATTAAAGCACCTCTGGGTGCTTATTGCAATGGAACAATTTGCAATTGCAAATGAACAACAAGGCAGATTTTTAAGAAAAAAAATCCAAAGGGCTGTGGAAAATAGAGACAGGAGAAACAGCTTCACCTACGTGATTGCATATAATTCAGTGAAATGCCAAATTGCTATGTATTGTATTTAAACTAGCCTACAACAGCTCTTAAGAAGAAATGTGGGGTTTTGATTGCTTCCACAGACAAATCTGGACAAACCTGTGTCAGAGATGCATTATTCAGAAGATGTATAGTAGTATTATAATACAGGACTATTTTAAGCCCTTAAGATAATTTCTAAACAAAAAAGGGTTTTAGTACAGCCTGTGAAATTAAATCAGCAGTGCCAGGAAAGGAGGCAGGCCTTCAAAAACCAAGGGCTGGGGCACTAACAAAGAGACAGTTGGTACCGAAGTTTGAGCAAAGTACACCACAAGTGCTGGCCACACTACACTAACAACTGCCTTGGCAACAACTCAGAAGTGGCTATTAAATAGTTAAAATTGGATCCTTCCTATACTTGCAGCTTCTGTCAAACCACAAGGAGAAGATAATAAAGGAAAGAGGCAATCTAGAAAAAAAATAGCAAAGAAAAACCACGCCACGGATTGATTAGGCCTATTGTGCACTCCAGGGCTTTTCATTTTGCTTTCTTTTTGTCATGATTAATCCTCCTTCAGACACTCTGTTGCGTATTATGTTACAATGGGGATTTTAGAATGAAAGATAAACCGTTGTTATAACCAAGTAAACACTGAATGGGATCATTCTAGTTTACTGTGTTTTGAAACTGCAAACTCAAGACAACCAGACTGACAAGTAAGACAAACAAGCAGAAAGTAAAAGCTACAGGCTGTGCTATAAACTAATCACCTACATTAATTTTGATCCTTCCCTGAAAAGGCTCTGCTCTTCCCCACTCTCCTTCCATCCCCTCCCACTCCCCCCGCCCAAAAAATACAAAACTGATGCTTTTGGCTCCCCTGTTACACTGCAGGAAATGTACTGAGGGAAAGCCAACTTCACCCCAGAATTCAGTAAGATTATTTAGGATGAAGACAAGATACCTCAAAAACTTCATACAGGGTCCCTGACAAAGAACCTGTTTCTCAGGAACACCGCACACTTAAGAGCTCCTGGGTGATTTCCACCCGCCAGCGTGAGGAGCCAGGCATCTCCTCCAACATGAGGAACTGTGCCAGGATCTGTCTTGGGAGGATCCAGGCAGAGCTCTGAACACAGCCGTGTTCTGACTTCCATTCACCTGCTGCTTCCTGGTGTGAATAAAGGTAATTTGTAAATAATTATGACTTCTAGCAAAACTAGAATCTCAAAAGATATGGAATCTAGGAAGGGGAAATCTATCAGGAATTTAAGTTCAGGCCTCTTCTCAACATTCACTGTAGCATTTGAATGACCTCTCGTATTCAGCAGGGAAGGAAAGGCAGTGCCAACAGCTACGCCATCCAAAATCCAGTCATTCTTAGCCTGTGGAACAAGTTAGTGTTTGACATAGGTGTTCAAAAAGATCTTAAATGCTAAATTAAGTAGCACATAAATTAAGACTAAATACAAGCTATCACATGGCTTACAACATAACCCAGATGCACGGGGGGAGGATGGATAGAGCAAGCACATCATTAAAAACAAAAACGCTGAGTCAGATTGAAATTTTATTCCAGTGAAGCAAAACCTGATTGCATTTTGGCACATGCCCCACTCAGCCCCTCAGCAAGAGGAACAGATTTATTCAGATGACAAGTAGCAGGGAACGTGTAGAAATGGCATATCCACTCCTCTCCCACATACACACGTCTCATTGAAGCAGAAAAGGGAACTTTTTGATGCTAATAGGAAAGCACCAGGCAAAACAGCTGTTTATAAACAGTGATTTTCAAACTTTTTTTAAAGTCTAGACTCCTACACTTTTTTCTAGTGGCAGTGTGAATTGCTCTGAAGTATATTTAAATCTGATGAGGAAACATGCTTTTACTTTCAGCTGATCCCTTAGAAGTAGTCCATGGACCAGGTGTCTGTGGTCCACATGCTACCCTGGCTGCAGTCCAGTCTTCAGTCTAAGCAACTCATTCACCAAGGACAGCAAAGAGAAACAGCAAGGAGAAGAAGGAAGCAACAAGAAGGTGGTTTGTCCTTCACCCCAGATTTGTTCTGTACTCTGGGAAAGCTGAAGGTAGCTGCTGGCCTTCTACTCTCTCTCCTACTCATTGCCCTGCTCAGGTCTGCTCACAGCCAGCCCCTCAGCTACATTCATCTCACAGGGCACCTGCCAGCCCAACTTGCAGCCCAGGCTACGCTGGAGATGGTGAAGCCAGGAACACTTGCTTCTTAGATAGCTTATCCTAAATGGGTGCTGCTTTGACTGCTTCTTTACTGAAGTACATTTACAATGTTTTTTAACAGTTAAGCCCAACAAGCACTCACTCCCCACAGCAGTTTTAGGCCATTTCCTCCTGATTTCTACCAGCCCCTACTGAAGCCTTTCTTGCCACAGCAGGCAAAACAACCACGACTTAGGGCAAAATACAATAGCACAGCTTAGTGATAAAAAGAGAAGTTTCAAGGGTCTGTTTCTGTCTCCACCTAATGAATATGTGGTCTACTCACTCTGAGCCATTTGGGCTTCTCCAAATTCACAGCATCTCACCATGCACAACAAATGCTGACAGTAATACCCCATGTCCTTATTGAAAGGAATGGCTTCAGTGGACATAGAACATTACGTAAAAGACTTTCAATTTTATTATGGCTCTCACAGAAAAGCTTTGGATAACTGTTGCCTCCTAATCTCGCCTATCTTTAATTTTCATTTCGTAGAAGACTGAACGTTACTGGAAGAGGCGGAAGGTGGATGAATACGAACAGGGAGTAACTCAAAAAAACAAACTGGAAAAGGGATGAACCACTAAGTCCTTCTCTTTCCTATTAGTATTGCACAAGTATTTAAACAGCAACAGAGCTTCCCCTACAGAAAGGGCAAACAATGTTATTGTCTGACAAGAAAATAAAAATGAAAGAACATAATAAGATTCTTAAGAAATCCTTTAAGGAAGGGAACGGTTGTGTCGTCCTCTGACCTCAATGCTTTGAGCTAAAGCCAGATGAAGCCACAGGAAGCCTTCCTTGAACACAGATCACACCAAACACTGTTCCCTTCTTGCAGACTGAAAGACATTCAAACTATATACTCACTTAGGGCTAGACCTAGCCTTTATCATGCACAGGGTGGGTGACTGAGGAGCCCCACAGAAGTACAATGTACACACGGGACTCCTTGTTGACCTGTCTTACCATCAGCAGTATTTCTTAGAAGTCAAACTGGCTGGTCACTATCACTACCACCACACAGCACCTCCTCTGAACACAAGCTAGACCCCACATCCATTTCTCTTGCAGATGTCTAAGAACAAGATGTGGCTTAGCACCTAATTTGTGTCACTGACTAAGTACGATTTTTTGAATGATCTTACAATAGTTTTGCTCTCTGTAAAATACATATTACCTCAGTTTAGAAGATCACATAATCCAAGCATAGCCACGACACTAGTTAAGATGCACAAGATCCCTCTGACACGACCATCTGAAGTCTGTGCAGTCTTTGCTCCCAAACACCCTCAAAAATGCAAACTTTTGGTGCTTTTCCCCTACTTTGAAATAGTCCGGGTCCTGACTGTGCAACAAACCACATTTAAGTGACTGAATCCTTCTCTCTACTAAGGATAATTCAGCTCCAGGCACTGAGCTGAATTTGGGCATGCACTTTTTGAAAAATGAGACGATTCATTTCTAATCAAGAAAAACAATGCAATCTGGATATACAAGATGTTCCAGAGATGCAAATCCAGAATGAGACGTGTAGATTTCACCTCCCTCTCCCAGACTAGGTAGATGCTAGGTTATGGCTCAGTCTTTGTAAGCAAATTCACACCTGCCCCAGGACCCCAGGAAAGACTTAAGATACACAGGATTCCACAGCCTGAGCATAGTGGTGATTACAAGAGAGTAAACAATCTTTGCATCTTGATTTTTGACAAAAAGGAGCCAAATAATTTTTACTGCATACTGATTTCTATACATCAAGCTCCAAGCAGCACACAGTCTAATTACCTTTTTTTCTAATGCAAAACAAAATGTTTATTTTGGAGTGCTCCTGTGCCTATTTGTTTTCATAACACTATCCCACCTTTGAACCAACTGTCATTTCTAGAAAAAAGGTGCAGAGGCAATGCTCCAGCAACCTTCTGAAAAACAGATATCATTTCCTCTATTGTTCCTAGGAAAGAAGCCCAAACAAGCCCTTATACCCAGTGGGAATCCTGGTCTGGCAAGCAGGGATAAGTATAAAAATCATGGAGTGCCTGAGGTTATAAACACAGCATGCAATTGCAGCTTGCAAAGCCTCAGATACACAGGACACTGACCATTATCACTGTGCTTTATTTTCCCCATATGACATCTGTGAAGCAAGATAAAAGAGTACCAGGCAAAGAGAGGTGTGATGTCTTTAAGGACAGGTTGAATCAAACCATGCCATGAAAACAGTGTTTTCACAAATGTATTTTTAGTATAATCCCAAGGATATAATTTTATCTTGCTCCCACACACTGCCTTCTTATCAAGTCCCGCAGTCTGTGTTATAATTCAGGGCAAACAGACCCCACTGCTGCATTCTGCTATCATGAAGAAAAGCCAGTACTATTTACTGGTTTTTAAGTACCAGATACAACGTGAATTGCATTACTTGTATGAAAAATGGTACCAAAAACATTCTTAGGCCATTACACTTCTATTCCAAATAGGAGAGACATCACTTTGAAGAACTATAAATTGACAGTAGGAAGACCAAACCTAAGCACAGCACATTAAGTGATGTGATGACTTAAAATAATCTCAGATTTTAATTATAAAAATGATGTAGCCCTCAAACCTGCAAATTCGAAAGTGTGACCTAACATGTAATCACTGCAGCAATATTTGCCCAAGTCCACAGCCAAAGTGGTTTCAAGTAGAATGAAGGACACTGTATATTTTTATCTATTAGTATTTCTTCAAGTCAGTAGTCTGGGTGACAGCAGGAGAGTCTCACAAAACATTAGCCTCTTGAGAATGGATGGAAGCTCCATTTCCTTCTCTGAGATGGGCTGTTTCTACAGAATACACTTAGTGTTCATATTGAAACAATAATTAGATTTCTCTTTCGTGGTCTGGTTTCTAGAACTGTTTATAAAATCAGGTCCTTGCAATAACCTATTTGTGTAAATCCTTTTACATTGCAAATATTTAAAAAATATAGTACAAGTGTGGCTCACGGTGGATCCAGGAAACAAATCACTCTAACAGGGGGCATGAATAACAACTTCCCTCCAAAACCCCTTCTTTTTAACCATACATGGTGAATCTGGGTATTTCCATAGCTCTCCTCTCTTACTGTGGGAAAGTTCCTACCACAGACAAAATAAATATAAATTGTAATATTGCACAATGAGGTACTGTAATGCACAATGTACAAGATTAAAACCTTAGAGAGGGAACAGAATGTAAGCTGAGGATTCCCTGTTACAAATGACAGCTACAGGGCCACAGCTGTCTAGGAAAAACCTAAAGCTCATTATCTTGCTACCTGAGTAAGTTCTGTTGCTCCAGAGAGAACCGATGAGGTCGCAGCACTTTTATTGCTGGTTAAAGGTAAAACAGTTCTCCCCCTTAAAAAAATAAATATAAACCAATTAATAATTGCATGCATGGGAATAAAAATGACTGGTACATCTAGAGATCAAAGAAGAAAGCAACAGCAATGTAACTTCAAAGTGTTTTCTAATTGCTTAAGTTTCTTCCAAGGACATTTCCTTTCTCTTCTAACCCCTGATTAAATCCGTGCCAAATGGTCTGGCAGAAACTCCATCACCAAACATGGAAAAACCACTCAATGCAAGTCTCTGTACACACTTTTCTGAGAAATTTTTTCAATGTGACCTCCTCCCAGAACCAGCAAGTTCTTGTCCCACATAAGACAAGTTTGCAGACAAATTGCAGCAGTAGGGTTACCTGCAACGTTTCTGTGCCATCTAAAAACCTCTTCCAGACGTGGTCCATACATGTTTCAAAGTGCTGGGCCAGTGTCAGTATTGGATGCACCTTCACTAAAAAGGGTAGCTCGTGGGACCAGACAGCTATAGCTGCAAAAGCAACGCTGTCATCCTGCAAAGTAGACTTTACGGCATTGATCTCCACTTATTTCCTTTCAAATGGGTAAAGGAACTCTTCGCAAAAAGTCTTATTAGGAAGGTACTGTTTCCAAGATAGCCTTATCTAGGGGACACTGATGAGTTATCTTCATAAAGTATTAGCAATCTACTGATATTGAAAAATGCAAAAATACTGTAACAGCAAAAGCATCCAGGGACTTACTCTTCAGCATTTTTTCTTTCTCCAAAGCAGAGCTTGCTTTTACAGTCAGTGCTCAATTCTCCACCAAGGCCAATGCAGTCCTTTGGTTTTCTCTAGAATATGCATGCATCTCAGCACATCTGCCACATCAAGTTTGCTCTCAAAGTGCATCCACATGGCGAGGACAAATGCCAATCCCTTTGCCAAGTCTGGAGTTGCACTGACAACCTGAGCCCTGTCCCAGACTTAACTGCCCTTCTGGGACCAACGCAAACATTGCTGCAGCCCAGGCCATTGATGTATTGTGAATAAGCAGGCTTTGAATCAGGCTGGGGGAGGCTGCTGACTGAGCCTAGCGCTGCTGGGCGCTCCGACAGCTTGTGTCAGCTCTGCACTGAGAGACAGAGGCCCCTTCAACTCATCAGAGTGGCAATAAATTAAAAAGCCAGCAAACACTCATTTGATGTCTGTGAAAAGTCAATAAACTTGCGATTGCAAAAATAGTAGTGGGTAAACTCCTTTTATCTCAATATTGCCATTTTTCAGCTCTACAAGAAGGAAAGCAATAGCTTTTCTACTTAGCAGGTCTTTTGATCTGTGTAAATCCCTGCCTTCTTGGTTCTCAGTTATTTTAATAAGTACATGCAGTTTTAAATCAGACAAGCCTACAAACTGCCTGCATAGCTCAAGCCACTTTTTTGTCCCACTAATTCAAAATTCACAAGATATCACGACTAACGTTTTCATTCCACATTCAAGATATGGGTCATCTTACCAACTGCTTTCCTTGTCTCTGGTCTCCACACACAAATGGCAGTTTTCTCCAGAAAGTCTTCAAAAGGTTTTGGGGTTTTTGTTTGTTTGGGAGGGAGGGGGGTGTAGCTGGGTTTTGTTTGTTTTAAGAGCTGAGTACATGTTTTAGCCTACTTTCTTGCCTACTTCCTCTAAAAGCAGAACAAGAAGGATGAAGAAAACACCTTCTATCATAATCTGACATTTCATATTTTTAAGTTTAATTTGGATACAATTATAATGCATTTGTCTTTTTTAATTGAAATTATTGATTTTTTGATCTCAATTTTCAAGGAGTTGTCCTTCTAACACAGCAAATCCTAGAGCACCCGATTTTAACAAGATGTACAACGATGTGGACCCATTATCATACACAGCACCACATTCTTAAAGCATGCATGAATGGAAACCAGTATGTGTTGTATTGGCTATAAAATCCAAAGAATTGAATTAATCCCTTACTACGTTTCAAACTGATACTGAAGTGGCACAAGATACTACTGGACTAACAACCCAGAATAACTAGGATTTATTTTGAAGGGGCTAATTTGCAATGAAAAGTGAAAAAAAGACCTAACCCTGTAGTCATAAGTGTATTGCCAGGTTTTTGCTGGTTCTCTCACATGAATGCCTAGAAATCAAAATCTACCAGAAGACTAATCAGTCTGAGTAATAACAAGGCCTTTTCTTGATGAGTGGTGAAGGTCTGAATGTTGTAGCTGTCTCTACTGCTTGATGTTGCTGAAAGTTTTATGTAGTCATAATTGGAAGAAAAATAAGTGTTTATTTCAACTGGCTCTCCCTGTTATTTTAATTAATAACCAGAAGATTAAACCTAAATGGTCAATTTCTGCCACCAATCATTATACTCTTTACCCCCACAAAGATTTGTTATAAAACTGGTAAAAAAATAAAGGTATGAGTGTGACTACCCAGACACACAGGAAAAAAAAAACTTTTCTCTAGGAAAAAAATAAAAGTATTATGGATAGACATAGTTCTCAGCCAATTTACCAGAAGAGGGAGGCCATTAAAAGGAGGTTTCATATTCAGACTTCACTTGAGAAATACTTCTAAAATTTAAAATTGATCTGCAGGCTGGAAAGTAAAGCAGTGCAACTGGGAAGGCAAACCCCACCTTTAGGTATAGCTAAAATACCAGGCCTTATCAAAACAAGGATTGGGCAAATGTGATGACCGTTAGAGACTATTTCTCCCTCAGCTGCTGGGCTCTGATTGGACTGATAACTAAAACACACTGCTACAGCAGTGGGAATTGTTCTAAATAATGCCCCAGTCTCATTTCCAAGGCAATATACCCCATGTAAAAAAAGAAGCAAAGAGTTCAGTGCCATCCTCAGCTGTCTCTTGGAAGCCCGGGAACCCTGCTGGAAGTGTAGGCTTTAGCCATAAGAGAGCATTAAGTATTCAATTTCCCATATGCTAAAGCAGCCTTCTAAACTGGATTGAATTTGAACTTCCAACCTAGAGATAAAAGGCCCACTCTGAGCCACAGAGTCCCTAGGGTTTTCCTCTTGTAAATTATTCAGTCATGCGTATCTTAAGTGGACCATGAAAAGGACAATAAATATAAATGTCATTTAACTGTGTACTTAAACCAGAAGAACAAGCAGTTTTCCTTATTTTCATACCTTACCCAAACAGGGACTAACCCACCTGTTGCCACCTCCTGTCCATGATGCAACAAAACAAAAGAAAACTATCCATCAGTTGCATTTAGTACTTGCAGAAAATCCAAGAGGGATGTGAGTATTTTCTCTCACTCTCAAATTCATGGTAGCACTTTAACATTCGAATAGCAATGTTACGAAAATTAATGAGTACTTCAGGGCATATGATCAAACTTAATACTGTAGTTTATTCACATTTACCTCTAGATTCTTCTACTTTCATTTTCATGCTAAGATAATGTTCTGAGAGAAATAAGTTATCTAAATAGCTAAATTCAAATATATCTGAATCCAGATTTCAACATGGGTAGAAGGGAGAGCAAAACCAGAAGATACCCCAATATGTTAACCAAAAATGTATCAAGTTCAGCATTCATGCATGACAACAAATTGGCATCCTGGAGTATAATCTGCTGAAATTCCTACAAAGATGCTCTTTAAAATAATCAGTCAAGGAGCAACCTATGCATCACTGGAATTTCTGATGCTGCAGTAGCTGTTACTCTTAAGTGTTGCAGAGATCATTAGCACTAACAGCCAGGAAATGCACAGAGTACTAGCCAACTGTTTCACAGGTCAGGCAAACATGCAGGAGGTTAATTTTTTTTCTCAAAATACAACTCAGCTATTTATAAAACCTTTTTTTTTTTCACACTACATGAAAAATATATTTCATAATGAAATGTAAACCACCTAATCCATTCTCCCACATTAGTAACATTAGTGACCTCCACTCCTTGTTGGATGTGGAGGGAAATATAGTAACCAAAGATGCAGAGAAGGCTGAGGTATGCCTCTGAGATCATCAAGTCCAACCTATAACCCAACACTAACACCAACACTAACACCAACCCATCATCTAAACCATGGCACACAGTGCCTCATCCAGTCTCCCCTTAAACACCTCCAGGGTCGGCGACTCCACCACTTCCCTGGGCAGCCCATTCCAATGGCCAATCACTCGTCCTGGAATAGCTGGAAGGATCTTTCTCATGAACCATCTGCAGCAGTTACCTTTCCTGTGCAATCTCACAAGATTGGGCTATTTTAATTGAGACTTTCAATAAAATCTTTTCTTAAATGTCTTTGGCCTGAAGTATGAGCCCAGTAGAAAGAACTGAACCTAAGAGATTCAAGTCCAGAAAAATTAAAAATAAAAAGAAAAATCTGTGCAACTAAAGGCCAACAAGAAAGCAGTGACTTTTCAAGCAAAGTTAAGACCTGGTTCAGCCAGTTTTACTTGCCCTGTACAGTGAACAGACTACTCATATGAAACCAAGTGTAAACCACTGTATGTATAACAACAGGGCCAACTGCACCTTGCAGTAGCAGGAGGTGATAATACAAGCCAGTACTGGCAGCTTTGAGTGTGCAGGTTCAGCTGAAGTGGCTCCAGTCCACATCCTTGTTTCAGGTACCTGCTTTGTCTGTTCTCTTTCACTGGAAGCTCTTGGGAGTAAAGATAATTCTCTACTATATGTCAGTACCAGGTTTAAAGTGGAGTCCTTTGGACTATAATTAAAATGTCAAACCAAAACAGTTACCAAGGAACACTGCAAGAACATTTTCTTTTTACCTACAGATTTTTAGTATTTTTTCTTGTTTAGTGGGTTTTTTTACAAGGAAATGTAGTACCATGTGCCTTAAAAAAGGAGTCATGTAAAAAACAGGTTTAAACAGTTTTAACCTTCATTAATCTAAAACTTGATTAAAATCTCTCCCTGAAGATAAAAGTCTGGTTTTTGTCAGACCTCTCATCTGTACAAGTTCCCTGCAAGAAGAATGCTCATGATATTGCTTATCAACAACTTGATCTGCTTTCTCTTCCTGCTGTCAGAAAAAAATAGTATTATTTTACAGAGATTAGCATCATTACTATGACAACAAACCTATGACCTGGAGAAATACTATAAACCAATGTGACAAGAGAAAGCAAGAAAAGGAAACAATGAAGGACAATTCTAGAAGCATTCCATCCTCTAGAAACAGTCCTTTTTCAGGAAACTCAGTTCAGGAAATCTGTAGATCCTCTTAACCTGGAAACAAAGATGAAATGATCGTTCAAGTTTACAGAAGGACTCCATGTGCAGATCAAGATTTCACCCCAGATCAGGGTTGCACTTCTCAGCAAACAAAACCTCTGCAAGGGCATCTCTGATTCTGCTGGAACAGCGTGGGAAGCCACATGCACAGATAAGCCACCACAGGAAGCTCTTGCTGAAGTTGCTTTGTTTTGCTGCTCCGAACAAGGGGCTCGGAGGTAGGACAGAAGGGCCTTCAAAATGTCCTCTTCCTCTAAAATGGGGAAAACATTACTTCAAGCTATCTCTCTGGAGCTTACGAATATCAACATTTCTGGAACGCTGTGGGTTTTGAAAATACAGTAAGAACATTAAATACTATTATTCTGCCCTTAATGTTCTTCCATGTTTTTATCTTTTCTTATGGCCTAAGACATTTATGTTTGTACAAATCATGTACTGGGATTATTTTGCACACAAGAATGATTAAGGTCCCCCAAGTAACTCAGATTAACATTTCTTAAATACACTTAGGTCCTCTTATGGCAGCCAATTAGTGGTAGCAACCATCTGATTCACTCTTAAGCATACAACAAAATAGTATTTCTTACTATGTAGCCTACCTTATAACGAGAACTCTTAACAGCAACACATACAGCCAGCAGTTTTGACTGCATACTGTGTCATCCAACACAGTCCAAAAGCAACAGGCTAGAAAATACCCTGCCTTGAAAGCAGTGAAGGAATTGACACCTCTGAGTCACTTTTGTCCCTCAGTTAGGACATTTTTATATGTGTTATAGTAAAACAAAGTCTGTACTTCACACATGGGCATTTTCAAACTCAACGCAATGAGGCCTTGAAGATATTTGACAAATTAAGAAAGAAAGAAAGCTGCATTACCTTTTCATTCAGAATGGGCTTTGACTCCATTTATGTAAATGCAGAGAAGAATTTGGCCCTACTTTATATAGTCTAAATCCCAAATAACTTCACATTCAACCGTCTTTTAACTTTTCATAACTTAAAACCTTTTCATATCCTTTTCATACCTTTTTTTTTAAACAGCAGACAGAAATGTTTCCTAAGGCTTTCCAAATGTAATAAAGCATCTTTATTAACTCGAGCAATTTCACTTACTAAATGCTAAACCAATGTCAAATTAATATTTATGAAAGAATTGGATTTCCATGAGTATTTCATGGTTGACACTATAAATGTCATTCACACTCCATATTTCTAACTCTTCAAGTCTCAGCTACTTTGTGAATGACAATCAATTCGCTGCTGCTGTTCAATAATGACTGTGCTGTGTGTACTACAATCAAGGAAATGCAATGGAGATAAAAAGGTTTTAATATTATCATAAAGCCTTATGCTAATACACAGTCTTATTTTTAATTCATGTGTCCACTGAATTCATATAAAAAATGCACAGCCAGTAGAAAAGACAGTTGCCATTTGTCAATAAGATGAGAACCAGGCTTAATATTTTTCAGCTTTTGTTTTATTCATTTTGTCAGGACTGGTATTTCAGGGTAACTAAAACAACAATTATATACCCATTAATTTTGCCAAACACTTTGCCTGCAACAAAAGAAAAAATATTTTAAGTTTGTTGGGTTTATTTGGTTCAGGTTCAGCAAAATATTACCAAAAAAACCCTCTGAACAATTTACTCCAGCAGTTCCAGAATAAACTATACTGACATTTCCACAACATTAAATGTTCAAGCTCTCATAACAAACACCTGCTCTCCCTGAAATTAATGATAGATTTGCAAGCCACTGAACACTGAACTTTTTACTCTGCAACCCTGGCTCTCCCTGGTCATGGAGGACCCACACTCCTGTTCGCACTGCTCTTGTCCCCACCATGAGCAATCTTGGCAATCCTCATTTAAATTCCTGCTCTGAAACCAGGAAAAGGATGTTGGTTGCTCAGTGGCCTGCCAATTGAGTGCTGGGAGTTGGCTTCACAGCCCTTCCAAGAGGAATGAAAACCCTGTGCGGTGCCCTTAGCTGACACTAACTCAGACCTAGTGCAAAGGGGAAATGTGTCTCCTGGCCCTGTTTTGAGAAATACACTTTCCCTTGGGAAAGGAAACCAACACATTTTTGCACATGTCAACACAATTAGCTTCAGATATATCAGAAACACTATATTTGACCAAAAATGGAAAATTCAGTTGCCTTTCATTTCAGTAAGAAAACACCTTTGAATATTAGTCAGGCTAGCCAGACCTCACTTTTTCTTTTCTCTCTTCTCCATCTCTCCACTTTGATTAACAACTGGAAGTATCAGGCATTTAAATTAATGCTTTCTGATTCAAAAAAAAAAAGAGAAAAGCCCAACAAGAGGAAGAGTAGTAGTTCAAAAAGTAACAAGAAAGACAGACTGCTCACTCCTTTCATGGCCAACGTTCCACAATTAAAGAGGAAAAAAAAAATCCTCTTTTTCAGACGCATTAAGATAATACTTTGATAACCAATGGAGGATGGACAGATGGATGAGTTTTCCATTGCATTCAGCAAAATATACCATCCTACTTAAACAAACAACAAGGGCAAAGAGCAGGAGAGGAAACAAAAGCATGAAGATACAAAGCAACTCACTCTAGGTCACCTGAACTTACTGGAAGAGCCCAAGATAAAGTTTATGTGTTGTTCTTCCTGTGTACTAGCTCATATCGAGCCTAAATGCCTTCCCTGGGAAGCTCTTCCTGATGAAATATGCCAGATGTAAAACCACATCTGAGCAATTTGGAGAAAAAAGCCAACTGACCCTTCCAGTGGCACTGCTACAATACTCCATCCAGGTTCCAATGAGGGGAAATTGCCTGGCTGCCTAACAAAGCTGGGAAGAATAATTACAACCAAGCAAGGGCAGTCTCTGTACCTATGACAACAACTCTCCATAAAATTCAAGTCTCAGTGATTGCTAAACTCTTGCTTAAGCTCTTAAACCTAAATAACGTAAAGGTGATCTATCTGTCTAGCTTTCAGAGAGCCAGTAACATAAACCCTGTCATTCCCAGCTAAACCAGGCAGACATGCCTGGAGACACTACTTTTGTCTAGAATGAGTGTGTATTGAAAAGCCAGACAAATACAGAAACACACTATTGTCTTCACCATGGCACCTCCTTCTCTTGCATAGAGTTGGGCTTCTTAGGTATTTTCATTCAAACAAAACTGAAGGCACTTCTGGCAGCAATCCAATTTCATTTATTGGAATGATAGCTTTGGAAAAGTCAGGTCAAAACATTTTGTGTTGCACAGTCAAGGAGTAATCCTTGTATGAATAATCTTTACTTGAGTAAAATAAAGACTCTAAGAGTAGCAAATCTACAATTTAAGTTACATGAAAGAAACTAAGGTGTAATTGCATAGCGAGAAAGCATAGACCAGAGATCAGAGTGTTTTTCTTTACTACAGAGCTGCAAAACACTTGGGAGTTTTCCTTTCTTTCTGAACCGTTTCATGCTTATTCATTAAGCCACGATAAGAATGAGAAAAACATTAGTACAAAATTAAGTTCACTTACAAATATTAAGAGAGACAATACAAAAATTTCAGGTGGTCTTTCAGCTCTGTTTACCTAGCTTCAATTTTTTGAAATGTAATGCCATGAAATGTATTTATGGCAATTTCTCAAAGTTATGTTGATTTTACAAGCAAACAATGCTGCCTACTTACAAATGCATCTCTAACTAAAGTAACATTTACTTGATATTTAACAGGAAGCAACCAATTTTCTCCTCAGCCAGTAAATTGTTCTACGGCCATTAACTTCTTTTATAAATACACTTCAATGTTGCTATTAATCATTAAATAAAGCTTCTAAAACAATCAAACATTAATTATTAATGGCATTAATTGCCAGTTTGTCACAGCCTTAGTAGTCTCTTAAGTGACAAAAAGCCTCATTTACTGCAGAATCTAGGCACTGATTCCCTGGATGATGAATACATAGTTTTCCTGTTACACTAGTGAGAGCATTATCAAGGTCTTCACTAACAACTGGTTTCTCTGAAGATTATAAACTGTATGCATCTTACATGCTTCCCCAAAAAAGAAAATTTATTAGCAAGTGTGATGTGCACTCATTCATGCTCTTCCTTAAAAGAAGTCATTTTGCAAGACTTGTTGAACTTAAAAGGGACATGAGGTAAAAAATCGTAGATCGGTAAATCCAATTTA
Source organism: Tapera naevia (assembly GCA_033556795.1). Lineage (NCBI taxonomy): Eukaryota > Metazoa > Chordata > Aves > Cuculiformes > Neomorphidae > Tapera > Tapera naevia. Next base: position 171,987 of record JAUMJJ010000069.1, on the reverse strand, counting down.
TTCATTGCCTTCCTTCTCCCCCCACACCAAGAGCCCTTACTCCTGTGGCTCTATCTTCCATGTTAGTTCCATCTCTCCTGACAATCCACATACCTTTCTGTATACCCTTTCCTCCCTAGAGTCTCATCTTTTCCTTAGACAGCAGCAGCAAAGTTATTTTCCAGGATATTTGTCTTTTTTGCCTTGGTACACAGATCTGTCTCTGAAGCTGCTCTATCCTATTGACTCCATATTGCCAGCAGTTTTCCCCTTCCAGCACCCAGCTGAGCATCTCTTTATTTTTGAGGACAGGATGCCTAAAGTAAGACACTGAGTTCTCCACCCTCAACAAAAGCTGCAAGTGCTGCTCTGATGTGATGCTCTTTTGTTAATGAACTGAGAAGCAGTTCATTAACAAAACAAACACTTGGTCAGTTTGCCCCCTATTACCCTACTTTTCCCACCCACTCTCACCTCTTCCCCTAATTTTCTTGCCTCTTCCTCTGAAAAATAAAACCAATAAGAAATAAAAATTAAACATAAGGGTGCCTAAAATCTGTGAGGACAGTTTCCCTCTGCCCACACAGCACGCCTGGGTGGGTGACAGCAGCAGAGCAAAATACAGTCTCTTCTCATTGGAAATATGATACATGGCACAGGAGTCTCAGGAATTCCACGCTTCTGCATTGCAGTGTGTATCTTTGTTGATTCTGGTATTTAATTCTAAAATAAGAGGGAAGAAGCACCAAAATAAAGCAGTAAAACCATTCCACCCAGATGTGTACATTAAAGTGTGAGCAACAGCACAGCAATCATTTACCTGTACGCAACATCTTCAAACCCTAACAGCAAGGAATGCTAACAAATGGTGTGAGTATTTGCTTTTGGTTCACTTTATTGGGTGCACAAGACATGAAGAAATTTTCAGGTATGCTATTTCATACTAAAAACCAATGTGAACAGAGCAGTCTGCAGCATAAACAGTAACTCTGGGAAAGAAAAATTATCACAAATACTTCTATCTTCATTTCAAAAAGCAGAACAACTAGAAAGACCAGAGAGCATTTGCAACACGTCCAACTGTTAATCCAGCTAATTGATACACAGTTACTTGGCACAACAGAACAACCTTCCCATTTACAAATAGAGGATAGTTAAAAAAAATTCTAGCCTGAGCAGCAATGGAAACCAAGGGTCTTCACTTCATTCACATAGGGCTCTTATTTAAATCAGAAAATCAGTCAGAACAGCTAGTGACTTGAATACTAATAGGGCAGAAAGGATGCAAAGGAGTGGGAGATGCAGTGATCTTGGCCTATGCCCTGGGAAGTCTGGCAGGAGGGAGCTCGGACCAGCACGGGTACAAGGCAAACATGGGGCAACAGACCCTGCCACCCAACTCCTTCATGCACCCACCCAGCCAGCCCTGCTGCCTCCCAGCCGTGCCCAGAGCAGGGAATTTCAGAAGGGATTTCTTGGTGGAAGGACAAAGCACACTCATCTGCATGTGTTTTGTTTTAGCGTTTTAACCTCCACCTGTACTGCAAAGATCTCTCCGTACTACTATCAACATCATCATAAGTAATAAAAAGGTAAAGTTGGAAAATGGGAAAAAGAGCCTTCTTGTTAAAGATTACTTTTTCCTCTTTATCCAACAAAACATCACAAGAAGCTTAAAGTAGTACTTTTTCCCCACACAGTTACCCATCAGGCTTCAATTTTAAAAGCATTCATATTCAGAAGAGAAAAGGACGTGCTAAAGTTCAAACAGGAGATTAAGTCCCATTCTCATGGGGTTTAACTCTAGGAAACTATTAAAAGGCTTGTCTTGAATAACAATATCCTTCAGACCAATACTTAACTGCTTTCTTGAACTGGGGCCCTGAGGGAATTGTAACCCTGAGGATCAGACGGTGGAGTGGGGACTTAGGAAAAAACAGTAGTAAATTACTATTAAGATCAGTGGCTGCAGAAGTGTATTAGTGTATTTTGTTTCATTTGGGTACTTATATTTGGAATTTGTGTCTTTTGTGATCACCAAGAGGAGCCATATTCATGCAAATGAGTGACTTCACTCAGTGAAGAGTTTTAATGCTGCCTTCTAAGAGAAGATAAGACCATGCAGTGAGAGATGGTGAGTACCACCTTGAATAAAGGTATCAAACTGGGTCTCCCAAATGCTTAACAGCAAGATGCCTGTGATTTCAGAAGCAACACTCCTACCAAAGGTTCAGTACCTTATAAATTCAGTGATTCAGTAAAAGATCTCCTAATTGTAAAGGCAGAGAAATGTTTCAGCTTCTCAGGTAGCAAATCAGGCAGAGGAGGTGGTCTGATCTCCCACAAGCACCCTTAGAAAGACCAGGGAAATTCAACTCTTGATGACCCAGCAGCAGCCTTCCAGCTCCCAGGTCACTGTATGTCAAAAGCAAAGAGACTCGGGACGGAGGCAACTCAGACCCAGTGATTTCCTCGTTTTCCTCACAATTAAGTCTTCTAGTCGTCTCTAAGTCTTCTAGTCCTCTCAAGAACCTCTTTTTTAACCACTTTCAACCAATCTGATTTTCTTTAAACTGTGCTGTACAAAACTTGAATATGGTTCTTTGGTGAGGTATCATCAATACTGCACGGAGTTACACCTGAATCTTAGGTACACCACTCCTGCTAATACCCAGAGCAAAATTCTTTTAAGCCCCACTAGCACTGCACAGTTCACTCATTCATGATCTCTTAAAATCCCTGCATTCTGTTCTTCAATACACCTGTCAGGCCAGGGAGCCTACACTTTGCATTCACACATTTTGGTCTTCTTTCCTTGGGTTTCCTTGCCAGGGTCAGCATGGCTTTTGCAACACTGAATAGAAACGCCACTTGCAGAGCACAAAATGCTTAGAGGAAACACGAGACAAAGTCATACCTTAACACACGCCTATCTCACCCTCTCACAGCACAGCCCTTCAGAAATAGTCTTTTGCATATAGTCTTTTGCATTAAAGAATCATGCATTTGCAGCAAATACTGCATTTTGCTGACTTAGAAATCTGTAGGTAGGCAATGCCTTCCTCACTTTCTTCTGCCATGTGAAATATTAATAGTTAGCTCATGACTGTGTCCCAGTGACAGTTTTCCTCTATATACCAATTTCAGTATCCTCTCCTTGAAGTTGTCACAAAGGCGCCCAGGCAGGAATGGGCAGAATAACAGAATAACAAATCCAAATTCATGGTATTAAAAGATTACCTAATAAATTCAATATGTATTTTATTATTGAACCTATTTTAATTCACCTGCTGGAGTATTACTTAAATCACTTTGTGAAAAAAAAAATGTAAATTTTCTCAACAGGAGATCCATCTTCCAATCTTGGACGAGACTGACTGCAGCCAGAGCCACCAGTCTACCCAGCTACCAGAAGGACAAAGCCTGTTCTCACCAGCAGCAGCGCTTGCCACTGTACACACTGCCTGTGCTATTGTCCCAGACAAAACTGGGCATCTCAGAAACTCACCCTTCCACCAAGAACTGCATCTCTGCCACTGCCCATATAGTGCTGCTTTTTCATCCTGGGATACATAGCAAAATAGCTTTGGAATCCAAAACAAGATACTTCCTCAGATATCCATGGGGTCCAGTCTTGCAACTGACAAGAAAACAAGGTATACCACCTTCACACTTGGTTTAATTTATTTCTTCTCAAGGAGCTGACAGACCATAGCAGAGTACAGTGTAGTGAAAAAAAAACACCACTCCCTCTCCCATTGCTTCATCTCAGATGGACTTTTTTTTTACTTTAGATTCTCTTTTCTTTGAATTTTTCACTTTTTCTTGACATTTGCGGTCTTTTCAGTTTATTTCTTTTTCTGTATTCATTGCTTAAAAAGGAATAGAAAGAACAAATGTCAGTGAGTTACCAAAACAGACAGCAAGTAAACAGCTAAGTACATATCCAGTACAGTTGCATAGGTGAAGGTGCTGTGAAATCTTGACAAGATGCAAATCAAGGATATAAGCAAGGAAACTGATGGAACAAAAGACATATGCTTAATTTCTTTTGCACTGCAAACAGCCTTCCTTACCTGACCAGTCTCCATGAAATATTAATGTATTACAGCATACAAAATTCATTCTTTATATCACTGCAATACAGATCTCTCAATTTACTCACAAGGCCACATGCTAATACAGTCATACCATATCCACTGGCCTTCACAGCACGGTTCACTGAGGAGAACTGATTTATGTTTCTGCATTGGATGGGTATTACATTGTAGTCAGAAAGCATTCATAACCTCTGGCCATGGCTCTCCTCATACAAAATCACTTTACATTCTTCTCGCCTCAAAAGGAAAAAATAAAGCAACTGTAAATCTAACTGGTCCCCACTTAACTGCTTTATATGCATATGCAAACACCCCTTTGCACACAGTTGCAGTCACAAGGCTGGACTGAGACACTCTGCCCCAACCCCACTGAATCCTCACACCCTTTGAAAAAAACAAACAAACAACTTTGTAAGGCAAAACCAACACACTTAAATGTAATCATTCCCATTTTACTTTAGGTCCTAGGCAAACAATGCAAAAATGCTAAGGTTGGCTGACTGAACTGAGAAGTTACTATGAGGTCGCACGAACAAGACAGTAAAATCATTTCACTCCCGCTGCAGTTCAGAGGGACACCAGGCCATGTGGTGCCATCCTACACCCCACTCCGGGGCACCAAGGCTGCCCAAGAGATGCCCCGGGCAACCACTCCAACACCATGAGCTAGCCAGCTTTGGTTGGTACCACGCACCCAAAAAGGCCCAGGAGCTCCAGCAAACAACATTCAGAGGAAGAGAAAGTGAGAAGCATCCAACTGCCAGCTCTTAGACTTCATTGCTGTGAGGATTGTCTTTTTGGTCTGGGCTGGTATGGAGTTGGCAGTAACCTTCTCTCTCCACAGCCACAAGTGAGCGTGCAGAACATCGCTAGCTCAGAGCGGACACAAACAGCAGAGAAGGAGCAAACATCTTACTGATAAAACCAAGACATAAATATTGGCGGGATTGACAATTTAAAGGTTCTTTAACACTCTATTACTTGACCTTGTTTAAATTAAATGTCATCTTTCTCCAGCTGAATTTCAACTTGGACAGATTTGCAATTTACAAGAATGACGTTAGAGGGAAAAAAATCCAGTCTTTCTTCCTAGATTCATGTGTCTGAAAAATGTGATGACCTGTTCTTTGATCCATTCCTGAAGATATGTAATACTAAGTACTCTGCAAGATGATAAAAGCCTTTTAAATCAGGCATTCCAAGTAACACTTCGTTTTGCCGTGTCTGAGTTACTCTGTCTATAAAATCAAAGAAATGCCCTCAGTTTGCAGGTGAAGAAGGCGAAGTAATTATTGCCCGAGCAACACTAAGCTATTACACTAATGAGAAGCAAAGGAAAGCTCATGAGTTAGTTAATAATCCTATCCTGAAAGCATCACTTCAACAGCATGAAGTAAGTATTGCCTGGGGTACACGCATGGCAATAACAAAAAAAAAATACCGACAAGCTGATCATTAGGTAGAACCCCTCCTGTGTGCTGGATAAATAGGAGTCGCCAAGAAAACATCATATGTGGCCAGCTTGACCATAAAGGAGAGCACTGAAAAGTGCACACGTTAATCAACACACACGTATGACTATCTGGGTAGTCTTAGATCTGGCATTTTCTCCCTTCTGAGCACCGACTTCACCACCCCACTGATTGTTCTCCAGTGCAGGGAAAGCTGTATGTTTATGGGAGGTAATGAAAAACACATCCATCTTCAATTCTTCAGGAGATTTATAAAGGAAAATAAAACACACATGGCAAAACACTCCCTGACCAAGCCATCCACGAGGCTGTGAAGTGCCTTCCTGAGCAAACAGCACAAAGGATCACGCTTGCTCTGCAGCTGCAGAACAGCCCTGGAGGACCCTGCCTGGGACGGCACCCCCAGCCAGACCAAGGAGTGGACCTGCTCACAGAGTAGATGAAGCTGCAGCAATTCTTTCCTGGAAGCAAATGGAAGTTAAATGGAAACAGTATGGGGAGAAACATTCAGCATGTTCTTCCAACTCATAAGGGAGGGATAAGAGCCAGAGAGAGTGAACTGTGTGGAGAGCTCTAAAGAAAGATGCAAACCAGTTCTGGCATAAGCTTCCAGCATTGCAAGATAGTGCTCCCAGTACAGCTCCAGGTAAAGAGAAAATGGCCTTGATGCTACATGGTCTGATGTTGGGGCACAGTATCAGACAGCTCCACTACATACCTCAAACACTACTATTCTTTAATTATTATGACAGGAATGATGGAATACAATCAACAAGCCAAACCTGTTCTGCAAGATTTAACAGCATACAATGCAGAACAGAGTAATTTTTTCTGTGGATTAACCCTCACCCTCTAAAGAGAGGTCAGGCAAAGCTTAGGGAATAAATGAAAATAACTTGAGCATCTGGTAATCCTGACTAGGCAAAAGCAAGCCCTAAACAGCACTATTAACTTTACCTTTAGCTTTCCCAAAGCATTCCCCTCCTTAAAAGCTTCAAAGAAAGTTATTTCACATGTGTGTAAATGCAGAGAAAAGACCCCATATTTACCTGTTCCTTCCTGAGAATCAAAATTACTTAATATAAGCTATGGGAAGCTATATTTAATTAGTGGTTAAGATACATGTCTGAGCCTGATTCACCTCAGCTATATAAAACCACTATACAATCATGTTCATGAAAAATCCAAGGGAAAGTGATCTACACCTTATAACAGAAATGTAAGGTAAGGTACCTTGGAAGAAGGAATTCACTCAAAATCCATCCCAAATTTATTACAAGATTTTCTAATTTACTCAAATGGACTTAGGAATCAGTGTTTAATAGCTTTGCTGTTAGAGACCAGCACTGAACGTCAAACAAGTGTGTTTTGATTTAGAGTACTCTCATTTCCAGTTTACTGTTCAGCTCCATTGCACTGTTCTCCCACAAGCACTTACAACCAATTCTACACTTGAACTCGACAACAATCTGTGCTTTCCCACTTACAGCGTTTCAAACCTAACTCTTTCAGGAAGTTAAATATTTTAAATGCTTCGGGGAGTGGAAAGGAGGGAGTAGAAGTCATTAGCAAGCATGCTATATTCAAACAGTCCCTCCAATTTTGAGAAGCAAAGAAAACAACCATAAATGGATTCTCAGTTTCCCATTCATGCCCCTCACCACCAAGAACAGCACAGGTCTGCTCCTCCTGACTGCCTCCACAGCAATTTACAGAGCAATACAGGTTTGAGTATTGTCCTTTGTATGTATCAGATGAAGCCACAAGCACTACAGATGTGACAGTGCCATGCTACTTCTTTCTTATCCATAGCTTTTAATGAAACAAAAAAAAAATGCTTACAATCACTATTTCCTTTACCCAAGATGAAGAGGAAGGGAAAAAATCCTCAACAAGCAATAAGCTTTCTTCGTCCTTCACAGTTCAGATTAAATTGGAGAAAAAAATAGCCCCTGATAAGGTACAGTGATTACTTTGTTCCTTAGGAATATACACGTGACAGCTGCCGATGCTTCTTCTTCAGAAGAGAGTTTAACACACTTTCAGTAAACAACTTGACTATGACCACACAGGTTCTCACAGTGGGCACATCAGTACCGTGCTGTGGACCTTGATTTGGCAGTGCTTCTGCATATCCAAATGCCATGATGCTTACACCATCAGCCCAGATAGACAATTTCCTTTCTAAGGTTAACCTTTGTGCTAGAGCCAACACGAAGGCTGGGGTACATCATCAGGTAGGCAGAAGTACAGAAAAAGCCAGGATCTCATGACTGCCCAGTGTCCCAAGTCCCATTAGCTCCAAGGTACTTTCATAAATATCAATCATTTGGTCATTGCATCCTCAGTGCCAAATCACAGTATCACAGTATCACAAGGTTGGAAAGGACCTCTGAGATCATCGAGTCCAACCTATAACCCAACACTAACACCAACACTAACACCAACCATCATCTAAACCATGGCACTCAGTGCCTCATCCAGTCTCCCCTTAAACTCTTCCAGGGTCTGCGACTCCACCACCTCCCTGGGCAGCACATTCCAAATGACCCAAGGAAGATAACAGCAGTCTTGAGGAAGGACTGCTGACCACTCACCTTTGCTATGTTTGCTGCCCTCATGGGAGGAAGAAAAACTAGCACTGAAAGTGAACAGAACTGATTCAATAACCAGAGCTGGAAATGCTTTCTGTGGATCTTTGACTAGGTTTAACCATGGTCTTACATCCGTTAATCCTAAACAGAGGTAGTAAAAACCTTAAGGACAATTATCGCACTCAGGTTTGGAGCCAGTCCTAAACCACCCTGCTTTAATATACATTCTCCCTCCACCAGGCTGCAAACAAACAAAATTCTAATACTTCAGCCTCTGCACCTGAGAAGAATCCAAAACCCAAATCACAGCAGGTGGGCTGCTCTGCCAGGAGGCTCTCACCAGGTCCAGAAAGCTGACAGAGGAATACATCTGTCCACAACTCCACATTGCTGTGAGGATGGTGCAAAGCTCCCTCCCTCCCTTTGCCAGGATGAAGAGTCTCCTCCCACCCAGAAAGGGAAAACAGCAAAATAAAATAAAATAAAATAAAAAAAAAAAAACAACCTCTCAAGTCTGACTACACAACATTTTAGATCCTTAGATCCCTGGTCTGTGCCCAGCCTGCTACACACAACCAAGTCCTTATGGAGACAGGGGAACACTTCTCCTATGAGAAAGAATATCATGAGTCAGGTAGGAAGAACTGAACTCTGCTGTTCACAGGGTAAAGCAACCCCACATCATGAATAAATTCTCCCAGGCCAATGTGCATCCTACAGACCTTGTAATATCCCAGGTAGGGCTGGAAAAGTAATAAAACAAGAGATGGGATGCTAGTGCAGCACTGACAGGTGGCAAGGCTTTATTGGCTTTAAACTCCTGCTCTTTTGGGAAAACTCTCATTGCTATTATTGCAGGTTTTCTTCCAATATTACTATCAAAGAACAATTAGGCAGGTGGAATTCTTAAATTTTCAATTTGTTTACATTCTACATTTGACAACAGTTTGTTCCTAGCCAGAACTACTCCCCAGAGGAGCATTAATCAATTTCCTTTGCTGTATATGGATTTTTCACACAGTTTGTAAGCAGAAAACATTTTCAAATGAGATAAAGTGATTGCAAGAAAACCCACAAAAGTCAGAGAGAATAACTCGGATGTTTTATCTTTCTTTTCTGTTTTTCTGAGGATGAGGAAAAAAGCCCCTGACAATACATTGCTATATTCCAATTTGCTTCTATCCCAGCACTTCAAAAGGATAAGAAAATAGTAAGACAGACCAAGAATAATAGAAGTAAACAGATCTTAAGGGCTTTCTTTTCCCCATCAGGGGCACTCAGAAAGGACTTCACTAAGTATTGTTTTCACTTTCACTCAGTAGTGTGTGTAATACAAGTAATATCACAGAATGAACATTAGCAGAAAACAGGCTTTATGCTCCATTAGTGCTTAACCCACTATAACAAATTTTTATTTAAATTTTACTGTGATTCTGTACAAGTATGTAATAGATTCTCCAATATCTGCACTAAAGAAGTTAGCTACCTCCCCCCTTATATACAAGAAAACAAAGTTATCTTCATTTAGATCTCTAGGATAGTTTTGCTTACTTCACCATCCACCCCTTTCCTCCTCCTTTGCAGATGGACTCAGGGTACATGCAGGAGTTAACAGTTCCCTGATGCTATTCCTTATACATCACAGAATAGACTATTGCAGCCACCACATGAATTTCTCCATCAATGAGCTAGTCACCAGCCAAGAAACAGTGTGAAGATGTGGGGTGGGGTGTGGTGTTGGAGGTGGGAGTACCACTAGGTTTAAAAGAAAGAGCAGCAGAAAAGTTGCATTATTATTTTTTGTCACACTATCACAGTATCATAAGGTTGGAAAGGACATCCGAGATCATCAAGTCCAACCTATAACCCAACACTAACACCAACACTAACACCAACCATCATCTAAACCATGGCACTCAGTGCCTCATCCAGTCTCCCCTTAAACACCTCCAGGGTCCATGACTCCACTCCCTCCCTGGGCAGCCCATTCCAATGACCAATCACCCTTTCAGTGAAGAACTTTTTCCTAACATCAAGCCTAAACTTTCCCCGACGAAGCTTAAGTCCATGCCCTCTAGTTCTGCCACTGGACACCTGAGAGAAGAGACCAATCCCTGCCCGACTACAACCTCCTTTTAGGTAGTTGTAGAGAGCAATGAGGTCTCCCCTGAGCCTCCTCTTCTTCAGACTAAACAGCCCCAACTCCCTCAGTCGCTCCTCGTAGGGCTTGTGCTCCAGCCCCTTCAGCATCTTCGTTGCCCTCCTCTGGACACACTCCAGCATCCTGACATCTTTCCCAAACTGGAGGACCCAGAACTGGACACAATATTCAAGATGATAAGGAAAGAAAAGGCTGGGAAGAAAGGTCATATCCAGGCAAAGCAACACTGTAATAACCCTACTACTCTTTCTGTTTTCAAGGCCCATTGGGGTTGGCAGAGATACCACTGCAAAAGGGAGTCTCTCGGTAGTCCCAGCTGCCTTGCGAGGCACAGCACAGGGGCAGGATTTATGCTGAAGCGCTGTCTCAGCAGCCACTTTGACAAACTCAGCCACCCAGACTTGTTTTAAGCAAGATAGCCCAATATTGACCCAATTGACCCTGCAAAATCCTACTGTGTCTCAGCAGAGAAGGTGGTGGCATGTATTTCCCCAGAGGTCCTACAGCACGAAGATTAGACAAGATTACACTTTTCATGTATAAGTACACACAGTCACACTAAGCTCACTCTGTTGCTCAAATTCACACCTTGGTGACTGCCCAGGACCCAGGGACCAAGTCCCAAACCAGGAAAGTTCAACACCTGATTAACCTTTCCCCACTAACCTTAAGCACGGAGTAAAGCTTTCAATGTTTTGGCTTTGCTGGTATTGCTTCTTTTCAAGACACTACCACACACAACAGCCGTATCCTGCAAAGCACTGAAACCCCCAAGGTACCCTTAAATTCGTATGCATAGCTTGTCTAAGATCTCCTCAAGTGATACTGCACTCCAGGATAGTTTTGTATTCTACATTAGTAGCATAATAACAGTCTAATTAGTTGTGTTAAGTCAAAGAGAGCAAGCAAATCTATTAATAAACCATTTAAAAACAGAACTTTGCATAACTCAAGCTTCTTAATAAAACTTTCACATAAATGAAGAAGAAATAGCTACATTACACTCAAATGACTAAGTCTGAAAAATGAGCTGTTCAGCAGCACTCTGGCAAAATTACCTCAGAGTTTTATCACTAGCAAAAAGTGCATTTTTTTAATATACCAGTGATTATTACAAAGTATCTATGCTGAAAAATAATTTCTTGCAAATCATTATACACACAAGATCAAAACACTATCACAAACATCATTCGAAGATTCTGTGTTATGTATTATACTACCCTACTGTCTCTCAGTTATGCCCATCTTTAAAATCCTTTCAGTACAAACACAAGCTGTCTGTACATCAGCAGAGCAGCATGGCCCAGCTGGAGCAGGTCTGCAGAGCAGAACAGTTGGCATGGAGGGCCCCCACACCACATACACACAAGCAGGGCTTTGCTGAGACTAGCTCTAACCCAACCCAGGCTGGACACTCAATAGGGCACAGCACATCCTCATGACCTCTGCCCTCCCCAGAGCCCAGCTGTGCTCCCCTAGTCCACCCTGCAGCAAGACCCAAGGCTCATAGAGTCATAAAATCATAGAATCATCTGATTGGAAAAGACCTCTGAGATCATCAAGTCCAACCATACCTGTCCACTTACTAAACCATGTCCCTGAGAAACTCATCCACCCACCTTTTAAATCACCTTGGATGTGGCCTTGAGCAGCCTGGTTTGGTGGGAGGTGTCCCCGCTCATGGCAGGAAGGTTGGAATATATAATCTTTAAGGTCCCTTCCAACCCCAACCATTCTGTGATTCTATGATGGCAGGCAGAGGGAGCAGGCACCCCCAAGAAGCTGCTCCCCTCTCTGTGGGGGAGCGGCTGCTCTGGTGATCCTGGTCTCGTGGTCTAAGTTTGGACAGGTTTACTGAAACCATTTCCTCTTCCAGAGCAGCCTCTGTTATCCTGTTTGTACTCATCTGCTTCTGGGACGCTTCCCTGGAACTGCAGAGGGAACCACGTGGGGTTCAGCTGAGCCCAGTGAGCCATGTCACAGAAACAGAATCACAGAACAGTTTGGCAGGAAAAGACCTTTCAGATCAGTGAGTCCAAGCATACCTGTCCTCTACTAAACCATATCCCTGAGCGCCTCATCCGCCCGTTTATTAAACACTTCCAGGGATGGCAACTCCACCACCTCCTTGGGAAGCCTCTGCCAGGGCCTGACAACTCTTTTGTGAAGAAATTTTTCCAGGTGTCCAATCTGAACCTCCCCTGGTGCAACTTGAGGCCATTTCCTCTCATCCTGTCACTTGTCCTTTGAGAGAAGAGACCAGCAGCCACCTCACTACAACCTCCTTTCAGGCAGTTGTAGACAGCGATGAGGTCCCCTCAGCCTTCTCCAGGCTGAACAGCCCCAGTTCCCTCAGCCGATCCTCATCAACCTTGTTCTCCAGGCCCTTCACCAGCCTCAGTAACAGGGAACAATCTGGGGGCTCGATGTGACAACATACTCGCTCTCGCTCTGAGTTGAAATGCTAAGATAGATGCACCCAGAGGAAGGTGATAATTGTTTCCCAAAAGTGCAACAAATGAAGCACAATATTTATCTACGTGAAGAAATATTGACCAGTTGTGGGTTTGCTTTTTTTTTTTAACCAAATCATTAGGGCTTTGAGAAGGAAAAAGTGAAAGCATTCTCCTTTATTTTTTTATTCAATTGCTTAAATTTGTAAAAAGATGTTTGTGCCAAGAAGATGTACTGTCTCTTTACTTACCTTTGCTGAAAATTCCATAGAACTTTACAATACCTCTTTTTCACCTAAACAACATGAGCTTCTGAAAATATACTACCCTTGGGGTCTGCTGAGTGGGGAGTGATGAGATTCTGTATAATAGTGTTATTTTTGCTCCCATGAAAAAAAAAGTTCTAGTCTTAAGAGAAAGACAGCTCATTTACAGGGTGACATTCTCTATTGTGAACAAAGAACTGAGCTGTGCTTATGTATCATCCTGATTCTCAATACGCTGCCACCAGAGCCACCCAGCTTACCTGGGTGGTGCTACCTTTAAAGGTCTATGGTCACTGCTCCCAGGAAGCCAAAGCTTCTTGGTGACAGAGCTGTGGTTCCCACAAAAGGTCTAGAAGATCAACACAACTTTACTTCACACTGGGAAGTTTTCTCCAGTTTGTTGTCTATAGACTAGGAGTCAGTCATGTGTGCATGTGAGCAAAGTTACAATCCTACTCATCCCTAAAACTTCAGTAGAATATAGAATTCTTGAGAAACAATAGGAACAAATGGAGCCACAAATACTCTCCTAATGCTGTGATGGAGGGGCTTTCTGCAGTGGGGTTTATGTGCTTTTTATTTTATATTCTTTTCATAATTTAAAAGCTTTATAATGTTAATGCAAATACATTACTCATGAAAGTGAGAATCCAAGGGTATCAGCCTGACCTACACATGCCATGAGCAAACTGAAAGAGAAAACAAACTGACTTTCTTGAGACCTTCATCAAGATTTTTCAGCAGATTAGACTGCTGTTAGGTAACTGCTGAATAAATATAGAGCGCTGAGAAAATGTTTTTAGCTCTCTTTGAACTGTACTTTCAGAAGTCATGAACATTGAAGGCCAAACTGATGAAACCATCTATTGCTAATTTTACTCACTAGCAAAAGCTTGCCTTTTTCAGTTGCTTATACACTTGCCAGCTTTCAACTCTTTCAGCTGACATTTTCCATATCAGGTGCCTGCCTTTAAATAAGAAAAAAATCCAAAAGTATCAAAATAATTCAACAGTTCCAAGAGCAAAGCTAAGCAAAAATAAGTTGCCTTGCCAACATTTGAAGAGAGGTCAGGAGAATGTTTAAAAGACAGAATTGCACACAAGGACTTATACTTTGAGTGCCTGACTTTGTCACCTTATACAAAGAGCATTTGAAAAAGATTCTTGTATGTAACTATTAGATGAGGAGTCATCTGTCAGGCAAGCGCACATCAACTTGTATTTTAAATGGAAAAAGTATATGCTGCTGTTCTTGCAAGCTGCCTTTTCCCATAGAAGTGGACAGGAGGGACAATCATTTGTAGAAAACTTCTAAGAATCAGGTCCTAGAGCATTTGTCTTTTCCTTCTAGAATCTGTTTCTATTGTAAAAAAAAAAAAAATTACACATACAGCCAAGAGCTAAAGAACTCCTCAGTTATTCATGTTACACAGCTGATATCCAACACCAAAAATCACAAAGCAGAGTCCATCTGTGATGTCGGTCATCCTTCTTCTGAGATCATCAACATGAAACAATACTCACCAAGCAAGAACAGCAATGCAAGGGAGAAGGAAAGGAAGAATCAGCTCGCTAATCTTTGTGCTGTAGCGAACCCATCAGAAGCTGAGTGTGTCAAGAAACAGAATGAGTAAGCAATAAGTGGGTGGTTCAATATGTTCATTTTCCTCCACTATTTCCATTTCAATTGTCAGCTTCCCAAAATGTATTTAATTTGTACTATAAATTTTGATTCCAAAACTCTTGTCATGCTGTTCAACAAAACAGTCTGCACATACACATGTAAAAAGAAATATTGCCCAAAAGAAATACTGCATAAAACCCTAATGACAGCAAGGGCCCTTGTATGAAACCTGTTGCAGTCACATTTGCTTCCAGATCTGAAATAAGATGGTAAAAGGTTTTTTGGCTGGACGGATCTAATGACAAAAGAGAAACAATCCTCTTACCATTTTTCCTTCACTATGCAGTCTGCACCAAGCTTTCATCCAGCAACAGCAGCAGCACACTGCTGATAGTGTTATCAAGGAGGTTTCTGTGAGCTCTTAATCACAGTTTTAGGCTCTATTATAATAATATCCTTCTGAATCCTCATTAAAGCCCAGCATTATATTGGAATAACCACATTCCACCACTCCTTTTATTTAATTTGGTATCTCCTGTAAATGCAACTGAATTAATGGAAATGCTTTTCTAGAGACAGCCTTCATTGCACCATGCAGAACTCAAAGAAAGGATCCTTGTTGTAATGGCCAGATAAAAATCACCTCCCTTAGCCCCAAAATTAATGACAGCATCTGTAAAAGTTCTCTCCTCTCTGTCCCCTGCCATGGCAGGGTCTCACCAGCCCCACTACTGGCTACATTGGCAATATGCATCAACTGATTTAATGAGAGAAAAGGGGATCAAGTGTGGGGAAGTGCTCAGGTGAGCAGGAAAAAAAACAAAGCGGAGGGCGGAACATGGCATACCTTATCCAGCAAAAGAACACAGCAGGAGACTCTGCCCAACCATGCCTCTGCACACATTGTGCCCACCTCAGCACATTTCTCACAAGGCCAGACAGCACTGCAGTCAGTCCCCTCTGCAGCCAAGGGTGTCTGCTGCAATCTGGTCCTACAGCTGCAAACCATAAATATCTGCCTACAGGAAAGTTCCACACCAACTGCAGCAGGATCTCTGTAAAAATCCAATACGTTGGGCATCTTCTTCAACCAGAGCTTCAGGAGGCTCTGGCTGGCATAGTGGTCCCTGAACTCTTCCTTTCATCTAAAGGCAGATAAAGACACAGTTTCCTGACGCTTCAGGATGAAGCACTGAGCAGACTCTCCATGACTGTGCACCACTTGTACTGACTGACCCAGAGGGAGAGCAAAGCACTCTTAGAGGCAGTAATCTTGAACTGGTTACTATGCCCATGACAGTGGAAAGCATCTCTAAAATCAGACAAGGGAAATAAAGCCTTTCCAATATGAAATTAATAACACTAAACAAAGGGGTCGTGACTGCTGTAATTAATGCCATTAAAAAAAAGCAGGTGGTCATAAGTAAGAATTGTAAGTAATGGTAAAGCAACATTTAGTGAAAGGTAAGAAAACTGATCCAAGCTCAGAACACATCCCTAAAGGGGGAGAAAAATAACTAATGATGTATTACACACCCATCAAAACTCATTACTCACTCTAGCTGAGTGGGAGAGTAGAATTTTGCAAGCTTGTCATAGAGCAAGATTTACTGTGTCAGCTCTAATTTTAATTGTCCCTTTGCTCTGGAAACGTGATTAAAATGGCAAAAAAATATTAAATAATGGATTGCAGACTTAAAGCTGTTATAATTGCAAAAACTGTTAAACTCCTATTTATGTTGTTAAACAGAAATTTCTCTGTGCCCATCCAAATCCTGCAGCAGAAGTTGATTATTTGGAAACGTGCATGGAGCTGGCAGGTAATGCCTGGAACCATTACTTACTGTCAATACTGAGGTCATTGCTTCTATTCCCAGTCAAATACCTACTGTGGCAGCAACTGTGCACGCAGAACACCCCCCTGCATTAGGAGAGCTGGAAAGTCCAGCAAAAAGAGCAGGGGGAGTTGACACAGAAACTGCATGAGCAAAGCCTGGGATTTTTCTCAAATTCAGACATGCCTCTTCTTTTGAGCAGTCGTCTTCAGCTCCACCAAGTTTTCTCTTTTGGAGCATCACAGGCAGAGCGAGAGGGTAATAGAAAGTAAAGCCATTTTTCCCACTTGAGCATGACACAGCGTATTCTCCCCCCTGCCCATCAGGAGACAGGGACAATTTGCTTCCCTGCTGATAAGGCTGGAGCACAGCTGGAAGAACAGAACTATTTGGATTAATTGGGTGTTCCATAATTAAAGTTTTATGGGTAGCCCTCTTTAGCTTTGCAATGTAGATAAAACCTTGAGCTCTCCTGAGAACTACTGACAGTTTCCAGCAGGTCTTCCCTGCTAGCACTACAGTAAATTTTCTACTGAACCATGAGTCTTGCATACAAACCAGCTTATTTTTACAATGCTCACAAAAGGAGAGAAATTATAAATCCTGTTTGCCAGCAGCTGCTGCTAAACTCTAGTCAATACTTTAATCAATGTTGATGACAGTTATTTTCTCAAAGTATTTGGGACATCCTTATCAGCAGTGCATCTGCCATGGTGGGTTACTGTTCAGGTTTCAACATCTATCCTAGTCAGTGACCTCAGCAATGTTGCAGGCTCTGTATCAGCTGAAGCATGCACCCAGATACAACTTCTGTATGTGATGAAGCCCCTGATTTGAGGTTGAAAAAAAATCTGCTTTGTGAAAACAGAATTTTACTGCCTAGTATTCCATTTTCTGAGGAGCTGCAGAACTGCTCTTCTTGCAGTACTTCACCCTTTTTATCTTGTTTGTATGAAAATTGGATGACATGTAATGGCAATTGGTATGGAAATGGCCAAACAGTTCAGTCCTCAAATATATTTTTGCTTTAATTCAAATTCTAACCTGCTGCTTGTTCCTAAAAGCTATGCCATTTCTTCACAAAATCAAGTTATTGCCCACAGAGCCACAAAAATTACACTCCTTTGTCACAAGCAACCCTGAATTTTTCAAATGCAATATTAAGTTGTGAGCTTAAAAGCTGACTGCAGGTTTGAGAGTGTACACTGAAATAGATTAAGAAGCGAGTTTTTTTATTAAAAAAGAGCAAATATCTTTTCATAAGCCTGAATTTCCCTACCAAGCCTATTCCATATGCTTAAGACCACTAGCACTCAGTAAAAAGCAGCTAAGACTGAAGCTATAATTTCTTTCTTTCTTTTTGGTAAAGAAAAAGTTACTTCTTTTACATCTCTTGCCTGTTGCAAAACCTCATTAAAAGTTTAAGGATAACACACCCTCCTGCAGAGGTCCAACCCCAAATGTCAGTGAACATCTTTTGCTTGTCTTTTTGTTCATTGGGAGAGAGAGAGGCCCAAGGACACCCTGGAAGTACTTATGCAGACCATAAATCCAGAGTGCCAATAATTTCTGTAGTGCTGATCAAGTCTGTACTCTTCAAACTCATCAATTTAGTCTCATGCTGAGCCATCTGACTTTGGATGTGTGCAGAAACAAACAGATGATCTGCTGTACATGGACTCACGATGCAGAGGCTCCAAGCAAAGTCCTGACCCAAGTGATGTCAAAGACACTTCTACATCATACAACATTGCTATTTTCTATTTTCTGTTAAATCATTTTGTTTGTGATTGCCATTACAAAAGGGCTAAACAAATGCAGCTGCTTGTTTTTAGATCTAAATACACTGGTTTAAAATGAATGTTTGTGAAAGGCAGATCAATCTTCCACCCTTTTATACTTATTGCATATCTCAAACAGTTATCACATACACAGAACAGCTTCACTGCTGAATGTGTGTTATATGTAACTAAACTCACGCAAGGTGTGTTTTTTATCCTGAGAGTATTAACTCAATCAAATCAAATCAGTTTTGACTGGAGCATATAATGTATTTCTTATCTCTAGAAAAACACAATTCTTGCCAAATATGTGCAAGATCAAGATTATAAAGTTGCATGAAAGTATGTATATTTTCATCCTTTACATGGCATTTTCCATATATATTTGTCCACATGCAGTCACTTTTTTTGACCAATCAAAAATAGTGCCAACTCAGGAAATGAGCTTCGCAAAGAACCTCAAAAAATCATTTAGCTTGGAAAAGACCCTTAAGAACACTGAGTCCAACCATAATAATATATTGGACTTACAATATAAATGTTTATGCTTGTTTTATAAAATTATCATTCCCACTACATAAAAAATAGAAAAGAAGTTATCCCACCTCTGTTACTGCCCCTTCCTGAAAGCAGCTTCACACAACACAGGGTGGTTTACTTCCTGTTTATACATACAAAGGATTTAGATCACAGGGAACACTCCTATGGGTCAACAACAAACGAGGTCTACTGAACTCACAGAGTGTTTCTTGCAGATGGCATACATCAGAGATGACTCTACTAGCTTCTAGCAATAGTAAGTGACAAAGATTTTACAAAGGTGACATATCTAAGCCAGGATCTTTTAACATGAACCACCATGACATTAGAGCCACAGGCTTACCAAATGTTTCTAAGCCAACATTTAAATTGACCAGTAAAACTGCCAGTCAGTTTAGGTGTAAGCAACCTAAAGATGACATTAAGTATCCACGTGGGCAAACTGTTTCAATGCCTTGTCTCACTCTTATTTTAAAAAACACCTCCTTTAATATCTATGAAGCCCCATCCACAAGTTTGCATTGGATAAAGGAAGGCAGTATCTGGCTCAGTCCATTATACTTCCATTAGTGATTCACATCACAGATTCAGTGGGAGGCTGTCTGGTTGACACGGAGGGCAAAGAATAGACCCACATGTACAAAAGCGGTGCTTTAGAAGTCCATCACAACGATTAGAATGAATAATCCAAGAGATAAGCCTCTATTTATCAAAGTACTCTAGCCCACATTGTAACACTCCATAGCAGAACATATTAAGCTTCTGTTTACATTACATGAATTGCTTGGGAAGGAATAAAAATATTTATCAGCTATTTTTGCATTTACAGGCTAATACACCTCTGTCTCAATGGCAATGCTCTCTCCTTCGCAGATCCCTGACACACAGCTCTGACAAATTCTGGATCTATGCAGTACCAACATTTTCCAGCAGAGAAGTATGATTTGGGAGAACTGTATCACCTACTTTTCATCACATTGTTGCCTCCCTTAAAAAGGTTTTTCTAGTCCACATTTATACTCTAAATTACCCTTTATATAAACTCGGTACCCCAGGCTTAGCTTTTTTTCCCAAGGCCGGACACTGCTGCCACAGCAGGTCCTCCAATTGTCTATCAATGCAGTGAGGTCTTTGCTACCTTATGCTATTTGGTTTCACACATAAAACAGTTGGTGCTACTATTATTGAGAGAATGCTGAGGAGACTTAAAGTCCATCAGAAGCATATTACAATGAGGGAACCCAGCAGTTTCTTCTGCAGCCAGCTATCCTGAGGTTGTTTCAGCACAGTAGCAGTCATCCTTCACTGATTCCAGAAAAACTCACCCTTTAAACCCAATCTCTAAGTCATCTTGATCAAAATACATAAACATTTTGTTAAAGGACTCTCATGAGACCAAACTAATGATTTAAACATCTTTCTTGGATTAGCAGCCCAAACCCAAGGTTTTGCTAAACAGGAGTATTTTAATACAAACAACATCCATGAAAAGCCTGAAGGATTTCATTTGTAACCAAGCCTGCAGTTATCTCTCCTTCCTACTTTCACAATAAAATTGACAAAATGAAGACAGAAAGTGGAAATAATAATTCATCGGTCAGCTTTGAGACCTCTCTAGGCCTTGAAAGAATCACTGAGACAGTATTTAGAGGAAGGTCCCCACCCAGCACAAGAAACGCCAGCCTCTTCAACTCCTCTAACAGAGCTAGAGAAAATGAAGCCATCAGTTTTCACTGATGTTTACAAGATAAAATGAGAAATAAAACATTTTCTCCATGTTTGCAGTTAATTGTATTTTTAAAATATCTTAATATGAAATACTAAGCAAAATACAACTTACCCAAATCATTACTGTCTAAAAGAACTATTAATTGCATCTAAACTGAATTTGGCTCTATGGTTTCTATTTGATGGGAAAGGAATTGCCAGTAAACAAACCCAAGGGAAGGTGTTTGTTCTAACATGCCACTCTCTTAAATTAACAGTCATGCTAGCCAGGAAAGCAGTGCATCGCTTTAAAAAACTGCTTTACAGTAGAAAGTACATTTGACAACCAAAATTTTGTAGCTCCCATGTAAAGGGGGAAAGCATTCTAGTTTCCTTTATTTGGGATTGGAAGACTGTCATAAAATGTTCCGCATTAATATGTTGCTTAAGAAAGATGCAACAAAAATATTTACAGATTCAACTGTTACACGGCTTGGGTCATCAGAAAATAGCTATCATAAAACAAAGCACCTGGAGGAACAGTGAGCAAAAGGACACCTCAGTACACAAACTCTGTGGCAAGGCCAAGCATTGCAACTTTGTAGTGAGAAGAAAATCAAGGCAATTGGGATGGTGATTATAAGCTACTGCAAAATAAATTAGCGTGAGAAAGATAAGAAATGACACTTTTGAATAAACATCCTCTGAAGATTAGAGGTGGAAGTCACTTAGGTCATTGCCTGGAACAAAAAGCTTTAAGGAATGAACACAAGTGAGTGTCCTATATGCTTTGGCCCATATCCCCACAGCTTACAGCAACATCCTCCGTGTCCTTCTTTGCTTAAAACTGCAAGTCCCTATTCTTGAGAGCCTGAAGTTGCTCCTCCAATACCCTCAACGCCCTGCTATATCTGCTCATGATCAGCAGGGCTGACCATCCCACCACATGAGGGAGAGCCTTGACACACAGCCTTCCCACCCCAGCAAAGAGTCACACAGTCCTCTGCCAGAAATTTCGAACTCTGCAACATCTGCATCTGTCAGCATCAGCAGCAAGTTCAAAAGAACAGTCACAAACAGCGTTAGCGACTGGACCCTGGCAAGAAAAATCCTGCTTAGAATATTATGCAATATGTTTTCACTTACATGGTCCAAGTACAGTAATGGGAAATGAGAAAATATAGTCCCCAAAACAAAAACCTCCAGAAAATGTCTCATTTATTACCTGAACCATTCTAACTGCGAATTAAAGATTAAAAAATAAATAAAAAATACAAAACCCACCAACTGGTAACTAGAAATTGCAGATAGGACATGAGAATCTCTTGGCCTTAAATAACATGCTGGTGGCAAAAATTAGTAATAGGAAGTTAGGTATGAATAACTCATCTTCATAAGAAATGCCACAGTTACAGCTCTGTCACTCCAATTACAGTAGCAGTTAAAACTTTTTTATATGCTCTAAACTTACACCTACACCATTTGCTTTTTAAAGGAAAAAAAGAACTGAGAAATCTGATTTTATTTTTACTAGTTATAGGTCATTTCTGGAATAGATTCGTGGGGATGTTTGGGGGAGGGGATTGTTTTAGCCAATACTTCTTCACCTTTTAAAAAAAGAAATGAGAGCTTTTACATGCAAAAGCACTCAGGAGAATAAGCATCAGGAAGAAATTAAAGATATGCAATATCCAGAGTAACAGCTGATTGGTGCCCATCACCAAACATCCTTCTCTAGGTGGTGTCTTTTGTGTGGGAAGGTTTCACCACTCTGAAAGTCTTAAAGAGTTTTGAGGAGAAATCCACCTTTTCTATGGAAACATACATCAAAATATTTTGCAAAAGAAGCTGCAACAGCTATTTCATAGACAGCAAATTTCTGTCCCCATGGTTGCAACCTTATAAAACAAGATATATTTGAAAAACAAAACAGAACTACACAGATTTTAAGAAGAATAATAATGTGCTGACTTTTGGTAACAATAGCCTCTAAGGAATTATATTTTTGCTTGGTTGCAGAAGTGATAATTCAAAAATCCCTTTCAATTTGTATCCAAAGTAAACCCTTTAGGAAAGTTAATTTCCTCTCCTAAAAACTGCAGGTTGAGATTTTTCTAATCGCTTGACAAACATTTTATTCAAATAACTCATTATATCCTTCAGTCACTGCAGCTCTTGCCATTGCTGTCTTCAAAACTGATTAGCATAATACTATCTGTATCCTTCAGTTATTTTCCTCATTCATTTAAGTATGTATAATTTAAATCTGAAAATATTTTCAGCCCAGTATTTTTCTTTATAGTGAGAAATTACAATTTATTGGACTCATAAAAGATAACATGATTTACAGGCTTCTTTCCAATATCATGGACTATTAACAGTGCTGGCAAATTCCAAAGGGAATGTAGGAAGACAAACTGAATTCATCTTTGATACAACGCTACAGGGCAGAGCAGGAAAGAACGAAACAACGAGCAGTTCTGATTCCCTGCTCTGCAATAGGAGGCCCCAATTTCAGAAACTGGCAATCAAGAGAGTGTCTGTGAAATGTCTTTTCCCCTCAGTTCCACCCTTTTTCAAAGGTAGTTTTCAGCACATCCACAGAAGCCCTCTTCCTCAGAAAGAGGGGGATTTTACTTTGGCATCACAGTCCTTCAAAAAAAGGAAAAAGTAAAAGCGGGGATAGCAGTGTGTCTTTTGACAAGCTAAGTAGTTAACTTGAGAAATAGAACTAAACCCATAGGACAGGAAGAAGATTGGTTCTCCAAGTGAAGGATTCCCATAAAGCCAAGAAATTAAGTTTCTTGCAAGGCCTGTTTTGTGGGTTATTCATGACCTGCCTAGAATGTCACGCTGCCACTCTGTATATAGCAGCTCCAGGAGGGGAAAGGAAGTCCAAAGGGAAGGTATCCAATCTAGTGAGAACATACAGATTCCAACAGAGCCAACCAAATCCCAAGGTGAAATTGCTTCAGCCTTGCAAAAAAAAAAAAAGTATTTCCAGTAACTGACTTCAATAAAATGGTAGAGAACAATGAAACTGAGAAAGTGTCATTATTCCATTGAAAAAGGAAAATTCTTGGGCTAAGGGGATTCCATCACTCTAGAAAAATAAGAAACCTAAATAGCTTCAGGATACAGTCCAGCAAACGTGAATACTGAATACTAACCAGGATCAGCATCCAAGACTCTTCAGTTTTCTTGTTAGTTAGGAGGGAAATGTAATCTCCATCCATATATCTCCATCCTTATATGCAAAAGGAAGAATCATTTGCAGAAAGATAAGAAATATACTAGGATTTAAAACCAGCTGTTGCTATAAGAGCAACGAACAACTTGTTGCACAAGAAATTTTTGTGATATTTGTGACAAAGGTGTTAACATCAATTTCAGTAAAAGCTATTTCTAAGGGAGCAATGCTTCTCCCTCACAGCCCTGCAGACTGGACAACTGTGGCCAGCAGGGAGACTGCGTACAGGCCAGGGCTGCAGCCAAGCAGCCCAGCCCAGCCCAGCATCCTCTCTGACCTCACTTAGCAAGCACAAGAGAGAAAAATCTGACATCCTCAAAGCTGGATGGCGAAGAATTCAAAAACTTTATTTCTGTTCTAATAGAGTGGTTGTCAAGTCTCATCCTTCTGCAGAGTGATGCTTCTTCATCTAAAGACTCATTTCTCATTCAATAAAAGATATTTTTGCTGTCTTTTCTGTTCTTTTTCACTTCTTTCTCCAGTCTTCTAGTTTTAATCAGCACTGTAGCCATACTTCTTTTGGGAAGAAGCATATAAAAAAAGAAACTGAACTCTTATTGTGCTGTACAATGTCCTTGCAAATATTAAAATGAGAGAGCATCTGCCTGTCTTTCTCTTACAATCAGTCTTAAAGCTAAATGCATACAAAGCATTTTATCCTCTTCGTCCAGCACCTTGTGTTCCTTCCCAAAAAGACAAAGTACAGGTTTCCATCTCTGAAATTATTGTTACACATTGAACTAAAAACTCACCACTACATTATTATGGCAACAAAAATAGCTTTAAACAGTACTATAGGGGTAAAAGAAATAAACATAGTAACTCTTACATGATCCAAAGTTAGTTTTCAAGCAGAAACTATCACTCCATATTCTGAAGTCTTGGAACACTGGTAGAGGCTACTACAGAATGAGCAATCACAGCTCCACACATTTGTCAAATATAACACAAGTTTTAAAAAGCATGATTCAATAAAATAGACCACACACTAATACCCAATAAGTCTGTTGACAAAGCAATATTGTCTCTCTTTCTAGTCCAGTGTTGCTGCCACAGTGAATTGCTCCCACAAGTTTTGGCAAGCCCCAATATTGCAACAGTGATAGCAAGGTGATCTCAGGCAGAATCCCAAAAGCACTGAAAGAACTGGTTCAATACTTAGCTTTGAACTATCAAGTTCAGCACAAAAATAAGACTTCAGCTAAATGCATGAAGTCAAAATATATGTTACTAGGAGTTGTCCCTCCACTAGTAAGGAAGGGCAATAATAGGAAACTAGAAGCACTATTTTTTTTTTAAAGTCAACAAATTGGATATAATCTGGAGATTTTTGTGGGTTTTTTTACATCTTCAGTCAATTTATCTTCCATTTCCCAAGAATTTCCCAGAGTGGGCAAAGCCACAGATCAAAATCAAGGGGCAGATTCTGAGTTGACAGAAATGAGGCTATGGTGCATAATGAGTGAAAAAAAGTACCAAAAATCTGTATGTTCAAACAAAATTAACTGGTTGATCAACACGGTTGTGGCTTGATTAGCCATTGGGAAAACAGTGAGCACATTCCTAATAGTTTCAAAGCAGCATAGCCTTAATTCGTATATGCAGGGCAAAAACTACTACTATGTTGTCAAAAGGTTGTAGATGTATGATTTTTAACTTGACAGTGTAATTAATGATATTCACCATTAACTGATGACCATTTGCTTTGCAATAAAATAAAATGTTCTATTTCTAAGTGGCAAGATAAGATTGAAAAAAATAGGAAGGATCAGAAGTATTGGCTGTAAAATGAGGTAAAGCAGTTATTTAAAATGGCTGGCAGACTCTGGCAAAGGTCGGAAATACATAGCCAAGGCCTCATTAGGTCACACTGCAAGCTTTCTCCCCTGCACCACACACCCAGCCTGTTCCCCCGAGCTGGCAGACACACGCAGTGATGCCAGTCTCCTCTGTTCCTGGCTTTTAACACCAGACATTGGCTTCACAGTATGGCTAAACAGGATGAAGATTTCATACACAAATTAACCATTGCTTACAGAAAAAAAATTACAGAACTATTAATCAAAAATCTGAACTGGATTCATGACACATTTCCCTCCTTCCCTGTGCTTCAGTCCAAGGGAAGGATTTTGTAGGTCCATCACAAGCTTTGCAGTGATAATCCAATACCGTCCTGTATCTTCCTGTGTTTTGGCAATAATAGATACTCCAATACCATCCTGTATCTTCCCGTGTTTTGGCTCCAAGCATACACTACAGTAATACAAGCAGCAGATTCTCCAGCAGAATATTTATATGGGATTATGTGGGAAAGGTCCCTGCAGTTAACCCTCTACGAGCTCTGCTTTCTCTTCTGGCCAAACAGTCCTTCTCCTACAAGCACACTATTGCAAAACAAGCAGGGGATAGGAATTCTTTCCTAGGCTGCTCTCCTCAAACTCTTTTAGTGCTTCTAGGTGTAGTTATTTGGCAGTTAAACTTTTTGCTTTTCTCACCTCAGAGAACAAAGTACAGTGGTGTCCTTGGGGAAGAAGGCACTCAGACAGATTTGCAAAACCAAATACTCATCGTAAAGAGTCAATTAATTAAGCAGCCAGGCATGGCTGGCTGGAAGTGACCTGCTGGGAGAGACAGTGCTAAACTTCTCATATAGTTTACAAAAACAAAAGCAATCTAAAGCAGTCAACAGCAAAGGAAAGAATTAATCATTGTTATCACTGGAAACACCATGAAGCTTATCATAAAAGTTAAACAACCACTTGAGAAGAGCAGCAGTTCTCCCTAGTGCATTGCCTGAATTATTTCACTGTTATTGATCACTAAATCATCCCAGAAAGTGAGAAAAGCTTGGGATTCTGTGATTGTTAATGGCTCATCTGACATCATTAGAAGCTCATTTAGTAGCTCTTTAATGTGTCCAGCCATCTCAGGTCCTCCCAGAAGGATGTTTAGAATCATAGAATCATAGAATAACCCAATTGAAAGGGACCGAAAAGGATTATTTGTCAACTCCCATCCCTACACAGGACACTCCCAACATTCACACTGTGTGACTGAGGACATTGACCAAATGCTTCTTGAATGCTGGCAGACTCGGTGCCATCACTGCTTCCCTGGGGAGCTATTCCAGTGCTCCACCACCCGCTGGGTGAAGAACCTTTTCCTAATATTCAGTCTAAACCTGCCCTGGCCCATCTTCCTGCCATTATCTGTAGTCCTGTCATAGGTTGCAAGAGAGAAGAGATCAGCACTTGTTTCACTTCCCTCCCTTGTGAGAAGCCAGTAAGCAGCTATGAGATCCTCTCCCAGTCTCCTCCAGGCTGAACAGACTTCAGCTGTTCCTCATACGACATCCCCTCTAGACCCTTCACCAGCCTTGTGGCCTCCTCTGGACATTCTCCAGTAGTTTTGTGGCCTTTTTATAACTGTGGCACCCAAAACTGTGCACAGGACTCAAGGTGGGGCCACACCAGTGCAGAGCAAAGCAGGACAATCACCTCCCTCGACGGTCTGGCAGTGCTGTGCTTGATACGCCCCAGTACACGGTTAATACCTCCCTGAGTGCTTCTCCAGCCTTTTCTAGAAAAGATTTGCAATTATGATTTCAGTGGAATTGCCACTACTAATACAACCGAGTGTGATTAGGTATGCCAAATACTTACTTCACATGGTACAATCTTTTATGCAGCAATCGAAACATGAATAATATGCACAGTGGCAAAACACTACAAACACCCAAAAGAAACAAACAAAAACCACAGTATTTTCAAAAATAGCAAGAAGGAGGAAATATTCATTATTTGCAACAGAGGAAAATCTGGTGTACAGATTAATAAGCATCCAAGACGTCTAACAGAGAAGTAACTGGTGATATCAAGTATCAACACATAGTGTTTATACATCTTTTCTACAATATTACAATATTATTCTTTTTCATATTGTTTACATCCATATTATTAATTGCTTTATTGGAGCATAATAAACCCAAAGGAGTAATGGAGTGTTAAACCCAAACACTGCCCATGGATTTAGATATCAACCCATATCTGGAAAAGCTCAAAGATCCTGAAAAGAAAATGCACTATGAACAGCCACTAGAAATATGGACAGGCATGACAACCAGCCACTAAAAAAACCAAGAAAACCCCAAACAAAAAAAAGACAGATTCATGTACCGTTTTATTAATTCAACAGTACGGTTGACACTTTATATACACAGTCAAGAAGATTAAAGAACAATTTTGACTGTCTAAACTGCAAATAACTTGTATTCTTTTCCCCAGGGGGCTTTCACTGGTCCTATCCTGAAAGATATTCATTTACAACTGCCAATCATCAGCTCATGAAGACAGCATTCTCTTCTGATACCAAGAGTTTTGTCAAAGACTCATGAATAGTCTTTTCTACCTAAATATGGTATGGATCAAATCCTATTTCAACGCAACAGGCCTAAATAAGAATAAACAAAGTCTCAGGCCTGCAACACTGCTGTACAAGCAAGTCTGTTGGCACGAGGGAACGCTCTGTATTGCTGTTTGCCAGAGCAGCATAACACAGTCTGCACCTCTCTTCTTCCTTTGTGAGCAATGCAAAGAACAGCTTTTCACAGATACCACCAACTCAGGCTGAAGGTGAGCAGTTTTACAGGAAAACCATCACCCTGTTGATGCAACCTTCGCTCCTTTGCATTCACTTTTTTTATCTCCACCTTCCAAGAAAATGGCCCTTGGCCTTTGTCCACGCAGAAACTTATTTTATTTAAGAACTAATGTAAATCACTATATAGACAACCTCATACCAGCTTTAGTTGCAGCTAACTCCTGACGACTGTCAGTTTAAAACTGAGACATATATATTATTAAAAAAAAAACAAACCCTTTTGAACTTGTAATTGTAATCCATTGTATTTTCAGTAGGCCAAAAAGAGTAGGAGACAACTACAAAAAAATACTTGCAATATAGGCAAGTTATTTGGCAATGTAAGCTATATTTTGCCTTCTTATACATATCTCTGCTGCAATGCTGGATTATTGAAAACAAATTGTA
The DNA here is from genome assembly GCA_033556795.1 of Tapera naevia. Classification (NCBI taxonomy): domain Eukaryota; kingdom Metazoa; phylum Chordata; class Aves; order Cuculiformes; family Neomorphidae; genus Tapera; species Tapera naevia. The sequence continues at coordinate 143,179 of JAUMJJ010000069.1, read as the reverse complement.
TTTTGCGATAATTACCAAGTTTAGCTCTTGGATTCACTAAATGAAACATTACCATTTCCAACTGTTAAAATGGTGTAATAATGCAAAATCTAGGCAATTTAACACGCTCCAGGAATTTCTATTACCATTTAAAGTATATGTGATACATACATAGCTAGATGGACAAACCGAGAAAGTGGAACATAGAGATACCCAGTCATGTAAACACTTCCATGTTTTCCTTGGATGATATTTGGAGAACTGAGCAATATGTGCTTCTGGCTGCAATATGCCACAGTATGAGTTAGAGACATTCTGTGATCCCTGAGTAGGTGTACAGATAGGTAAACAAAGTAAATGGCATTTCAAACGAAATAAAAAGTTCTGAATTATACCACATTGCACCACAGAAAATGGTTCATCTCAGCAGGGTCATGTCTTTTGCCTTACAACTGTTCAAACAAGATAGAAAATGCTGCAACCTTTTTATGTTAGAAAGTGAATCTTTCCTCTGCTCACCCAGGGAATGGAACACTGTGCCCACACTGTTCCTTTCAAATCCTCAAATTTCTAAAAACGATGCCAAATGCACTTGCAGTAGGATATAGCTCCATTTATTAAGCTGAGAGCTGAGGAACTTTGGAGAAGATAAAAGCTGGTCTGAAGGAAATAGGCTGTTCCTTCTTTGCAGAGAAGGGATATGTAGAAGCCAAACAACAGCTAAACTAGCTTTCTTAAGAGATCTAAGAAAAATGTATGGTCCTCTCCTACTTGGAAGGCAAAGTATCGTAGAATCATAGAATCATCTGGTTGGAAAAGACCTCTGACATCGAGTCCAACCATACCTGTCCCCTTATTAAACCATGTCCTTAAAAAACTCAGCTACCAGTCTTTTAAACACTTCCAGGTACAGTGACTCCACCACCTCCCTGGGCAGCCTGTGCCAGTGCCTGACCACCCTTCCAGTGAAGAAATTTTTCCTGATGTCTAGTCTAAACCTCCCCTGGTGCAACTTGAGGCCATTTCCTCTCGTCCTGTCACTTGTCACTTGCAAGAAGAGACCAGGACCCACCTCACCACGACCTCCTTTCAGGCAGTTGCAGACAGTGATGATGTCCCAGGTCCCTCAGCTGCTCCTCTTAGGACTTGTTCTCCAGCCCCTTCACCAGCCTCGTTGCTCTTCTCTGGACACGCCTGAGTCAGTGAGGGGAAGTACTGCTATAGGATCCAAGTGTACTCTTAAGCCTCAGGGTTTTTACTACACAGAATGAAATTCCTGATTCTTTGAAAAGCTGCAGCAAAATGTCTCAGTTCTCCAGAAGTACTGGGAACTGCCACAAGTGGGCACCGGCAAGGCGCAGCCTCCCAGCACCTCATTTCTCTGTGCCGCTCTGGAGTCGCCCCACTTAGCGTGCTCTCTGTTCCTCTTTCAGTTTCATCTCTTCTTGGTAAAAGGGATCATCCATCCAGCATCAGTACACAGCCAAACACGAGACTGGAAATTCGCCCTCAGAAAGGCAAGCTCGTCCAAGAGGCACAAGATCCCATCACAAGTGCTTGTCTGTCACCATTCCACAGCGCATCGGGCGTTGTTGCAGTGAAAGACACAGTCGTTACATTGGTCAGATCAAATGAGTATATTAAGACCATTTCATTAAATTAATCATTTTTCCTATCACTTAGGCTTTACCTGTTCCCCACATCCCTGCCCTCCCAGCAAGGCTACTGAGCCTATGCAAAGCATACTGCTTAGCACAGTTACATTTCACTCTGCCAAGCCAAAAAATCTATTAACCCTCCCCCTCCACTGGTGCAACCCAGCTTCTTCTGCAGAAAGACACCACAGTCCTTGGGCTGGTCTATGTAAATAATGTTATAGTCTTGTCCCAAGGATAGATAAGTAAATATAATGGTTTGAAAAAGAACAGGTCTTCAAAGTTGGGAGGTATTACTGCAGGGGACTCTCCTCTGTGGTGGCCAAAGGTAGCAGGAGAATGTTCTGACGTCTACGAACAGGCTCTGATTTGATGTCAATGAGATTTGGATCAATCCCTTACGATTAATCACTTCGAAGAACTATTCCTGTCCATCAGGCTCATGTATGTCACTACTATGTACGAAGGTGCCCCCCGTCATCCATAAAGATGTAGCAAACAAAAAGAAAAAACACTGAATATGAACAGAATTGTTAATATGCATTCAGCACACAGACCCCGCAGCAGCACTGCCAAGCAAATAACTCATAGCAAATGCATTTGTTTATTGTCATCTATTTTTCTCAGCTCCAATAGCAACTTACTCTTCTTGTTTCTAATAAGAACAACTGTTATCTAGAAACAATTTCCTAAAATTCAGTCTTCAACAGTACGTTGTTCAGGTTTACAGTAATACAGTTTGGCAAACAAACCTCACCTAACTCAAAGTAGGATCAGCGTAACAAAATTAATAACATTTCAAGTCTGTAAGAGCTTGAAAAAGAAAATTTCAAAGGAAAATAACAGGGTTTAGTGATTGGGGAATCTGTGTTCAACCCAATCCCTTCCTCCATTGATGGCAATGGGAAAATTGCCACTGATTTCAGAGGCTGCAGAAACTATGTTTATACTCAAAATCTGCATTGCTTTAGGGAGCAACTGCCACTGTGAATCATAACACTCTGAGAAAGAAATTCACATGCTATATATACTATGACTTGCATTTCCAACTCATACACAAGTACAATCAATTTTATGTAACACTAGAAGACGAGACTTCCTTCAGGATACATCCATGCATATTTCCCAGAACAAATCTGTATTTACCCCAGTGCCACCACTCGGGTGTTACCCACAGAGTGAGGCTGGCCCCAGCAGACCTCGCACACAGCATTCCTGCTTGAGGCTGCACAACCTCCAGGAAGCATCCAGGACTGGGCTCCATCTCACACAGAACAAAACACATTTGTGGAAGGTCCTTTTTCAAATGTTTAATGAATTCCAACACCTATTTTTTAGCCAGTGCTCACAGAATTTTTTATTACGGTATTTATATCAGGTGGCCTGGAGGTATGTCATACTCCAATGGAACACAATGCTTTTATTAAACTATAACATTTGTTAAATTAATTTAATAAGCTGCTACGTAATCTCATTTGGAAAAAGAAAAGAGATCGTACAGCAATTCATTCATAGTGGTCTCTCCTGATAGCTCTGTCTTGAAGAGATCAGCAGTCACTTCAGCTGAGCAAAATGCAACTTCCATTCAGATATTTATGAAAATTGTTATAAAATTCAATTAAGAGAAAAAGAATCAAATTGCGTGACTCTTCCAAACAGCAGAGCTACAGAAGTAGAGCTTATAAAAGAATGTAAGGCAAAATCCCAGAACTCATCCGCATTTACAATGAGAGTTGCCCATACTGTATTTTGCAAATGTCTTAAGAGGAATTCTTATATTAAGTAAAACATGATGGTTTTAGAGTTCTATGCAAATAGAAATAGTAGGCTAATATTGACAGAATCTACCAAGAATAACTGTTCTCTAAAAAAATGATCCTGACAACAAAAATCTAAATTAAAACACCACTGTGATATTAATTTACAATGGTAAAACTTGCCTAAATGCTATGGGGGTTTGCAAAGCTTAACAGAAGATGCCCAAACAGCTTTGGAGTTGCCCCAGAATTGGTGTCGAGCTTCATTCAGGAATAGAGAAATGCAAGGAATTAGATTCAACCAATGAGCTGGTAAGAGCAGGACAAAGGCAGCCCTCGCTCATGCTCTTCTTCTTTCTTCCACCAGAACTGCCATACGTACTTGTGGCAACAAAAAAAAAGACCCCCTTGCCTCCTGGTAGCTACCCTGCACCTTCTTGAAGCCCCCCCTACTCTACCCCAAACCTTCACATCATTCAGCAACACATTATAGAATTTTTCACATTCCTGGGACCTTTTTCATCAATACGCTGGAGAAGTTTTTGTTTGGTTGGTTGTTCTTTGGGGTTTGGGTTGTTTGTTTTCAACAGAACAGATACACTCTCTACAAGAAGCATCAACAGAAAACACAGAGAAAGGTAGACCAGCATACACAAAAGCAAGATGGATATAGCCATGTTTGCATAAGCAGCAGACATCTCTCAAATCACAAATGCATCTTGCCCTTTTTTTTGTTATCCTTACCCTCCAAACTATCTGAAAGAGCTAAATAAGATAACTTTTTGTAGGTTACAGTCAAAACAGATTAGCAATCCATCAAAACTGCCTAATATATTAAAAACATGCCATGCCTACCTCTAATACAGTACAGGTAATTAGATCCAAATTACACTGGTAGGACCTATCAGCAAGTTTGCAGATGATACCAAGCTGGGAGGAAGGGTTGATCTGCTAGAGGGTAGGATGGCCCTACAGAGGGACCTGGACAGGATGGAGAGCTGGGCTGATTCTAATGGGATGATGTTTAATAAGTCCAAATGTTGGGTACTTCATTTTGGACACAACAATCCCATGCAGAGCTACAGACTGGGGACAGAGTGGCTGGAGAGTAGTCAGGCAGAAAAGGTCCTGGGAGTGCTGGTGGACAGGAAGCTCAACATGAGCCAGCAGTGTGCCCAGGTGGCCAAGAAGGCCAATGGCATTCTGGCCTGTATCAGGAATAGTGTAGTGAGCAGGACCAGAGAAGCTATCGTCCCCCTGTACTCGGCACTGGTCAGGCCTCACCTTGAATACTGTGTACAGTTCTGGGCCCCCCAGTTTGGGAAAGATGTCAGGATGCTGGAATGTGTTCAGAGGAGGGCAACGAAGATGGTGAAGGGGCTGGAGCACAAGCCCTATGTGGAGCGACTGAGGGAGTTGGGGCTGTTTAGTCTGAAGAGGAGGCTCAGGGGAGACCTCATTGCTCTCTACAACTACCTAAAAGGAGGTTGTAGTCGGGCAGGGGTTGGTCTCTTCTCTCAGGTGTCCAGTGGCAGAACTAGAGGGCATGGACTCAAGCTTCGTCAGGGAAAGTTTAGACTTGAGGTTAGGAAAAAGTTCTTCACTGAAAGGGTGATTGGCCATTGGAATGGGCTGCCCAGGGAAGTGGTGGAGTCACCGACCCTGGAGGTGTTTAAGGGGAGACTGGATGAGGCACTGAGTGCCATGGTTTAGATGATGGGTTGGTGTTAGTGTTGGTGTTAGTGTTGGGTTATAGGTTGGACTTGATGATCTCGGAGGTCCTTTCCAACCTTATGATACTGTGATACTGTGACCATTGCTCAACATAGCTTGACAGACTTTGGGTCCATAAAATACTAAATCATGAACACTACATTTTATCTGATTCTTATCTGACTTATTTGCAAGGTATGTAATTAAGTAGCCAGCTTCATGCTAAGTAGATACCAAACAGATTCTTATTGCCCATTCAGAAGTTTTGGTAACTTGGATACAAGTGAAGAATGATGATTTTGGAGTCCTAATTATCCACTACCCTGCTTTTTCTGTAGTCATTTACACCGATGCAAATCAACACACAACAACCTTGCAGTAATCAAACTAATTTCCACTTTGTACGAACAAGCTACTGGACAGCAAAGACGTGCTGTTTTTGCTCCTTGAAGAAGTACCAAAGCATCATGGCACAGGTCAGCCAGGAGGGATGAGATCTAGCAGGATGCAGAACCTCTGGGTGTAATCTGCATGAATACAATGAATGTTTTCTGTAACACTTTTGTCTTGGATAATCCTAGTAATGATGTGAGTCTTAGCACTCCCCTGAGCATGGCACTCAGGAGCAGAATCAAACCTTCATGGCATACATCTACAGCTAGAACATTTTTAATATCCTCTCAGTACAGTAGCAAAGTAGCAATGTTTTGGTGTCAGTTACCTCCTAAACTTTGATGCACCTTTAAACTGGCATGTCATAATAACATTGCCTAATGCATGCTGCCCAAAATAATCCCAAAGCTAATTTTGGTGATGTAAGCTGGAACAGGATCAGTTCATCTCAGTTTGATTCAAGTTAATTATTTAAATTATGGTCTACACACAATACTAATGGTCAGAGACATTCTGCTTAACAACACACGTTAACATTGAACCATAACTAAATGGAATCATTACTGTAATGTCAGTAATTTGAACATGCTTCAGGAAGGACTCAATATTCACTAAAAATGCAAATTTCTGACATAAAAAGATTCCCTCAGAACACTGTATTCTACATAAGTAGGCTTCAAACCCAAACATGTTTATGATACAGAAAGGCTCAATGGAGCCCATTGACAAGAAAACTACTCCAGAGTTAACAGCCAGGTTAGATAAAGGCCAACCTAGGCTGGTATCCCAGCTACAGGAGTACATACATCGGGAGATACATAAGCAGCAGGAGAGTACAATGTGAGCAATCCTCTGCTTTAGCTTCCCAGTGTTCAACAGTTTGTACTTTAGGGGCTTTCTAAGCCAGATACTTTTGGTGCATTGTGAAGCTTTCCTCCATCAATTTGTCGTTTTGAATGTGCTTGAACCCATTTAGATTTCTGACTGCCACAGCTTTCTGTGGCTGTTAAACGCATGATTTAATCACATGCTGTGTCAGAAAATACTTTCATTTATTTTAAACCTGCTACTATATAACTATCAATGGGTTTCCCCTACTTCACATTCTGTGAAAGAAGATGAATATTTGTTCCTTGTTTCTCTCTCCACAGTATTTGGGAATTTACATACATTAAAATATCGCCCACCAGTTACCTTTTTCCCAGACCAATCTCACAATTTTCTCATTTTGTAGCAGTCTTCCTATGGCTAGGCATATCATTCTTGATTTTTCCATGCCATTTTTAGGCTCTGTTGTATTCTTTAATGCACTCTCTACCTAAAATATTTTGCTCTTTTTCTAGTGTATTTATGAATACGCCAAAGAATGCAGTTGTGGTAGAATCATAATTGGGCTATCAACTAATTAATCAGTTTTATGAATCTTACATAGTCATAGTTCAGATTATTAAGTAGCAAGTATCTAAATGTAAGCTTACACAGCAAAAAAAAGCTAAGGAAGAGTTACTGGAGAATCATGACAGTCCTGAAAACATCTACTGTCTTCCAATAGAAAGTCTTAACTAGTCATGTTGCACAGACATGTAACATATTTAAGACACTTAAATTCTGTCACCACACTACAGAGCACAAGCTGAAAGAAATGTCTCATTCTTTTTTATTGTAGATTTGGCGTTTTTGAAAGCTAAAAATGTCACTAGGATAAATACAATTTCTTGAAACAAGACAGCTGGCCATCTTGATACACTTCCACTGATGAATCCAGTTGCAAAACCCTAATCCTTGCAGTTCTTAGGCTAGAAGTCTATGACAAGTAAGGACAACTCGACTGGTTTTTAAAGAAAAAAAACTGTGCATGAAACAGAAGCAAACAGTCTTTGGAACAACTTCATTTAAAGGTCTCTACTGTGACTGAAGTTGAAGACTGACTCTGCAGTTCCTACTTCAAGCTCACTTCGCAGGCATAGCCTATTATTGCTAACATAATACAGAGCTGCATTACCTGCTACAGTCTCTGGAGACAAAGATGCAGGAAGAAAGGAAAACAAACACATGGTCCCAAAAGTTTGTACTGCATGCAAACAGAAAAAGAGAGAGAAACCTGCTAAGAACTGACAGAAATATTTTGGTAAAAAGTTACAAAATATTTCAGCAAGCATTAGGTAACAAATGACACAGCTTTCCCACCTTTTTACCAAAATGCTTGTAGGTGGCAGAAGGAACATGCCAGAAGGAAAATGACATCAGCCAGTTCTGTTTAGAACCCCACAGAGGAAAGCTGGCAAAGAAATAAGAAATGCAGATCTTTGAGCACTGTATTCCCTTCTCCTGACCTAAAAGAAGCTGCAATTAACATTTTATTTGCAAACAATTGGCCCTGGATCACTCACAAGAAAAAAATATTGAAACATTTGGCAAATAATTCAGCCAAGGTATGGTCCATCTTTAGGATTCTCCAAAATGGGTCAAGTTCTATGTTCTGTTGTCCTTCCTCCAATTTCATCTTTCAACCATTACACTCTGCTGACTTCGGGCCACTCATGGCAAAACCCCTTTCTTGTACCAGTTCTGCAGTGAGACCATTTACCTCTTCCTTCCTAACAAACCCCAAAAAACAACTAATGCACATGTTTTAGTGAAACTAAAGCACAAGAGTGGCTACAACTCTCTCATTAATTTCAAATTTACCTCAGTCAACAAAGCTGTGAACATTAGCAAAGCAAAACGGGAATAAAAATATTCCAGCTACGTTTCGTTCTTTTTATATAAATGAGTTCTCTTGTTTCTAAAGCCAAATACAGAGCACATGAATGCACTGAAGATTATCTAAAAGGCGTTACATTTTACTTGCAGTATACACCAAATGTAATTTGCTGCAGGAAAGGTTTTTAAAGCAAGTCCCTGTTCAGTCTGTTATACTTCACAGTTACACTATGGATGCCAAAACACTCCAATGTAAGAAAGTCTGACTTCCACTGGAATTGTGCTCTTGGATACTAAGCTTGAAACTTGCAGAATTCTAAAAGACAGTTGGGAAAAAATCCTGTTAAAACTACTCTTTAGTCATCTAAATCTACAGAATTTTAACAGAAAAGGTAAAGTAAGGTGGGGGAGTTTATCTTAGCTCCATCTAAAATTTGCATTCAACACCTGATAAACATTTCCTAGGACATCAGAAATTCCCGAAAGATACAGAAAAATAAGTTATTTAATTTGTAGCCCAAGTTCTAAGTATTTCCCATTTACCAGTACAATGCCAAAGGAAAACTGATTAAAAACATTTTTATACACCACTGTGACAACCTCGTGTGAAAATAAATGTAATGCTCTATATGGGGTCCCACCAGTGTATGCCTTAGAGCTGCATAGCCTGCAAATCCTCAGGTTCAGGTACCTGCTATCAGACACAACCATTGGTAAGAACCATGTTACCAAATGTAATTCATCAGCTACACAACTAAATTTAAGATGAAATATGATACTTTTCATTCTGTTTCTAGCATTAGACCATTACAGACCCTTACAGTGACTGAAATAATTTTCTAGTTTTGAGACTGGATCTAAGCATAGGCATCCTTTGTTCTAAAGGCAATGCTGTCCTAGAAATCAAATTTTCTCTCATACAGTATTCATTCAAACCTTATCAGCCCATCCTACTTAATCCTTGTTTGCACATTCTCCAGTTTAAATGTACCACTCCTAAGCACAGGAAACTGAGTTTACCCACTATTTCAGATAGGGCCCTTAGCATTTCCTTAGATAAAACCACTAATACTTTCTTATCTCTATCAGAAATCTCTCTGCTGATAAACACCATCCCAGGACATATCTCAGGAAATTTCCTCCAGTTGGAAAACAGATCCTTATCATTCTTGGTAGTATTGTTAAATATCATCATGTAGTGAACGTGCTACACAGTCATTACAACTTCCCTGCCACTGGTGACATGAAAACCTATCTACCACACAGAACTGTTGTAGTGTGTAAAAACAATAATAGGTTCTTTAATTTATATCCAAGATTGTGCATTTTCAGTTTTTGAAACTGTCACACAATTCCAAAAGAAAATACCATTTATATACCAGAACACTTACAGAACGTGAGTCCCGATTTAGTAAAAGCATTTATGCAACTTTAGATTGAAAGCATTCCCACCACATTCAGTGGATGCCTTTAGGAGACTAAAACCCCACTTCAATGCTTGGTTGGACTTAACCAGTCAATAGTTCAAGGTGGAACTTTCAAGGAATCCTCAAGGCTCATTTGCATTTAACTACCTCAGTCTCTGAATGTCAAAGGTTTAAAATGAAAAAAAGCAAATATTTTGTTTCTCCATTCTTCCTTTGAAATGATATTCCAAGCTTGAAGAGATAGGCTGATGTTCTTTGCTTCTTGCCTTAAGCGAGAGCTCTGCCCAGTGCCTTCACACATCGGCAGGAGTGAAGTCTCATTTCTCACTGTCCTCCCAATGCCTTCCAAGTGCAAATCACTACAAGAGCATCACGTGTGACCATAAGCTAAAGTAAGTTTGCCCAGGAGACTTCATTCATCCTCTCCCAGAAACCACCGATTAGCCTAGGTACTTGGAAGGAGAAACCATTTCATGCAAAACCACATTGTTTATTCTTAGAAATTATACTGGGGGGGAACCCAGCTAAATATAATCATAAGGCCATTTTCCTCACCAGATTACAACAAAGACTGAGGCTTTTCGGATCATGCTCGACCTGTTAATTTCACATCAAGGGTGTGAAACACACGGTGCCGCTCCAGAGCAATCTGTACCACATTCCATCTCCAAACACGCCTTCTGTTAATTTGTGACACTGCATATTTTGCTACTCAGGAGCAAAGAAAACCACTGCTGTGGAAGCGATTTATTCTGCCTCCAGGTGCTTCATAAATATTAAATACGAACAGATATGAGCTGCTACACAAAAACTTCTGCACTCTTTGGGAAGCTGCCCTGCTGCGAAATTCTGGGGACACGCAGGAGTGTGGGGGTGATCTCATAGAAGGTTTCGGTCAGAAGAGTCCTTAAAGATCATGCAGTTCCAAATCCCCTGCCATGGGGTCCAAACCCCCTGCCATGGGGTCCCAACCCCCTGCCATCCCAACGTGGCCATAGCAGCATCCTCACTGCTCCTGGGGTCCCTGAGGACCCTGCTCTTCCCGGGATGTGCCTTCCCACTGTTACCATAAAAGCCATCCAAATAAACACCCTCAGAGACCAGAGTTCAAGGTTTCTGAAAGAAGCATTTTTTCCAGTGGCTGCCAGATGAGTGGGGGATCCCTCCACCTAACACTGACACTGCACTCAGCAAGGGTTCCTAGTCCCTCTTACTTACTAAGCACAGACAAGCATTGTAAACATTCACTTTGAAGCACCTCTGCTGGGAGGACAGGCTGAGAGAGTTGAGGTTGTTCAGCCTGGAGAAGCGAAGGCTCAGAGACACCTTACAGCAGCCTTCCAGTATCTGAAGGGGGCTACAAGAAAGCTGGGCAGTGACTTTTTACAAGGGCATGGAGTGATAGGATGAGGTGGAACAGCTTTAAATTGGAAAGGTGAAGATTTAGATCGGACATTATGAAGAAATTCATCACCATGAGGGTGGTGAGACACTGACACATGTTGCCCAGGAAAGTTGTGGCTGCCTCCTCCCTGGAAGTGTTCAAGGCCAGGTTGGATGGGGCCTTGAGCAGCCTGGTGGGAGGTGTCCCTGCCCATGGCAGGGGACTGGAACTGGATAGACTTTGAGGTCCCTTCCAACTCAAACCATTCTATGACTCTACATATGTTTCTACAGTTTTTTAAACTCACTTTTCTCTTTTTTTTTCAGACACTGTGGAAACATATATTCATCAGTATTTTTTGTAGGCTATTTAGCACGTTTGGCAACTGCTCTTTACCAGAATTCAGGATTTTTCATAGAATTAAAGAATGTCTGAACACACCCACATCCAGACATGGAGACACCACGAAGCCCTGGCAATTAATCCCATCTTATTCCTTAAGCAGCCCATCGCACCACAAACCGTGTGCCTGTTGTTCCCAGGCCCTTCCAACTCAAACCATCCTGATTCCTTATTGTGAAAAAATTTGCAAACCAATTCACTGAATGAAGCAACTCAACTATTCAAAGTTTTGTATGGTAAAAGCAATTCAATAATTCAAATTTTCACACTGTATTATTTAAATGTACCACCACGGAGCATCCTGGTCTGGTGGGAGGTGTCCCTGTACATGCCAAAGGGGTTGGAGCTGGATATCTTTAAGGTCTCTTTCCAATCCAAACCATTCTATAATCCCTTATTGTGAAAATGGTTACAAATCAACTCGGTTACAAATCAACTCGGTTACAAATCAACTCGGTTACAAATCAACTCGGTTACAAATCAACTCGGTTACAAATCAACTCGGTTAACGAAGCAATTCAACTATTCAAAGTTTAATATAGTAAAAGCAATTCCGCCTTTCAAAGTTTTATCTTGTCAAAGCAATTAAAATACAGTTTCACACCGTATTTTTCACACGTATGAGCCCGGAGTGCTCCAGGGAGCCGGCTCCGCAGCCCCTGCCCCAGCTCGGTGCAGGCAGGGCGGCCGCTTCCCCTGCCAAGCTCCGGCGTGACCCCCGGCTCCGCGGGCACCGTAGGGGCGGGTGCAGCCCGGGCACCCCGGACCCACGGGAACCCGCGCCGTCCCGGGCGTACCTTGATGATGCTGCTCCTCCTCGGCGTAGCCCTGGCCGCCTCCAGCAGGCAGGCGTCGGGGTCGGGGCTGCCGCCGGGGAAGCGCTCGGCGGCACCGACTGCCGCGACGGCGGTGCGGCGCTCCCGCCTCCTGCCCGCCGGCTCGGGCTCCTCCTCGGCGCGGGGCACCGCCGGGTGCTCCCTGCTGCCCGCAGCCTCTGCCATCGCCTCGCCAAGCGGTGCCAGCTCCTGCGGGCACACGGACAGCGTCCCGCGGCGCTGCCCTCACGGCACGGCGGCAACTTTCCCCGGAGGAGCCATGCCCGAACCCCACTGCCGAGCGCGTCCGCACGGGGCTCCGCAGCCCCCGCGCTGCCGGCGGAACGAAGAGGGCGGGGACGGCACGAAGTGGCGGGGCGGGAGGAGCGCGGGGCGGGAGATTCGGGGCGGCGAGTCCGAGCGCCTGGCGGAGCGCGGGGCGGGAGATGCGCGGGGTGGGAAATGCGGGGCGATGGCAGGAGAGGGGCGTGGGCGGCAGGTCCGAGCCCCCAGCAAAGCGTGGGGCGGGAGATGCGGGACGGCGGGTCCGCTCGCCTGGCAGAGCGCGGGGCGGGAGGTTGCGGGCGGGCGGGCGGCGGAGCGCGGGGAGCGCGCGCAGGAAGTGCCGCCGCGGCACCGCTCTGTTGTGACAGGAGCCGAGCGCGTCTTGACAGGCGGCGTTGACGGACGGGCCGCCGGGCCAATCAGCGCTGCGGAGGCCCCCCGGGGCGGCGGCGGTGGCCAATAGGCGCCGCGGGACGCCTGGATGGGCGTTCCGGGCGGCGCGCGGCAGGTAGGGCTGTGAATGAGCGTGTGGCGAGGCAGAGAGGCGACTCGCACCTAGCGCGGCTCCAGGGCAGGGACCTACCCGTGCCCTCTGTCTGCAGGGAGCGTGCGCCTGACAGCCGCGCAATGCTGCCCCGAGAGGGGGGCACGAAGCTGTTGAAGGGTTGGGAGGGGAAGCCGTTTGAGGCGCGGTTCAAGTGACTTGGTCTGTTCAGCCTGGAGGAGACTGAGGAGACCTCACCGCAGTTCACTGCTTCCTCACAGGGGAAGGAGAAGGAGCAGGCGCTGATCTCTCTTGTGACCAATGTTAGGACTCGAGGGAATGGCAAGAAGATGTGCCAGGGAAGGGTTAGGTTGAATATTAGTAAAAGGTGCCTCACGCAGAGGGTGGAGGAGCCCTGGAGCAGCTCCCCGGGGAGCAGTCACAGCGCCGAGCCTGGCAATATTCAAGAATTGTTTGGACAATGCCCTCAGACACACGGTGTGAATGTTGGGGCTGTCCTGTGCAGCGTCAGGGTTTGGACTCGATGGTCCTTGTGGGTCCCTTCCAGCTCAGGTCAGTCTGTGATCCTGTGAGGTCCTGCGGGGCTGCGCGTTGCCCTCCCGCTCCCCGCAGCTCGCTCCCCGCAGCTCGCCCCCCTCTCCCGGCTCCCGGCCCCTTCCTTCCTACCCGCCGTCGCAGGGCCAACAGCGCCCCCTGGCGGCTGAGAAGCGGCTCCGCGCCTCGGTTTCCGCGTCCCCCCGAGCACCGCGCAGCTCCGGGTGCGGTGCCTCAGCGGGAGGCGGAGAAGGGAAAGGCCTGGAAAAGGGGAGTGCAGCGAGGGTAAAAGCACGGGAAAGGGAACGGCATGCAGGGCAGATAGGAAAGAAATTACATAGAGATATAAAAAATGGGATGGGTAAGGCTGTAGTACAAGAAGCGGTTGCTCTTCCAGAGAGTGGAATATTTTAAATAGAGTTGGTTTTCTGTAGAATTGGTTTCCTAACTAACCAATGCCAACCGTGCATTCTTAGGTAAGGAAAAAGCATTGTCAGCAAACAGTGCTGTTTAAAAAACTATCAGAAGAACGTTCTTGTCTTTCAAAGAAATATTGTAAATTAGTGCTTAACTGAAATTAGTTAGAAAAATATTTCTACACCAAACCATCTCTATTTAAATCAAAATATTCCTCTCTCTGCAACAGCAACCACTTTTTTTATCAAGTTAAGTGCTAAGTATCAGTATTTTTTGAAAGTTAGACAGACACAGACTGTTCATCTGAGAGGGTGGGTTTTTTTAGTAGGGCTGTTCCCAGACAATACTCCTTTCTTTATCTAAGAACACAAGTTTGGATGGAGAACTGGCTCCAAAGCTCTAATTGGCAGAGACTTGGCTGTTGTGAAGTTTATAATAAGATTAAAATCAGTCCTTGAAAAGCAATAGAATATGCTTAAGATTTCTGGGAGAATTTACGCATATGCATGTAAGAGGGAGATATATTCTGTGCCCAGCTCTTATCTCGTTACACATGATTGATGGAAATCATTCTCTCATGTGCTAAGCATTGAAATAAAGGATGCTGCTTTCTAAAACTCCAAAATGAGTCTTAGAGAGTTTATTTTCTGGCATTTTTTATATCAACTGGGTGAGCTGATGGTCACTGGACATATCAGATTATTCACAATTACATCTGTCAGCTTTAAAGGCAATAAAACTCGGTGAAAAAATTAATTCCTCTCTGGTTTCTAAAGCAATTTCCTAATGAACCTGCTGGGCACCTGTCGGCAGTCAATGATTAAGCAGGAAAGAGTAAGAAGTAACCTCCTTCCCCCAGCAAGTCATTAGCTACTAACTAATGCCTAGCTACAAGACATAATTGCCACTTAAAGGATGTGAAATTTATATATATATATATATACCTTATATAACATCTATAATTCCATGTAAAATACAAGCACTTCTATCAAGGTTCATCCATCATACTCAACACAAGGAAATGCTAATTGAGGCACAGATCAGATCTGAATATCACTTGAATTTTTTCCATCTAAATCTTATGTAAAAAACATGTCATACTACACTTATACAATAGTTGTTTGGGTTTGTTTGTGGCTTTTTGTGTGTGTGTGTGTGAGAAGGGCAACAAAATAAGTAACCTGAAAGAAGATTCAAAACAATCACATTGAAGAAATGTTTATCTTAAAAAACACTGAAGAGAAAGACTGATAAGGGAGTGGAAGAAATATGTTGCGTCTTTTTCATGCATTTTGTGAAATCACATGACATCTGATCACTGGTTTAATTATTTAAAAACAGCAAAGTACTCTCATAGCTGGAATCTGCTGCATCTACCAGGAGCTGTAGCTGGTTGCACAGACAGACAAATGCATACAACCTATTAAAGAACTTTGTCCATTCTAGGATGTCTTGCACATTTCAAATTAGAGAGATAATTGTTCTCCAATGCGTTTGTCTTCTGAGGTAAAAAAATTAAAATCATTTAATTGACACCTTAAATTATAACCTTTGACTTCTGAAGTTTTTAACTGAAAAGGGTCTACGAGGAACCTACAGATTTTAAGTTTCATAAGCATCAAGCCTACAAAGAACAAAAAAACTATTTGTTTTGTCCACAAGATGCAGAGGATTTTAGAATTATGTATGATACAGCTAAGACAGAGTTTGACTAACTTTGCCCTAGAAGAGAATAAAAGGCTGACTATTTCTTTAGTACTATATTTTGGACTATACATCTCTTGATGCTTCTGAGGCATCTGTATCTATCTGCTACTGTCTGTAAATGTGAAGAACCATGAATTATGGAGGAAAATAGCAATTGGTTTGATGTTTTTATTATCTAAGTTTAAAAAAGTTGACTAAAGGAAGCTTTACAATAAAAATGCTTACATAGAAAGTAAAAAAAAAATCAAGATTGCTTGGTGCTAGGTGTATTTAACAGGTTTCCATATTCAGTTTTGAGATGATCTGATGGAGCCCACTGTACAGAGACACTAGTGTTCTCTACAATTACTTGAGAAAATATAGGGACAGATTTTCAAGAAGAGCCAAGGAATTCACTCAAGATAAGAAAGGCAAGATGACAGATTAAAAATATCAGCTTGTGTTTGCCTGAACACGAGTCAGCAAGTGCCTGCAGTGTCTACTTTAATGTGTTCTTTTGTACACTCAATTTACTCCATCCTCCAGGCACACAATTGTTTCTTAGTGGGTGTATTTTGTATCACAAAACATCTGAAAATACAGTCATCTTGGAGCTGTGCTGGATCATAGCTTGCATAAGCCAGTAGTTTCCTACATAGAGACACTGCATTTTGGGAAGGTCTTAAAATTAAGTGTTCTGCTGGGAGCTGGAAGTAGTGCTCCTGTACCAGTTGACCATGGCTGATGAAGAGTGAAAACGCGGCTTTGCCTCTGACAGGAATATCTCATTTGCAAGACCAGGAAAGAGCAATAGGGAACAAGTTGTAATTTCTTCAAGCATGCATTCTCAATGATAGCGAGCCATAATTCAGTTTAGAATTGATGAGACTTATGAAAAGCTATTGATGAGAAAATGTATTGCTGGGTAATGCTTCAAGTAGCAATTTATTTAAGTCTCAATGGTTATCATGTCTGTGCTGTTATATTCTGAATAAGATTTTACAAAACAAAAAAGCATATTAATCATATAATTTATTTATACAAAGATGTACTTGTTGCTAAGCTTCACTCAGGTTTTGGCAAGACAACTCCAAGCCGTATTTTTCCTATAAAACTATTCTAAATTTTTAGACTGGGAAAAAAAGAAGACAAATTCTAGTCAGTATGAAACAAATATAGTCAGAAGATTATACTCTTTAAAACATACTGTGTATATTTTCAGGTTCTGTTAGATGTTAAAAAATATTTACACTGCTTGATTCAATGCCTCCTAATTTTTTTGTTGATTCTTGTTTTGTCTTGCCTCCTACTTTGTTGAAAAAGCATCACTATACTTACACGTTATTTTATTTTACAGGTAACATAAATGTTGTGTCTTCTCTAATTTAGCAAGAAGTACTTTTGTGATATGTCTCTATCTTAACAATGCTCTTTTTCCAGCTGAAGTCACTGATGAATTCTTTTCACTGTCTAATAGTACTTCTTCACTGAAAGGGTGATTGGCCATTGGAATGCGCTGCCCAAGGGAGGGGGTGGAGTCACCAACCCTGGAGGTGTTTAAGGGGAGACTGGATGAGGCACTGAGTGCCATGGTTTAGATGATGGTTGGTGTTAGTGTTGGGTTATAGGTTGGACTCGATGATCTCGGATGTCCTTTCCAACCTTATGATACTGTGATACTGTGATACTTTCAGGTGAATCCAGTGTATTTAATAAGCAGAATACTGCAGTCATGGAAGATTCCTGCCAATTCTTAGCTCCAAGGAATAATCCTTTATTTTTGCCCAGATACACCAGTTAAGTATGAGAACAGGGACCTCAATTAGGTTACGTTTAATCCTATTTTACAGCCACTGCTTAGGACACAGACGCAAGCGCAAGCCCTTGGAGCAGAATGTGTTGCTTTCTGTGTGGAGATCAGTGCATATGACAGGATCATTAGCACTGCAAAGAGCCACCTAAAAGTTAGCAAACACCACAGTTAAGGTGAGTGGTCCCAGTGCAGTTTAATAGCCTTTGGTGTGAACGTGGCAATCATTTAAAATGCTATAGGACAGCGACTCCTCTCACTGCACAGAATAATCCCTGTGAATGAGACTGCTCTCCTCGCCTTGAGTCCTATCCCAGTTCTTCTCACCTTCCTCCAGACATGGCATTTTACTCACACCCACTTCCTCATCCCCCAAGCTGTAGCAAGGTGTTCTCGCACTCTTCTCCTCCTTCTCCTACCTGGATCCTCCTAGTTACTGCTGCCATCTTTTGCTCACCAGCTGCTGTGGACCACTCAACGTGGGAGACCTGAGAGGGGCATTGACTACTCTGGACAGAATGTGGCATTTTGTGCCACTGGTGGGGGTACTTCTTTCACTCCTCCTCCTATGGACTTGCTTTACCCCCTCACTCCCCCTCCTGCAGACTCCACTCTTACCACTGTGTGTTCAACCTGCACAGCTTCCTCCACCCCCAGGCTGGCAGGGTGATGGGTCACTGCAAGCAGGAGGGAGAACATCACTGCTCATGGCTCTGCCCATTGACTTGGACCGTGATACAGCACAACTGTTCCACAACTGCAGAGAAGAGTGAATGGTGCCTGGGTTAGGTAATGCCTGGTGTGAACAGGGGAGTAAAATCTGAGATATAGAGTTTGTATAAACAAATCTCTCAGAGACATAGCAGGTAGCAACCTTTGAACCATATTCTGTAGACACGAACTAGCACATCCCTGATAAGGAGGTGATTCTTCTAGCAAATATAGCATCAGTTGTAAAAGAAGCTGATATTGGGATTTTTCTAAGGGTCGATGGTAAAATGTCACGTGTTGGATTATTTTTGTAAATAATATAAAAATATGTTTTCTTATTCTGATTTTCAAGGGTAGACGTTTGACAAGAATCCATTTCTCGTACATAAACAAAGACTCACAACACAAGTCATACACCCATCTTCAAATTTTTGGCCAAGTGATGGAAGTTTGGGAAGTTAACAAGTAATTGAAAATAAGGTTTTTAATGAACAGCATCGGATAATCCCAGAAGTGGTGCTACAAAACATAGACAGAGTTTATTCTGAAGTTCCCCTTGTTCACTTGTTAGTTGCCTAAGTTTGGGGAATGAAAGAGAAGTCTTGTTGTGTACATTATAACAGAAATTGTCTGGAGGATTTAGAGAAGTCTTAAAGATCAATTCTTATTCAAGTCTAATGATACTTAATAATCATGACTCTTTATAAAGTAGGTGGTAATTCCACTTAATGAGAACGTTTACCAATGACTGTCTTTTTCACAGAGCTCTTCTTAACTCCTCTGATCATTGCTTTCAGTATTTCTTTGACTGTGACACATACATAGAAATCTAGTTGTAGTTGTTGCTATCTCTCAGGCTACGTGAACTCACTTGTTAATGGCTACGAAGAGTTATCATCCAGTAGGGGTATGCCAATTGCCCCTTTCTTTGGCAATTACCTGTCAACAGGTATAACTTCATGCCAGTGTACTATGGCACAGCCTTTCCCTTCCTTGCCAACTCAGTGGATATGCTCAGTTTTAGGAATATACGTGGCACCATGGTTCCCATGCACTTAAATGCAATTTTTGGGGAACATGTGGATTATCATGAACTGTGCAGCTGCTGAGGAAGCAGCATTACAGTTAAATGAAACCTATGAGCAAGGAATTCTTCTTACTGAGGATAGACAGCTTTCTGGTAATACACCAATTAAAAAGCTACCATTATCATCTGTAATGTTCCACATGAAAAGAAAATGTAAGCAATGTCAGCAGTAGCCATATCCATATTTACTTCCCAGTTAAAGACTCTGGAGGCAATTTAGCCAGTATGTAAGCACGGAATCTAGGCTATTCTTCTGCTTGTTAATCAGACAAGTAAATAAGTTAGGATGATCAGGAGTTTTCCTCCAAAATTATGCCCTTGGTCAAAACAAAAATGCTAAACTGAATGTACCCAAAGTATGTCAGAGTTAGAAATACATTCCTACCTTTAAATCTTCCATGCCTAACTGGAAGGAGTGAAAAGAGCTATACCCACATCTGCCTCATTTCAAAGAAAGCTGGTTTCCCATGAAAAAAGTTAAGGCAGTGTGTCCCAGCAAACTTTTGACAGCTTCTACACTGGATTAAAGTGGTAGTAAATGTGTGCAAAGAACAGGTACCCTGTAAAGCCTATGCTTTTTATACTGGAACTAAAGTTATAAGCAGACTTTTTCCTAGTCCTTGGTATCACTTACAAATACAAGCTTACGTGTGGCTACATAGATGGATTTGAAAAATTGCTAAAAACATTCATGTTTGGTTATTTCTCATGCATGCAAATCTGGCCAATCTCTCTTGATTTATTAGAAAAAGTAATCTCAAATTTAAAAAAAAAAATGTTATATATTTATGATCAAATTGTTATCCTCAAAATAACTTAAAACCCTATTAATTGAACAGGATTTTAAGAAGATTCAAAATACTTTCAATAAGGGATGAAGTATATTTAATCTTTTATTGCAGAATCTTTTCTTCATTAATGCCACGTTAAAAGGTATTCTAAGGACATAGAAAAGAAAGGCTAATGACCAATCTGTGTAATCTTATTTCCCTGAAATTTGCTACTGTGGGAATACTAATGTGCATAAATAGAAAGCATTGTTAACCACTGTTTATCTATATCTTTTGTGAGTGGGAATAATAAGCCAGTAGTTAAAATCCACAGCCTATACTTACTCCCACTGTTGTTTACAGCAGGATTAGGAGAAGTGAAGCATTCTACAAACAAAAGGCCAGGAGAGTTTTACTCCCAAATGCAGATATTTACAGACAAATCTGCAATAAAAGTAGAAAATTATACCTGTGTTGGGCAAACTTAAAAAAGACACCTGTTTACATTGTGGTTAGGAAGATCCTCTAATTCTAAGCAGCTACCTTCTCTTCAATTAATCTCAGATGTAGAGCAGAGTCAGTAGCAAGACTTGGGGAGGTTAAAAACTGAAGTGTATAAACTCTTCAGGCTATGCTGCTGTAAAAAGACAGTAGGATTTTCCTGTACATACTCTGCAATTGTGATATCCAAATATGCCAAGAAGTGTTTCTCTGAGCATATTTTATGCACAGTGAGGCTCAGCACACCACACTTGAAAGCAGCACTTCTCAAAGGTTTGTGGTGGATGCCACACCCCCAGAGGCGTTCAAGGCCAGGTTGAATGAGGCTTTCAGCAACCTGATCCAGTGGGAGGTTTCCCTGCCTAGGGACGGAGGGAGGAGAGGGCGTGGGCGAGTGTTGGAGCTAGATGATCTTTAAGGTCCCTTCCAACCCGAGCCATTTTATGATTCTATGATTTTGGGGAGAATAGGAAAAATGAAATGAAAGGAAGAATAATGTCTCTCCTTTTGTAAATCCCTGGCTCCATACTGTAGGCCAAAGTTTACACTGAATTACTTCCTATGAGCGACTACAAATAAAATAAAATTAAATTACCTATTGATCCAAATACTTAGAAACACTTGATTTGAACGGCCGGCAAAAGGTAAAAACCATTTCAGAGCTCACATGTTCTCTGAGATTGTATTCTACAAAATGTAGTAAATTGAAAATTTATCAAAATAGAAAAGAAACCAAAAAAATCCCCTAATCCTTCACACAGGCAAGATAAATGATCTTATAAAGCTTTATTCCTACTGAAACATTAATCTTTTCATGTTACATAAAACCAACTCAAATTTAGTGTTAAGTCAGGTAGCGGAAGATTACTGATCCTTCTTAAAAATCAGTGCTTTGAGTTCTTGTTCTTCCTACGTATCTGATAATATTTTAAAAATAATAGAAATTTTCAGAGGAAGAGGCTTTCTTTGTGTAGTTATTTGAGATCTCCAGATAAAATACTCTATTTCATTATACAAGTAGGTCATGATGAAGTATTGCCCACTCAAGTTTCCCAGGCTTATTTCTCTCCAATTTATTATAAATATCAGAAATTAAGTATTAAAAAAAAAAAGATAACTAAGCTATCTTAGTTTGAGATTGCAAAACGTACTGCTTTCATCTCTGCAACTGTTATTTTACAGTTGTAATTCTCCTTTTCACCACCAAATTCCATATTAATTTCCATCAACTGATATGAAAAGTAAATCAAACCATAATGCATAGAAGGAGACCAAGCATAAGATTTTCTTCCTGTACTCTGCTGCCTTCATCCCATTTCAGTTCTTTTTGACTCCTATTAGATACTTCACTCATGTGAAAGAGGAAGGAAAACACCGGGAAAGACCACACTTCTTGATATGTTTGATATCTTCATAACCATCCTGAACTGATGGCGGTTGGGGCTATAACTTCAGAAGCTCTTTGTTCACATGAGAAAGATAGATGGTGGGTTAGTAAATGTTCCATTCCATACAGTTCAATACAGTGCAGTTTGAGACAGAACCAGACAAAATGAAGTAAAGTTTCATTATTCTACTGCTATGTTCAGCCATTCAGAATAACAATTCTGTTATAACATAATGTTATGGGTTTTTTTTCACTTTTACATGTAGATGTTCAGAGTTGCAGGAAGCAGAAATGCAACAGAAATGTGTAGGAATGTATACAAGTGTTCCCCCATAAATGAGACACCTGCTAAAACAGAAGCAGCTGTCTTATCTGAATCTTAAAAACTGCATGTATGCACAAAAAAGAATAAGCAGCAATAAAATGTCTTGGCTCTTTTACTGTATTTATGTGTGCCATTCTACTTCAGCCACTGAAGTCAACAGAGAGAAACACCCTTTTGGGCTACAGGATCTAAAATATGATAAAGAAAATTACAACATGACTCTCAAAGATTTCCCCAAGTATGTAGAACAGATTAGCAACATCCCACCTACAGTGAGATTCTTATTTACTTCCTTTTTTTAATTATGATTTGGAATCAATACCTAAACGTATAATGACATTTGAAGATTTGAGTTGTAAATGGTAGAATTAGAACCCAGAGTTCTAATTTTCTCAGATGGCAGTCAAATGAATTGGGAAAGGAAGAACTTATTTGCCTTGTAAGAACCCTTTAACATCACGGCAGCGTATGGTTGTAATTAAATTGCACTTACATCCCTGCAGGTTTATGCTTCCAGAGCAAGAAAGGCCTGTTACTTTATCATTCTTAAAAGTCTTTTTCCCCACCCGTGTTTCACAACACATGTCATTTTTAAAAGTCTTTTCTACTCATTTATGTCTGTCTGCAGATTTTATATCAGTTCAGCGAAATAAGTAAAATATTATGACAACTGCAAAAGAATATTAAAACCCTAAAATTTATCAAACTCAGGACATGCATTCAATTTTTGTTTGACTAAAGGAAACACAATAGGGAAAAATGAGAGGAAAAACCAATCAAATCTGTCACACTAAGTTAAGGTAAATGAGGAGTCTGATCATTTTCACTCATCTAACTAGAGATCTATTAATATTTCCATGTGACACATATCTATGATGTTTTGTTGTAGAACTATGCTTTTAAAATATATAAAGGAATCAAATTTTTCGGTAGACATATTTGGTATTTCCTATTAATAACCACATTATCAGATTTAACAAAGGATTGTAATATAAAGTACTGATAAGATTTTCAACTTTACTCAGGTGCTACTACCTTTTAAGTACTTTTCCAGAGCTGGCACTTCTAACAGCATCTTTCGTATTTTAATTGTGAGAAGTTCCATCATCAATGGAACTTTCATGCAGCAGTTTCCAGTAAGTTTTTCCCCCTTGAGTATATGTAAAATAAAATGTACACAGATGCCTTTATAAATAAAGCTTGTATACTCTGAATTCTGAAGGGAGACAGAAAACAAGCCAGTCTTATGTAATGACTTAGTTGCAATAACCATCCAAGTCTCCTGTTCCTCTGGATCATCCCTTGCTGAGGGCGGGGAAAATGGAAAACAGGAAGCAAATGAGCAACTCAGGAATACAGCAGCTCAGTTTGATGGAGCCATAGGACACAGTGTGGGAACTCCACTCCCCTACCCCAGCACTCAGCCCTCAGAACCCCTCAGAGTCAAACAGAGCCCCCAGATACCCTGCAGTGCTCCTAACAGATCCCTGAGCTACCCAGTGCCTCCCCAGGGCAGTCCCCCTAAAACTCTCACATACTTTTCCAGTGCCCTCTGTACCTCTGAGAGCTCCCTGCACCCCAAATGATTCTAGAGTCCTGCAGTACCTCCAATACCCAGGGCCCTGCCAGAGCTCCCACAGACACACCCTGTGATGACTGCAGGTGTTAAAGGGTTAGTGGATACCAGTGCAGCCATTGTGAGGACAAAAGTGGGCCAGAGGCAAGAGGAAGCCAGCAAGAGTTGTTAGGGCAACCAGAAACAAAGTAGGAGGTGAAGACAAAGGGCAGAGAGAATGGTGGAAATGGGGATGGGTGAGAAGTCACAGCTCATCTAGAAGGGAGATGAGCCCAACTAACCCAAGAAAGGGGACGGTGTAGGAAAAGGGCCTATAAGATGGAGATATTAGAGAAATGCATACACCCATTTGAATAAATGGAAAACTTCCCAGAAATGAGTAATTTCTGTCTGCGTTTTTCACATGGCACTAACCATAATTTTTTTACTCAGTGGCACTCCTTAGGTGACCACCATAATATATTTCTAAGCACTGTTAACTCTCTCAGAAGGTCTCCTCAAAGTCTTTGAATACATAAGAGCTTTTGGCTTTTTCATTATTCTGGTCAAGGTTCAAGGTGTAGAGAATCCATGCGGAACGTCATAAGGGAAACCACTGTGTACATCTTAATAAATTACAGATTTATTTTTTTAATACAGTTGTAGTCCATGTAACAGAGGCAGAAGTCAATCTTTTACTAACATCCTGAGAGACTTTTTTATGAAATTGAGAGTAGGAAGTGACTGGCTCACCTTGTCTGACAACAATATATTGATGATGACATTTCCATGGAAAGATCTTAAGATGCTGGTAGGAAAGCTAGCATTATTATCTACAAATAACTAACAGAAGCAAAAAATGTAGTCTATCTCTTCCAAGGTCAGGGAATCAATCAGTGAAATAGTCTGTTGCCAGGCCCATGTATTGGTCATAAAATCATCCTTGTTTTTTCATGCCTGGAGAATTCTGTTCCTCCTCTCCTCTACCAAATAATTTTTCTCACTATTTTCCTCTCTTGCTTTTTTGCAGTTTATCATTCCTCATGTAACCTCTGACTCTCTCTGATGCTATAAAAAAGGACAAAAGGCAAAAACCTACAGAAACCAGCACAGTCCGACTCTTGTCCTTGTCCAGCACTGCCTTTTAATTTGTGGGAGAGAGCAGTAAGAGAGACCATTTCATGCTGTGTATATTACTGACACATGGAGTCAGGAAAAACAGAGGCACTCCTGACTTCCTTTGAGCGTGAATCCCTTAGCCAGGATACTCTTTCCTTAATGAAGCAGCCACACAGTGGTAGAGCAGCCCATTAACTTTTGTTGTGATACTTAAATTCTATATTCATGGCAAGATTTTTTGTCAGCTCTGCTAATAAACTTGTTAAATTTATAGATGTTTTGGATTTTCAGGTTTTTGGTTTTAAAATTATCAGAAGAAAAAATAACTCAATCTTTCTCATTTATTTGCAAAAGTCCTATTTTTGTTACAGCTGCCTTATTTTAAATGTAAATGTCCCAGATTCAGTTTCTTTAACTTGAAGTGGAGATGTAACACAGAAGATGCAACAATTAAAACTATGCAAAATACACTTTCATGTCTCTGAATGTTTCTGTATTCTTTCATCTGTTCTGAATTTAATTCCCCAAATCAAGATATGAAGCACATGAAAGGCTTGGCCTGTTCTACCTTTGACATCATTAAAATGTAGTGCTGTTCTTAGGATAAGCTTTGTTGCTGTCTGATAAATATTCATAATAGTCAACGAATGTGATTCAGTAGAGCTCTATAATCTCACAAAATAACTACCTCTAAAAACCTCATCAGCACTGCTAAAATTGCTTTCACTTTTATACAGTTTTCTGAGACAGCTAAAAAAATCACTATGAAGAGTTAAGCATTATATTGTTACACATTACAGGCATAGAATTATTAGAAAGTCTCCTTTAGATCTTTTTTTCATTCCCTGTGTTAACAATAATGTTGCAGAAGCTGGCAAGAGTTGAAACAACACCAGAAAATAAGGAGCAGTGTAGGGTCCTATAAGGATTTCAGGTCTGTGCCCTGCCTACGCTCAGTGAGAGTTAAATGATGTAATTTATATGCAAAGTGCCGTTTGGTACAGGCTGGATTGGTATAATTTGCATAAAGCAAACTTAAGCAAGACACAAAGATCTGAATTCAACTAAAATATATTTTATTGTAGACATTATCAAGATAATCTTCCTTGAAGTTTTTATTTAATAGCACTCAAGGTAAAACAGGAGAGTAACCAATGACAAATTGACCCGACAGTGATAAATTGTATCTTGGGGTTGGGCTGCTGTGACCTGGCCTGTGAATGCTTGATCCCTTTGAAAAGCAGCTTTCCCACTGGAGTGGTTCTCTCAGCATGCATTTGTTTGCATTCCAGCTCTTGCTGACATCAAATCAAGTGTTTTTGTCAGGCTGTACCTTGTAACCATGTTGATTACGAGCTTGACATTTGAATCACTCTGTTTTTTCCAGGCCTGTTTAGCAGCAGAGCTGTTTTCAGGGCAATCTGCATTTGCAAACAGGATGAAACTGAGGAGCAGAGGAACAGGTTGCAGTGCTGCTCATTAAATGACCACAGAAATACACTTGACACAAGTGTTACTCCTTGTGCATCTCCTCCAGTGCAGTGAGGGCTGGTAAAAAAAAAAAAAAAGTTGAAATATTTTGAGAAGTGGTCATGAAGGTGAGCGATATTTTCTAGTCCTCTCAGCAGCGGACCCTGAATTGCATCTCTAAATTTATTCCATGCCTCACGTTGCACAGCTGTTTTCAGGGTAGCCTCCCTACTTGGGAACTTTCAGAATTCTCTTTGAGTTGAAGGAGTTTTGCTTCTTTCTTTGGAAACTCATTGGAACTCCTTTCTTTCTACTACCAAATATTTTTTCTCCCTGTTTTCTCTCTTGCCTGTTTTCAGTTTATCATTCCTCACTTAACCTCTGACTTTCTCTGATGCTATAAAAAGGACAGAAGGCAAGAGCCTGCAGAAACCAGCACAGTCAAACTCTTGTCCTTGTCCAGCACTGCCTTTTAGTTTGTGGGAGAGAACAGGAGATCATTTCATGCTGTGTATATTGCTGACACGTGGAGTCAGGAAAAATAGACGCTGAAAGGAGTTCCATGCTGACAGCCATGGAGTCTGAACTATGTTGAATGGCAGGAAGATGTGCCAAGGGAGGTTTAGGTTGGATATTAGGAAAAGGTTCTTCATGCAAAGGGTGGTGGAGCACTGGAACAGCTCTCCAGGGAAGCGGTAGTCATGGCACCAAGCCTGACAATATTCATAGCATCATAGAATGGTTTGGGTTAGAAGGGATCTTAGAAGTCCATCCAGTTCCAACCTCCCTGCCATGGACAGGGACACCTCCTGCCAGACCAGGCTGCTCAAGACCCCATCCAACCTGGCCTTGAACACCTCTTGGGCGGGGGCAGCCTCAGCTTCCCTGGGCAACCTATGCCAGGGTCTCACCACCCTCGTCGTGAAGAAATTCTTCCTTATTCAAGAAGCGTTTGGACAATGCACTCAGACACACAGTGTGAATGTTGGGTTTGTCCTATATAAGGACAGGAGTTGGACTCGATCCTTGGGGGTCACTTCCAACTCAAGTCCTTCTGTGATTCTGTGATGGTTTTGCCTCCATCAAGCGTGGCCTAGTGTCACACCCAGGGAAGAGCCTCACGAGGCAGTTTTATCTCTCTCCTGTGGGAGCCAGGGGACAGGTGAAAGCCAACATAGAATCATGGAATAGAATTGCCTGTCCGGAAAAGACCTTGGAGATCATCGAGTCCAACCGTACCTGTCCACTACTAAACCATATCCCTGAGAAACTCGTCTGCCTGTCTTCTAAACACCTCCAGGGATGGTGACTCCACCACCTCCCTGGGCAGTGCCTGACCACTCTTTCCGTGAAGAAATTTCTCCTGAACCTCCCCTGGCATAACTTGAGGCCATTTCCTCTCACCCTGTCACCTGCCAAGACCCTCTATTCCCTCTCCGTTCCACTCCTTGGAGGAAGGGATAAAAACGCGGCTGGAGGCCCCGCGGGCTGCTGGGGTGGTGAGCGCAGACCCGCACGGAGGCTCCGCACCGCCAGCCCCCGCCTCCTCTCGCAGCCCCTGCCGTGTGAGGGTGGGGCACGGCGAGCGGTCGAGGCGGCAGAGCGGGGCAGTCCCGGGGGGCGGAGGGGCGCCCTGAGCGCGGGCGCTGCCGGGGGCGCCGGGGACGATGCGCTGCGCGCGTCGGGCGGCGCGAGGCGTGCGGGCAACGTGCTGAGGCGGAGGAGGCGGCGGGGGACGGGTGGAGGCGGCGGCGCGGGGCGGCCCTCGCGCCCGAGCTCGGCCGGGGCGGCCCTCGCGCCCCTTGCGCGCCGCCATTTTCTCGACGGGGGCTCCGGGCTCAGGGAGGGGCGGGAGGCGGGCTGTGCAAACGGGCTGTGCGGGGAGTCAGGTAGGGTTGCTCGCCGGGGCTTCGTGGCTTCCCGCTGTGGGTGTGTTCAGGTTGGAACTGGATGATCTTTTAAGGACCCTTCCAACCCAAACCAGTCTTATGATTCTATGAAAACTCATCAGTTTTAGTAAAGAGCGGCTGCCAAACGTTGCTTTTGACATAGTGATTCTTCATCACTGTCGGCTCCAGAAGCTGGTTTACGGCCTCAGCTGAGCTTAGAGTAGAACAGAGTGCAGAAGTTACCAAGTTCTGGGAGAGAACAGTTGCCCACGAAAAATACTGACGAATGTGCGTTTTTGTAGTGTTTGGGGGGGGGGGGGGAACAAAGAAAGAAAATAGTTTAAATAACTGTAGAAACACACATATTGCTGTGGAATGGTTTGGTTTGAAAGGGACCTCAAAGCCCATCCAGTCCTAACCCCCATCCAGTCCCAACCCTGCTGCCATGGGCAGGGACACCTCCCACCAGACCAGACTGGTCAAGACCCCATCCAGCCTACCCTTGAACACTTCCCGGGCGAGGGCAGCCACAGCTTCCCTGGGCAACCTCTAAGAGGGTCTCACCACCCTCGTTGTGAAGAATTTCTTGCTAATGTCTAATCTAAATCTTCCCTCTTCCAATTTAAAGCCTCTTCCCCTCGTCCTGTCACTCCATGCACCTTGTAAAATGTCCCTCCCCAGGTTTCTTTTAGCCCCCTTCAGGTACTGGACGGACACACAGTTAGGCAGGTAGCATGCTGTTAGCACATAGATATTTTCTTAATACTGTTTTCTTTCAGCTACATTGAAGAGAAGAAATGCTACTGAGATAGTTGTCAGAATACGTATTTTAATGTTTGAAATTTCATTAGGGTTTTCTATATTGGGAGTTGCCAAGTGATTCATTCCTCATTTCTTTCATTTTGGGTTTTGTTGCTGTTTTTGTGGTTTTTGTTGTTTTGTTTTTTTTTAATAGGACAAGTATTAAAATTTGCATGGAGGGCATGGAAACTGAGAATTTTGAGGTAAGGAATACATTTTGGCTGTGGTGTCAACTGTTAGTTATTACTCAATAGTTAAATTTTTTGGTGCTGTACACAGTTGCCAGATGATTATACGAGTGAAATAGTGTTTAGTGTGAGAGGTGAAGTAACCAACCTGTTCCATCATCCTTCAAAAGTTCTTCTAAAGCCTTTGGAACTGTAGGGAGCAGGCTTGTTCTTGGTCTGCAGGTGTTGGTTTTTTTCAGGTTAGGCACAACTCCAGGGTAGTGTTCCGAGTAGAAGGAATGGATAGTTTCTCCTGATAGATCAGGATAAAGACTTGCATTTTTCCTCAGTCCCACATGTTTATGCTTTAGTAAATTTAACAGCTATCATCTCACAGTTAGGGTTGGCTACATGAGGCAGTATTAGTTTGTTCTGAAATTAATTGCAGGTCTGTGTTGTTTCACAAGTCACAGGTGAGAGTGGGAGGCAGACCACTGAATAATGACTTCTGTGAAGTTCCTTCCATACTGCATTCCCTTCCCTTACTGGGGCAAGAACAATCTGCAGAGAGAATTCCTGTTAGGATGACTGTTGGCTGTGTTTGTAGGCCAAGAGAGTGTTGTGTTAAAAGATAAAATTCAGGTGCTGTTCTCATCAATTGTAATGAGCTTGTTGATTTTATGTAGTGGAATTATGGATGCTCAGCCCTTGAAAAACCAAGCAGGAGCTGTTGCAAAGAGCAGAGTTTTATAGATGTGTGTGAATGCTTAGGCTAAATTGAAAAGGTCTGTTCTATATAAGTTTACACTAAAGGGTTTCTAATAGGCATAAATTAAGCTCTGAAATAGAATTAATAACTTTGGTTTCATGCCGCATGGTGCTGTGCAATCAGTAAGGCTAAGATTAGTGGAAATTAAGGTTAAGAAATGTCTAATTCAGAAAGGTGTTAAAAGTAAAAACTTAAGGACATAGTATATTTACAAAGTTACTGAATTGCTTAAAACTAAGCTTATGTTTAAGTACTTGAAGCTGCATTCTGAATAAAAACACATGGTTAGTGTTCAGTTGTTCAGCATGTGCTGTGCCTCTCTAAAATTCTCTAAAATTCTGAATGTATTTTCTGTTGAGAATTTTTGTATTTAACAGCTTATACCATGGAACATATTGAAAATATTTTCTTTCAATCAGCAGATGACAGATTGGATGCAAACAGACACTTCATCTTCCATTACTGTGTCCAGTTCTCTGAGATTTGGGACAGTTATTCCAAATCGCATATTTGTTGGAGTGATTGATATGGAGGTATTTTTTTCCTATTTTTGCTACAAAATTAGAATCTATAACCCTATAACAAGCAGTACGTAAAAAAATGTGAGACATAATCATACGTGTGTTTTGGTGGTAAGTGTCCACTGCTATAATGTTCAACAGGAGAGCTTTAAGCCTTGATTTACATAACTGTACTACAAAGTTGACCCTTTGTGCACCTAACTGCTAGAAGCTTTTGACATACAGATTCTTCATCTTTTCAAAGAAGGTGAATTTTGTCCTCAAATGAGCTTGTGGTAGAAAAGCATGTAGAAGGTTTTTTTGTTATGTATAACTGTGTAATTTAATAAGCTATAAACATGTTATAGAGCAAATGTAAATGGAGCAAATGTCAGTAGCCTCATTTCCTCTAGCGCTTTTGTTCCAGTTCATACCAAGCAGGTACAGTTCATTCTTCACTTACTGTAGTAAATTTTCTTGAAAGCAATTGTTTGTTTTAAAACTAATATTGAAGCTTCTTGGGCCAGTTTGCAGTTCTGATCTTATCCTTAGGGCAATTGCAAAGACATAAGTATTCTAAACACCTCAAACAGCAAATAGCAGTGAAGATGGAACCATTTTTGCATTGTTGAGTTGGTTTCATTTGTGACAAGTTATTTAAAAGATCTTTAACAGCTATTCTCAATTTTTCTTTCTCACCACTTCAGATAATGAGTGAAGTAATTCACTTTTGCAAAAAAATCTTGGTCTGCTTAGCTGTTTCTTTGTTCCCACGGACATTATCTTCTCTGCCTTAATCCTCATAGAGGCAGTTCACTCAGACTATTTTACACAGTAAATACAAAAAAAAAAAAAAATATCCAGAATCTTCTGTCTCATTTGACTGAGATGATTCAAAAAGAGGCATTCATAATCCAAGAGATGTTGTACAGGGTTTCCAGCACATTTGGGCTTCAGCAAAGAGGCACAGTGGCTTTTTTGCATTACTAGTGAACAAATCACTAGACCCTGTCAAAAGACCTGTCTCACTCTGTTCTTTCTTCACTGCAGTTTTGAAGGTTTAAATGCTTTTCTGCATAACATACTAATAGTCTTGTTAATTTTCATATTAACTGTTAATTTTGAAGAGGCTCTTGACTTCTTGGTTAAGCTGTCGATACGTCAGAATCTATTATGACTCTTAATTTCAAGAAGAGAGGAATTAAGTGTGTTTGTATCTGTTAGCCTAAGAGGGATTTTGTTGAGGGGAGGATATAGAAGGGGTGAAACTGCTGTAGACATATTAGCTGGCACTCACACTTCTGAACTTGTGTATTTTCTAATACTGAATACTTGGATTAGTGGGAGAGATCAAGCAGATCTACCATTCATTGCTCCCTGCTGGACTTAGCAGTTGTAGCAGGCAAGCTGTAGTGTTTCGTTTTGTAAAATATATATTGAGGGTAAAATTATTCAAAAATAGCATTAACTTCATATTCTTCCCATTTATGCAAGGTTTTTAGATTAAGTCTATTTCTTCTAAGTTTTTTTTGCTTCTCAAACTTGGATGAGGCAGATAAGCCTTTGATGCACAGAAGAGGATTTATTAAATCATATACATATACTTAAAACAATGTCATTCACTTAGAGGTAAAATAGTACTTATGATATACTTCCTTAAAATACCAAAAAGTATATATGAATATGGAAATTGCTTGAAGCATGTAGAGATCCATGCATATAAGCAAACTACTTCCAGCATTAGGTGTAGCATTAACTAAGGACCATGTAAAACACAACTTTAAAATCTGAAGAGTGTTTTTTAGGGCATCATATTTGATATGCTTACATTATAAAAGAAAACCAATCCACAGAGGTAGATCAGTGTTCACATAGCTTAGGTGTGCCTTTACAAGCGGAACTTACTCCAGGCATACTCAGAAAGGAACACTTTCCTCCAAGTTGATTTAGAACATTCTCCACTAAAAGGACATTTCCTTCCTTAGTTTATAATGGGGAATTCCTATGGTATGTCTGTACGTATTTGCAGGGTCTTATATTAAATATACTTAAGAAAGAGGGATCGTGAATTTGGCCGTTAAGTCGCTGTGGTTTAGTGGGGACTTTTTTCAAATATGAGCTATGCATATCTTTTATGGAAGCCTACATACTCTACTGTTTTGAAGTTTGAAAACACTGGGGTAACACTTCCTGTTATAAACAAATGTTCTGGTAAGTAATTACAGGAACTGAATTTCAGATCTAGTAAACCTGCCTCAGTGGTCTTGCCTGTAAAAGGACAGTTGTAACGTAAGTCCTTTCTAAAAGAGGAATTCTAATATTTCAGTAGCTTTTTAACATTATTGCTGAATATGAAAATACTGTAATTAAGGCTCACACATGATCATTGTTCTCCTTTCCTATCTAGTGTTATAGTTGATTTATAGCAAATTTTATCCGAAGTGTATAATAGAAGTCTTATGATAAATGTTAATTGAATAACTATGCAAACCAACTTTTCTTTTTTCTTCTGGTCTTGATTTACTGTATTAGACTAATGAAAATGATCTGAGGACATTTTTTGCTCAGTATGGCAGTGTGGAAGAAGTGAAGATCATAAGGCGCACAACTGGAATGTCAAAGGGGTTGGTATAGTAGAATAAGCATGTTGTGGGAATTGAAAATACAACAGAAGGCTGATTGACTATAGTAAATTTGATTATGATTTTTCATAGCTTGGAATATTATTAATTTATGTCATTGTTCCCAGATATTCCATGTAGGTTTACACATAAATATAGTGTGGATAAGTAAAGCTCTATAGTCATGTTGTTATGAGATGAAGCTGTGTGCAGTGAAGACAAAATCAATAGTAATTTCATTTTTTTAATGGCAATAATAATTTAAGTAGATAATCGTACAAAGGTGGTATAGTTATTATTACACGTACATATTTCTGCTACTGAAAGCCAGTGTGGAAAGGAACCTAAGTATTGAGGAAGAGTGAGATACACCTGACTGTGCTGGAGTGCGTGGCACTAACTGAGACGTGAAGATTTTTGGAACAAGAACATAGGGGATAAATCTGCCAATGAATCCTGGTTGCAAAAATAAGGACTAAGGCTGGAAATCAAGCAGTGAGAGAAATGCCTAAAAGCAAACTTGGAGAAAGGTTAAGACTGGGTTATAAGTTATTGATAGTACCTGAAAGATATTGAAGAAAATAAGGTAGGGAAATGTATTACTACAAGGAAAAAGGTGGAAAGAGAGCTGAAGAAAAAGCAGTGTACGTGAGAATTTGTACCTTTAAAGTTCACTTTAGTCAGCAGTTCTCTTCTGAGCAGTAAGCCTGTGGTGTCTGAATCGCATAATTTTGATGCTGCTGATACTTAACGTATATCTGCGCACTGCATACTGAACTGCAGGCCTTAGCATATAGTATATACCTGTGTGGCATGTTGGACTTGGTCCTGGTCCCAGATCTGTCACCAAGCCTCTTATCCTCTTACTAAATTCCAAGAAATATTTGAGACTTCACTATACGTGTCCATATAATGCAGTAACCCAAGGATATCCAGTTATTATGCAGTTGTGATGGACAGCGTATGTCTCTCACAAAATACGATGGAAAATAATTACTCTCTGTACTGTTGGGATTTATATTTAAATTCAAGACTAGGCTTCATTGTTTCTTATTGACGAGTGATTTAAGAAATTTCCAAGTTTGTGTGATCGATTCTGTCTATTAGTTTATTGTCCTGATAGCACATACAGAGACTTTTCATTCTAGGTTATGCTCTAAGCTAGGGAAATAGTTTCTGTATTCTTTGGATTTGAAATGTTGCCAGGTTTGTTTAGAGAATGCAATACAGGAAAGCCCACAGATGTAAAAGTATAGCTGGTCAGACACTTAACCCAACATTTGTACTCAAGTAGGCAAGGAATTGCGCGCAGAATGATAGGTTGTATTGTAAAATTTGATCTGCTGGCTAGAATGATAGAGGACACCTTGGTATCTTCTGAATTATGACTGTGCATGAGAAATGAGCAAATGAGCCATAAACCTAAAGAATTATCTGTACAAAAATACTAGAAGATTTTGAAGGTAGATTTGTCAAAATTCAGAAAGTTGAAGTTAATTTTGGAAAAATGTCCTTTTTTTTTTTTTGTAGGTATGTGTTGTGGTACAGACTTTAATTACAAGATGAGATACTTAGTTTTGCACAGGCAGTGCCACATTCAGTGGCCTAAGATTCTCTGGAAATAAATAGAGGGGTTTGTTACAGCAGGAGTTCTGTGTAGAAAGCCTGTTTGATTTGTCACAGCAGTTAAAGGGCATGGTGAGAGAGGCGTACTGTGTCATGAAGTATGAGCATACTTCATCCTTGACCACCACAGCACTCTTGTTTAATGCTGGTCTTGTCAGGAATTATAAGAATAATTTACAGATAAATGCTATTTCTGCAAAACTGCTTTTTTCTGAGAACTCAGTTTAATATTCTGGATGGTGCTTGTGAAGTGTGAAGCATTCACGTTTGCTGCTGAAGTAGGTGGGAACTGTGCTTATCTTGGGCAGCTGTAATGAGTGAGAGGTTCATATCAAAATCTTTGCTTAATAGAAATTAAGGAACTAAAGATGTACACCGAGTATCAGGGACAATACCGATTTTTGCATAGCTTTCTGTGTGGGCTACTCATTCACTGCATAGAGACAGTTAATGTGTGGCCACATGGTTAAATATGTTACTAAGTAGCTATAACAGGAATGTTAAATTAGGATTACAGTTGTTACTGCAGCCTTTATTTTTACGATTGATTTCTATCCCAAATTAATTTATTTTTAATATCGTACTATATATGAAGTAATAATGTGCAACGTGTTTAAATGTGAGCTTCAGAGCGTCAGCTTCTGTAATTTTTATTTAGGTATGGCTTCATTACTTTTCAAACCGAAGAAGACGCACAGAAGGTTTTACGAGAGGTATGTGATAGTCCCCATTACGATTCTCTTGAAAGAAATACTTCAGTCTGTACTAGACACTAAGTAGTCCCAGTTGTCTGGTCCTCTTCTGTTTGCTAGCTTGCCTTTGAAGGTATGTTGAGTTTAGTCTGCATACTTAGGAAGATGGCTTAGAGACATCTAAGATAAAATTTATACCGAGATCTCCTGGAACTAGGGAAGGGAGTTGCCGGTTCTTAGTAGAGCTGTTGACTTTGACGTAGTGTTCACTTTCTTCGTCTATATATGGTCTATTGTACATCTAGAGCTATGAAGACTATCTTTCACAGCTGCTTTCATTTGCCTTATTAGCATATCCATTGCTGTCAAGACTTTGTGAGGAGCGGAGAAAGATAACTGTAGTCTTTTATTCTAACGTACAACTTTTTGGAGCTGACAATTGTTTTCAGGAATAATTAGATTTACTTGAACTCATTGAGGCTCATTTTATGTCATGTAACTTTTGCTTTTCCTCTTTGCTACGTTACTGTCTTGATGTTCCTTGTAGAACATCCCTTGAGACACTGTTTGCTCTTCAGTTTTAGTGTTTGGTTTTCTTTTTTTTAATGTGTGCTGTTTGTTCTAATTGCAATGTTTTGGAGTGATCTGTTGGTCAGGATTTATTAATACATGTGAAGTTATCCAGGTGTGGGGTAAAAGGAAACCCAGAAAACAATATCCAAGGCTTGCAAATTGCCTGCTCCCATTTGAACACTTGAAATGTTCAAATACTGAGCCTTTATTGAAAATTCGTGGATCAAAATTGAAAATTTGGGACACTTTCAAAGAAATTTTCAGAGTTTTTAAAAAAATACAGTTATGTGGAGCCAAAAGAATATACAGATATGAACTTCCCAAGTCAGCTACTTTTCTTCCCTTGTTTTTGCTGTTTCGTTTCTGAATACTATAAGAATACCAATGGTATTATTCTTGTTTGTGTGATAGTCTGATCATCCATGCACTGATTTTTTTGCATCCTACTTTTCTGTGAATAATGTCTCCAGAATTTTCTTTTTCTATGTCTTCAAAAGTTCTACGTTGCATTACTGTTGGGAACAGACTTGAGGACTTTGATCAGGATCCTCTTTCTAGTCATGCTGTTATTACCAATGCTACCTCTTCCCATCTTTCTGCAACAATTTGTTATTCACCACAGTTTTGCCTATTAATCTTGCTTTTCTGAAGCCTTGTGTAATTTTTAATACAGTGCTGTATTAAATGCTTTGAAGAAGTCCATTAGATTAGATAGTTCTCTTGACTGTGGAGGTTGTGTAGAAAAGTCTAAATTCTGATGGATCACATGGCATTGAGAGGAATCATCTTTGATTCTTGGAATGCTGTTTGACTGAAACGTGCCTCTTTTGTAGGGGTTGCTCTGTGTTTAATAGGCTGGGTAGGTATGTTTGCCATAATGTATACTTGTATATGAAGCCCCAGAGTCAACAAAATAGTTTAACCTCTTGATAACTTTAAATCTGATAGACAGGACTTTGCATTATATCTAAGTATTTTGCTGAATTGTACTCAAATGAAGAAAAGGTGGTGATTACTTAACTGTTGCCCTTTTGAATGCAATTTAGAGTTGTATTTCTTTCCATGTTCTTTAAGAGGTAATTATGTCCTTACAGGAGAAGTTAACAGTCTGAAACTGAAAGCTTTGCGGTCTAAGGTGATAGAATTTAGTGCATGTTCTTCCTTAGGGAAGTAGGCCATTAGAACTCTTTCAGGTTTCACAAAAGCAGCATTAAAAGAGATGCTGAAAACTTTAAAAGAAAAAAAAGGAAAAAACATTGATTTGCCCTACTCCTTTCCATTACATTAAGTACTGAGTTTAGTGTCACATTTTAAAACAAAGGCAATATTTTAATTTACCTGATGAACCTAATGTTTACTTTCTGTTGTAAGCAAAACAGTTGGAAGAGAATGTAGTTTTACTTGTCTGTACCTAACATTTTTTAATTGAAAAAAAGCCCTACAAACTTTCTGTAATAGTTTAACCTTACTAGAGTATCTGTTTTAATGTGCTTTTGTTTTGTTTGCCTGGCTCTAAGCAAGTTTTAAGGCAGTCCTGAGTGAATATTGGGATTTTATACATAAAGTCTTTATAATCAGGCCGTATTCATAGACTTACTTGTTTTGTCATCTTTTGTGAAAGAATGTCATGATCATGAAAACAGAATCTTTATATTTGAAATTGTCTCTTAATGTACACATGTGCTTTTATAAAAGCAGTAAATACCAGAGAAGGGTAAAAGTAAAAAAAACTGCTGACAATTACAGCTATCAGCTCTTAGTCGAGAGGCTCTGTGAGGAGCAAGTAATACTTGAACTTACTGATGATTAATTTTATGTATGTGAAGTTTAAGGTTAGGATAGAAGAGGGTTTAGTATAGCTTCTAGGTTTTTGAGATGCACTGTAAATGAAAAGCAGGAGAGGGAGAAGCCTACTAAATACCATGTGTGTTTATGATTTTTGTTACTTGGATGTCTAGACATGTGTAGATAATACGTATACTGAATGTCTTTTTCTTTAATTCTAGGCTAAAAGTCTTTATTATAAGGGTAAGAAATTGAGAATTGCTCCAGCGTTAAGAAAAGAACAAATACAGAACCCTGGTATGTGTTTTTACTTACATTTGTATTTTATGTGTCATTATGAATGTAATGTAAGTTTTTAACGAAGACATACCCGGTCACATGCTGCATTGATGCTGTGTGTAGGATGTGCTCAGGATGGTTTGCAGGGAAAGTAAATGCATGCCAGTGGAAATGTCCAAATAAACAGATTGATTATCTTTGGGTTCTTTTATCTCTTTTAATACGTTGTTGACTTTCTTTCTTGGACAAGATTATCTAGGAATTAACTGAATGGGAATTTCTCTTAGTTGTCAGGCAGACCCTCAGATCACTTAGATTATCCTCACAGATTCTACAGGAGAGAGCAGTCTGTGCTGGTTGGTTAGGTTGTTACCGTTTTATTTGTATTGGCACAACCCATCAGACTGTTGCATCTTGCTATCTTTGGTAGAAACCGTAAGGAATGGGTGGTCGTGGTCACCATTCAGTTCTTAAGAGTTCTTTGCTGTAAGGTACTGGAATGGGTGCTGTATGTTTCTTCTCTGTGAAGAGCTATTTAGAGTGAACACTTAAGTAACGAGGCTGGTTTATTTCTTTAATACACTACTGAAAATGCAGGATATAAGCCACCAACTTTTAAGACAAGATCTGTTGGGTTTTGTTATTCCTCAGTAAGGGCTATGTGCTGGAGATGTAAAATAAATTACTTTTGTAGATGCAGCGGGGGATGAAGTGTACTTTTGTAACTTTCCTTCAGTATTTGTCCTATGGTACCTTTTGGAAGAGTGAAAGAATCCATCTAGGGACAACACAGAAGAATATTAGTTTAATTCTAAAGCTTTCCGTAGTTTTCATTGACAAGAAGTTTGTGTACACTAACACTGTTAGTGTATATGTACTTTGTGCATCGGGAAATTCTCTTTGTCCCCTCATGTGTAGGTATACTGTTCTTCCTTGTAAGTGTATAGGATAGTGTTTGCCCAGGGGAAATGGAGAATTTTGTTCCAATTGTATGGTTTCTTTGCTTTAGAAATTATTCAGTGTGATCTTTGCTCAGTCATCACCAAGGGTTTGTATGGGGGCTTTTTTGGCGCTTTTTTCCGCTTCGGTCTTATCTTGGACTTTCTCAGTTTTATTGGCTGACTTGTGCTGAATATGTGTATTGATAGAAGGGGGGGCGTATCTCTTCAATTGTGTGACTTGGAGGAACAGAGGGGAAAAAAGACCTCACATTTTTTGGAGAAAGCTTCTGTGACCTTTTGAGATCTGTTTGTGGCCCTGTTTGACTCTAGCTTCATGCTCAGTCCTAGGATTATCTGTGACATGAGTTCATAGTGACATCTAGGGACATATCCTAGGATTTGATTTTAGTGTGTCTTTTCTCCAGCTCAGCCTACCAACCTTAGTTTCAACATTTTTCTACTGCAGTTCATCTTGAGGTTCGTAAAGCCATAAATCCTAGACTCAGAGTATCACTATAGGGCTGTGGTTCTATTATATTTAGCAGAATTGAAAAGATAGCCCATTTACTGCTGTCTTCTCCAACCCATCTATTATCTTGTGTCTGTCTTATTGCTATTAAGCCAAATAATTTTTAGCTTTTCTGTCATCATAGGACCTCTTATGCCAAAAGCTTTAAATGCACTGGGATTACAGCTTAGTTTGCTTTTGCCCAGCGCCAAGTACTGTGAAAATGAGCATTCTAAAGGTGAAAAGCAGAAACTAAACCTGAGCAACTGGAAGAATAAAGATGAATTGTTGTGGGCTGGAAGAAATTCAGATAGCTGTACCTCCTCCAGGTTATTTTATTTTTCTGTCAATGAGTTTGCTGGTTTGGAGAATATTTCCTTTTCCTTTGCAAGAGATGTATTCAACAACAGGAGAAGGTTCTGTACAATGTACTTGCTA
Source organism: Tapera naevia (assembly GCA_033556795.1). Classification (NCBI taxonomy): domain Eukaryota; kingdom Metazoa; phylum Chordata; class Aves; order Cuculiformes; family Neomorphidae; genus Tapera; species Tapera naevia. Next base: position 103,200 of record JAUMJJ010000069.1, on the reverse strand, counting down.
GTTAGCAAAGTGGATGAGTTTGTTGGCCAGGGGATCCTATTAGTCTCCTCATTTGAGATATCAGTAACTATTATTCTAGATTGCTTACTGGAGCTGAAGTAGCCTTTAATTTTTCTAAGGTCAGTTTAACACCATCCTAACCGCCCCAGAATGTGACCTGTCTATGAATAATATTTCAGCTTTGTTGTATCCAAGCGCCCTCAAGCTTTTGTAGTGGTTAGTCAAACTCTTACCATCAATAAAAGGTCTTCAATTATTGTGGGATTCTTCTGTGTCCTCCACTTAGCATTCTAGTAGTCTCTTCAGTGTCCATAGAATGGCACTTCCTTGTGGCACTTACCTTTGCAAGTGAGATGAAAAATTAAAACTTGCTCAGTGGTGGTGTTGATATTGTGTTCTCACTGAGTCTTTTTCCATCCTATATTACTATCTGATGTGATTTCAAGATTTCTTTTTCAGTTACATAATTAATTTTCCTTTTGTATACAGAAGTCTTTTTATATTTGGAACTGAAACTTGTCTTCGTGTTTGATATAAAGTTTTAGAGAAACAATAAATCCCATCCTTCCTCCCCCCCTCAAAATACAAACACAAATAGAAGCTAGGTCATCTCAAGGGCAGTGTTTGTGGAAGATAAACAACCTCTGCATAGGGATGTATATCCATTTATTTGAATACACTTGCAGTTTGTACCGGTTAGAGGGCTGTGTAGATGGAACTCTGCTTTGGGATCAGACCATTCTCATTTATAGCCTCCACCATAGCAGCAGTATTGCTGAGAAGTGTCCCAGTTGCTGGCATCTACCAGTTTTTACTTTTTTCCAGGCAATTTGCCAACACCTGAAATAGAGTTCTTGTGCATTGAGAAACCAGACTGCACCTTGTAATGAAATAATTCTGATTTTGGTGCTTGGATCCCATTTCAGCTAAATGTGAATGTGTGGAGGTTACCAATGAAAATCCCCTACAGTGTGAAGCTTCCTTTGGACGTTTGAAGATTAAAAATTATATATTTGCTGGTAACTAGAGTTATCTGTGTTTAGTAGTTCATATGTGTGTCATCTTCTGCACATCCACCTGTAGAGACATCCTTGACCATCTGCTTTCATGATTTTGTGTTTGAGAGGGAACTGAGATGGCACTAAGCATGCAGCCCCGTATTCCTTCCTTTGAGTGTTTTACTTCTCTGAAGATCAGAAACAATCTCTTCTTTTTTCATATGACCTACACATATAAAAAAAAAATTGCTAATAAGTAAATTTTAAAATATTATTTCCAGGTTCTACTGTAGTACCAGAAGATGATACAATGTATTTAACTACCTCAAGTGGACATCCTTGTATTTACAATAATGGAGTGTCTTATTTTCATACACCTCAATTTGTTTCTGTTCCACAGCTATGGCCAGTAAGTGATTTATTTTGTATATATGGTTTTCTACAGAGCAGGATGAGTGCAGTGTTTTCAGGTCTCTCCTACTTCCAGTTTCTCCAGAACTGGGGCTATGGAGAGGGTAGGAATACATCATTGACAACTTAGATTGCCCTAAGTGTTCACAAAAATGTCAAGGTAATGGATGGCCTTAGCATCCACTATCTCTAGATAGTGGTGGCCTAGTGATTTCTGGAAAGAACTAAGTAAATATGCAATTTTGATTCTAGTATGTGTATACATCTGTTCTTAGTCACATAGTTAATAACATTTTTCATTTGAATTTAGGCACCACCACTGTATCTTGCAACTCTGTGGCAGTGGCCTGTTCCACAGGTAAATATGGTTCATAGTTGCACTGTATTATCATTAGTTTGCATCTAGCTTAAAGGTACGGTGCACTTACCTACTTGACTATAGAGTTGAGATTATTTTGATTCTAGTATGTGTATCTATGTGTTCTTAGTCACATAGTTAATAGCGTATTTTGTTTGAATTTAGGCACCACCACTGTATCTTGAAACTCAGTCGCAGTGGCCTGTTCCACAGGTAAATATGGTCCATAGTTGCACTGTTTTATCATTAGTTTGCATCTAGCTTAAGGTATGGTGCACTTACCTACTTGACTATAGAGTTGAGATTATTTTGATTCTAGTATCTATGTGTTCTTAGTCACATAGTTAATAGCGTATTTTGTTTGCATTTAGGCACCACCACTGTGTCTTGAAACTCAGTCGCAGTGGCCTATTCCACAGGTAAATATGGTTCATAGTTGCAGTGCTTTATCATTAGTTTGCATCTAGCTTAAAGGTACGGTCCACTTATCTACCTGACTATAGATTTGAGATTATTTTGATTCTAGTATTTGTATGCATATGTTCTTAGTCACATAGTTCATAACATTTTTCATTTGAATTTAGACACCACCACTGTGTCTTGCAACTCCGTGGCAGTGGCCTGTTCCACAGGTAAATATGGTCCATAGTTGCACTGTTTTATCATTAGCTTGCGTCTAGCTTAAAGGTACGGTCCACTTATCTAACAGTTAAATTTCCCACAGTTCACAGCACTGTTGACGTAAGTATTAATTGCTGTATTTTAGCAATGCATTTGCAACGCTTGCTGATATAACAAAGGCATAAAATAACAATTATTGAAATATCAAATACAAATCTGGTATCAAGAAAGTGTCTTCCACTCCTCTCTCCCTCTGGCATAAAAGTTTGTATTATCTAGTAAGTTTTCAGACATAGGTAAAAACTGCCACGTTTTGCATGACAGGAGAAATTAGTGTTACTACCAGTTAATTAGCTAGTTATTGGAGTATTGCTAGCAGAGGCAAGTAGACACACAAGTATGGTGAAATTAGACCCAGACCCTTGAAATAGGAGGAAGAAATTGAAATTGTACTTGGTAATTTTTGGGGGAGGCGTCATCAGTTTTGTGGCCTCTGTGGCAGAACAGATTAATGTGGAAATCTTGCCACTTGGGGAACTTAGTTTGAAGCTTAAAGGAGGACCAAGCCCCTTAAGGTTCAGTGGTTCCACTGTGTCCTCATTACTTTAGTAGCAGCCAGCTTTGTCCAGTTATGGTCAATTCCACTCTTCATGGATGTCAGTCTGTTGCTTTGAAATCTGGGTGCCGAATTACAGAAATACTGTGGGTTTAGTTTAAAAACAAAAATACTACTCTTATGTAACATTTCTGCAAGAGAAAAGTAACTATGTTACGTTTTTGTGATCTTGAGAGTAAGTGTCAATTTTATTATAAGTTTAGGATTTCTCTAACAAGACTTTCCAAAATGTAAATAAAATCTGAAAATTATATAAAATTAAAGGACATCTCTGTTTTTCCCTTGCTCGTTAACTTTCTACCCACTTGCCCCTCAATTAGTTTCTTGAGGTTATAGGAGAATAATTTGATACTTAAAGCTTTATCTTTGTTTATACATAACAACGACTGTGAAATAAGCTTTGGTATTTAAAGTGTTTAAATCATAGTTTATGAAAATAATATCTTTTATTTCAGTCTCATTTTCCCTCCTCTTCACCTTCATTCTTGTATCTGAAGCCATCTGAAGTCAATTATCAGCCAGTAGGTATAACACAGGAGAGAGCATGTGTACCTCCTCCTCTCCTAGTGGGAGCTCCAGCCCTTGAGATATTTTTATTAAAAAAAATATAATACATATAACACATAATATTTTAGTTTAAGCACAGACAATTCAGAGCACTTAAGTCTACTGTTCCCCATATTTACCCCCACACCCACGCTACTACTGTTAAGTCATTGCAGTTGTCCTAAAGTTAGAGTATTTATTCCAGGTTTCTGGGAGGTTACTTTGATTCTGAAATAATTTAGATGGTCACAAATGATGACTGTGCAGTATAGAGACTGGTCAACTTGTTTTGTTTGAAAATAACATTTAAGTAAAATTGAAAAAGTAAAATTGAAGTTTTAGGGAATCTAAATTCACCTCAAAGTTTTGCAAAACCGTAAAATTGTGAAACAAGCCTTTTTGCTCATTTTTGTATTTGTGTTTCACATCAGCTGCATTCTGATCAAGGAGTTCAAGTACTGCGTCACCAGCTTTATGCCCAGAGTGCCATAGCCATGCCAGCACTTGTGAGTATCAAACAAAGATAGCGGAAATAAGTACAGTAATCTTACTGCTCTCTTTCTTGAAGGAGGGCAGTAAGAGAAGAGAGTCAGGAATGAAAATATTTTATTAATGAATTAACAAATAATAGAAATAAACATTGTAAAGAAGCAGATTTTTTCTTCACTGTAGGCTTTCTTACAGAGGATACAAGTTTTACTTAATTTTGGAACTATTTGGGGAAACTACAAATAAACATGGGTAATTAGTTTAAAACTTGAGACACAGTGAAAACTGCAAATGAAAAATATATTCTGAATGAAAACAGCAAACCTATGAAATCATAGTTACAAATCCTTATCTCTGCATCTTGAAGCTGAATTTTTTACTTGTAACCTTAAAATAAGCACCTCAGGCTGTAGTGAGATGGGGTTTTCGAACACGCAGCAATGGAAAAACTGTCCTGGTTGGTTGCCTGCAGGTGTTTTTTTCTGTGCAGTTCCAATTTTGAATGGCCATTCTGAAATGTGTTCCTCCCATGTCACCTGACACGAGTTCTTGCATTTTTTTGGGTCTCAGATTAAAGTGCTGTTGTCTAAACTAATCAGGTTGGTAACACATGAAATTATGTCTAAACTTGGCTTAGGTTTGCCTGATGACAAAGGACTAAAGGTATCGGTAGTTTTACTTGATGTTATGACACTTAACCTGTGAAATATGCTTGCTCAACTAAGCATGAATGAATCAAAGGTATATTTTAAATTTCTTTTAAAAGAAGAAACATTTTTCCAGCTGTTGTGTAACAATATCTCTTAAATATTTCCAGTAGAGGGGGCTGTAACGTTAGGTGTTGTCTTAGAATACAATGCAAGTACTCAAAAAAGAAATAGAAGGTGAACATGAATTTGAGAATACTAATCTGGAGTGATTCATTTTTTTTTAGAAATACTTAAATGGGAGTCGGTGTAACACAGTGATTATAATAGACAGTTTATATTCCAATTTCTATCAGTGTATGAAAGTATTTAAAAAACCCATGGCAATAACTACTCTCAGAATCAAAGGCAAGTGCCTACTTAACTGTATCGAATAGAGAAATAAACTTTTTTTCACCTCAACACTTGACTTTTATTATCTTCCTTAGGACCAAGGCTATATGAACACGTTACTCTGAAGTAAGTTACAAGGTAGATCTAGAGCATGATTGCTCTTCTACAGTAATTGCCACAGTTCCACATTTTATTTTGTAGTGAAGGCATATTAGTTTACTCTGTGATAAATGATAATGTGTTAATTTACAGTAGAATATGTGCATGCATGGTAAAACCATATTTGATTACTGTGGCACTGGAGATGAGCTGTAAATTCAGACTCTTAATTCATTACATGATGATGTTGAATAGTTTTTGGCAGGTTTTAGTTTTAGTTGGCTTTGCTTAGTAGTCAGTAGTAGTTCTGGAATATAATTATTCCTTTTTCACTCTTCACCTTACTTTTTCACATACCCACTTAATTTTGAGTGTGTTCCATGTGAAATTAATTTGATCAGCTTGTATTGTCTGTCACTGTGTCTGAGCACTCAACAATGATTAAAAAAAAGAGCAGACTGCAGTGTATTAATAAGCAAGTGATTGAGTCATTACTGCCTGTTCCCCAGCTGTGTAAAATACTGCCTTACTGGCTGCAGTCTTGTTAAAATATGCTGACTAATGTATCTCTGCTGTTTGAAAATTGCCAAGTAGTGGCTATGTAGGAGATAACAGATGCCTAAAATAAGGACTTTACCTTGAAGGTAGTTTGCTAATTGCCTTCAGTGCTTTTGGAATTGCATTAGGAGTAAACATATGCTTTATACGAGGAACTGTAAATCGATATGGTGAGAGTGGGGTGAGTACAGCCAATATCCAGACTTTTTTTGACAGCTGTAGGCTTCTTACAGCTGTTAAATGCAGCTCCAAACAGAGCATGCATTGCAGTCATTTGAATGAAGTCACAAGGGTGGGCAAACAAAATGCATAAAACTTTTATGGAAGTGTTTACATTGTTGTTGTGGATGTATAAAAGGAGAACTAGTTTCATCTTGTAAGCCATTTAGCAGTGAACAAAGGAAGCTTCATTTCTGTCAGTTCTCTAATTTATTTTTCATTCTCTCTATTCTGCCACTTAAGTAGCATTTTGAGTACATAATTAGTAACAGCTTTAAACAAAAATCAGAAGAAAACATTTCCCAATTTCCAACTACATTTTTTAGATTCAAATTTAGTATTTAAGATCAGGTTGGAATCAAAAATACTAATCCCTTCCCTATGATCATGTGTTTGCTAATGATCCTTTGTATTTACTTGAAGATGTTTTTCTTGTGGGAGTTTATAGCATGTTTTGTTGTGAGTATATGGAAATGAGTTCATCTTCATGTCTATAGAAATGGATAAGCTTGATATTCATTCTCAAAGGCTGCTAGATGACACATGGATTTTAGGAAGTGTGAAGGTTTTTTCAGCTCTGCTGCATCTTGTGCAGTGTTTGAGATCTTAAGTCATCCTCTAATACGGAGATCAATGTTTGAGTGGTCCTAGAGGGCAGATATGAGGTTGTGTTTGGTAGCAAAATCTGTGTGCTACACTAACAGGAGAAAATAGAGGGAAGAGTCATGCTTCTCTGTTTTCAGACCTGGAAGAAATACCTTTGAGTTAAATTTTTGTTTACTGAATGGTTGTCTTGAGTTGTGAGGCACTGGCCTGATAAAAGTTTATTGGGTATTGTGGGTGTGTATGACGAGACCTGTGAGGCCTTGGGAGCAGAGCAGCAAAGTCTGTGTAAACTGAGAAAAACTGTAAAAGGTTCTGGCACATGGAGGTAGGTGGGATTTGTTTTTTCTTTCATGCTTTTGTTTTTTTTCTGTTCTTAGTCATCTTTTCCAGCTGCGCTGTACCTTTCAAGGTGGGCATAGTTCTAATGGCAGCATTTTTTTGCTCCTCCTGTGGTCTGTATCCAACAGAATTAACATTTAGCAGTATGGGATTATGTGGGATTATCTTAACACTTCACTCCTGTCCCCACAATAGACTAGTCTTAGCTGTCAAAGCCTGACAGTCTTCCTTAATGCAGTTCTTGGAACCTAGAAGTGCTGTACAGTGCATTGGAATGCAGAGCTATAGTACTACCTTTAAATTGACCCGTTTCTTTAGAAAATACTCCTGAAAGGTACAGAGGAGTACAAAGGTACTAGCTATTTTCACTTTTTTTTTTTCTGGAAACCCAACTAACTGAGTCCTCAAACAACAAACTTGTCTATTATAGAAATGTATCCTGGTTTTCAGATTTGTGTGCATGTTTGGTTTTTGTCACTACTTTGTTCTCTCTTCCCCCAATCTTTTTTGATAGATTTCTACTTATTATAAGAAAATGTGCTCTATAAAAGTTAAAGATTCTTTGCCTGAGCAGTATATTGGCAGTAACTATAGCTATATTGCCTCTGACTGCAAAGGCAGAGGAGGATCTTCGTTTGTAATATAGTTCGTGTATATATGTCTTTGGTAGTGGATGTTGTGTAAATTTAACTGAACTCTAGAGTACTCCATTTTTCTCTGCAGTTAAGAATAAGACGGTAAAATATGCATTCTGTGTGTAATAAATGTGTGTGTATGTACGTTTATACGCACACATGCATGTACATACACAAACTGTGTTTTTCATAAGGGGAATTCCTGGTGTAATCATTTTGGGAAAAGTATAGTATTTTTACTAGTACTGTGTGCCATTTGTATGATATTCCACGTGGAACAAAAAAATTAAACCTTGCAACCTGTTCTCTGTTTTTCTATTTATATGTACAGTGAAATCGAGAGAGAATGAACTTTAAACAAAAAGTTACCTTAGTCTCAAACGTGAATCTAAATTTGTAGTTGTCACTATGTGATTAATGAGGCTTGAAACTAGGTGTAGCAAGGTTTGTTCCCTGTAAAGGGGAGGTTTGGATTATTTTCCTTCATAGGGAAATATTCAGCACTTCAATGTGTGCATTTTTTGTTTCTGAAATTGATTTAATTTCTTTATTGACAACTCAACATTCTTCTCTTTTCTCCCTATTTTTTAGTGGGTTCTGTTCATAGGGTTACGCTCTGGTAGGTGCTTAACCATTTTTTTTATTGTGACAAAGGTGCTCCTTTGAGTTGCTTACACATCCTTAAAAAAATTAGTGTTTTAATAAAATGAAGGTAGGGAAGAATATATCATTTCCACATGCTAAAATTTGTGTTCTTTTCTTATTTGATAGCCTTTAAATACCCCAGTGGTTTGTAGCAGAGGCTTCTGTTTTTTGGCGGATGACTTCTTGTCTGTGTATGTGTCTGTGTAATTCATCCCCAGGCTTTTAAAAAATACTAGAAGTTTGCCAGTGTGAAAGTGAGCATAGTTCTTACTCTCCTGTTGGGACCAGGCAGCAGAGAGGAGAAAATACGTTTCTGTCCTCCATGTTTTAATAGGAGTCAAAAGTAAAGAAAGAGTGAGAGAAATAGATAACGGTCTGAAGTCCTGTAAGGTTGATACAATTAAAGCTAAAATGGGCAGGGAGATTTGCACTAGATGGCCATGGAATCTAGAGGTTTAGGAACGTGATGCACAACATGATTTGAAGCTAGCAGATGATAGCGAGGAACTGAAATCTTGGGATTAAAGAACTGGAAGGGAGGCTAAAAAGATGTGGGTTTAACAAAACAAAATTTAAAAACCCCATTAAGAGTCCTGAAAAGGCCTGAGCTAAGGCGATAAAGTTAGAAAACAAAGACAGTTTGAGTCTGTCATATGGCATAGTAGCAACAGGGGGAAAAAAGGACTCAGGTTGGCTAAGTATAGAGAATAAAACAGATGGGAGTTCCATACAAGGGATACAGAGCAACTGAGATGCAAAGGGAGGCTGCAAGAGATTTTGATCTTAGGAAGAATAAACAGAACAGTACTAGTATTCTAAAAACTGTTCTTGCCAGCACCTAAAATAGTAGCCCTGTTTTCTGGATCTCACCATCCTTTTGTTGGCAGTGAGTGGTGTCCACTGCCAAGTTACTCAGTCACAGTCCATTGCCTGTTTCTTAGTTTACAGGTAGGACAGCTATCAGATATTCAGCTCAAGTTTTGTAAATCTGAGTCATAGCTACTGAAAACATAATGTAAGAATTATTATAAATTCCCATAGTAATACATTGCTCTAATCTGCATTACAGAATGCAAAAATAAAAAATAAAATAGGTTAAGTAGCACTGTAATTTACTATAAAAATAAACTTTCCCGTTCCAGTTAGAAAGACAATACAATTGCTTTACTAACTTGACGTACGTAACTGAGGCTGTGTGACCAATGAGCAATGCTTGTTTGGTTTTTTTTAAATTACATTTAATTCTGCACTCATTCTAGGATTCCATACTTTTAAAGGAAGATACTTCTTGCCACTATTGACTTTACCTATGTCCATAATGGAAATCTGACGTTCCTTTTTGATCTAAGTCTATCTAGCTGATGGAATATCAAAATGAACTGTAGCTTATCACTGAAACTTTATTAACGTAGTAAATGGGACACACTTTGAAATAGAGAAGACGACACAGCATTTTTCTCTCTCTTTAGGAATCAAGATCACATTTGGTGGGAAGAAATTCTTCACAACAGTCATGAGTCCAAAACTTTGATATATATATGAAGTCCCTATTTTCTTCATAGAAAAGATTACACAATGGAAGATAAAACTGTTACACCACCTTCTACAGATTCTGTAAAAGATTTTTGGCCATCTGCTTCACGACCATACGTATCACATGGAGGACATTGTCTTTGTTTTAACATCTGCCTGAAAATGCCCAAGTTAAGATGTCACTCCTTTTTGTAATAAATAAAATTAAATTTTGTACTTTGGAGAGGTAAAAAAACATAAAACTGGTTTTATCCTGCATTTCCTTTCTTGGTAAAAATACTGTTAAAGGACAAAATGGTTATTTCTCCTGAACAGCCTGCTGTATGAACTTTGGTAACTAACATAGATTGAAAACGACATATTCTAATGAAAGGGAAAATGTAATGTTTAATTTCTGGATTACATAAACTTAAAAGATCGATTATTTGCAGAGTAGAAGTAATTTTCCTGCATTCTGACAGCATTTGTGTACTGTAGGGTAAAATCTGGTTATTTAAATCTATCTGCATTTTATTTCCATTCCAGTAGAGTCAGAGTATGTCTAATTTATTTTTGCAGTCAGTATTCTCTGGTTTTTTAATCGAGTGTTTTACCTCGTTTTAATGCTTGGGAATAATAAGTTTTTTAAATAAAATTTGGACCACTAGTTTAATAATTCCTTATTCTCACAAGGCTGGTATTTTCTTGCATATGGTGAGAAATAGATGTGATATGTTACGTTTTTAGCTATAGAGCAATGCAAGAATTGGGTTCTTACCATTACAGACCTTTGAAGATTTTTCCTTGCCTCTTTGATTTTCCTGTTGTCTATACAAATTAGGATCTCCTCGCCAGTATCACGAGTTGAGATGGAATACTACTTTCTCCTCAATAGCAGGAAGGTAATTTCCTTTTTCCTTGCTTCTCTTCTCACCCCTGTAGGATTCCTTCTATGTTTTTTTTAAGAGTCAATCCTCAAAGGTTAAAATGTGGCCTCTCTGGTTAATGAAAGTGCAAGCTATGGCTTATTTCTTGTGTAGCGCTGTGGTCTTAATTTTATGTATGTGAAATATCCTTGAGCTTTTCAATTTTATCTGCTCTGTAGTAATTTGGGGGTTTTTGTGGTATTTTTTCTTTTAATCATTCTTAGGTATCTTAGAGTGGGCATTATAGTCAGTAAATAATCCGTGTGTTAGGTATAAATATATTTAAAGATTATTCTAGCAGTCAATAGCATTCTTCCATGTGTCTGGTTATGTTCTTAAGCTATTTTGTAACTCTTGTGAAAGGAGATGCCATGTACTATGTCTTGATTGCAAGTGTCCTCAAGTGACTTTCCACCTTTTGCCAGGTAGAAAAATTTACACAAATATGATTTAATAGTTTGTTCTTAAAAACTCAGTACGTAGCAGCTGCAGGGGATTGTTTTACCAATAAGTATCAAAAAATATATACAACTTTCTGAATATATGGGGAACTCAGCCTATTTTAGAGGGGGGAAGCACTTATCTGCTGTAGATTGTAATGTTTCTCAACCAGTCTGTACCACTAAAAACATCTGTCCCGTTGTTCTTCTGTTTGATTTAGATTTTTGTTTTAGATTTTAGAGTTCGTCAATATAAATATATTACAGAAATCTTGGCACACTGTAACAATTCATTTCCATGGAAGCTTTTGCATAGTGTATTTTTAATGGAAGGCCTCTCTCTGAAGGTGCTGAAGAAAGGCTGTGTGTTCTGTTAAAGTCTTATTTCTTATGTTGTGAAACATTTGACCCAGGATTCAGAAGATTTAATTCCAAATCCTTGTATTTGGAATTCGGTTTGTTCCTCAGACATGACTTCCCTCTTTTTAAAATGCTTTAGAATTCCAAGGAGCAAATTTGAGTACCATATTAAAAAAAAAAGTGTGTACACGGGAGTATTCTGAAAAAAAATCAATTGAAAGTGTACAAATACAGTGCACTCATTTACGTGTCATCAGATTGTGGCTCTAGTCTGGGTACTCAGAAAATGTAGTTTATTTTCCATTAATTAGTACAGATATTAGATTGTTGATAATGAATTGATTCCATGGCCTTTGCTTCAAAGAACACTTAGTTTGTTTTTAGTTGCACGTGAATGTGATCGTTTGGTGTTAAGCACAGAACTAATACCTGCAGTCTTCTACTGTGGGACATATAACATCAGTCTGGAGGTACTGTTGGTTAGGATTGTATCACCAGGTCTTAACAATGCCTCATTTTTATTTGAGAGACCCAGAAGAGACCAAAACCAAGCTCTGAACGTTGTCTTTCCTCCAGGAACTGCGGGTCACTGTTGGAATACTGAGTAGCTCACCTTTCTTCTGAATGCTTTCTGAGAATGGTGCCATGTCATCCATCAGCAGTAACTGAACCTTTAAGCTTCCAGTAGCTTTATCCTTCTGTAAACAATTGAGGCAACAATAGCTGACTTCTGTAGTTCTGTCACAGGTACATACAAGTGATAGGTGTTGAGAAAGAATGACATAATTTCCTCCGGTAGTGCTTGAAATTGCATCATTTTCACATTCTGGCATTCATGATTTTTTTTCTCTTAGACTACACAATATTATTCTCCTGGCACTTAAAAATTCCTGTGCTTTTGTACGGAAGTCTGTTAACTGCAGCTGTTAACATCCTGATCCCTCACTGACTTTGGGAGTTGGTGAAGGGTGTCATTCTCATTGGTCTTCTGCAGTTTCCTTTTGATAGTTGTAAGGCTTTACACACATGCCAGGACAGTACAGATTAGGACTGTGCCCTGTGGACATTCAGTAGTTAAAGGCAAATAATCATCTTTGTGCACTGCTTGTCACATTCACCTGTTAGCAAACTGTATCAATTTCCTGGCTTCCATCCCCAAAATGTAGAGACCCTACTGGTATTTTTGTTTTTGTTTTTTTTTTTTTACTGAGCTACCTGTTACAGTATTTCTAGCAACTGTTGTCTATTTATGTTAGAATTAACATTTTGCCATATAAATACCCCATTCTCTGTTACGTAACACTGGATAAAAAACAGTAGACAGACAGAAAAGTTCCCAAAGTTCTCTCTCCTGTGTTTTTACCTGCATTAAGTAGAACTCCCTAGTTCACTAACATTCTTTCCTGCTACTTCTCATCTTAAGCATCAGAAATTTGTTCATCATTCCTGAAAACTGCTTACATTTTTCATAGTAAATTAGCAGTTCTTTGTATGCTGAAAATAGTTTTCCAAAATAGCTAATATTAAGTCAATGAGGAAGCTGAATTCCAATAGAAACCTGAGCAAAACCCAGCAGAATACATGGCTCTCTTGAAGTATTTTTCTCTGTGTAACATAGTTCTGAAACGTGACAAGTCGTATGGTTGTAAAATAGTTTTTTACTGTAAAAATTGCAGTGAAATAGCTTTTGTAATGTTGAGGTACTATGGTACTTGCAGTTCACCTGGTATAAAACTTTCTTATGTTTCCTATTTAAATAAAAAATACACCGTTTACTTGACTATTTTAAAGATAACATGTGCAGTCCTGTAGGCAAATACTTACAAGCTGTTATGCAGAAAATCCAAATAGAAATATAGAAAACAGAACAGGAATACATAGCTCTCATTTTAACAACTTTTAAAAACGTAGCTAAGATGTAATGGGAAAGTGTAGGTGCTATAAGGCCTTCTTAGACTTTGAGTCACAAATAATTTAAACAAGTATTGAAACTGTAATTTTTGAGTCTTGCATGATCATTTTGTACCTCTCAGTGGAGCTGCAGTATGTGTGTCTGCACTAAATGTAAACAGAATACTGTTCATAATATTTCCAGTTGCTTTTTATCAGATAAACTAGAACACCCAGTTTCACTGTAGAATGTGCGATTTGAGTTGATCGCTTGGCTGTGTTGATACTGTATTGCAGATGATCTAGTTACTGCAGCCTTGATAAATGAGATATTGTAGATTTGCATAGACAAAAGCTTAATAAAGTTGTAGATACTGTTTTAGAAAACTTACTAATTTTATAAATGAAAAGTTCTTTCTGTTGAAACTACTTATAATAGCAGTAAAAAGTTTCTGTAGTTTGTAACTTGTAGTAAGGTTCTAGGTTGGTAACGTAGTTTAACTCCAATTGATCCTTGTTTACTGTTTGGATTATAACTTGTATTTAATTGTATCGATGTGTCGCTTAAATATAGGTTTAGAAAATATGAAAAGTTGAATTGCTGAACTTTTATCATTAAACTATTCTTTTGCAGTCATTAAAACAAACTACTGTTGTCATCTCTGTTAATTATTTTTAGAACATGAAGTTAAATATTGTTACAAAAAAGCTGGTTTTCTGCTCAAGGTAACATGTTGAACAAGACTGTTCCTGTTAAATTTATTTTCCCTTTGAAGGAATAATGTCATGAATGTAAGTGAAGGGAAAAAAAAATTGCTGAACAAAGGAGCCTTCAGAATGGACACTGCTTAAAATTTCTAAATTACGGACAAAAGCAGCTTTAATCAAATAATTCTACCTTGCTAGTGTCTTGTTTTAGTTAAAGCAATAGTTCTTGGGGATGTGGATGTGGAAAACATTTGACATTTGAATTGCAGAATTTTTCTAATGGAGTTTTTTGCTTATTCTGTCCCAAGCAAAGGAAGTCAGCCTGTTACAAACCTAAGGAAGTTAGCCTACAAAGTTTGGAGAGGAGCTGCAAAGTTCAGAAGTATTGGAATTTGAGATGATTAATATTTAGGGGGCTTAAATACATTGATTTTTGATTCCTATAACTGTTCAGATAGCCTCAGCTTCTGGAGAAATTTGACTAATTTAGCTTGTCTGTAACTTACCCCCTTGTATCTTACAAACGTCTCTGACCTCTGAAAACATTGTCAGTGATGACTGTCCATGGCCAATAGTAGTGCATTTTATTTTTTTAAGTGGTGCTCTCCTGTGCCATTTTAAGCTGCAAACGTGGGTGGTTATGATCAAGCTCTTTTGGGGAAACATCTTTGGGCCAAATAATTAATATTACAATAATAATGACAGAATTTGGGAAAGCAAACCTAATGCAGATAAGATTGTGAGTCTTAGCAAAGGACGTCTCAAAGTATGCCAAACAAAATGCCCTAATAAATAATGCAAACAGTGGAACTGCTCCAGTGTCAGTTAGAGCTACTGGGAACATTTCCATTCAATTTAGTGGGTGTTAGATCAAACTCTTTTGCAATTTGGGAGCAATGTTAGACAGTAGCGGTATTAAATCAGTCAAGACAGTTAACAAATTTTACCTAAGCCAGTCAGGTCCCTGGTCCCGGAAGAAGCCGCGGGGTATTTAAACGAGTCCAAATCAGCTCCCAAGCCAGATTCAGCGTGATCGGCGGCAGGAACGGTAAGTACTGCAGCCGGGTGCTGAATCTGGGCGGGTGGAGAGTTCCTGGGAAAGGCAAAAGCTCAGGAGAGGACCCCGGCAGGGCGACTCTCTCTGAACCCCAGAAGCGGCAACTGTCACGTGGGCCGACCGCGTGGTGGGGGGGCGGTCCCGGGAGAAGCCGCGGGGTATTTAAGCATTGCCCTGGGAGCGCCGGCGACCGGAGCGCGGAGAACAGGGTCACAGTACAGGCAGTTCGCGCAGGCAGGGCAAGCAGGCACTCTCTGACAGTTGGTTGACTTCCCACTCCCCTGCTGCAATGGTGACCAGGCGTGGTAAAGCCTCTGCCACCAGGAGTGTAGGCATCCAAACGGAAGCAGTATTACGAGACACTGCTACCCAGACTCGAGACTGTAGGGAGTGTCTGAGCCTACTTGTGGCTCCTGAGGACCATAACAAAAATACCAAAAATACTTGTCTGAGGTGTGAACAGATTCAGGATCTGCTCCTTATGGTTGCAGATCTCAAGGATCAGGTGGAGATGTTGAGAAGTATTCGCGAAAGTGAAAGGGGGATAGACTGGTGGAGTAGAACCCTCTCTCCTCCCAGTAATCCTCCCCAGGAGGCTGAGGAATGCCATATTCCTCAGCAACAGGGTAAGGAGAGTGACCTGACTGGTGAGGAGGACTGGGAGCAGGTCTGCTCTCGTGGGGGTTATAGACCTCCCTTTCAGATGCCACCTTTCCAGCTGCCCCTACAAAACAGGTTTGGGGAGTTGGAATTTGATGCTCAGGTGGAGGATAGTCTGACAGAGAGCTCACCTGAAGAGGCTGACCTCACATTGCCCATCAGACAGGTCAGGACCTCAAGTAAGAAAAAGAAAAGGAGGGTCATTGTAGTGGGAGACTCCCTTCTGAAAGGAACAGAGGGCCCTATTTGTAGGATGGACCCAACTCATAGGGAAGTCTGCTGCCTTCCCCAAGCCCGGGTACATGACATCGCCAAGAGACTCCCGGACCTAATTAAACCCTCTGATTATTACCCGCTTCTGGTGGTACAGGCTGGTAGTGATGAATTAGCGAAAAGAGGGTCAAGGGTAGTTAAAAAGGAACTCCAGGAGCTGGGACGATTGATAGATAGGGCAGGAGCACAGGTGGTGTTCTGTTCAGTTCCCCCGGTGGCAGGGATGGATACAGACAGGAATAAGAGAATATATGCAGTTAATAGATGGCTTAGGGGCTGGTGCTGGCAGAGGAATTTTGGGTTCTTTGATCATGGGGAAACCTTTACAGCACCTGGCCTGTTTTACCCAGATGGGTCTCGTCTAACTCCAAAGGGTAAGAGGATTCTAGCTCAGGAGCTGGCAGGGTTTGTTGAGAGAGCTTTAAACTAGGCATGACGGGGGACGGAGGAGTTACTAGGCTCACCAAAGATGTCCCCGTGGAGGATGAGCCATCCCAAAGGGGGTTGTCAGTAACCCAACTGAAGTGCATGTATACAAACGCACGCAGTATGGGGAACAAACAGGAGGAGCTGGAAGTCCTGGTCCAGAGGGAGAGCTATGATATAGTTGCTATCACGGAAACGTGGTGGAACGACTCTCATAACTGGAGTGCTGCCATGGAAGGCTACAGGCTCTTCAGGAGAGACAGGCAGGAGAGGAGGGGTGGAGGGTTGGCCCTCTACACTAGAGAAACCCTGGATACTGTTGAAGTCGAGATCGGTGATGACCAGGTTGAGTGCCTATGGGTAAGAGTCAGAGGGGCAGTCAGGTCTGACCTCCTGGTTGGAGTGTTGTTACAGACCGCCCGACCAGGAGGAGGATTTGGATCTTCTGTTGTTTAAACAGCTGGAGGCTGCCTCTAGATCGGCTGCCCTTGTTCTTTTAGGAGACTTTAACCTTCCAGATATCTGCTGGAAACTTAACACTGCTGAGAGGAGGCAGTCCAGGATGTTCTTAGAGTGTATTGAGGACTGCTTTCTGTCACAGCTGGTGAGTGAGCCCACCAGGGGTGAGGCTCTGCTTGACTTGCTGTTTACAAACAAAGAAGGGCTGGTGAGCGATGTTGTCAGAGGCTGTCTGGGGTGTAGTGATCATGAAATAATTGAGTTCTCTCTGAACAATGTAATAAGAAAAGCCAGGAACAGGACATCAATGCTGGACTTTCAGCGGGCAGATTTTGGATTATTTAAGGAACTGGTCAGGAAAGTACCCTGGGAAATAGCTCTTAGTGGCAAGGGGGTCCAGGAAGGCTGGATACACTTCAAGAATGAAATTTTGCAGGCGCAGGAGTGGGCTGTCCCCATGTGTTGTAAGAAGAGACGTAGGGGCAGACGGCCAGCCTGGATGAGTAGGGAACTTCTGAAGGAACTAAGTAAGAAAAAGAGGATATATCATCGTTGGAAAGAAGGGGATGTAGGTCAGGTCATGTTCAAGGATGTTGTTAAGTCGTGTAGGAGGAAAATCAGGGAAGCAAAAGCCCATCTGGAGCTCCAATTGGCCACTTCTGTTAAGGATAATAAGAAGAGTTTTTATAAATATATCAATGGTAGAAAGAAGGGCAGCAGCGACCTCCACTCCTTGTTGGATGTGGAGGGAAATATAGTAACCAAAGATGCAGAGAAGGCTGAGGTACTTAATGCCTTCTTTGCCTCAGTTTTTAACAGCAAGGATGTCAGCTCGCTTGACAGTTGGCCCTCTGAAGTGGTTGGTGGGGACAGGGTGAAATATGGCCCTCCTGCAATCCATGAGGAGGAAGTTAGAGACCTGCTGAGCCACTTGGACCCTCATAAGTCTGTGGGGCCGGATGGGATCCATCCTAGGGTGCTGAGAGAGCTGACGAATGAGCTTGCTAAGCCGCTCTACATCATCTTTCAGCAGTCCTGGCTCACCGGAGAGGTCCCGGAAGATTGGAAGTTGGCCAATGTGACGCCCATCCATAAGAAGGGCCGTAAGGATGATCCAGGTAATTACAGACCTGTCAGCCTGACCTCAGTCCCAGGTAAAATCATGGAGAAGATAATTCTGGGTGAAATCATGCGCCACCTGCAGAACGGTCAAGAAATCTGGCCCAGCCAGCATGGATTTAGGAGGGGTAGGTCCTGCCTGACCAACCTGATCTCCTTTTACGACCATGTGACTCACCTGGTGGATGAGAGGAAGGCTGTGGATGTGGTATACCTGGACTTCAGCAAGGTCTTTGACACTGTCTCCCACAGTAGACTCCTAGGGAAGCTGGCAGCCCGTGGCTTAGATGGGAGCACTCTGTGCTGGGTTAGGAATTGGCTGGATGGCCGAGCCCAGAGAGTGGTGGTGAATGGTGTCTCATCCAGTTGGCGGCCGGTCACCAGTGGTGTTCCCCAGGGATCGGTACTGGGTCCAGTCCTGTTTAATATCTTTATTGATGATCTGGATGAGGGCATTGAGTCCATCATCAGCAAGTTTGCAGATGATACCAAGCTGGGAGGAAGGGTTGATCTGCTAGAGGGTAGGATGGCCCTGCAGAGGGACCTGGACAGATTGGAGAGCTGGGCTGATTCTAATGGGATGATGTTTAATAAGTCCAAATGTCGGGTACTTCATTTTGGACACAACAATCCCATGCAGAGCTACAGACTGGGGACAGAGTGGCTGGAGAGGAGTCAGGCAGAAAGCGACCTGGGAGTGCTGGTTGACAGGAAGCTCAACATGAGCCAGCAGTGTGCCCAGGTGGCCAAGAAGGCCAATGGCATTCTGGCCTGCTTCAGGAATAGTGTAGTAAGCAGGACCAGAGAAGTTATTGTCCCCCTGTACTCAGCACTGGTCAGGCCTCACCTTGAATACTGTGTACAGTTCTGGGCCCCCCAATTTGGGAAGGATGTTAGGATACTGGAATGTGTCCAGAGGAGGGCAACAAAGATGGTGAAGGGGCTGGAGCACAAGCCCTATGAGGAGCGACTGAGGGAGTTGGGGCTGTTTAGTCTGGAGAAGAGGAGGCTCAGGGGAGACCTCATTGCTCTCTACAACTACCTAAAAGGAGGCTGTAGTCAGGCAGGGATTGGTCTCTTCTCTCAGGTGACCAGTGGCAGAACTAGAGGGCATGGACTCAAGCTTCGTCAGGGAAAGTTTAGACTTGATATGAGGAAAAAATTGTTCACTGAAAGGGTGATTGGCCATTGGAATGGGCTGCCCAGGGAGGGGGTGGAGTCACCGACCCTGGAGGTGTTTAAAGGGAGACTGGATGAGGCACTGAGTGCCATGGTTTAGATGATGGTTGGTGTTAGTGTTGGTGGTAGTGTTAGGTTATAGGTTGGACTCGATGATCTCAGAGGTCCTTTCCAACCTTGTGATACTGTGATACTGTGAAAAAAATCTTAAATAAACAAGTGAAGAAACGCCAAAACATAGAAACAGTTGCATTTTGGCTTTGCCAGAGGAGCTAAGAATTATCCCTTTTATTCCTTGTGAGTTGAGTCAGATTTGGTCCTAGTGAAGACTTTATAAATACCAATCATTCATTCTTTAGATAATTGGTACCGTTTTAAGGTGTTTGTCTTTCTAATGCTCATTACTTCTTAACGTTGAGAATAGGAATGAATTTTTAAAGGCTGTGCAACTTACAATGGGGAATCTATTCCAGGTAAACTTATCAGTAAGTGTTTTGAGTAGATAACTTTCTTACAGACTGTCAGTGATATTTTTGTCCCAGCAGTGGCCAAACAGGTTGGAAAGTGTGAAATGTTCTTCTTGAAGAAGCTTCAGCCAGTTCTAAATCATGTGATTGGCCAGGAGTAATTTGTTGTGATTATGACACTGCTTAAAAATTTTATAGCCCTTCTTCCAAAGTCCTTGATACATATTTTCAAAATTAAAATACTTCTTTTGAAGCTTTTTGATGTTAATATGGCATTAAAGCAATATGATTCCTTTTGCTTTAATGTAGTAGCTTATACCCTAATCAGAAAGGGAGATGTCTTTAAGGAAACATTTGCTATGGATCCTGGTATAGCTGACTCTGCATTGCATGTTCAGTAGTTTATGATTTTTCTTGTGTTTCAGTATCTGTTAATTTGACTTAAGCATTTAATTTTTCCTTGAATTTTTATTTATTGTATTTATCTTGTATTTTGATTATTTTATCTTTTTATTTTGATACACAGACAAGGAAAATACTCTGTACCTGCACTGTTTTCATAATCTTCCTTATGTTTTACAATTTTAATCAACCGGAAGTTCAGGTGACTTGAAAAGGGCATACTATTGACTGCTGTCTCCCACGCTTGATCTTTTAAAATACTGGGGGAGGCAAAGTTTAAGCTGTGTATTTTATTAAATGGTTTATGCATGACATATTTAACTTTGGAGAGGAAAAGGCATTCTTTCAAATAGGTTTTGTGTTCAAGTTGGTTTATCACAGATGCTCCAAAAACGAGGTGTCATCGTCCTAATTCTAGCAAGAGAAACTTCGTCAGAAAGAGGTGCCCACACCACTTTTTTTTGGCACCAACACTGCAGACAGAGAGCTTGCCTTGGGCATCAGCAACGTCAGTAGTGAGCAGCTCAGCATGGAGCCAGGAACAGACGGACATCAATTTAAACACATCTGGCTTAAGCATCAGATAATGTCCTTACATTCTGTAAGTTTAGTAGTGTAGCAAAAAAGACAAAAATGTCTCACCCAAATGTTTTCAAACCTCTCAACACTGACAGGAGAAAAAAATGTGTGTCATGAGCAAGGGACACTAAAACCCTGAGGTGTGGGTAGACAGCAAGACTGCTTGTCTCTCTTGCTGGTCTGAACTTCTGTGCAGAGCTGCTGCTGCCTCTTGTCCCCCACTACTGAAAGACGGTCGATAGTTCAGCCCTGGATCTACACTCCTGTTGGTGTGCTACACTTTTGCCATGGTTGTATCATTTTCCCGTTTCATCACAGGGGCATCCTGGAAACCTTCCACAGAAACATAGTTCCTGTAGATTAATAGGTCCATTGTCTGGCTATCTTTGCCTGTTTAAAAGTCTAAAAATTATATCACACTACAATGAATGAGTCACACGCTTTTGGGTTGCTGTGACTACCACACCTCAGTGAATCACAGTATAGTTTTAGAGATCTGTTCTTCTCTGATACCAATTCCCAGAGCATTTGCCTTTTGGGTTGCTGGAAACGGACTGTTCTGTAGTTTAATTCCATTTTTCAGTGCAGGTACTGTAGCTATTCAGGCAGTTCTTTAAGTGTCATACTGAAGTGTCATTTTCCAGTATTTATCAAAAACAAATACAAGTTGATTTTAGCAATGTAGATGCTAATTGTAATCACATTTTATTTTCTTGACCAGAGATCTCTTTACTACATATTTTAACATTATCACAATGTATTACTCTGTTAGTGATTTTTTTTTTTTCCCTCTAGAAGAAAATTCCTGTGGAAAGGAAATAGGAATCAAACTTTAAAATCTAAAATAAAGACTAAACTGCTTTTCTACCCTTTGAGATGCCAGAAGCAATTTCCTCTTGAAGCTGACTTCCTTTCTGGAAATGATTTTCGTCTCCAACCATGTTGAGGCACTTTTCTCATTCTTTCATTCCGACTTGCTTTTTCTCCCTCTGACTTGCTACTGCAGTTGAGTAGAACTTCTGGGTAAGTAATAACTGACAAATTTCTCTCCAATTTTCTTTTTCAGTTGTTCTCCCCCCACCCCTCCCTCCAGTCAGTCCAGAAGGACAAACAAAGCACTATTGGTGTCCTCTGCAAGAGAGCACTGATAGGGGGCTGGCTGTAAATTGACGTGGCATGGAAAATCTCTGCTAGTTCGTAGCAGCTCTAACACTGCTGCGAAATCAAGCCTGCTCTTACCAAGTCTGTGGCTTGAAATCACCAGGGGCTTACTGTTTCTGTATAAAAAATGAATGGAAAGTACCTTTGCTTTTTGATCTGGGAACCAGACCTTTTCTGTATTTGGATTTACGGCTGATAGGAAACAAAAAATTATTTGGGTTTTTTTTTTCCTGTAGAGAGAGTGGCAGATCTTGCTGCATCCCCCAACTTTCCTGCGATTTAATCATTTGCAGCTCTTGCCATGGGGTGTGGACTGAGAAAGCTGGAAGACCCAGATGACAGCAGCCCTGGAAAAATCTTTTCTACGTTGAAGAGACCACAAGTTGAAACAAAGACTGATTCTGCTTATGAATATGTGTTGCTGGATTTTTCTTTAGAAGGTATTTTTTTTATGTTATATCTTTACTGTTCTGAGTTATCAAGGAGTAGGATTTAACTTAGTTATGTTTTGTTTGACTTACAGTAAATCTTAGGTACTTTTATCAAAGCTAGCTGAAACGCAAGACTCTTATTTTGAAACACAAATCATGACGAAGGTCCTCACTTAGATAAAATTACAATGGAAACTACTGAAGTATTTTTAACAGTCAAACCCTCCAAATTACACAACTGTCCTTGTTAAGGAAGCTGGCTAAAAACTGTTAGAGATTTTCCTAGTTTCCTGTGAGTCAGATACTGCCATCCGTGCTCCCCGTGAATAATGAATTCAGTGTGACGGTTCAGAAAATACAGTGTGCCTGAGCATTAATTGAATAACAATTTTTTAACTGCACTCAACTTCTGAAAACAGGCTTTCATTGTCCTTGTTACTTTATGCAGAAGTAAGTCTGTTCTGTAGTTGTACACCAGGAGTACCTTCCCCTCTTATGCTCAGCTCAGGCTCTTGGTAGATATTTTAGTAAGAGTCTTACAGTTTCCTCTTGCTATTTTTTTCCAAATGCTTTACTTGTAGTTGCTGAACAGTCTTTTGAAATAGTGACCGGAATGAAATGGTATTTGTATGCATAGCCAGGGGCAGACAGTGCTCTGTGGGATACTTCCTTCCCGAGGGTGTCCCGTCTCTAACAGAGCAACTCCCTGTTCCACAAAGTTGAAAACATAAACAAGCCCAGATGGCTGCCCTCTGAGCACAGACAGCTCAGTTTTGCAGTCACTTTGTAGAAACTTGCATTTTATAACAACCTCATCTACAGGAAATTCTTAGTAACAAGGATTTGAAGTAAATGAAGTTGCTAAAGGGTCAGATAAATGGAGAAGGTGTAAGTGAACGTCTTGTTACATATTCAAAAAATTTTTCATAAATTAAACTTGGCCTCTGCTCAGCTTTATTACTGCAGTCCTTTAATTTAGAATTAATCTTATTCAGAATAATCTGTTCACTGAAAAACTGCAAGATACTAATACAAGCCACATTCTACTAAGTTATAGTACTTCACATCCAACTGTGTTTATTGTTTCATTTATTTACACATATATAGAGTTTCTCGTTGGTTTGTCCTTCCTGAAGGAACAAAACTGTGTTGAGTAAGTAGTAGTGGCAACATACTTGGAAATAAAGCCAGGCTGTCTGGTGCATACATGAATTACTTACTAATCTACTGATAACAAAGGATAATATAACTTCTTTTCAGACTGAAGAGCATTTAGATTTTTTATAGTCTGTACTCTGGATAGTTTGGGTTTTTTTTAAAGTAACAGATTTCTGGAAGTGAGTTTGTTGTAAAGATGATTGTGACTTTTAAGAAAAAGCATGTGAAACAGGTGCAAATAAAGGTGTATCTCTTACGTTAATAATCTGTCACTACAGCAGTAAAGGTTTATTTTTCTCCTGTTTAGTCTGGTATTCAAAGTGCTTAGTTTCAGTGACTTATTGTGTAAATAACAGTGAGATCAGGTTTAGATAGTTGCCTGACTTTTAGGTCTATAACTGTAAGCAATTGGATTTGTTAGAAAAAGTATATTTTCTGTTGAGTGGTTCTACCTGTGTGTGTATTTGACCTCAAAATACTTCTTTCTTTGTTTGTTTGTGATCTCTACTCTTTAGCCTTAAGGTGATGAATACAGTAAAAACCCGGTTTATATGCTGTCTATCTTAGAGACATTGCTGATTCTTGTTTACTTATGAAACATGGGAATTGACTGTGGGAATGTGTTGGGCTTTTGGAGGTTTTTCTTCTTTTACTCCAGTTAACTTGCTTGTACACTTGTTGCCACTTGAATATCCTTTGACTAAATGAAACCTAAGTGAGAGCTTTACTTTTGACACGAGTTAGTTTTTACTCCGCTGTCAAGTTACGTTTTCGTGGCTCAGTGTTCACTGATTTCCAGAGCAAGATGTTCCCCAGCATCTGAGATTTATTTGCGTGAGTGACTTGTTAGCATTGGATCTGGCACCAAGTAAAACAGAAAATTTGCACTTAGAATCCTTTCCCAAATCTTACAGTAAACTGTCCTGCACTAAAATAAAAGTACACCAAGCATGAATGCATTATTTCAGTTTAATATGACTTATTCTCTGCTTCATCAGATTTATGCTGTGTGAAGCCAAAATGGGCCTTCTGAGGAGACTTCCAGGAGCCCGTGCAATTCTCCCAAGCCATGACGCAGATGAGGTCAACCATGCTGTAGTCTAAATGTAGTGGCTAGAGTCCCTGTGCATCTTAACTAGATGTCAGCAGTGTATTGGACCTTGGCTTCCTCCCTCCTAGTCCCCAGAATACCCCTGTCCCTACTGCAAACATTAGCTTTGAGTTCCATGGAGGTTGTCCTGCATCAGGAGGATCCCAGACTAGAAAATTACAGCCAGTTTTTTATTTTTGTGCATTGGACAGTACAAAGGAGGTGGAGCAGTGAACTCTGATGTGTAATTTTAAATATCTGTCAAGGATTGTAAATTCTGCTGTCTCAGTCATGAGGCATATCTCAGTTACAAAAACTGCTGTTAGTTTTTGAGGTCAATTTAACTATGAAGTAGGGATAGTTTAAATACTACTCAAGCAGAATGCTTATGGCTTTTCTACAACTCTCCTGTGAGGGAAAAGAGGAAATCTTGATGCAAGGACATTTCACGTCAGCCCTCAAAGATGACATGTTTTGAAGTTCTTGTCACTCAGAATAATAGTTGCTTTGTTAAGTTCTGACCTGTTGTATGTTTGGATGTTGATGCAGCTTTTAAATCAGGTTGGCAAAGCTAGATCAAACAAAATGTTCCCAAATAGATCAAAAATAGATCATATTAACTTGGAAAAATATGTACTTCAACTAGTTGAACCAGCTGTGGATCTCCTTTTTTTGTGTGTGTAAATATACCTGTAGCTTTTTAGTAAATGCCTTGGCACGCATTTTGTGTGGTTTAAATAAGTGATTCACCAAAAAGTATGTGGACGCACACAGTGTAACGTCCTTATTCTGTTTTCAATGATTTTAGCTTCCTCAAATCCAGAAGTTATCAAGATCAGTTCTGTATTGGATATAACATCTAAGGTGGAAGACTATTACCGCAAAGGATACGTTGTAGGAGCTATTCATCCTATTATACTGCCAATTGGACATAGAAGGAATTTCCCTGCAAGTCACATATATAGAGTGGTACTTTCACGACTGAAATTAAGGTAAGAGTGTCGCTGTTGAGATGGACACGACACACGAAGTCCAAGGAGCATTCAGGCATGTATGATGCACAAAGCATTTTATTGTTTCACACAGCTGGCTTTTACATATTTTCAGTATAGATATGCTCTAATATCATTGGTGCTTATTGCATATACACAAGCAATTATTGGCTACAGTTACATGTCAGTCTTCACCCAAACTCATCTAAGTCTCTTATCTTGTTTCATGAGTTCTCACAACTCTCACAACTTATTTACTTTTTTCCATTAGGGGGCTTCCACATTCTCATGGGCGCACGGTCATCTGGTTGGGGGATTCACACATTCTCACAGGTACACGACTATCTGGTCGAGGTCAGATATCTCATGCTCTGCCAAGGGGTCTGCAAACTCACTGCAGTTTCCCACATAAGAGGGAAATAATTTGAATATGTTGGTCCATTACATAACCCATTTGTAAGTGGGTTGCTCAATAGGCATAATTATCAACTTGAAATGAGCCTCTCAAAGAGTCAAATATCTGTTCCTTCTTCACCTGAAAGGTGAGCAACTTAGTAATGTGTTTTTATTTAGCACTAAATACACAACATGCTAAAGTTTGTTTTCTATTAGTATAAGCCCAAAAAAGAACTCCAGGGTTGCTCATCATAGTTTGTGGGAAGATAGATTGTTATAGTTTACCTCTTTATTCTTAATCCATTTTTAAAATAAACTATAAACTTGGATCCTGATTGAACAAAACCCTGAGAGTAATAAACTGCTTCAAATTCTTCCATGGCTGTTTTTAATTTTCAACACTTCTGTGTTTTCACTCTTCCCATAAGAGCATTATTCAGGGAAAATTACCTGTAAAGTATGAATTACATAGTTTGTCAAAGGTAAATAGTTTCTTTCCTTCTTAATAAAAAGGAAATAACCATTCTGTGGTTGGGGGGCATACAGAAGTTTGGTTTTGACACTGAGTGGCAGGAGTCAGGAGTTTATGTTCTAACTCCATAATCTTGTTTATTACACCGGTTTTCACACTATTGTAATCACTCTGTGTGTCAGAGGGCTGGAGCACCTCCGCTACAAGGACAGGCTGAGAGAGTTGGGATTGTTCAGCCTGGAGAAGAGAAGGCTCTGGAGAGACCTTACAGCAGCCTTCCAGTACCTGAAGGGGGCTACAGAAAAGCTGAGGAGGGACGTTTTACAAGAGCAAGTAGTGACAGGATATGGGGGAATTCCATTAAATTGGAAGGGGAAAGATTTAGATTGGACATTAGGAGAAAATTCTTCACGATGAGGGTGGTGAGGCCCTGGCACAGGTTGCCCAGGGAAGCTGTGGCTGTCCCCTCCCTGAAGGTGTTCAAGGCCGGGTTGGATGGGGCCTTGAGGAGCCTGGTCTGGTGGAAGATGTCTCTGCCCATGGCAGGGGGTTTGGAACTGAATGGTCTTTAAGGCCCCTTCCAATCCCTTCCAATCCATTCTGTGATCATAAAGAAAATGTACAAAGAAACATTACCATTAGTTCCTTTGAATGCAAAGAAGATAGCCTTTTGTTCTTGAGTAACTGGAAAAGTGAAACTGTTATTACAGTAAGAACTGTCATGCTTTCCCCTTCCATCCCAAGTCCTAGTGTGATTCCCAAAGATTCTTTCACTTTCCTTTGGAAGACTGGAAGGACAGGAGTCATAAGGTGCCCCCTACCACTCCAGCAATACTTTGGTAAAATGTGGTTCATTTGAGGGAGTTTCTGGGATGCTCAGCTTAAGCATTGTCTGTGGTGTTTGCTACCTTCACAAATCCATCCACAGACAAGGTGAATGTTGTCCTTGTGGACAAAGGCTTGAGGAAGATGAGCCAGGATACTTGCACTCTGGGGCTGAGGCTTCTATAAGCTGATGATCAGCACACAGCTCACACAGCTCACCTTTAGACTGTTGAGTAAATGAGGGACAAGAATCTGCAGCCCACATGTGAAGCTGTTGGCTATAGAATCCCCGTCCCTGATGCCATGTGTATCTATGGTGCTTTTCATATAGACAAATGCACCTTCTCCAGATGCTACCTGGAAAGGAACCTTTTATGTTTGAGTAAGCAAAACTTGGGTGAGTGAAATGTCAAATAAACCCACATTATATTATTGATACTCACTAAATACTGTTGTCTGAGTAATAGCTGAACTGGTTTTACCTAAAATATGATGAATGCTATTCTTTAAATGGAAGTTAAAGCTTGTTGGATTAAATCTGAGTGATTTAAATGTTACCAAAGTAGTTGTTACTGTGTTGTATTTTTGCATTTCATACATCAGCTGCAATTCTGCTTTAGTTACAAACACTGAACAGCAACATATTAACAGTGTAAAAATGCCATTTCTGTTCATAGTGTATTTCTTTCAAAACTAAATCTGTGTTGTGCTTAATGTGTTTCTAGTTTACATTTTTATTTTTTGCATTATCAGGGATTTTTGATTAACTTCTGAGAAAAGTAGAGCTGTTTGTCTCAGTTTCCAAAAAATGTCTATTAACAATTATCAGGTGAAATTGCTGTTAAATTTTTATATTCCTACCCTGACATTGTAAATCTGCCCGTTTGTGTAACAAACAGAACACCAGAAAAGGCTGAGTTCTAAATAAAAGTATGAAGAAGCATTGCCAGGATTTCATTCATAACTATTCCAGAAGAGAAGAGTTCTATATGCAAGCATTTGCCCAGGTTAGCAGCAAGCTTCTCACAAAGACTGCTTTCTTTCTGTTCCAGCCAGAAGCACGCAGCACCCCGAGGACAAAGGCACCCCAGGCTGGTGATTGAGGAATGTCCTTTGATGTACGAAACACTGACAAATGAGGTAGCAAAAGAACTGTTGGAAAAGGTAATGGAGGAGTTTTCAACCATACATGATTTTTATTTCTATCATACATGTAAATTATATATAGTGCTTGATGAGATTTTCTTAGATTTGAGGCTTAATCTTGGTTTATTTTGTAGAAGCTACCAAGTATTTTCTTGATGCAGAAGGAGTTACTTTTCTTCCATAGTTGCTTTTTCTTACTTAGTACTGAGCCCTGTGAAGCTTTGGGAGACTGGCTACTTACGCTAGCAAAATCAGGATGAGGCCCAAATTCCCAGTCTTGACAATGCTTGTGTGATAGCTTTTTCTGTAATTAAAATAATAATAAAAAAAAATCTGGAGTTTTATGTTGTTCTAGGTTAAGGAAGGTATTCTCAGTCAACATGAATATATTCAATTTCTAAGAAAGATTTTTTCATTCTTTAACAGAATACAAAATACACAGTAATTATATTAAATACGTACTTGGCACAGCTTTTGAACATATTGTATAGTTAAAGAAAACTAAACTTCCACTCGAATGGCAGTTCTAGTTCTTTTTGTGTTTCACTTCCTCTTCAAAACTGAAGGCTTAGTGAAACAGGAAGCTATTGTTATTACAAGAGTTAAGAGTGATATCTTCTACATTTTTTGCCAAGGAAAGAAGTAGAGGAGAAAACATACTGGAGATATTTAATGATGTTTGAATTATCTGAGAGTTGTTTTAAAATTTCTAAATATTTTGGTTTGAAATTTAAAATTTAAAATGGGGTTCCGTTACATGTTTATACTGTAATATGCATCTTACCAGGTTGGTTGCATAGATACCAGACAAACAGTTATAGAAAAAATACACTTGAAGTTAGCAGTGATTCAGTCTTACAAGCAAATCTGGAACAGGAGCAATATGGGAAAATAATTTGATTTTAAAATGCTCACAGTGTTTTAAAAAGACTGAGCCAAAAATCCAGTGTAAAATCACTTCTGAAAAAAAAAAAAATTACCTCTTTTTGGGCGTGCTGCTCTCATCACATTTTAAAATTTTGGTTGCCTTAGAAGCAGCAACTCTCTATAATTGTATCATATCTGTACATACATAGTGGTGGTAGATAGTAACACTTCAGTCCATCATGGTACTAAAAAGGACTTTTAGTACCATAAGTTACTTGGGTGATATTCATGCTCTTGAAGACCAGTTTATGTGAGTTAACTCGGTGAAAATCCTTCTCTGTGCCCCTGCTAATCCAGTACTGCCCAGGGAATTTCTTCTTTAGGGGCTGGGGTTTCTGTATTTTCCTGGAGAGACTTCACTGCAAAGTAGCTCAAGATGGCAGTGGGATCACCTTCCTAAATGGCAGCACTCCTTATCCAACAAAAAACCCTCTCTGGCACATTCTACAGCTTTATTTTGGTACTTCAGTGCAGAGAAAAAGACCCACCAGTGGCTGAAACAGTTTTAATTTGCTTCTAGCTCCCTCCTTTCTCTGCTCTCTTACTATTCTCAGTAACAGTGAAGCCAAGTAGACTCTAAGGGAACCAGGGGATAATGAACCCTGACACATGACAAATACTGAGATATTTCTGTAGTGTTAGTGGTTACTAACTTTGGTATGACTGGTGTCACGTGTTCAGAGAAACAGCACTGTTTATCACACCACTGTAGTGCTTATCACTGTGACACAGCAAGCAAAACACTTTGGATTTGCTCTAAGTGAGGGATTCTGTGTACACTAAAGTCAGTAGCAGTGTTGGCCACCTTTCTTGGCCTGGGTCCAAAAACACGCTGGAAGACTTCCATTTACTTGGATATATGGGCAGTGTATAAAAATGAGCCACCCTGCTGTAGTACAGCGTGGTCAAAACTGCATTTTAGTTGAACATAACATGTATAGAGAAATTCTTAAAGTTACATGCAATTCTAAAACCACTTTGCTGATAAATTTCTGTTGTAAATACAGGTCAATGAAGCCGCTAAAAGAGGAAAGAAGTTTGTGGGATTTTTAATGCAACACTTGCCTCAACCTAAAGCCTGTAATGGAACAAGCACAGTTGGAAGTGCAGAGCAGGAATCAACGCTGGGCAGAAGGAACATGGAACACAGAAGAAAAGATTCTGGTGAAAATTATAAAAACTGGAACGAAGGGACATTGAGTGGTCACTCACCTGAGAGTGGGGTAGAGGAGGAAACGCAAGGAGAAAGCAGTCTGCTACAAGATGCAGATTTCCAGTTTGGAAAAGAAGTCAGTCCTGCTAAAGCACGAAAAGGAGATGGTAATAAACGCTGCTTGTTTATTGCAGAAATAAGGTATTTATTAAGCTGTTGTTTTAAAAGGGTGTTGGAAAAAAACAGGAGAACAGCACGTTCTATCAAATACTGGTTTTGGAAGATGCTTCTTCCTTTAAATATACGTATTTCTAAAAAGTTGTCAGTTGAGGAAACGGAATAAATATTTACTCTCGTCTCTATGTATGTGTGAACTGTGGTAATACATTAAAATTATGTTTCAAGTTTCATATGGAATATTATACTTACCAAAATAGTAGTTTGCGGTTTAAAGAAAAAATAAAAAACTAACCCCCCAAAAATAAACCACTGTGTAATTCTGATTTTAAATGTGGTGCAAAGAGATAGCTTTTTGCTTGATACGTGTGTAACTAATAGTCAGTAAAAATCTTTTCTTTTAGAAGGATGTAATTGTTTTAAAACATTATCCTGAGTGCATATAGCTTTCACTTAAATCATAAATGTTTAACAGATTTCCATGAGTATGTTATGGTTCCAGTTCTCCTGCCTATTTCAAAACTGACAACACAGAGGCACTTCCAGCTAGAGCTGTAATTTTACGTGCTTCTAGCAAACTCACATAATGTACAGCAAACAAATCCGTTCATAATGGATTCTTTCTGGTTAACATGCCTTCAAGAAGCATCCTGAAAGAGATCACTTAAATTAATGCATTGACCATGAAATCAAAGGGGATAATTGTTACAAAATGAATTTAAACTAGAGAAAAGTAAGCATTAAGCAGCTGCATGGGAAGGAAAAGTGCTATTGAAAAATGTTGGTGCTGTGATAGACAATTTAATTGTAGAAGATTCTGAGATACTTTGTGTAGACTGCCTGAGACAGTGGCTTTGGATATTGAAGCACTACGGCCTCCTGGTTTGCTAGGAAGAAAAGGAGGTAGTCTAAAGCATAAGAACTAAAGCAAGATGTTATTGTGCAAAAAGCAGGCAGCATTTTGACATAATAGGTTCTTTCCTGATGTGTCAGACATGTTTTAATTGTTCTCAAAAGCAACCTTTTCACTTTCCTGTGAAGAGTTGAACACCCTAGACAGTTTGTAGACTGTCAGGATAATGGCTCTAATCACTGAGATAATCAAAGTCCCTCTTATTTTAGCACTTTCATTAAAGCAGGTCTGTCAAAGCTTACTTCTTCCCTTAATGCCTGAAGTAGTAGATTTGCTGTATGTAGCAGAATAGAAATCCTGTAAGCAAGAAGCAGAAAACTGCTGGGTTTTTTAAAAGAGCTTTGTTTGTGCAAACTGCTATGACCAGGAAGATCAGCAGCCAGTGCATCCCCTACATTCAGTGTTCTCAGGAAATGCTTCTAAAAGCTTTGGGGAGAACATGCCAGGCTTTTCTCAACTAATCAAGTATCAGGGTTCATAAGACGAAACTTGTGAAAACTTACAGCATTCACAAAGAAAGATGGTTATGTCACCATCAATTCAAAAGTACTGATGTGAACTTTTAAAGGAAGTCTTATGTGCGTGTACTGGCACTTCAGGGTGCTAGTTTTCTTTAGGTCTGTTCAAAAAATGGAAAACTGTGCCCGAGTTCTTGCTTTGGGAGTCATAACATAAGAATTTTGACTATTTTTATAAACATGTTGCTTGCAGGGGCAATTTCTGATACACATGAGCAACTGAATAGTTGTATCAAGAAATGGTTAATTTTTTCTGAAGAACAACTATAAAAGTGATCTCGCTTGAGTATATGGGAAAGGAAATTAAGATTTGGCAGAATAAACACATTTATTCTAATACAGCCACCTGTGGAGGTGGTGAAATAAAACTATGTAGAAAGGAGTCATTTCTTACTGAGACAGTTCAGAATTTTGTCCTGAATTTACCTTATTTCAGGCACCTGATGTCATTTGCAGTGTGGTAACACTTCTCAAAACAGAAGGGTTCACCCAGAGAGGGATTCAGACTACTTGGAGTCCAAATCCTGTTTTGGAAATCTCCGTCTGTTTCTGGAGCCAGGAGAAACTAGCATCTTAAGTGAGGTCATCTAAACCAAGTTCCTTTGTTTTGGCAATGTGAATGCTGCTTCTTTCTAGAGTTTAGTTTGTGTTGATTTAGGCTGCTCAGATGTTGAAGTATTGGAATATCTGAGGGCAGTTTTTGGCAACTGCTTTGTGTTATTTCTCCACAGCAGTGACATACATGTGAGTATTTGTAGAATACATTTATATGCCTAGGACTTCATAATGATTCACCAATGATTCCCTAAAATGATATGAACTTACTAATTTTTTTTTTTTGATGACTGCTTGTTTCTGACTGTTTTTGTAACAGCACTGTATTAACTTCCAGATATAAAAAGCATTTGAGGATACACTTGTTTTGTTCACTTATGTTGTGCAGGAATCCCCAGTAGGCAACTAATTATACTGGTACTTAAGTTATGTTCAGAAAATAATGGGTAAAAATCAATACTGTACAAGATATTTTAAAAATTGAGAAAATTGTCTTTAATCTTCAATTATAGTAATTTAAGGTATTTTAGTCAAAATTTCCATAAGTAGCAGAAATGAAGCCTGTTTCCCCTTGGTTTTTCTCTTAGCTGTAATATATTTTCTCTATGCAAAACTCACCTACCTAAAAGGGCCAGTGACAACCTCACTGTAATATGTTCAAATTTTTATGGCATCCCAGAGCATCCCCCCTCACACCTTGTCCCGGGTGTGTTTAGGGCTCAAGCTGAGTAGTCACATCAGGAAACAATGCTTAAAACTGTTGCTTAGAATTAGAAAATAAGGTTGAAATAAGAGATAAATAATATTTTTATGCCAGAGCACTGTCTTCTAGAGGCTCATTCTTCTTCCTGTTTTCTTTTCTTAGAGAAGATATATACAGTCTTCAATGTTTTTGATGATGATTCTACCTGCTGGACTTATCATGAAGGTGTTTTGTCTATGAAAGTAACAAGGAAGGGACCAGTTATCAGTACACTGGAAGCAGACTGGTTAGAATTAACCACCTTTTATTATAAACAAGGATTGTCTTTAATTGATTCTTTTGTACACTGGGAAACTTCTAAAGGTGAGTACCATCCCAGAATATCATGAAGCATTTGTTTGAGTAGATCTACATAATTTGCAAAAAGTTCATCATGTTTCGCTTCTTGGTGTGAAGGGCACTATGTAAACAAGTTCAAATAGTCATTGTAAATTTATCGACTCCAATACCTTAAAAGGAAATAGCATGTTTTCTGAGCAATTATAGCTCTGAATAATTGAAGTTTCTGCTTTGCTTTATCGAGTTGAGGATTTCCAAAGCAGGGGAGTAGTGTGTCATTATAGCAAAATAAACCTCTTCCACTAGTTCTTTTCTCTTTGCTTTTATCCTTTCCTTTAAGAAAAACAAGGGGGAAAAATCATTGGATACGTTTTTCCCTGTTGTTTGTGTTCTGCTGCTCACTGTAGATGTTATGCTGCACTCAAGAGTGTTTCTGATGAGACAAAAGAGCACCTTGAGTTCTCGTGGTGCTTACCTTGCCACTAAACCTAAGTCAGACTTTCTCCAGCTCCTTGCTGGGCTTAAATTCATTCCAAAACACTCATTTGCATTGAAATTTGACTACTGACCCTGAAGTGCCAGGATGTTTCTGCAGGCTGTTCTGATCAGATGTGGACATATGCAGCGAGTAGAGAAATCTGTTCTTGCCCTTGTCCTCAGCTGTAAGCAGATTCTCCAGGATCTTGTGACATAGCTGGGAGAGAGGCCTTCCCTGGTCCCTCCTGCTTCTTATGCTCTTCTACAGGAATTTACCAGCTCGGTTAATGCTGAAATTCTGACAACAATAGAGCTTCAGGCCACAGGATTTTCAAGTTTTCATCTTCATTCTGCCAGTTCCAGTTGGATGACTGTTGTTATTCTGGGTAGATGTTGCCAGGTCTTTCAGAGTTCCCAGCCTTTATCCTCCCGATGAACAGACACAGACCCTCTGTCAGGAGTGTCGCTCTCGGTTGAGGCCCCTTCCTGCGTACTCTGTGGAGCCCCAAATCCTGCTCTTTGACAGAGCTGTGACACAGTGCTGTACCACCATTGACAACAGGACAAGCTCTTTATTGGCTGAAGTGTTTTGAACTCTAAAACTCTGCTGTTGGTAAAATATGTAATTAAGTGATTCACTGCCATTTGAACTGAATTTGTCTGAAAGCCAGAAGTGACAAATGTTGCGGAAAATTGTATGCAGCTACTGTTGTGCAATTACTTGAAAATAATGTGAAGAAAATGGTAATACTCCAGTGTTAGGGGAACAAACCAAGAGAGTCTGGCATAGCTAATTGTTTCAGATGAACTTATTAATTACTGTAATAAATGTTGTTTGTTAGCAAATTTAGAATTTATACTTAACTAATGTGATATTTTGTCTGTGGTTGTGTCTGTTCTTGCTTGCTCGTACAATGTTCTAAGTTAGTAGTAGGTTTTTGGTGTTCTTTTAGAATTGTTTATGGCAGTTCAGCATAAGCCAGAAAAACACAGGGTTGCAGTGGAGAAAAACCTTGCAAAAAGTTTTGAAATGTTTCGGAGACCCTAAATGATTTTTGCAATACTCAGGCTAATTATGAAGTGTAATAGTTTGCTTAATAATGTATTGAAGTGACTTTTGTAAATCATTTTACTTCTGCATCTTAAATGAGTTATGCAAGGAGGGTTTGAGTAGTTTTTGTTTGCTATATGCTTTATTTAATGCTGCTTTTTCTGATGATCTGATTTATCATATTATGTATTCAGCATCCCCCTTGCGACGCCTGGATTAGTGAAGGGCTTTTTTTAAAAAAAAAAAAGGTTTAAAACATTTACAGTCTTTGGAAGTTAGATGGTGTGGGTTCTTCAAAAATCAAAACATGAAAATAATGGGAACTCTTCAGTTTTTGTTTTCCTCTGTAGTTTAGTTTTAAGTGTGAATCAATGCATTCCTATAGCTCTGTAAATAGAGTGAATTTAGTGGTTGTCAGAGGAATGCAAGCACATATCAACACCACTATATTTACCTCAGATTGCAT
Organism: Tapera naevia; assembly: GCA_033556795.1. NCBI lineage: Eukaryota > Metazoa > Chordata > Aves > Cuculiformes > Neomorphidae > Tapera > Tapera naevia. The sequence continues at coordinate 67,613 of JAUMJJ010000069.1, read as the reverse complement.
TTGGCAGCTAGTCCCTCTCAAACAGCATATTTTATGCACGTGAACCATTTAATGGTACAATTTGTATTGGCCATCTTATTGCTCTTAAATTATAATTCTTATCTGTTGAAGTCAGTGGAAGAACAAAGTTTTCTTTGAGGGAAGAGAAATGAGAAATCAGGCTCTTAGTTTTTGATACAGTTTTTTTAGAGCTGGAAAATAACTCTCTGGAGATAAGTTACAACTCAAGAACGCTCTTTTTGACAGCTGTTGATATCAGTCTTTGCAGCTGTTGTCCAACAACAGTTTTGCAGTCTTCTCATTCCCCTGTAGCTGTCTGCTCTTCTCTGTTACTGGGATAGCTGTCTCATCTATAGTAAACAGGTTATGACTTATTTAGGGGTTTCATGCAGCCTCTTTGGAGCAGCTGGTGCTTCAGCCAACTTGACTGGTGTGTGTTTCAGTTATTCGTGGGTGGGACACTGCTGAATTAACCTGGATATATTCAAATGCACAGATCACTATGTGGATGGAATTCTGCAGCTGATCAAGTGCCTGTAACAGCAGTAAGAAATTAATTTAGCTATTGAGTTCCTAAGCTAGAATGTTTATTATTGAAGTGAACACTAGTAAGTTTTATAACCAGATAAAAGTTTGGCATTCAACAGAGGGAAAGCTAAAATGCTTTCTCTGGGGAAAAGCATTAGTGTTCATGGCTAGAATTGCTTATTGTATGTCTGCATGTACACCTAATTGTCATCATCAACTCATGTTTATTTGCTTTTAGGCTGTCAGGTGTCTTTAGCAGTAGTTGTCCTTTTATACAGCTTTAGTGACAGGAGCAAATTTTAGCTGTTGTTTTAATAAAAATAAAAACATGGGGCACAAGTCAGGCAGCTGCAGAAATCCTCCTCTGGTTTGGACTCTCCACATGTCCTGCAGAGTCAGCAAAATTCTATTGCTACCTGATATTCTGAGGATTATGTAATTTTACTTTTCAAATTTATTTCAAGATAGTCAGCTGTCAAGGTACATCTGCACAAAAGGCTCATAGGGGAAGCAAGACCAGAAAATAAACCTATATATGATGCACAACTTCAGTTTGGACCAACCAGATACTGTCAGGCTTTGACAAGTGAGTCAGGGAGTTGTACTCAAACTTCCTTCCCGTCAGGAATCTTCCTACAATTACTTCTGTTTCAGGCTCTTCCTGTGGCCATTTATGTATTTATTTAAGTAACAGTAGCTAGTCTTTGCTCTTCATGCTTCATTTATTTTTATCCTCACCACACCAAAAGCCCCATTCATTGTCAGGCAGAAAATATTGAAGTTGAGTAAAGAGGGTTTGTGCCCATCTGCTGCCAGAAATCGGAATTCAGATTTAGGCATGGAAGTAGCCAGTGCTTATGATAAAATGAAACAGTTCATAGTTCAATATAGAAAACAAAGGAGTTTGAATAATAAGTTGACTTGCATGCTTCATCAATTTGTAGCTAGACACAGAAATGACCACAAATTTGAGTTATTTGCTGTCTCATGTCATTTTATTTTAGAGGACTCTTCAATGAGAAAAAACAAAAAAAGTGTACATCTCAGTAAGGCATAAACCTAAAACTTTATATTTTAGTTTGTATTTGTCTTTATTTTTACAGGGGATTATTTGCCCAGATCTTTAGAAGGATTATTTATCTATGAAGAGGAGGGTGCTGGCATTCCAGGTTCTAACAGGAAAGGAAATGATGCAATAGTGGTTGAACAATGGACAGTCGTTGAGGTAAACTGATGATTGTTTAGCAATGCAGTTTCCTACTTATGGTTTTCTTTGTTTTTTTTCCTTGGAATGCCCATACAAGTGTTTGATGCACATTCAGGATGGTTTCCTGAAGCCACCTGCATACCTAATCTAAAACCTTGAATCATAAAAATGAAGTCAGTCCTGTGGCCATTAAAAGAAATATGATGCAGGGACCTCGTCTGACATTTACAAGTTTTCATACCAACAAATACAACCACCAAGGAAAATATGTTTTTTTCCAACTGTATGTGTTTCAGACCAATGTGGACATAATTTAAGCAAGCGCAGCTTCACTGACAATGTACTGAAATATTAACAGAAACTAGATGCAAACAAGAAAAAAAGGTAGTGAGTTGAATGTTGTTTTCAGATGTATATTCTTAGTAAATTTTACTGCTAAATATGAAAGACTTCATTTTTCCTAATAAATTTACATGTACTATTGTAGCGTGGTACAGCAATGAAGTTATTGAAGATTTTTAAATATTTTAATATTATATTATTGGTATGAATTAGAGACATCTGAAAATATTTGTTTTTGGAGGTTGCTAAGGGCTTACTTTTTAAATATTTGTTAGTAAATACATTTGCCAAACCCGAAAAACTTAAGTATATGGCTAGGTGATATACTTGTTCAGATGTGAAATAAAAACCTAAATATATCAATTAGGACACCTATTCTGATGTTTAAGAAGTTTTAGGTATTAATTTAGCAACGTGGCAAGTTTCCAAGTTAGAATTGCTGTGAATGTGTGGCTGAATCAGGCCTATTACATTAAGTTATTAGTGTGCTCCTTTTCCTTACTCTTCCGTAGTCTTGAACTTTTCCAGTTGTTTTCTGTTTGAAATACTGAGTCTCCACGAAACAACACAGTTCCATGTTAGCTCGAGGAATTATCTTGTTATAAATAAGAGATTGTGATTTATGTATAGAAATGTGAATGAAACCTGTACAGAGTCTCTTTACTACTTTTTATAATTATTAATGTAGGGATGTGAAATTAAAACAGATTATGGACCTTTGTTGCACACACTGGCTGAGTTTGGATGGCTCCTGACCTGCGTCCTGCCTACACCTATTGTACGACATGACAGGTACCCAAACAACAGATTACAGCATTTTTGGTGTATGTGTGTCTGAGAATTATCAAGTGATTACATGCGTATTTAAAGGTAAAAGGAAGAAAAATGCTAATAATGTTAATTGCTTATAGAACTTGAGATTTAAGTAGCATTATGATGGAACGTTTTTACTGCACTGTTTAAGGACTGCTGACTTGAGTGAGTTGCAAGCTAGACCAATAACCCTAAACTTAAAAAATATTGTTTATATCTAAACATTAAAGATTTTATCTAGGAAACTTTTTATTGCATACCCAGTCCCCAACAGTGGGGGAGCAATGAGGTTACTCACATGCGTCAACTATAAACTAGTGCTGAAATGTTTCACGCTTTTAGGACCTTGGTGAATGATTGGGTTAGACTGTCTAGGTCATGTTGTCACAAGACAGTCATACAGTATTTATTGCAGATGAGGGAGGGAGTATGTGCTAATCCAGCAAGTTATTGGGCTATTTCTCTTCTTTACTGGAGAAGTTACGTTTTATTTCAAACACAGTACCAATCAACTGGATTTCAGTTCTCTTATTGTAAGCTTTAGGTGACTGAGGGAGATCTGTATACATAGAAGGAGTTAAATAGCAGACCTGGGTTCCCTATGAAGTTCCAGATTTGCCTGTTTTTTATAACAAGCAAACAAACAAAACCAACCAAATAAAACAAAAAAAAAAAAACCCACCAAATAAGTATTGTGCTTTTCTTCAGTATCACTAAGTATATCAAATGAAACACTGAATGAGGCATACACCTCTTATCTCTGTTTTGGTTTGTTTTTTTTTTAATTCTCCTCTCCTTAGATTAAGATTGCCAAGGTTTGAAAACAAACAAATGTGCTGAGGCGTGGCTTAAGGCTTCTCAATAAGGACAATGGAAAGAATAGGTGACTTTAGTAATCTTTAGATCTAGACCTCACTGTGTTAAAGCAAGACAGCATGAAGAAGGATGTGAATCAAAAGTTCTAAGACCTCTAGGAACCAAATTCCACTTTCGAGTGAATTAATGTAATTAAATCAACTCACTCATGCAAGAGCAAGGTTTCTCTGGGCAGGAAATTGTTTGGAATTCTTTTTGTTTTGGCTGTGTGGATTTTCTTAGTAGTTGACTTTAGCTAACTGGTTGAAAGAAAAGATTGTGATAAAATGTGGCACATTCTGCTGGGTTTTTTAGGTTTCTCTGTATGCTGCATTTTCTTCAGAAATTTATGAAGTTCTGAGCTTGTAAATCTCCTACTCCAAAGAGAAGCAGCTTTCAGGACACGAAACAAGATTATTATCCTTTAATTCATTTTTTTCAAACAAAGTTCTGTAGTCTAAGTGTATTAACTTTGAACATGGTGACCTGTGAAACTCTGAGCCTGTTTTTTTTTGTAAACAGCTGACATTTTTGAGCAAATTCTAGAGCTTGAGATAAGCCTTCAGGATCTGGATTTGCTTCTTGAAGGACATGAGTGAAGACCAGGAGAGAGAGATTTTAGTAGTTATGGTGCATTGTGGGTCATGGGATGAGACAGGGGTTTCAGCCTCAGACCTCTTCTATCCCACAGCCAGTGTAACTGTACCCATCCCTGAAGGGATAGACAGCAGGGACAGTGTTGTCTTCAGCAGCTGCTGGTCAGCCACTCTGTGTATCAGCTTGTGCTTGCAGCAGGCAAAATGATGCTGTTTTGTACCTTGCAGATAGCAGAGCCAAGGCAGGGCCATTTGAAAGAAGCTAAGTGCTATAAGTAAAAAAAAAAAAGGGAAAAAGTGCTGTGGGAAGAGTTAACGGTTTCATTAGGCTGGGACCTGATCCTTGAACTAACGAGGAGGTAATATGTTGGACACAGGATCTCTGAAGCAGCATTGCTTCCTGGATGTGAAAAAAACAGCCCATTAGTGGCTGTGATCATGCAAAGGGGGGTTGTAAGTGGGACAGACTGGAAGTTGGATTCATTTTCTTTCAACACTGGAAAAATTCAAACTGAAGAAACATTGGGGTTTTTTCTGGCCTAAAATGTTACGTAGGTGTCTGAATGAGTTGTCTAATACTTGTTGTCCTGGTGTAGCTTGAGGCTTTTGGAAGAAATAGCATAAATAATGTTTTGTGTTCCTGGTGTGTATCTAATATAGAGCTATTCAATTTTCTTTTTTAAAAGAAAGTGAAAAGAAAAAAGCCCATGAACAAGAATTCCTAATGAGGAATTAAGAATTCTTAATAGTTCAAAAAAGAGTATGCTTCTATACTGATAAGCAAAGTAGTGATTGATAAATACTGTTGATTTTGGTAATTGAAGAGGAGAAGAAATTCCTGGATGGTTACTATGTGTCTGATATGAAAGATGCCATTACTGTGGTAGTGGGTTATCCTAGGAATGCAATTTAAATGTCTCAGTGAAGAAGGACATTTCATACTGCTTAACAGCTGTCTTTTCCCAGACTTGGAACTCTGACCTCAAAACCCAGCCTGAATATTTAACAGACTCCAGAAAACACTGAACAAACAAAACAAGTGACATTTATGGACAATCTGGCAAATTCATGTTTTCATGTTTGTTTATTTTTCAAAAAAGAATGTGGAAGAAAAATATTAAAAAAAAATCTATTTAAGGATATAACATGTAAGCAGGGCAGCCTGCTCCCCATTTTTATTCACCTTTATATTCTGCTCTAGTCTCTGTTTTTCTCTTCTCGTAACTCACTGCAAAACTTTCCTTCATCTCGGACCTCCTGTGGTCTGTTCCTGGCTGTTATGCTCACTGTTTGGCTGCAGATGCAGAGTGTGGCTGACAGGCTACCAGGTTCTGAGGTGTGACAGGGTTGTCATGTGCTGCTATATTCCTTTTTAGGGTTTTGCATGATTAGGGTTTGAAATAGTTTTAAAACCACCAGGCTATGCTGTCTGTTCCTTCACAGGTTTATTGTTCTTTCAAGTTTTTCTTTTTTACAGATGTTCCTCTCCATAAAAGATAATGTCCTGTTGCGTGAAGTGTCATGCCACGTGGTAGCTGAATGTCATGGATCACTGCCTGCTTCAGGCAGGGGCAGTGGTCTGCAGGCTTATTTAGTCCTTCAACTGCTTTAACACAATGGCTAAGTCATGTTGGGTACAGGAAACGTTTCCTTGAGAAACGTTATCTGTGCTGTTACAAATAGAGCAGTGGTAGATGTTGTATGCTTCAAAACATGCAGAACTGCTTTTTGTGCAGTGTTGTTTTGAAAAATAAGCACTGTGGGCTGGGGTGTGGGTGTTTGGTCAGCCCAGTAGAAATCCCACAGAAGTTCCCCTTGTCCGTCAGGGATTCTCTTTTTCCAGGGATATGAAAAAAAAATGTGTATATGATGCAATGTTTGCTGTATCCATCCACATCTTTGGTATTTAAATTTTGTCAGCAGTCACTTAAAGAATTTTTTTGACAAGAAAAGAATAGAAGAAAGATCCATAAATAATATTATTGATCCAAAGAGCCTCCAGCACTACATACAAGTCTTAGTAGGTAAATATTTTCAAGACAAGAATTTAACAGTAATTAAACCAAGTTCAGAAGCTATATAGCAAGGATAAATTTAATAGTCATTTTAGAAGTTAAATATAGTAATTGGGGAAAAAATAGACTAGAAAATACTTTACTGGTGACTTAGTTCCATTACTCATAGGATGTTATCATCAGTTTGTAGATGGGTGGGCTTTTTTCATGAAAGAGATCCTTTAAGGCAGGAGATTTATCCCAAGCTGGTGTGTCTGTCTCATAACTGAAAGTCTAGATGTTGTGCAATTCCAAAGAGGCACAAAACTTCATTTTGGGAAGTTAAGAAAAAAGTTAAAATAACTTATTAGCTTGCTCCTTTTGTTCATTTTTCAGAATAGTTTGTCTAACCTTAATTTTAAGTTCTGTTATATATAAAATATTCATGCATAAAAAATAGACCTGTAAAAATTGGAGCCATTGGCAGTAGTCATTAGGTTATAGCTTGGTGGTTATTTTGGGGCTCTTATTAAGTATATACATGTAATAAGAGGACAGTGTAATTGCCCATACAGCATAAGCAGGCAAGCAAATCGTTGGTGTTTTAACAATGGAGTCTCTGTCGCTCTTCAGTCCCTCTTAAAAGAAGAGACAGGAAAAAGGCTTCGGCAGCCTTTCTGGGCACTGACCTTTATTTCCCCTCACTGATTACTGCAGTCCCTGAGAATGGGTAAGGCCGGCCCTCTACAAGTGCTGGGAAGCGGGCAGGCAAGTACAGTGCAAAACCACTGACTTTGTGGTTATTAATTTATCATGCCAAACTGCTTAATCTCAGTTTTCGAAACGCCCTGACTTAGGAGGCAAAGATAGGGTATGGAAATGTGAGGGGAGCTATGGAGCCGCTTTCCCTAAGCGCTTTTTCTCATTTAAATTCTGTGGAAATTCCACTGTCATTGAGTTCTTTGTGAATTAAGCTCATAGTCCCTTCGTCGTGTGCGGCATTTTAATAAGGCCAGACTTAGAAAATTGCTAATTTACTTATTGTCTACTCACCATCGTGTCCTTTCTCTATTCTAGTAGAGTTTGTGCAAGCTGTAGCTTAATGTTTGGGTTTTTTCTGTTCACTGAAGGAATGCAGACAGTGTTACGAAATAAGCCGTAGACTCTTCCCCATGCCAGGGACTGCGCTCAGGCTTCTTGCTTAAGAGAGATTTCCCCATTGATATGATCAAAACAGACAGAACTGAGGCAGGGAGAGATACCTAGCCAAGTGGAATAAGGTTGTGGGATTGCTGATTTCCTTGTCATAGCATAAAATTCTGAAACGTTTTCTTTTATTGAACGCAAAGTAGGGACTGTCAGAGCAGGAAACCTTGTTAACTTAAACTAGTGAGTCCATTCTCCTGCCTTCCTTGTTTTCTTAAACTGGAGTTTAAGATGGCTCTCAGTTCTTATCCTAGGAAGACACGCAAAGATATGCCATGACCTGAGTTCAGCTAGACTGAAAGGGAAGATTGAGAGGGGCCAAACACTGTCACAAAGCTGACACAAACACTGTCACATCACTGACTGTTGCTCAGGTGTAGCTGAGTACACTGGGAATAGCGCTGGTCTGTGTGTTTTCTTAGAGCTTAGTTCCAGGAGCTCTACTTGAGCAGACTGTTAAAAAGCTCTTCCTGATCTCAGTTACTGTTTTAATTCCTGATTTTTCTTGGAATAAGTCCCTAATGTTAAATATTATTTAATTCTATCCCTCCTAGCTTTGGCATAAAAGATTAATACGTTATTTCAAATTTGTGTGTGGTTCAGATTGTGGCATGTCCGTATGGAAGTACAAACTTAGATTATTTTAGTAGTTCTTTCCATAATGTTGTACATAATAATACTGTTTTATGATTGATAGAATAGATAGAATCATAGATACTTCGAATGAACTCACTACAGATCTCATGTGTTTCTATTTTGCTGCTTTTTTTAGTGAACTCTTAAATCTTTAGTCACTTTTCTGAAGAAGTATTCCCAGTGTCTTTTTTATGTGCATAAAGATCTCCTTGAATACTGACTAGAAGCAGGATTTGCAGGGAGAAGACTTTGTCAGAATGTAGTGTCTGATAGAAGAACACAGGAAGCTTTTAAACCCACCCATCCTAGTGCTCCGGTTTTGCAATTCTAGCACAGTTTCAGTGCTGCCGACTCAGGCTTCATAGTACATAAGTAATCAATGTGCTGACCTGTATTTCTGATTGAAAGGTGACAAAATTAAAACACAAAAACTTGAAGAGGGTGTATCAGCAGTACTAAGAGGGTGTAACACTTTTGAAACATCAGATCAGTAACATCTGATTTGGTTTTGAGGATCCTTTCACATTTATTTTTCTGAAAGTATTTCCTTTGGGGAAAAAAATTGATTAATAGTGTTTCTTCAAATTGTATCTACCACAACAGCATCAACGTTTGTAGACGTTCCAGGACTAAAACCTGGAAGTTCCTCCTTCCCACCCCCACAATTTATTTGCCTAACTACTTTATCCACTTGTCTTTCCTGTGCATGTACCTCCCATGTACAAAACAGCAAGCATCGCTTATCTCATAGTGGTTGTAGAGCTTAGAAAAACTGAGCTCATTCCTTTTATCCACAGGTGGTGAAGACAGCAAGCTTATCCTGCCATATCAGTTAGATGTGTGTTACAACAGGAATGAACCTTTTAGTTAGCAAGAATGTTACTTCCCAAGTTTGGTAGAACCAAATACTGAAATATTTGTTAAAGCTGTGGATCTGTTGAATCTTTTGATCTGTTGAGATGAGACCGATTTGTTGTGGTGTTAATAGGTAATAATATGTTGCTGTATATTTGACAGTGAAGATCAGACGAAAGAAAGACTATTTGAAGCTAATTTCAGATATAAAGGCTTTGATTACAAGTAGGAGCTCTGGTACTTAAACTTTCAAGAGAAGACGTTAAATAACTAATTGTAGTAATACACGTTTTTGTTCTGTACCTGTTTTCATGTGCAAAACCTTAACCCAACTCTGTGCTTTCATTTTTTTATGTGATTACAGAAGTGGTTAGGAATTAATAAACCAGTTAATGCTATCCTCTTCTCATTCATGAACTTACCCACACACAAGTTTACGGTTGACTCTAGAAGTATCAATGTGTTAGTGACTGCTGTTGCCTTTAAAATATTGAAGTAATTTTTTTTAATTTTAGTGAAGGAAATCTGGCCACAAAGCAAGTTGTTTTTCTTCAGAGACCTGTTATGTGGAATTCTGCTGTCCAGACACCAGAGGTGAGTAATGTGTTTATAGTATTAATATAAAAAAATTAGTACTTCCCGTAAGCGTTAAGTACAGAAACAAACAACTTCAAATAATGGGGAAAAACATGGCAGAACGGAGTTTCACTTGTAACAAGTTCAATTTTATGGAGGGCTTTTGCAGATGAACTCACATGTTTTTTTCTTTGACGTATACATCTTAAATTAAGCCATAGAGAAAAGCATAAGCATGCTGAAAACCTGTTTTGTACTAAGAAATTACTGTGTCTCAGGTGGATGAGGTTGGCTATACTTTTAAGTATTTCTTTATAAATCTTCATGAAGTCTTAAATATTCTGATTACATTTCTGGATCTGTTGCAAATGAACAAAACAACATTTTCTGTTGACCTCCAAAATGTCTACTTTAACACTGGTAGAGTACAAGCATCAAGCTGTGCGAGGGATGCTGTGATCTGGAGGTTGAGACAGTGAAGAGGTGTCAGCTGTTGCTGCGTGCATGTGTGACAGAAAGAGGTTTTTAAATTCTTGCAGCTGGACCACAACAACTCCTTGTCCCTCTCGAGTGAGGCTCCCATAACAGTAGTTGTGTAAAAGAGCTTTAAGGATGAAGTAAGTGGCAGTCACCACCTTCTGCTCAGAGTCACAGCAGTTTTGTACCTGTATGGCGCTAAAGTAAATCCTGCTGTGGCCAGAGAAGGATGGACTGGTGGGCTCTTCTTTGCCAAGTCTTTCAGCATCCCATGATGCATTTTTAATTTGTGTTATTTCTGTTTTTCAATGGCCATTCATCCTTTTTTATGATCAGCATGGCCTTCCTGTGATAGCCTTAAGCAGCTGTGAAAACTATGGATGCTTTCACCCATGTCCAGCACCAGAGTAGTAACTTTACGAACTCTGTCATTTGTGGTGTTACTTACTGCTGTAAGGCAATGACACTTAGCCTCTTCTCTCTCCATCTGCATGAGTAGTTTCACAAGTCTTTAAATTCCTTGAATTCATATTTGATCTTTCTGTCATTTTTACGTTCCAACCAGACTGTTACCATCATCTGTTTTCCTTGCTTAGCATTTCTAACATGTACTTTCTTCTCTTTTTGTTCCTGTCCAGGCTTTTGCTTATCTCCAGCCTAACTTCCCTCTCACAATGTCCCTTGATAATTACTACTTCCATGCTTGGAAGAACTGCATTCAACATGCACAGTTCAAGTCCTGTTTTATTTTTTTTGTCTCTGCCACCACCTCTATACCCAGCTAGTTTTTGTGCGCTATCTATAACTCATTTCCTCACTTTAAAACTTTAGTTCCTTTTTTCTCTTGAGTTCTGTGTAGTCCCCCTTGCTAATGTCTTAATCTCCTCTTCTTTCATACCCTCTTCTAAATTCTGCCAGTTCCTCATCCAATTATTTTCCTCTAATTTCCTGCTGTATACCAACCATCTTCAGCTTCTAACAGCCGCTCTCATGCCTGACTTTGTAGTTTTTACATTCTTTCCTGCTAAATTTATGAAAGTATGTTTTGGAATGTAATTTTTATATCAGTATTGTAAATACTAAACCTTTTCATGTCAGTCATTATCAAATAAAATCATAAGTTCCTGATGTTTCCCTACTTTATTAATGCTCTCTGTAATAAAGGCGTGGACTCCTGGTAGGAATACTCTTTCCTTGGCAATGCATGTTATTTCTAGCTACAGGCATCTCTTAAAGGCAGCATAACTACATGACACAAGTTAGAATGGCTGAAACTGGTTTCTGCCAAGAGACGTAATACAAACCAGTTCTGTAAAAACATTCAGTCTGAGGAAATGATGAATCTTTGAGATGTGGTTTAGATTGAAAATAGGAAGCATTATACTCACAGTTTAAATTCTGTCGCCCAGTTGTGAGGTGGTCAGCAGCTGAATGACCTTTACATTCTTTGGTTTATACAAATAAATGGGTAGTGTGTTTTGTAGCCATTGTTTTACTCTGTTGTAATGGGAAACCTTTGACTTAAGCAATAAAATACTGCAGGTAAACCAGAAATAGCTGATTTGTAGCCATTTACATCAGAATTAGAGCATTTACAATCTGATCAAACTTAGTATCTCAGTGTGCTACTTAAGTACAAGTAAATGTTTTATTTTTCCACCAGGAAATTTCAGTATGCTGAGGTCATTTTAGCATGGGATAAATAGGTAGTTCAGGCTGAAGCATTTAGCAGAGAAATATTTTCCTTCTGGTTTTCCAGTTATATTGTTTTTCCCCTAAGTTTTAATCTTTTTACTTCAGTGCATTTTTACCAAAATGTCTGAATGGGTGAACAGCAAATTACCTTCATTAGAGTTGAAATTTATGGATTTGTAATTAATACCTAACAGTTATAGAAAGTCATGCCAGCTAGATTTGACGTGCAAAACAAGCTACTGAAATCTGAACTCAAAGCATTAACTTTTGCTGTAGAAATTTTAATAAATATGTTTATTTAAAATTGTCCCCTAGGCAGTGACAACAGAGCAGTAAAATTCTATCAAACACTTGCCAACATTTCAGTAAAAACATTTAATTCCTGTGACTCTATATCATTGGGCCTAACACTTGGATTTTGATTTGTATTGCACATCTTTTCATTGAAGCTCAAATTAACACTACAGCTGTTCAAAAAAACTTCATGTCCACAACTTAGGATGGTTTTGAAACACAAATACTTAAAAGATATTGAAAACGTAACTTAAAAAAATTAATATCACAGTTTGTCAGTTGCAGTGTATCCTTAGCATGTTGACAACTCTGGTACCTTGGGAAGGATGCTGCCTGTGAAAGAGTCAAAATGCAGAACAGCAAGGCTCTTCCATACTGAATCTTAATAAGAAAGTAGCCTCCTAGAGGCCTTCACAAACATTAACTATCCAGTCCCCAGAGCCTGATCACATCACTTCCCAGCTCTGCACAGCACAGTGGGTTCTGGCTGAGGCAGCAGCTTTGTCCCACAGGCAGCTCCAGCTGCTGGGCCTCTGACTTGCATTCTGGAGAATGGCAGCTCTGGGGATGAGGGGCTGTTTTGTGTACTCGGGAATGTTTTGGGGGTGTCGTAATGTTAGCATTGCTGTTTCTAAAGGAGGCTTTGCTTCAGCGAGAATTGAGGAGGAAAGACATGTTGTCTGGTCTCTTATTCTCACAGGATCTCTTTTCTGAGGAGGGTGTATTTTATGTCCTCACAGCTCATCTCTCTGCCTTCTCGTGTGTTCATGGACTAGTAGTGTGTTATGACCAGGCTTTTGATTTATGTAGTGGTTCAAAGGCCTCTGGGATTAGAAGAGCTATACAGTCTCAGTGGGTTCTTTTTCACATACCATTTGCCTTTCAAAGGAAATAGTTCAGAGGAGGACATGCAGGATTGAACCATGCAGTACTTGAGTGTTTTCCTTTTTGTTTTTCTCTTTTCCTTTATTTCCCTTGGGCAGACTTCTCCATCCTCTTATGGGGGCATCCAGGCGAAGCCTATTTCCTTCTGTTTCTCCTGAGGCAACGCTGTTTCCCCTTAGTCTAATTTCCCAATGTATCCTCTAAGAGCTTCCCTAAATACATTTCCTTTAGCCACAAGGGCCATTGTTTTTACTGTTTCAAAAGAGTTTGAAGGAAAAAAAAAAAGGTAATGTATAGAAGGGAGCACAGAACTTGCCAGAGTGTGGCAAAAACCAGTTGTGCCGTGTTTTTGTTCTCAAATTGTTAGGATTTGTGCACATCTGCCTGTGGGAGTGCTCATGGCCTTTACTCTGAAAAAAAGGCAGCTCTGTGCTGAGGCTGGATTCCTTTTTTGGCTGGATGTCCTCCTGCTGTGGACAGGGCTGTCCCCTGGCAAAGCATCTCCTGGTTTCGCAGTGCATGTGCTGACAGCAAGGCTCCAGGCAGAGGGCCGAGGCACTTCTGCCTCTGCCTGTGCTCCTCTGCTGTGACTCAAGGTACTGATACTGTCTGGAGGTGCTGCACCATCACAGCTCTGAGTACCTCAAGTACCTCCTGATGCTAAAATCAAATACGCTTTTCATTTATTTGTAATGCCTGAGAGAACACTTAGCACAGTCTGATTGGTCTGTTGTTTGCATAAATCACAATCTGCTTACATTTCTTTTCAGCATTAGCAGCCATCATTTCAAGAAGTATGTCAGGAGATCCAAGTACTACGGTCAGACTGTGTTCATACCAAGTTCTTCCTGTACAAGATCTCTTTGGAGCCCCTCTCGAATGGCTGTACAGGACAGCTGCTGACTTCCAACTGTGTAGATGCCAATTCTCAAGCAACTTGCCATTATCTCAGGAGGCCTCTGAAGGTCTTCATGGGCAGAACCAGAAAGATAGCACAGGAGGTGGATCAGTGGGAAATCTTTAGACCTGTGAAGTGGTCAGATCACACTCTTAAAGAGCTCAATGTTGATGGAGTTTAATTCAGATCGAGTATTGCCCTCCTGTTGAAGCTTCTAGACAGAGATGGTCACCACCCACTGAATCTCAGAGCAGCTTGCAGATGAGGGCATGAGCCAGACAGTGCACAGGCAGCGTGTGGATGTTTGGGTGAAGGGGAGTGAGTGTGTGCCCACACTGGTAGCTGGAGGTGGTGGAGCTCTGTGGGCTGCCATGCCTGCCACTGCCTGGCCCTCCCACCCCTCTGGGCAGGAGGGACTTCTACAGCCCTCAGAGTGCAAATAGGGCAGCAGAAACCTGTGCCATGGGGCAGAAAGCATCGTCAGGGTACGTTAGCCCGGTATGTTTGTTAGGCACAGGAATCACGCGTTCTTCAAACAGCTGGTTTTAGCACAGGTTATAAGGCCTGTAAGTCATTCTGGAGCTGCTTCATATACACTTTCTTGCATCTTGACTGCATCTTGTGTCTTCTTTGTCGCTCTTGGAATTTATTTATAGGAAACAAAGATGTATCTGTTGGAGTCTTTTTCTGCAGTGTTTGTATTTTAGATCAGTGTTGAATGCTGCCTTACATTAAAATGCAGCTCACATTAAATCCATGCGTGACTCGCTGCAAAGGATTTGGTGATTTTTTTTTTCCCCTAAATAAGCTAACAGTTAAACATCCTCTTGTATTTCAGAAGAAACCCTCAAGACAAGTTCTTGGGGAGGAAAAAGGCAAAGTCTCTAGCAGAAGTGTTGGATCAGACACAGCTACTTCTCGCCCTGTAGAAACTGAACAGCCACTTGATGAGTTTCACCTATCTCCTTCTAAGCAATGTTGGGTCAAGGAGGGATCCTCCCAGTATGGAGGCTTTCCAGGATTCAGTAGCAGTGGTGGAGTGTTAAGGGAACTGGATGATGGACAATTTGACCAGGAAGATGGAGTCACTCAGGTGACGTGTATGTGATAAAGTAAGTAACTGCATCGGATGGACGTGTACATAATTCACACAAATGTTTAAAAAACAATCCATACTACTTTAAATGCATTATTATAATCCTATTACTTCCTAGACTTATTTTGTACTTCTGTGTTTCTTTGATGTGTTAATCCTACTGTAGTAATAACACTACTGCAAAGTATTTTGGTTTTCTGTCTCTTTAATAGAATGCTACATGACTGGGTGGTCTGCTAATGTAATGCTTTTTGACAATGCTGCAAAACAGTGATGGTTTGAATTGGGTAAGAGGGAAAGGAATGAGGATGTTCAGTATTTTTCCACAAGCTGGAAGAGTGTTTTACTTTTTTTTTTTTTAAAAGGTGTTGTAAATATTGGTGGGGCAAAACAGAAAAATGTACTATCTGGCTGTTGTTAACTTTTTAATGTAATTTTCACTTTACTTGCCTTGCATAAATTCAAAAGCCTAGAGAAATGTACATCTTATACTAGAGTGTTAATAATTTAAGCTGTGTTCAGACTTGGTATGTACAGAAAACCTCTGGAGGCTGTAGGCAGACACTTGCTCCTGTAATATAACTTCACCTGTGCAGGTTTTACCAGGGTCCCTTGTTCCAAAAACTGTCCAAGCATAGAGCTTGCATAATGATGCATTTGTAATTTACTCCTAAGTGGAAATTAAGAACTACTCTGAAAGATAACTTACAGTCTATGGAAAAAGTAGTTCAAGAAATGTGTCAAGAAGCATTGCCAGCAAGGTGCATAATGATGCTGATAATATAGAGGAGGAGGAAGCAGGCTTACACTTAATAGGCAATATTAGATGACAGACTATATACAAATATGCTGATGTGTATATAAAAAAAATTCTCAGCTAAATGTATCTCACACTGGATAAAGTGTATTCAGCTGCATCAAATACCAGAAAGAATGTTCAGAGGGAAGGATGAAGCTTCTGTGCTTCCACCCTCACCGTGGGGCAGAGCTGCTTGAGTTAAGGGAGGTTAGCAAGGGCTGGGCTCTGTGTGGAGAGGCATAAACAGGAATTATTTTTACTGCTGTCTTGAAATTATGTTTTACAGAGAAGCTGAATAAAAATGCATCTGCAGAAGGTAAAGGTGATTCTAACTACAAATTGTGATTTTCAGTTAGTTTGAGAAGCTAAAACTATAAATGGTTGTCATGCTTAAGGTAATGGAAAATAATTTGGTCAAAATGAGAAATTAAAACAGAATTGAGCAAATGTATTCACAGCACTTCTCTGAATGTTTGCAGCACAGCAGACACATCACCCAGGGATTTCTATACCTGTCTGAGTGTCATGCTGCAAATGCGGAGAGAAATGCTGTGAATACTTTTACCTACACCACATTCTCCCCTGGGGCGGAATTCCACCCGCTGCGGTGGGAGTCTCCCTGCCCACAGTGCTGGATGTTGGTGCTTAAACACAGTGGGTGAATGAATGCAGTGACAGAAACACCAATAACTGACTCCAAACAAGCGCCCTGAGAGATGACCGGGCTGGCTAAAGTCAGACTGCAATCTCTGTAGGGGGCACCTGAGCAGAAAGAACGCTGGCAGCAGCTGCTTAGTTCAATAAGCAGAAAGTAAATGAGAGAGTTCTGCTCGCTATCATAAGCAAAAGTGGTACAAAGCCTAAGTGCTATCTCAATTTATTGTAACGGGGTGGGGAGAAGGGATGATGACCCTTTCTACTTGCACGATTGTCACAGTGGGAGCTTGAAATTAGAATAGTAATATTTCTTTGGCGCTGCTTCCCAATTTCATTATGAAATTGTTGTAGGCAGGCTTGTAGTTCATTTTTTTCATTTTGGAAGAGCAACTCTAGCAACTGTTTGTAGCAAGTTTGGGTTTTTCCTCCATAAATCCACAGCCCGGGAGCTGGAGACATTCCTTCAACTTCTTTGTCCTATTGCATGCTGTTGAAAAGGGCAGCTTCTGTTTTCTCACTTGAATTTCTTAGGAAGAATGCTGTCAGCCTGGCAAAATATTTCTGAATCACCACCATTTTAAGAGCCAGATATGTGCCAGTAGGACAGCCGGAGGACTGTGTGTGCCACGGGGAGCGGTGGGAGCGCAGCTGTACCTGTCATAGCAGGCACAGTAAGAGACCCGTTCTTGCCAAGGCTTCTCTCCTGCTTTCCCACTGGCATCTGAATGTCACAATGTCAGGCACGACCCTGGTGTTCCCTGTTGGGGGGCACCATGCAGTGAAGGATCACCCTGCTCATGGGGAGAGTGTTCCGCGAGAGCCTGACCCAAGGGCTGTGTTCTCGTGCAGCCCAGTGCTGTGAGGAGCTGTCATGGACACAGCGTGGAAGGGATCTCCTCCATAGTATACAGATATGGAAAAAATGATGAAAATCCATGCTGCATCTGTCTCTGGCAGAAATGACTTCAGTTGTTACCCCATGTTTAACACGCTGGCCTTGTGCAACTTGGAATATGTTGCTCTGCTTCTAAAGGTATTTTTTCACAAATTACCCAAAACTCTTGTGTGTATGTGATTAACTCCTGGTGGTTCTCCATGAAAGTCAAACTTTTAAAAGCAGCAAAATTTGGTGAAAAAAAAATAAGAATTCTGAATATTCCAATTAAAGCTTTTGAAGTTTATCCAAAAAATTACTGACCTTTTATAAAGCAGGGTCTGTGCTTAAGATGGTGAACAGTAGTGAATCCTAAAACCAAACTGAACTACGACCTTTGAAGTTAAAATGTATGAAGTAATGAATTGAATGCAGGTAATCTTTCTAGAATGCATTCATTGGGTAAAAAGAATCCTTTAGCTTTTAACTGACATCTTCTCATATGAGCTGTTGAGAATGCAGAAAATTCAAATCAGTTTCTATTTTCCTTCCAATTAATGGGATGTACACAAGGGAGATTCTCTTTGGAACAAGGGTAGGAATTGAGCATGCTCTGGATGTCTACAGATGTACTCTAGAATATCCACTTTGAGAAAGAAATCTTATTAAAATGAAATAAAGCCATATTCTTTTCAGTAGCCCCTGATTTTAACTGTGCTTTAGTCCTTGCACTTGAATTTCACAGGTGCTGCAGACTGCTGTGAACTTCTTTCTAGTCTTTTAATCCAGTGTAAATATGGTAGATTGTTTCTTCTGAACCCACACAGCAATTCCTGTGTAGTTAAGGACACTGGATTTTAATGCCTTTTGTCTCACAGAATGTTAAGTTGCCCCGGATGTAGAAACTAATCCAGAGTGTTTTCCAGGCTCTCTGTTGTGTTTTACCTCACAGGGCTACATTTAGGTTCTGTACTGGGAAAAAAATAAACCAATTACAATTCCTCACTTGGAAAAAAAAAAGCCAACCTGACAAGAGCCAAGATAGAGATCTATACAGGGAGTGGCAGAGGAATAAATTCCACAGCATGCTTTGAGATAAGAACTCAAGGGAATCATGGAAGTGGCAAGGAGCAGGTTTGAAACAAATCAAGTATCTGTTCTGCTCACTGTAGGACTCCTTGCTGCAGGATGCTGTGTATAAAAATACAAGGATTTAAAAGGTGACTGAAAAATTGCTGAAAGGAAAAACATTGCCCTGTTCTCTCTGACAGTCACTGAATCAGAAGCTGCTGGAGACTGGCAGCTGGTCTGACTGACTGCGTGCTTACCCTGTTCTTCAGGCTGCTGCAAGCACCAGCGTGCTGTCCCTGGTGGACTCACAGCTGAGAGCCTTTCCCTGCTGCAAGGCTTTCTTTCAGAAACCGGGGAGAGCAAGTTGCTTGCTCAGCCTGGGTGAAGACTGCAAGAATAATCCGATGTCTGCACTAGTTGAACACAGACTAAACGACCCATCTTCCTCGGGCATGGATGCCAGAACAGAAATAACTGGAAATGCCTCCAAAACAAATGTTGGGAAATTGTCCGTTTGTTTCGTTGTAGTTAAAAATTCTGAAAGCCAACTTGGAAAAATGAAAAGGGAAGGGTGCATTTGGATATAGGGGGTTCTGATTTATGTTTCATCACCTAGTCTTAAAGTGGACCATTTAGGTGTGGCATTATTAGTGTTGTGGCCAGCACTATCCATTAATGAAATCAGAAGAGCTGTCGAAAGAGTAACTCTAGCAGGACTTTTTTTGCATGCTGCTATTTTTTAGAGAGTTTTCATTTTATCAGAATGTTCATCTCTTTATTGAAAGAATTGCAGGTCAAACTTAAAGCATGGATGCATTCTCTGACAAAAAAAAAAAGTACACTTATTTATTCAGTAACTGGGCTTCAATTAGGAGCCTGTGTGTCTGAAATCCAATGGAGAAGTCCCTTACTGTGTGCTGTGTGACCACAGCAATGCCCTGCAGCTATTAGAAAGACCAGAGATAGAAGGTAACCGTGCTGTTCATAAACCTCTGCAAAAGCCTGTTTATACTGATTCCTCAGTTGTCTGGAAAGGAAATACTTTTCTAGTGTTTACAAGCAGGGACAAAGTGTCCACTGTAAAAACATTCTGTGCCCCAACTGTAATTGCAGTTGACTAGGTATGTCAATAAACTGTTGTGACAGTTAAGGGGTGCTTCACTTCTGTGTTCCTGCTCTGTAATATACTGCCTTCTTTTTGTAAAGCCAAGATCTCATCTGTTTCCCATAGGAAGCTTCTCACCATTAAAAGTACTTAGCAAAGCAGCTACCAGTTTCTTTATTCTGGTTGTCTCACATGGACATTAGATCCATGTATACCTTTTCTGCAGGCTGGAATTACTTCTCTGCAGTCTTATCTGTACATCCATACAGCTCACAAGGCCAAGCTTGTTAGGCTGACAACCATCTACTAAAAGCTGATTAAGTTTTCCTTGTTCTCAGTATCCTGATCTTCCGAAGGTAAGAAGTGCAGGTTGCTGTCTTGGCCATTCTCCATGGCTCAAGTTAGAGAACAGTGCCAGTCAGGATTTAGATGTTTCAAAGCCAAATTACTGAACCAGAATTGAGACACCTGGTGTGATAAAGTTCCTGACTTCAGGTAAGCATAACTTGTAAGAGGCAGAGTGTTTTACGGGAACTAATCCAGCGGCATGTTCTGATCCATTTAAGCAGATATGCTTTGACAACATCAGAGAGAAAGAAAATCGTAAAAGTAGCAAAATCACTGTAGCTGACTTGTTGCAAGACATGCTGAGCCAAACATCCGGAAAGACCTCAGTGTCTTTGAAAGAGTCATTTGAGTTATACTTTGCTTACAATACGCCCTTGCATCTGTCACATGTGCTCATAATGTGCTTACTTGGGTATCTGAAAGGTCCTCTTCTGGATCTCCCTCACTTTTTGAATTGTAGAACCAGCATTTTCTAATTTGAGATGTATAAATCTGCAGTCTGACTTCAAGCTGCTGATGCGTGTTGTGTTTCTCTACTGTTGGAATAAGAACAACTTCAGTGCACCTTGTAGCCACGATGCGAGAGCACTCAACTTTCTCTTGGAAGCCCTCAGTTGCCTGAATTCTTGGACAACGTGAAAAATGAGAATCACTTACCAAGACATAGCGGTATGGATAAAGAAACAGTTTAATTTTATGCTTTTTTTTTTTTTACAATATAATTCAAAGACAGTCTTGATTTCCCTGTTATGTAGAGTCTAAATTAAAACTGTTAATATTTATTAGACAAATCAATGGTTTGTGTAGGCTAATTGGAGTTGTATGGTACCATTCAGGCACATGTGTGTACACAGTACTCATGTAAACAATAGCAAGGGAAAATACAAGCAGTGTTTCACTTAGGCCTTCTCTAAAATCAGCTCATTATAGCAAGTCACCTTTACAGTGAGAATAAACAGATGGAAACTTCCCCAGTTTTGTTTTGAAGTGAAACTCTTAAAGCATAAGAGGAAGAAGAGAGGTTTAAGAGAGGTTTAATATTTTAATGCAGTCCTGAGCACATGATTTTCTTCAATTTTGTAGAGGAAATATAGTTTGCAACACCATTTATGCCTTTCTGCCTGTCTCAGGCACCGTGGCCAATCCAAGCCTGCAGAGGGACTGTACACGGAACCACCCCAGGGATGGTCCTGCAGCAGATGCTCCGCCACCTCCGGAATTCAGTCCTTCCTGCAGTATATGCTTCAAGATACCTGACAGCCCATACCCTGGTCTATACAAGGCAAGTTACAGCTCCACATATAGATAGGAACTATCATTGTTTTCAGTTGGACAACATCTCATGCAAAGACCCCACTGCCAGTTAAATACAGGGATGAGCATGAGACCAGCAGAGCTGATGCAGAATACAGCTGTTGCAGGACTCCAGATTAGTCCCTGTTTTCTCGTGGTTCAAATTACCTTTACATCCAGGTGGTACAGTTGCTTGAGGTGTGCTTGACTCATAAAAAGAAAGAGAATTTAAGGCATGTTTAATGTATTATGAAATGAGACTTGTTAAAAATAGGTGGACTCCCTTCTTTCCCAGTAAGGATAACGTAGAAAATAAAGTGTAGGTTACAGAAACTCGCTGAGTTCCAGCCTGCTTACAGAAGTGAAGGGGCCCCTGACAACCTCAGGGAGAAACAACCAGCTAACTCCTTAAACAGCTAAGCAAAATTCATTTAACATAGGAACACTGCTAATGCTTTTACACCCTGAATTCATGTATGCTTAGCAGTATGTCTGCTATATTCATCTCTAAAACATCGAATTCTATCGTTCTAGACATAACACAGTTAAGCAGCACTCATGGAAATTGTCAGTTACTGCAAATCTGCAAACACAACTTGAAATAAACATCTGATAGGGAACAGAAACATGAATCCAACTCTTCCTGTCAAAGGTATTAATTCAGGTGAACAAAGAAAAAAATGAACATATGTTGAAAACAGGATTAACTCTCGCACAGAATCAGGCTCAATATTTCAAGTACTTCGAAAGTTTTTACTAGGAATGCGAGCAAGGACCACGCCAGTGTGTTCTGTAGTGTGACATGAATATCTGTGTGAGGTAAGCAGTTGCCAGAAATCTGCACAGGGATAAGCCACTGACTTGTCTGCAACAGTTACTCTTCAGAGAAGTCGTGTGGAGAGGAGAACAGCAGAACTGTCTGCTTTAACAGGGCAGAACCCGTCCCCTGCTGTGCACAAACCTCCATTGTTAAGAAAAAGACAAGCCCAGAAAGTATGATAGATGTATGTCAACAATATATATGTTCAATAATACAGTGAAATTATCCTTTTGGTATTACTATGCTATAGATCCTATTAGTATTTGGATATACACACACAGGAATATGCACATCCAAAAGCAAATCTTCAAAGCCGTCTTAAAAAAATAAAAGCTAAATTAGGAATAAGCTACATTGCGAGAAGCTTCCTGGAGTATTACATATTGAAGGTGGTAATCTTTGAACTGGGACTGGATCTAGCTACTGCATTAAAGCTGGCTTGCAGTGAAATCTTAATCTCATTTTTTCCCACCCAATCAGACACAGTTTCAGGATAGTGATTGAATGATTGTTTAGCAGCAATTTTAGAGAACTGTAAATTCTTTTATTAACAGGCATTATAAACAGATACTACTACTTTTATTTAAAAACCATGAGTGCCACATTGATGAATATACAGCTCATGAATAACTTAAAGTACTTCCCCTATTAAAAGGCGATGCACACAGCATACAAAAGGTGTATACTAAACAAAGCTAGGAGGGTATGTGATTGAAGTGTTTAAAATGTTATATACAGTACATAATGTTTTGTTTATATTCAGTACAGCCTTCTGTACTGCCCTTCCCATCACGCCTCGCTCTCCCCTGACACTGAATTTTGCACTTCCTCTTCCAAAATCGGTACAATCAGGTTGTCCTTGGACATCAGATTATACTTCATCACAAACTTAGTGAACCGGTGACACAAGAAAGTTTCATTCTGGAGATGAAAAAAGGGGAAAAAAACGATGTCTACAGTGGGATTATTTTAAACGACTGAGGAGAACATAATAAAAATACCTGCAAGTCTCAGAGAGAAGTAGTAATGCTTAGATTTATATTACTTATTCTAAATCTTTCCTTTACTGCTGGCTTAGTTACCACAATTAACCCAGGCTTAAGTCATACCTCAATTTAACAGCACTTAGACAATAATATCTTCAAATATCAACGTCATCCTGATCCACTCCCAAAAGAACCTCTTTAAGGTACTGTGGATCTCCTCCTACATACACTACCCCCAGCAGAACAGGGCACAACCCTTCCACAGCTGTTCCAGCAACCTGAAGCAGGATTTGGCAATGCTTCCATTTTACACCCAGCCATACCCCTTATCTCCTTTTTAGCTATTAATTTCTACTTCTCAATTAAAAAAAAAAATTCACTGGAGGGGCACAAGCTGCCACCTTACTTTGTTTCTTTTCAGTTTTTCAGTTATACTTCCTTAACTGTTGTGGAACATACAGACAGGAAACCTATATACACATGCAGTACTAACTACACTTAGTGCTTGAATACATTCAAGAATCTTTAAAACGAGATGGATTTGAGTTGTTTGTACAAAACCTCTCAAATTCTGACCTTTTTATTGAAGGGAAAACCTAAATGGATAAACTAATTATATAACAATTTTTATTTATGTATATATGCCTAACTGTATTTCAGTTCTTATAAAAATGCAATCATCTACCCTAATCAATACTTCACTTGAATACAGACGGGCTGGTAGGACTAAAACAAGACATCTAATACAATTACATCACAGCTATAAATAACTTCATTAAATGCCCTTCTTTCAAGACCGAATTTGAAACTACTTACTTCATATTCATCAAATATCTGCCGGTGATGAAAATAAGCATGTGAAAATATTCTGTAAATCCTTCGGCACACTGATCCTAATTTGGCTACAGAGGATTCCTTTATGCTAACCCTGTAAGCACCAGGAGAAAGGTTACAAAACAGGTCTACCAAAACGACTACCAACGATCTTGACATGAATTCTGGCTGTTAAACTATGCTATACAATTGCATATGAAATTCAGATTTCAGTGTTGCAGATACCTCTGTCTGCAATTGCTTATTTTTGGAAACAAAATCAAAATGCTGGTGCATACTCCACATTAAAAAAAATATACTCTAAACAACTACAAAAAAAATTTGTCTGTAGTTAAACATCAGTTATTCGGGTAAGGGCTGGATTTCTGGTTTCTAGCATTGGTGGGCAAAGGGAAAAAAAGACTTCCACTTGGATTCTTGGGAGAAGCACAATTTTTACTTCTCCAGTTAGGTTTCCACGATCCAACACGTGGGCTGCCTGTTCAGCACACTGTCTCCAACTTCTGTGGTCACAGAAGATTGGTGTTGGCTTCTGGAGGCTTTCAGTGCCATAGTGTTCCAGTCCTTTGAGTCACTGCATCTCTCTAAAGGCCATCCTGTTATTTAGGCTGGCACTACTCCAGTGGAAGCCCCATAACACCAACAAGTATTAGTTAATAGTTTCCACTTAAAAAGCACCAGTCAGCTCCAGTAAATGGCAGGAATTCTTCCTTAGCTGAAAGGTGACACTAGCTCTGCCAACAAGTGACACGTACTGCAGGATTTCCGGTATCTTCCGTGGTAGTCCATGAAAAATGTCACACCTTTCAATGTACTTTGTGAGTGTTTCAGTGCCACCTCCTCCCTCTCCCTCCCTCCTCCCAAAAGAAAGCCTTTTTACCTGCTAGGGAAATATTTATTGCTATTCAGAAGACACGCAGCTCCATCAAGTGTGTGTCTGGTGTAGTCTATAGCAGGACACTACAAAAATAGACAGGGCGTGAGCACATACACGAGTGCACGTGTGACACTCACGTAACTCGTTTAAAGATAAACATTTCTATTATGTTTCCTTGATGCTTTTAACTTCACTGTTCATTTTTATTCCTAGAAGTTTCACATAGCTTCTCTGAACTACGTTTTCTCCTTATGTGAGCCATTTCTTTTCTGTTTTACAAACCTTGCAAATTCATTCAAGAAAAAAAAGTTACTACAGAAATATGATTATGCACAAGTAGTGAGTTTTGTGCATCTCTGTAAGTAAAGCTGTATAATAAGAACAAACTGAAAGTACAGTGAAAGACAATGGTTACCTCACAGTTCCTTTGTTTCTCACATAGTCAAGTGGCCAGACTTTCCTTGACACCCTAAATTAACAGTTTATCAAATGAAAAGCCCAAACCTGCACCTAAGCATCAAAGCTTTTTACCTTGCCAAAGAAAAATAAAATGATTAGTGTAGCTACACGTACAACAAGCCAAGCCCTGGCTCTGCAATCAAGTACACACAGAGGAAAGGGAAGAAAGTAAATATGAACTTGAGAGAGGTTGAGAGAGCAAGACTGTCTTTCCGTTTGGCCATTCCCCAGTTTCAGAAAAACAACTTCTCAATTGTGCATTCCTGCCAGCAGTTCAAGGTTGCATCACCCACTATTTGACCATTAGCTGATAGTTATTATCAGCATGGTAAACAGTGGATGAATGATGTGTGTTCAGAGGTAAAAAGGAGCCTGAAGGTCTCCAGTGTACCTGAATGAAACAGACTGACTGCACACCAGTATGCTGAGTGGGCACGAGGGTTAAAAGGAGTGGGAAAGCAGTTGGCTTTCAGAGGTAAATCGAGGCATTTCAGGAAATAAAAAAAAAAAAAAAAACAAAAAACACCAAACCTTACAAGACAAAACCAATATGGTTAAGAAGAACCAATACCTTATTCAGGAAGGTGAAATGCAAAGATAAATGCCACAGATTGCACTATTGCCACAACCAATAGCAACATAGAAACGCCTTCTGGAGGCAGAAAAAAAAATATCAAGTGTTCCAATAGATGTGAACCATGTTTAAAGTAACTGGACACTCAGGGAGACAGGCTAATAATCAGGGATAACCCACTCGACATATTTTTTTGACTCTACTGCCTTTTAGGAGTAAC
Source organism: Tapera naevia (assembly GCA_033556795.1). Lineage (NCBI taxonomy): Eukaryota > Metazoa > Chordata > Aves > Cuculiformes > Neomorphidae > Tapera > Tapera naevia. The sequence goes on along the minus strand of JAUMJJ010000069.1, from coordinate 41,743 downwards.
TTCCCTGCCGATGAGCTGCTTGCAGAGCGTCAGGCTCATGTGCCCAGTGCTATGGGTCACAGCCAAAGTGTGGAAAGGACAGCCTATTCCCAGCACGTACTCTTCATTCAGTTAAATAAAGACCTTTTTCCTTTGAATTTCAGGCTGTCTCAACACCAAATGAGAAATAAAAGAGGGGAATGTGCAAAGCTGCTAACAGTGTGGTAAAAAGCAACTCCTTCCCACCTCATCCCATTCTTCTGTAAACCACTACAGAACAGGAAAGAAGGAAACCTCAAGAGATACTCTTACCACACATCAGCTCTCAGACTAGGAAGACAGCTACAATAGCTTCCCCATGAACATATGAACTGTGAAAGAAAAGTCCGCATCAATGGGTTCAATTTTCCAGAATACATCCATACCTCTTTGGGAGTTTTATGAGCTGCACAAAGAAAAATCCATTGTTCAGTCGCTGTCATCTGAGTACAGGTGTCCGGGTGACATTCGCTCTGTTAGAACAATCGCTCAGTTACGAAAACCACACAACAGCAAAAATGAGCTGATCTTTTCACATGTTTAAAACTCTTACCTCAAACCACTGCTTAATTCTATGTGCATAAATTTAGAAGAAAGCTCTGCAGACTCTGCATCTTACAATAAAAAAAGTCCCTTCCCTGATACAGTATAAAAATATCCAGGAAAGAATTACCTGAAGCTTGACAGCCAGGCCATTGAGCTCAAGGCAGAATTGCCTAAAAAAAAAAGAGAGCGCCAAAATCAACAATTTGTTTTCCTACTGGAAAGGTTATATGTTCTGATCTTCTTCACAGATCTCTTAATATTTTTGGAAATTATTCTAGTAAAGCAGAAAAATACATCAGAACATGAAAAAAACCCAATATTTAAAGAATACCACCAAATAATTCCAGCTGATGTCACACCTAAATGGCAACAGGCTAAGAATTAACACTATGTAAAAGGACGGCAAGTCAAGAGAAATAGAATTCACAACAGCATGTTTTTCTTAACTCAGCAAAACAGTTATATTTTAATTCTTACCTCAGTTTCACAAATAATTTAGTGGAAGTGTTTAAGATACTAATTTTGTTATGGAAAAAGTTTCACAAATACAGATTAAATAAAATTAATTGCTTAAGAGTGTAGGCTTTAAATTCACGTGGCTGAATCATTCCATCCTTCCAAGATATACTTCCTCCATATCAATTAAGTGGCTCAAGTCCCACCACACATCACTAACAGAGTGGGACTCGTAGAAATACCTTCACCAGAATGAACCTTAAAGTGCATTCTTAACCTTACGATAATTCACTCCTCCATCCTACAAGAGAAACCTGAATAAAGTTTCCAAAATGACAAGTGTTCAGTGACAAGTCACATCTGTGAATCTGCAGTGATTTTTGGTGTATGTGAAAGGACAGAGGAAATTCTTAAAATGTGTCTTCTGCAATTCCATGTACACACTTTTTCCTCTTTTGAGGAATCCCCACATCTACTGGAACTATTCCAGACCAGAGGAGAGAAAAAGAGAACGGATAGTCAGGATATACAAATCTAGGAGTAGCTTAGAACTATTCGTATTCCTGCAAGTATATTTGATAAAGTTTGAAGACACACTTAGAAGAAAAACAAAAAAAAAAACCAAAAAACAGGACAGAGGGATATGAAAGTAATGCCAGGAAAAAAAAAGGATTAATATGTATGTATTAACAGGGTGTAACCTACCCCACAACTGAAAAACAGTTTGAGGCAAAACCTACCTAGGCTGAACGTGTTTTTTATAATGCATAAAACCAACTGAGAGAAGAACGAGTTTAGAGTTTCCTTACAACTAGAAAAAAGACTGTAAGACATAGGGACTCTTGCTTTCCCAGCAGAAGCCTGTTTTCCTGCAAGTTCCAGAAAAAGCCTGGGAGCATCTCAAGGGAGGGAAATTATATTCCCTGTTAGTGAGCTGAAGAACTGACGATACTAGGAGGGAGTGCCATGGGAATTCACGACTCTGTTTTCATATTCAGAACATGCCAGCAGAACTTTTGCAGAGAGGTACAAACGTTTTCTTAAAATCATCAAGAACACTAGATCAGAGAGCATCACAGATCTTCAGCTTGGAATTCAGAAAATAATTAATACCAAATTATAAAAATATGTAGTAGTAGCAATACCGAGTTTCATTTAAGTCACTTTTGATCTGTCCTATTCGAAAAGACTTGGTGCCACTATTTATGAACAGAACTTGGAATTGGGACATTACGTTGACAAATGATGGATTCTCACCTTAAATGCTCGTACTTCCATACACCTTCATCCTGGCCTTCGGGAGGTTCAAGGATCTTATCAATGTTGGAACAGTCTGCCCTTATGTTTTGCTGAATATACTAGGAGGGGAGAGAAAAAATAAATCTACATCTTGTGATAATTATAGTAAGATGGTGTAGTTAGGACATCATTACATCCTTCAGGGACTTACTTTTCTTCTTTACTCAAGAAGTGCCTGATGGACTAAATTATAGAGTAGATGAGCAGGGCAAAAAAAATGGTATAAGAAATGGCAGATGTGAAAAATGCCTTTCCTCAATTAGAAAAGGTAAAAGAATGGGCAAGTTTTACAGCTTTTTTACAATATCCTTCGCAAAACAAAAGAACCCTGCAGGAACTCCCACCATTTTCTTAAATCCAATTTGTTTAAATCAGATGTGGGAAATCTAGTTATTTCTGCATACACAATTAATAATTACAATTTTCTAAATATCTTTAGGGTGCTTAAGAAATTAGTTCCTGTGCAGCAACACCCTAAGCAGATAAATAGCACGCCCTGTTCCCTGTTTTTTTACCAAAATACAAAACCTGAGAAACTGAATCGATTAATCACATTTCACCTAAGCAAGAGTACCTGCTGAACAGCCAGTGTACTGTCCATTTCTTCAAAGGATTCATCAGGCCAATTGTAGAAATCCTGTTAAAAAAAGTTTAAACCAATTTAACAGAAGTAGAAGGGGAGGAAGAAAAGTGCACAACCTACAGTAAGCTTGAACATGCAGAGAAATGGATGTAGAGGTAGTTTGTACAATTCCAGGAAGCTACATCTTAGCAAAACCAGCACGCAATCTTGGCCAGAAAAGGGTGAAATGGGCCTTGTCCTCCTGATGTCACAGCAGAAGATCTTGAAATCAAATTTCTGAGTGACTCTGCATACTATGAACATCATCTCTCCCCCACATCTTGCTGTAACACCTATATAGCCCATATTTTTGAAATGGAATATCTGCATACAGTGCCCATTTCATATGTTAGGCCATGTAAGAATGCAGAAGAAAGAAAGGTCTGTAGAGAGTAACAGTGTACAATTATTATTAAACTAAAAATCACAGCATATTCATTCTAGTAATAATACAACACTGAAAACAACTTCTCCAAACCGAGGTAATATAATGCAGTGTTGGCCTAACTTGGTGCCACATCCTCTTCGAATGGTCCATATGTGGCATAACGAGATGGTTATCAGCTCTGCTAACGCGCAGTGTTTAGTACCATTAATGATAAAACCCTCCTGAAGCTTCACCTCAGATCCAGCTGCACTGCAGTGTTCCACAGCAATTCATATCTGGTGACATGGTGATACCACATCTGGTGATATCTCAACTATGATGGTCCCAGACACAGGCTGCTCAAGGCCCCATCCTTTGCATTTCTTTATATCTAAAATTTAGTGCTATTCCCTCTTATTATGCAGGGATATTGCACATCAGCCTCCCATAGTCATCCTAGTAGGTGCAATGAGTCAATGAAAATGTGCCAACTGTAAAGCTCAGCAATCTGTTCCTGAGAGTATACTGGCTTCCCTGGAGAAAGAAGTGAATATCCAGTGTTGGAATATCATTAAGTACTTGTATTTTCATACTGAATTGCATATATACCACAGAGTTATCCAAAATGAAAACTTATACAAAAACATATGATTGCATCACTGTATAGACTCATAGAATGGTTTGAGTTGGAAGCGATCTCAAAGATTATCCAGTTCCAACCCCCCTGCCATGGGCAGGGACACCTCCCACTGGATCCAGGTGCTCAAAGCCCCATGCAACCTGGCCGTGAACAATTCCAGGGACGGGGCAGCCACGACTTCCCTAGGCAACCTGTGCCAGTACCTCACCATCCTCACAGTAAAAAATTTCTTCCTCATGTCTAATCTACATCTCCCTTCTTTCAGCTTAAAGCCATTACCCTTTGTCCTGTCACTGCACTCCCTACAAAATTCTTCAATGTACATAAACTTTAAAATGTACTTTAAAATATACTTTATACTTTACAATCCACATCTAGGTCTGCGTCCAGCTTACGGTTTTCCAGAACACCCAAAATTCACCAAACAGAAAGCACACAATGTTCTGTTTCCTTCATGGATTAAATGTGTGGAATGAACTGATTTACAGGGCTGTGTAATTATTTTACTGGTGCATGTTATGACAAGAAGGAAGAGGAGGAAATGCCTTTTCCTACCACACTGTGCCATACGCTGCCCTGTCTCCAACCATGAGCTGTCCTCACGGAACCAGAGTGAAAAGGTATGGGATGGAGGCCTCAAAGGAGATTACAGGTGGGCTGCATCAAAAGAAGTGTGACCAGGCCGTTTGAGAGAGGTGATTTCTCCCTCTATCCTGCTCTCGTGAGACCCCACCTGGATTATTGTGTCCTGTTCTGGAATCCCCAACATAAGAGGAATATGGAACTGTTGGAATGGTCCAGAGGAGGGCTACAAAGATGATCAGCAGGCAGGAGTACCTCTGCTATGAGGACAGGCTGAGAGTTGGGGTTGTTCAGCCTGGAGAAGAGAAGGCTCCAGGGAGACCTTTTAATGGCCTTCCAGTACCTGAAGGGGCTACAAGAAAGCTGGGGAGGGACGTTTTACAAGGGCATGGAGTGACAGGATGAGGAGGAATGCCTTTATATTGGAAGGGGGAAGATTTAGATTGGACGTTAAGAAGAAATTCTCCATGACGCGGGTGGTGAGGCCCTGGCACAGGTTGCCCAGGGAAGCTGTGGATGCCCCGTCCCTGGAAGTGTTCAAGGCCAGGCTGGATGGGGCCTTGAGCAGCCCGGCCTGGTGGGAGGGGGATGGAACTGGATGGGCTTTGGGGTCGCTTCCAACGCAAACCATTCCATGATCTCAACAACGCCACTCGCGCGTGTGAGCACTGCCTTTCCGAGGCGACCTTGAAAGCCCAGACCCGAACCCATCTCCGTTCCCCGGAGCGATGTGACAGCCCCTTCCCGCGGGAAGGCTTCTCCCCCGGCAGCCGCCGCCCGACGCGGGACCCCGGCGAGCGCCGCTCCCCGCGGCCCCACCGCGATTTTGCCACCCCCAGCGCCCGCAGAGGCACCAGACGGCCCGGAGGCAGCCCGAGCCGCGGGAGCGGCACTCGCCTCGGCCTCAGCGCCCGCCCCGTCCCGCTTCCCTCCCACAGCGCGCCCCGGCGCGGCGAGGCCCCGACAGCCCGTCCGCCGCGGCCTCACCTGGGCCTTGGTGCCCGGCCTGTTCCGCCTCAGCACGGCCGTCGCCTCCGCCATGACCATAGTGACAGCGCCGGGACCCGGATGTGGCGGCGCCGCGCGGGGCGGGGCGGGGCGGGGGCGCCTGCGCGGGGGGAGGGGCGGAACGGCCGCGCCGCCAACTGCGGCCGCGGGGGCGGGGCCTCGCGCTCCTCCTCTCCGCCTCTCACTTCCTGTCGTCTGCCCTCCCCTCCCCCGCCCACCTCCCCCCTCCCTTTCCCTCCCCTCCCCCTCTTCCCTTCCCTCCTCTCCTCTCCCCTCCCCTCCTCTCCTCTCCTCTCCTCTCCCCTCCCCTCCCCTCCCCTCCCCTCCCCTCCCCTCCTCTCCTCTCCCCTCCCCTCCCCTCCCCTCCCCTCCCCTCCCCTCCCCTCCCCTCCTCTCCCCTCCCCTCCCCTCCCCTCCCCTCCCCTCCCCTCCTCTCCTCTCCTCTCCTCTCCCCTCCCCTCCCCTCCCCTCCCCTCCCCTCCTCTCCTCTCCTCTCCCCTCCCCTCCCCTCCCCTCCCCTCCCCTCCCCTCCCCTCCCCTCCCCTCCCCTCCTCTCCTCTCCTCTCCTCTCCTCTCCCCTCCCCTCCCCTCCCCTCCCCTCCCCTCCCCTCCCCTCCCCTCCCCTCCCCTCCCCTCCCCTCCTCTCCTCTCCCCTCCCCTCCCCTCCCCTCCCCTCCCCTCCCCTCCCCTCCCCTCCTCTCCTCTCCCCTCCCCTCCCCTCCCCTCCCCTCCCCTCCCCTCCCCTCCCCTCCCCTCCCCTCCCCTCCCCTCCTCTCCTCTCCTCTCCTCTCCTCTCCTCTCCTCTCCTCTCCTCTCCTCTCCTCTCCTCTCCCCTCCCCTCCCCTCCCCTCCCCTCCTCTCCTCTCCTCTCCTCTCCTCTCCCCTCCTCTCCTCTCCTCTCCTCTCCTCTCCTCTCCTCTCCTCTCCTCTCCTCTCCTCTCCTCTCCTCTCCTCTCCTCTCCTCTCCCCTCCCCTCCCCTCCCCTCCCCTCCCCTCCCCTCCCCTCCCCTCCCCTCCTCTCCCCTCCCCTTCCCTCCCCTCTTCTTTCCTTCCCTCCCCTCCTCTTCCCTCCCCTTCCCTCCCCTCCCCTCCCAATCCCGTTCCCTTCCCACCCCACCCCACCCCACCCCACTCTTCCTCATCCCTTCCTTCCCTTCCCATCCCTTTCCTCTCCCCTGCCGTTCTGTCTCCTTCCCCCCTCCCTTGGTGGGACAAGGTCTGCAGAGTTCACCGGCTGAGGGGCTGTTGAGAAAACGCGTTCTTCAGGTTTCATCCTGTTTCATCAGCATCCTCCCCATCACTGTCTGCTTCCCTGCTCCGTACAGGTATCTGATAAACACAGCCAAGTCTGTGACCTTTGTACAACAGAAGCTGAATTTTTTAAAAAATACTCCAAGTCCTGTATGAAAGACACATAGTTGTAAATACTAAGAATAATTAATTTTACACACACAAAAAAACAGTACTTTGGGGCTAAAATGCTTCAAACAAAACAGATAGAAAGCCTTTCAAGCTCTTCAGAGGCAGGATTTGCTGACTGGTGAATTTGGGGTGTAGAGGTCACAGACTGCTCTGCTAATGGAAAACAGAATTAGCTTGGGTTTCAAGGTTTACCAAGTTGCTTTACACGTGTGGATGGTATTTGGGGGAAAAAAATGTTACAAACATACTGTTAGCTTACAGTTGGCTGATAAGCGGGTCCCCATTACTGGCAGACATTCTGGAAGGCTGGAGTGGCTCATTCTATTTCAGGAGTCCGAGTGAGAATAAAATTATTGGGAAGCTTCTCTGTTTTTAGAGAACAGACAGTAGAAAGAAGTACAGAATATGTAAGAGTGAATTGATTGTCTGTGAGCAACAAGGCAGAGATGAGACACCTTCCCTTATACAATCAATAAATAAATGGTTGTTGTTACGTGTTTTCTCCCAAGAAGTGGAGAACACTAGTGCCTGGTGCTGCCCCTCAGTTCCAGTGCGTTACAGAGCAAATGCTAGGTGAGTTTCCCCCCCTCACCCACATAATTTGCTCTGAATAAGATAACCTATGCTTCCCCACGTGAAAACCTCTACCTTCTACCTAATGGGAGTGCAAGTATGTGAAACGTTTCTGGATTGAAATGTTGATAAATCTCTGGTTAGGTTTTTCCATCAGAAAGAAAAGTGCATTTTGAACAGTTATTTGGCTTGGGCAATGCCGTGAGCAAGATCCTGCTTTGTACTGGAGGCAAGGTTAGAGCTGGACTCTGGGCAATGTGCAAGCAATGAGAAATAGGTCACAGGGTCATCTCCTGCCCAGGTGCGTGCCCCCAGCTAACCAGGGGTCTACATGACAGCAGTGGCAGCTCCGTTCACGTTACACTGTAACGCAGAGGTGGCATTCCTGCCTTCAGAGGCCTGGGTTCAGTTTGCATTGGTTACTCTTTTACTCCTGGTCCACATTCCTGCCCTGGAGATTTGACATCCCTTTGAGATGGTGAAACTCAGCACATCCTAGCAGGTTGTGTAAGACACCATGAAAAGGTTAATAACGTTAGGAGAAATAAGCAGACTAGAATTAAAGGTACAAATCTCCTATTACCTCATTAGATCAGCTGTAACCCAACATTAATTTTTTTACAAGATTGATATTAGCCAATCCCCAAATAAAACCAGTTCTAGCAGTTGAAGTCCTTCAAAATGCTGCAGCTTGTTTGGGTTGTTTTTTCTTTTTCTGTCATCATATTCAAGGTTTAATTGATATCTAAAGCACAGAAAAGCTGGAGATTTGACATTTCCATTTGTCCCTGACTTTAATTTCATGGACAATCTTGCTTCTAAAACGCAAATAAATCTGACTGTGAAGAAATATCTCTCAGGGCAGTGCTTACGTTAGTTCAATCTGCAACTGGCTCAAGGGTTTGCAGAAAAAAATGAAAAAATCTGCAGTGGTTCTTGATGAAGATTTTGGAGTCTGTAGGTCTCTTGTGATGTACCTTGATAGTTAACCCCATGTTCCTGGAAGCTGCTCATCAATTTTATTTTATTGGACATCAAACAAAATCTGATCAACAGTTAATTTCACTTTTTGGATTTCACTTTGTTCTCATTGCCTCATGACCTTCATAAAAAGTGGTAATTTGGCCAAAATTTTACTGTTCCCGTGCTGTTAAGAGACCCGGCCTTCCTTTCTCCCCTATCGTGCGAACCAGTTTCATCCTTTTCTCACTGTGGCAGGATATCATAACCATGATGATAAAGGTTTTTCTGAAAACAGTATAGCTGCTGCTCATGGAAGCTGTTTTGAAATGTTATAAAGGAAAGCAGCAAAAGTAGATGAAGCCCATCTTGTTTCCTTGTGATTCAGACAGCCTGAGGAAAGGCTGGGAAGAACTGTATCCCCCCGAAAAAAGCTGGTAGGGTAATATGTTAGATTTTTGCCAAAACTGGAACTAGAAAACTGGAACCAGAAAACTGGAATAGTCTAGAAAAGAGTGGAATAAAGCAGTCTACATTCCTACAGGAATGGCACAGAAAAGAAAGTCTCATTTGATTGATTCTCTCCTCCTCTGTAGCACCTGGGGGCTATAGGATTTGGAGTGCAGTCGTGGACTAAAAACCAGTAACAGCAGATGGATCACCTTGGCTGTGGTCGCCTTGTCCTTGCTTGCAGCGATAGCCTCATGATGCAAGAATAAAATGTTCTCTATCGATCCATCAGATGCTCAAGTGTGTCCTCCACATGAATAGGTCTAGAAATGCTTTTTTTTCTCCACATCCATAAATTACTTATTTCCAAGAAAGTTGTCAGCAAGTGACTTTTGCTCTTAACCAGTTATGTAAACGTGGGTAGATACAGCAATGCTGAACATTTTATTAAATAAGCATGACCTCCAGCTGCTGAAAATCTGCTGAGGCTGAAAGCATGGGCTGGATGTAGGGCCGGGGGGGAGAACAGACTTGCATGGCATGAAATCAGCATCACTGCAGTGCCAGTTCAGTGTAATCCTGCTGGGGAGTGGTCTGGGATCATGGTGCTGCCTCCGCTGAGGAGCCCAGCACTTGGGGTGAAGGCAAGCAGGGAGGGGTATGTGCTGCCTCTGACCAAACCCCACAGAGCATCATGAGCCCTCACAAACAAGAGCTGCAAACATCGTCAGATTGTTTGCTGCAAGTGGGGGTCCTGTGTAATTCATGTCTCTTGGAAGAACTGCTGAAACGTTAGGCCTAAACATTTCTCTGTTGGGAACTGATTCCCTCTGTGTTTCTCACAAACCAGTTTCCATAAGCAGTTTATAAATATGTTAAATAGCTCCCTCTCTACAGTCTGCATGACTACACCACAATACCTAACTTATCGCACAAGATAAAGGCACACTTGGTCTGAAGGAAGATAATGCTTCTCAGTGAGTTTGTGTCTTGTGACACAATTGTCTTTCAAGATACTTGTAATGTGATAATCTTAAGTTTCAGCTGTAAAGTGCACTGCTGAAACTACTGAAGTAAAACTCCCATAGGGCAGATCTCAGGAAGCAGGCCTTTTGTACTAAAACATGTATTTTTTTAATGTAGTATCTTCCCAGTTAGTTCAGTGGGAGTGAAACCACCCGAACAGTGTAACTCGTACTTGGTTGCCCTGCAGCTCCAAAGGAGGAAGGTGGCCACCAGCCAACAAGCAGCACCACCACAGCTGTGGGGAGTAGATGTTACAGCCAAGATTGTAAACTGTACCTCCTGTTCAAAGATGTTGTTAAGTCGTGTAGGAGGAAAATCAGGGAAGCAAAAGCCCAGCTGGAGCTCAAATTGGCCACTTCCGTTAAGGATAATAAGAAGGGTTTTTATAAATATATCAATGGTAGAAAGAAGGGCGGCAGCGACCTCCATTCCTTGTTGGATGTAGAGGGAAATATAGTAACCAAAGATGCAGAAAAGGCTGAGGTACTTTTAACAGCAAGGATGTCAGCTCGCTTGTCAGTTGGCCCTCTGAAGTGGTTGATGGGGGCAGGGTGAAATATGGCCCTCCTGCTATCCATGAGGAGGAAGTTAGAGACCTGCTGAGCCACTTGGACCCTCATAAGTCTATGGGGCCGGATGGGATCCATCCTAAGGTGCTGAGAGAGCTGACGAATGAGCTTGCTAAGCCACTCTCCATCATCTTTCAGCAGTCCTGGCTCACTGGAGAGGTCCCGGAAGACTGGAAGTTGGCCAATGTGACGCCCATCCATAAGAAGGGCCGTAAGGATGATCCAGGTAATTACAGACCTGTCAGCCTGACCTCAGTATCAGGTAAAATCATGGAACAGATAATCCTGGGTGAAATCATGCGGCACTTGCAGAACCATCAAGAGATCAGGCCCAGCCAGCATGGGTTTAGGAGGGGTAGGTCCTGCCTGACCAACCTGATCTCCTTTTATGACCATGTGACTCACCTGGTGGATGAGAGGAAGGCTGTGGATGTGGTATACCTGGACGTTAGCAAGGCCTTTGACTCTGTCTCTCACAGTAGACTCCTAGGGAAGCTGGCAGCCCGTGGCTTAGATGGGAGCACTCTGTGCTGGGTTAGGAACTGGCTGGATGGCCGAGCCCAGAGAGTGGTGGTGAATGGTGTCTCATCCAGTTGGCGGCCGGTCACCAGTGGTGTCCCCCAGGGATTGGTGTTGGGTCCAGTCCTGTTTAATATCTTGATTGATGATCTGGATGAGGGCATTGAGTCCATCATCAGCAAGTTTGCAGATGATACCAAGCTGGGAGGAAGAGTTGATCTGCTAGAGGGTAGGATGGCCCTACAGAGGGACCTGGACAGGATGGAGAGCTGGGCTGATTCTAATGGGATGATGTTTAATAAGTCCAAATGTTGGGTACTTCATTTTGGACACAACAATCCCATGCAGAGCTACAGACTGGGGACAGAGTGGCTGGAGAGTAGTCAGGCAGAAAAAGACCTGGGAGTGCTGGTTGACAGGAAGCTCACCATGAGCCAACAGTGTGCCCAGGTGGCCAAGAAGGCCAATGGCATCCTGGCCTGTATCAGGAATAGTGTAGTGAGCAGGACCAGAGAAGTTATCGTCCCCCTGTACTCAGCACTGGTCAGGCCTCATCTTGAATATTGTGTACAGTTCTGGGCCCCCCAGTTTGGGAAAGATGTCAGGATGCTGGAATGTGTTCAGAGGAGGGCAACGAAGATGCTGAAGGGGCTGGAGCACAAGCCCTATGAGGAGCGACTGAGGGAGTTGGGGCTGTTTAGTCTGAAGAGGAGGCTCAGGGGAGACCTCATTGCTCTCTACAACTACCTAAAAGGAGGTTGTAGTCGGGCAGGGGTTGGTCTCTTCTCTCAGGTGTCCAGTGGCAGAACTAGAGGGCATGGACTCAAGCTTCGTCAGGGAAAGTTTAGGCTTGAGGTTAGGAAAAAGTTCTTCACTGAAAGGGTGATTGGCCATTGGAATGCGCTGCCCAGGGAGGGGGTGGAGTCGCTGACCCTGGAGGTGTTTAAGGGGAGACTGGATGAGGCACTGAGTGCCATGGTTTAGATGATGGGTTGGTGTTAGTGTTGGGTTATAGGTTGGACTTGATGATCTCAGAGGTCCTTTCCAACCTTGTAATACTGTGATGCTAATGGAACAGCTGGGTGATAACTGGCATCTAGGTAAAAAGTGGCTCCAGCTCACCACTGTGCAGAGGTTTAGCTGTGCGGGTGAGACCCAAAATTGCTCTGGCAGAAAATACACTGTGTTTCGGAGTACACCAAAGCTGAATTCCCCCACTTGCAGCTACTGGAGGTCTGAAAAATATTCATTAGTCCTTTCCTGTCATTTCCAGAAGAAAATAACAGCGTATCTAGCGACGCTGATTTTGAACAGCTTGAATGTAATGAGAAAGAAGCATCACATAACTACTGCTACTCATGTTTTAGTAGCAGCAACATTCAGTATAGATTTATTTCATTTAAGACTACAGCAAAGCACTTTAAGGCAGCCTGCATTCACAGACTGCACCAGCCCAACAGATGCACACCAGCCCTTAAGGCATCCTTGGGAACACATCATCAAGCATGGATTTGTGTACTCCTGCATCAGTAACCTTGAATTCTTTTCCAAGGCCAGACAGGCTGGCTAGAGATACGCAAAACTGTTGCCTCAGCCTTACTGAAGTAAATGTACAGCTATTTAACAATGTAGCACTAAGGATAAAGGAAATACAATTTGCCAAATTAACTCTCAACTGCAATATGGGAAAGCGGGAGATCCAGCCTGAAATAACACAGCAAATCAGTAAAGAAATTTGCTTTAAGATCAGCATCATCCCCAATTCTGCCTGATAGAGTTCTGGAGGGAAGTTATTTGTTCTCTATTGGCAAAATTCAGTGAGAGATATGTAAGAACAAACACTAAAATTCTTATCTGCTTCATCTATGAGCTGGATGATTTTGTTCTAGCCCAGGCAGGACTACTGCCTAGCTCCTGGTAGCCTGCTGTAGGACAGGCTGTTTGCGACAGGGAAGTCTGTGCATTGCTCATCCAGTATACCAGTGTGTTAGCTACTGCCAGGACAGGAGGAGTTAAAAAAGCATGTTATCTAGGATAAAGTTCAATGTGCAAGGTAGCTAGCTGAAAGTCCCCTTTGTCACTGCATCTGTGTGATAACCATTTTAAACTCCTCTCCCAACTTCATACAAGTTTAGGGACCATAATTTCTTACAATTGAGTTGTTTCAGCAAGATGAGTTTGTTACACAACTGAGGCTCAGTTTCAGTGAGAAATAGCAGAAACTGAGAGAGAAGCTGAGTAGTTTTAGAAGTTTATTGTAAAGACCTTGACAATCTCGGTACAGAGATAAGGATATAAAATGATGTTTGGAATAATTAAGGCTGGTTGGTGGTCATCTGAATTTTACTGTTCAATGGAACTCAAGCCAGAACAACTGATTTCTGACTGTACATATTTTTATTTGTGTTCCATCATTACAGCATGATCACAATTTATTTCAGAGACTCAGTGCCTGCTTGTTATAAAATAAAGGACATTATTTACACGATGAAAGAAAAATTTCAGCGTCTTAGTGGAATGGATGACTGATAACTGCAACAAGTTTAGTCCACGTATTTCCCAAGAATGTCACCATCTCTAAACAAGTAGTAGTCCTGCAAAGAAAAGAAACATTAGTGCTTGTCATCTCCATTGTCTTGTTCTGAAGTTAGGGCTGCCACAGGCATAAAGCACAAAGCCACAAGTGAGCCAACCATCGCCAGTTCTACCTCTTCACTTCTCAAAGATTTTTTTGTTGTTCATAAGGTACTTTTCCAGAAAGTTACTATTTTAAGTAGTAGGAAGTGCAAGAACTGTTAGCAGACTACTCTGCAAGCTCTCCCTGTCAAAAACAAGGATAAAGGATAGCCCAGGAATTTCAAAGCCTTTTAACGTTCCCTCTACTCTATGACCATCCAGCAAATGTCAGGCCAAAGGTTTCTGTGGTCACTTCCTTTTAGCATGGATGGAAGTAACAAGTACCACAGATAGCAGAAGCTGGCTGGATTCAGTTGCTACCACTAGAATACCAACTGCATCTCTTGAATGCTGCTCACCCTAAGGAGCAACCACAGTATCTATCACTGGCAGTATAACATTTTTAGGACACAAAAATTTGCACTCACAAGAGTGGGAAACCTACCTTATCGTCTATTACAATCTTGGTACCACCATATTCTGGTAGCAAAACCTTTTCACCAACTTTTACACTCACTGGCTGGATCTCACCATTCTGGATAAGAAAAAGAAAATCCTTAGTATTCCACATTATAGACAGATGTAACATAGAATTTCTACAAACTACTATGACACACCCACATATAAAACATTCAGGAAATCACAAGAACTCTGTACTTATTATACAGTGGAACTAGAATATACAGGTTTACCAGGAAGAAATGCACACCACTCCATTGTCAAGTGCTGGACTCCTGTGATATTTAGGCAGCAGAAATGCAGTGATTTTCTCCATATAAATTAATTTTTATTTAGTTTTAAGTGTCAATACAACTGTGAGGTCTTCTCTCAACATACTGAGTAAGACTTCACTTAAAGAATAAAATACCAAGAAACCTGAGAAACTGACAGGCCATGAAACCCACATCTAAAATGAAGGCAGAAAGTCAATTTCCATATTCTATAGCCAAGGCTGATTTCTACAAGTGCCAGTTAAAAGTGCCTTCCCATCTTTGTTACTTTGATCAGCCAGTCACTGTTACTGGCAAACCAGTTGTTTAGAAACACTTGATAAACCTTATTTTTGTATAAGTAAAGTATTAGCATGTTAGTTAAATATTAGCACTGTTTTACAATATAAAGCTTTAAAAAGCAGATACTGATGCAAACCAGCATTATCTAAGGAAAAACTCAGAGTCAATGCACCTAAGCTGAAATTTAACCCACTTTCCACGATTGCTACTAACTGAGCACTACTTTGGTGGGGAAAATCCCTTCTGATGCTGAAGCCCATAGCCATTGTCACTTTTGTTTTTTTATGATCCCAGATGCACGTTAACATGCAAAATTAACAAGTTCTTTAACATTTATTTTGATTCCAGATTTTCTTTTGCGCAGTAAGCCTAGCCTAGCCCTTAAGGACAATGATATTTTTCACACACAAGACAGCAAATGCCATATTACAGGATCCCATCCTGCTCACAGAAATTTGGGCATGTATAAAACTAAAGAAACTCCAACCAAAACCACAAGCAAAATGCAAACAGCCCTCCTACCCAAATGCACATCACTACTGTTTAAAGCTGCTTATAACTATCAACACTGATTTTTAAAAGGCAGGTATTTTACAGACAATGAAAGGAATGCTGGAATTCCAGGTCAGAGTCAGTCAGGAGAACTTGAGCTTTCCACGTGATCTCTGAATCTGTACTTCCAACTTCAGTCATCGCCGTCATCCATTTCTGTGAAGTTACACTGCAGCCACCCCCTCCTTATGATAATATTCCAGCTACCACCACACCATTACTAATTTTACCCAGATGTGATGCTTCAGGATATTTACCTTTCCTTTGGCTCCGGATCCAACTGCTACAACTGTCGCTTGTAGCACCTTCCCTTGAGCTTTTTCTGGAATCATGATGCCTCCTTTCGTTACTGTCTCAGCTGCACATCGTTCAACCAGAACACGATCAAAGAGGGGAAGAAACTTCCTAAATGCTTTTCCTGCCTGTGGAAGTAGTAATACTTTGTTAACAAGAGAAACATTACAACAAAATCACAATTAAAACCAGTTTAAAAATATGAAGTTATTTCTCTTTTGAGAGAAATAATATAGTTTAAGAAAACTGCGGAGCATTTATTTTTAATAGTAGCAAATATCCAGCGCCTTCGATTGCATCATAAGTTGTTAAAGACACAAGTAGATGCTGTGCAATCCAGACAGTGCAGCAGTAAGATGTCCTCCAGCTGGGGGAAAAACCACCAGCAGACGAAGGAGCCACATCCTCTGGCTGATATGCTCCCCAGGCTTTTAACCCCAAATCCTTCATGACTCTAGTGTGGCGAGAATAATTGCGGCTTATGTGAACTATATTTATTCAGTTCACAACTCTATTTAGTAGTAATTAAGGACCTCGTCAGACATTTGCATTTTTATTTGTGTAGTGTTTTTAGCATAAAGAAGCCAAGCCAGGCCAGGTACCCCACGTCAGCCATCTTCAGAGGCTTTCAAGCTCTAGCATTCACATGGTGATATACAGCCTCCAAAGTCTGAAGTGAGAGACCTGTGACTTTTATTGACTTCTATAGACAGACTGCAACTTTACTGGAAGGTTCTGGTTTAAGCCCCTCAAAATAGGTAGACTGGCATACTTCTGAACCTCGACTGCTGCAATACCTGACTCTGCTGAAGGGTTAGGGGGGTTTTGGGGTTTTTATTTGGTTGGTTTTTTTTTTTTTTTTTGTGCAACTGCCTACTGCTGCTGGCTGCATTTCAGAATCCGCAAATCTACCTATCTAACTGCCATGTACTAGACAGATGCAAGCAAGCACCGAATCCCAGAAAGCAGGGGTCAGGAGAGAGGAACCTGCTTAGATTGAGAAGGAAAAGATATGGCACCTTGCCAAGCCACATGGCGACAGCGCTCCGCTGGGCAGGAACCCTGGAGCCCACACTCACGGAAATGACCAGAAACAAGAGCTTTGCATCCACGCGCCCTTTACTGGCACCCACACACTTCAAAACTGGGAGAAAACTAAATCACAGGCAGAGCACGAACAAGAAGCAGGACGTGAGAGATGCCTGTTCCTCCAAACTGAGGTTACTGCCAATAGGACGAAAAGCAACGGGGCAGGGAAAGGCTGCGGCTATGGCATTTTTCACTATGTCACGCTAACAGCTCTGATGCTCTTTTTATATAGAAACGCTCTGTGTTTAGCAGCAACACGCAGCCAGTCTTACAGCCACGCCATTTCACACTTAAGATTTATGAAAAGCTAATTCCTCGCGTTAGCGGGATCACAAGAATAGAGCATCACTACGAGCACAAGCGCGGCTCTGCTCGCCTTCCAGGGAGGCTCTCGGTTGGAAAGCATACGGAATGCAGAGCGCGGCAGCTCAGGACCGCGACCCCGTGGTGGGAGCGGCACCAGAGCCTGGCAATGCAAAAGCAGGCCCTGCAGAAAGGAGGCCCTGCAGAAGACTCACAAAACCGCTTGGCTGAAACAGCCCTTTGAGACCACTGGGTCCAACCGCACCTGCCTGCTACTAAACCAGACTCCCTGCGCGCTTCACCTACGGGCCCTGCAGAGAAGAGCCCCGCACACGCCCCGGGGGGGGGGGATGACCTTGCGTCGTTCCCAGGCGGCCCCGAGCAGCCGGCGAGCCGGGGCCGGCACCTCCCGCCCTCCTTCTCTCCCTCCGCTCCCCGCGGCACAGCTCAGCTCAGCCCAGCCCGGGCAGAGACCGACAGAGCCCCGGGCGCTGCGGGACAGAGCCGGGTGCACACTCACTCACGCACACTCTCACACTCACCATCGCTGCCGCTGCGCTCCCGCCCCGAGTGTCCCGGCCGCGCACGCGGAGCAAGGTCACCCTCTGCGCACGCGCGCCGCGCCCCGCCCCCCCCGGCCCCGCATCCCCCCGCTCCCGCTGTTCCCTCCCCCTCTCTTCCCCCGCGCTATTTTCCGCCCCCGGGGGATGGGGGGGTCCCTCCCGCTCCCGTAGGAAGTCTCTGCCCGCCCCCCTCCCCTCCCCCGCGGGAACTCTCACCTTTGAACCCCGAGAGCGCGGGCGCACCAGAAGGTTCTGGAAGCGGCGGCCCCGGAACCTGGGTGCGGCACGCCGGGCCGCGGGCGCATGCGCGGGTCGCGGCGCCCCCCGAGCGCGCGGGGCGGGGCGCGGCGGCCGTGCTGGTTCCGGGGCCCGCGGGGGGCGGGCCGGGGCGCGCAGTCCGCACGCCTTCCCGCGCCGCGCGCACTCGGGCCCGCTCGGCCGCGCGACCACACGGCGGAGCCGCGACTCAGCCCCAGCGCCGCCCGCACGCTGCCCGCAGGTGAGCGCGGCCTCGGCCCGGCCCGCCCCGCCCTGCGCCCCCGAACCGGGCCCGGCCCAGCCCGCGACGCGGCCGGTGGGGCGAGGCGGCCGGAGCGGGGCCCCCATTCACCCCCCCCCCCCCTTCATCCCCGGGGACCCCCATTCACCATCCCGGGCGTGTGGGGCCCCCGTTGGTCTCCGGGCCCCTGCGCGCTCCCCAGCGCGGGGCCCCATCCATCCTCCGACCCCTGTTTGCCCCCGGGCGCGCGGGGACCCCCGTTCACCCTCCGGCCCCCGCTGCCGTTTCCGGGCCCGCGGCGCCTCCGTTCTTGCCCCCGGCACGTGGCCCCCATCCCCCCTGCCCTGGGCCGCGCGGCGCCCCCGTTGACCCCCGGGCGCACGCGGCCCGTGTTCACCCCCGGCACGTGGCCCCCGTTCAGTCCCGGCCCCACTTCGGTTCCTGGCGGGCGGTGACCTTGTGGCGCCGGTGCGGGGACGCGTGGCCGCCCGCCCTGCGCCCGCTGCCGGGGGGACCCGGGGGCCCCAGGGCTGCCGCAGCCCCGGCCTCGCCGTGAGCGCTGCCGGCCCCGCGCCCTCGGGCCGCCTGCGGCCTCCGCGGTTCCCGAAATCTCGCTGTGCCTCTTTTCCTTCCTCAATCCCGTTTCTGTCTCTGATTACGGCAGAAGCTGCGCGAATCCGCAACGCTGAGCCCGGTGTGCGTTTCTTTGCAGACATGCTCCGTTTATCCGCCGTGCTCCGCCAGGCCAGGCCGGTGTCCAGGGCGCTCGCCCCACACCTCACCCGAGCCTACGCCAAAGATGTGAAGTTCGGAGCAGACGCTCGAGCCCTCATGCTGCAAGGGGTTGATCTTCTCGCAGATGCTGTAGCTGTCACCATGGGGCCAAAGGTAGCAAAGGGTTTGCATTTATTTGATATTTGAGCTGGCTGAAGACAGCAAAAACGGTTTTTCCTTGGCAGAGCTGTGTGATTTGCATGTGCAGAGCTGTGGCAGAGACGTGGGGGCATGGGCAGAGTGCTGCAAGCAGCCATGTTGTCCTTCCTGTCACCCCAGCTGGGCTGTGGTGCTTTTTGTAGTTAGAAAGTACACGAACTGCATTGCTGAGAGATGCAGTATATTTCAAGAGTTTGAAGGGTAAGGATATGCATAATAGGTTATGATGGCTTATAGCAGTGCAGTACATAATTTAACTCTACATCGTAAGGTGGGCTAATGAGCACGTGGTTTTCTTCTCAACAAATTACAGTCTTGTATTACTTCACCTTTTAGTTTTAACAAGGTGAAATAAACCCTTAAAGTGTAATGCAGAGTTTTCAGTTGGCTGGTACGTGTTATCAGCTGAAGTGAAATTCTAGGGCAGTGGCATTCATTTGTGTTGCTTAAAGGACATAATACAGGATATGATTTAAGGTACTTTGGAAAAAGAGCTACTGTATTCTGCATAGTCATGCAACGTGCAGGAAGGCTTGAAATAAAACTCCTTTTTAAGAAAGAGATGCTGATTTTCTTTGGGGTAATAGGAATAGTTCTTGCATGTAACAGCACGTGCATGGTAGTTCTCAGAGGTGCCTGGCCTCTGTAAAATTCATTCATGTGTTTCTTGCACGTTTTGGGTGCTTTGTTAGCTTTCTTCAAAGGCAAAAATGCCATAAGTTGAGCAGGTAAAGGTTAAAGAACAGTGACAAACGCAAGCTGTGGCTGTTTTTGTTAAAGGAACAAAGTTTAAGTGTAGCCAGTTAATTTAACTTTTGGGTTCTGTGGCTCAGGCTGCTTTGTGAATGCCTAAGCATAGCTCTAGCACATTGGTTAAAGGGCAGTTCCTGATGCAACTTTCTGTAACCTTGTGGGATTTAATCTGCTCTTCTCCATGTAAGTGTAGAAATTTAGGGACTGTACTGCAATGCCTGGTGCTGCTTCCAGCATTTTTAAGAGATATCACTGGTGAGGAAACTCCCCTCTGGCAGTGTTCTGGCTTTAAAGAAACGTTGTTTGCTGTCTCATGCAATCTCCAACTTGCTGCTGGCAAGTTGATTTCTTTGCCAGAACTGGTTTATGTGAGTGCTTGGATTCTCAATATGCTGGGCCATTCAAAGTGCACGTGTTTACTGGTGATGTTCCTTTTTTCAGAGACAGATAGAAGGTGTTTGTTGAGTGTGAGCCCTTTAACATGATGGGGTACAAGTAGATTTCCTTGTGCTGCCCTCCTCATAGCTAACAAACAAGCATTTGGAACAAGACCATGCCAAAATATAGACGGAAATTAAGCAAAACAAGGAGAGAGTACATGGAGAACTTAGCAGCAGCAGGATCGTCCAGAGAGAATTTTCTTACTCTTGAACCACTTTTAGATTTAGAAGTGCAGGTCAGATGAAATAGCAGGAAGAAGCCAAATTTTGGATTATTTTGGCATGGTTGTTTTATAGCAGAGAGCTAGAATTATGTAAGCTGTCTCACAAGTTTAGCATCAGTAACTGAAGCTTCACATTCCTTTTGTACCTTCTAGGGCTGGTTGTACTTCAGGAGCAGCGTGGCCTCGTGCCTGGCTGGAATCCACCGCTAGTTAAAACATTGCGGCAGATGTGAGCGGGCTGTGGGAGCGAGGGGCACCGGGCACCATAGCGGCAGCAGGCTCTGCGGGAGCCTGGAGCTGCCTTGATTGGCACGTGATCCGCACTCTGCTCAGAGCTGAAGCTGCACTGGCATGAGCTCAGCTACAGCGGTGCCCCAGCAGGAGCCAGCAGAGTCAGCACTGGGCTGGAGCTGACAGCAGGAGTGAGGGGGCTTGGGCAGGGTCCGCTGGGAGTGGCAGCAGGGAGGTGGGGCAGTTGCTTTCCCTTTTTTTTCAACAACCCCAGCTGGCAGGAGTGCTGCAGAGTTTTCAGGGCAGCTGTGCACCAAAGATGGCTCCTTGCATTTCTGCTGCCTCCAGGTCAAATGAGAATGTGATTGCTTGGGGCAGCTATTGAAGCTATTGAACTCATTGCGGAACAAGCAATGTGCAGGTGTATCCATGCTGTGTTCCCTGAGTGGGTCCATAGTTTCCCATATTAACCCTGTCTGTATCTATTGTGTAGGGTAGCTCAGCTTTTTGGTTGAATGCAAGTGCCAGCTAAGAGGAATAAAAGGCAGTATTTGGGAAATTGTTGCAACACGTTAACACAATATTCTCAGGTATTCTCAGTTCTCTTTGATAATCGCTAATGAGGTTTGCAAGTGTCTGCTTTTTTCCCCAGAACGTACAACAAATTGAGTTTTCTGTTGCCACTTGCAATTCCAAACTTTTTATTGTGATTTGATGGAAATTTTGTAAAGCTATATTTAATTTTAGAGGAAAATATCAGCATTAGAAGGAATCTCTGTAATCGTTTTTCCTCTGTAAGGCCAGTCTTACTTCGGTTGCAGACTTCTGAGTTCGTCATATTGAGCATCACAGTTGGAGAATGAAGCCTCATTCTGCGAAAGTAAAAGAAAGGCCTTTGAGGCATTTTTCGAATTTTGCAGAACTTTGGTAAAGGATGTGCTTGAAAAAATACCAGCTGAAAGCTTTGTACAAGGCAGTGTTTGCATTCAGCTGTGGCTGCTCGAAAGGGCTCTCATCTTCAGTTGAACTCTTGGAGATATGTTCTGTGGATTGTGTGGCTTTGATTTAATATTTGTTCTTTGTCATCCTAGGGAAGAACAGTTATTATTGAACAAAGCTGGGGAAGTCCCAAAGTGACAAAAGACGGCGTGACTGTAGCAAAAGCAATTGACTTAAAAGACAAATACAAAAATATTGGAGCCAAGTTGGTTCAAGATGTTGCCAACAATACAAACGAAGAAGCAGGAGATGGTACCACTACTGCAACTGTACTTGCACGTGCTATTGCCAGAGAAGGATTTGAGAAGATCAGTAAAGGAGCTAATCCAGTAGAAATCAGGAGGGGTAACTTTTTTTCCTTTGTTTTTAATGTTTAATTGCTGGGTTTTTGCTTTTCATTTCCCAAATTTGACTGGCTTCCTGAATAAGTTTCCATATTTCTGAAGAACCACTTAAAGCTTAAAGGGCAATGTTTAGAGAACCCACTTGCTTGTTATGTTATTTACTCTGAAGAATTCTTCATTTTTGTAATAATTTTATTTTTTTTATATACAGTTAATGGTTTAATTTGTCCTAGGTAGATGACATTTAAAACCATTTCTGCATTTAATTAGTTTCTGATAAGTATATGAACTTACTGGTGCCGTGTAAATGAATCCACCATAAGTTTTGATCATGCCAAAGTATTACACGCCAACCCCAAAAAGATGATTAGATGTACAAATGACAATACATAATTAGAACTGCCAGTCACTTGTTTTTAAGCATGTAAACTTAATGCAGTGTGGCCTTTGGTTTGAAATCGAACCTGTTTGTAGTTTTTTTTCTGTGCTGTATACTTTGTTTTGTTCACTCATAAATATTCCACTCATCTTTAGGGGTGATGCTTGCAGTTGATGCTATCACAGCTGAACTGAAGAAGCTGTCTAAACCTGTTACAACTCCAGAAGAAATTGCACAGGTAAAAAAAAATTAAACCAACTTTTCGTAGCAGTCCTTCAGAAAAAGGTTTGGGAAGTCAGATCCAGTGGAGCCATGTTGTGGGTATGCGACGCCTGAGTTTTTCTGGATATTCATAGTATGTTTCATTGAGTGATCTTCATGGTGACACTTGCATTTTCATGAGTTATTTAAAATTCCCAGCTTTCTGCCTTCAGCGACGCTGCTGGAGGCTGGTTCAGAAGTAGGCAGTTTTTTTCATCTTCAAGTTTCATCTCAAAATGTGGTCTTAAAACAAATTTGTGCACTTGGGAAGAATTGAGGAGAGCAAAGATGTGTTTGTGGATGGGAGGTGATGGTAAACTTCTGGGGGTGTTGGCCTTCCTGGCTTATTTCTCCCCACACCTGCAGGTTAGATGTGCTGCATGAGTGTGCAGGGTCTGGCCCTGTGCTTGAGCTGCTCAAGAGCTGTTTAACAAGAGTTGTTCGATCCTGGTGTGAGTGCCCTGTCTTGTCAGGAAATGTGAGAATTACAAGGGGTTATTCTGTTATTCGTTACAGTGAGGAAACAAATCACCTCTGTTTAATCTCATTTCACAATGCTTTTATTGTTTCAGGTTGCCACAATATCAGCAAATGGAGATAAGGAAATTGGCACTATAATCTCTGATGCAATGAAAAAAGTTGGACGAAAGGGTGTTATCACTGTGAAGGTAAGAACTGGCCAACGTATGGACTGAGTGCAGTGACTGTCTCTTCTTCAGTTAGGCCTGGCTTTTGTGGCATGTGATGTAGCTGCTGCTCACATACAGTATCTCACCATGATTCCTCCCTCCACACTCCTTTAGAACAGGGTGTGATTGGCATTTCAGATCAGGGTTTGACTGGCATTCCCTCCACATATCCTTTTGTTTTGAAGGAGAAAGCACATAAAGCTGATCGGTGGTGCAGTCCCTTTCATTCTCTTGTGTATAGTATACTGAAAATATACTTGTGCTTTTGGTAGTAAAGAAGGGATTTTTAATGCAGACTTTCTTGCGTCTGAACAGGACGGAAAAACTCTGAATGATGAATTGGAAATCATTGAGGGTATGAAATTTGACAGAGGCTACATCTCTCCATATTTTATTAATACAACCAAAGGTGAGTTAACAGTAACATGTCATACCTTGCAGTGGCTTTTGTGAATAGAAATAATGGCACCTGTTACAAAGACTTCACTCTCTCTTAAACTCTGTACCAGGGCTGTAAAGACAGTGGGGCCCTTCCCATCGGGAGCTTTTAACTCTGGGTGAAAACTTGCAGTCTAAGTGTGGACAGTGTCCATGCAAAGATCAAGCTGGACCTGCAGTACTCCAGAACAGCATAGGATTGAAAGTAGAGTCTTGGAGAAAAAGAATGTGTCCCTTTTTTTTTTTTAATGCTCCAAAGCGTACAGCTCCTTAAATTTAAGAGAATGCTTGGGATGTTTTTGAAATTGGGTTGTTCAGATAATGCATGTTGTTTCTGCAGGGCAGAAATGCGAATTCCAGGACGCTTATGTTTTAATCAGTGAAAAGAAAATTTCTAGTGTACAGTCCATAGTTCCTGCTCTTGAAATTGCCAATTCTCACCGTAAACCTTTAGTCATCATTGCTGAAGATGTTGATGGAGAAGCCCTCAGCACTCTAGTCTTGAACAGGTGAGGCTTAAAATCCATACTTGTAGGCAAATACTGCTTTTGGTTTTGGGGCATTTTCATCCGTTTAAAGGAATCTATACCAAAGCTGTGTTTGAATTCGCTACTGAAGTGGTGTTTGTCCTGTTATGAGTGCTAAACAGTAACTTCTGCTCAGGGTTGCTTCGTATCAGTTGGGACAGCATTTCAGTTGTTTTACTAAGGATCTGTTTGAGCAAAACCAGCTCAGCTCATTAAGGTCTCTTTGCTTGATTGTCAGAGCTGTACTGAACTAATGGGCTTTAGTAAATAGACTTGTTTTATGAACACATGTGAAACATTGATCTCCAAATTCTTCTCTTCAGACTGAAAGTTGGTCTTCAGGTTGTTGCTGTAAAAGCACCAGGTTTTGGTGACAACAGGAAAAACCAGCTTAAGGATATGGCAATTGCTACTGGTGGTGCTGTAAGTAACCATGTTTTAATTGGCTTTTTGCTCTAAGAAATGTTAATGGTATTTAAGGAGGAAACAAGTATATTTTTAGGTCTTGTCTTATGTTTGTTATGTTGCAGGCTGTGTCCTTTTATTTCAAAAACGTAACTAATGTTTGAATCTTCATATTTTGTAGACTGTTATTGCTGTGCAAAATAGCCCTGACCAACCGGTGTGTAGTTTCAGTGACTGAATTTACACACATCTAGGTTTTTAAGGTGAAGGAGGAGCATCAAGGAAATGTCTTAGAGACAGCAAAGCTTTCTTGCCACCTCATAAATCTGATTGTCTCACAATTGCCCAGACTCGAGTATGGCAAATATAATTCTTCTGGATGTTTGGAATGGACTGGGTAATTGTCTTCTCAAATAGTTGATGTGCAGATTAGTGTGATTAGTGTCTCTTTATGCTGCTTTTCTTTTATACACACTTCGAAATCATAGCATGATACTGGGATCCAGAGGTGGTTATTGAAATAAAACTTGAGGAAAATGGAGCACAAAGCCAACAGACTCCATTTTAAAGTCAGTGTAGTGCCAATACTCATAACTTCTCAAAATAGGAGAAGGACTCTTAACATGACCCTACTTTCCACGCTCTTTAAATCAGTGAGTTACATTTGTCAGTCATGAATGATAAGTTAGCAGCTGAGGGCCAGTTTGTGAGGTGTCTGCACACCTGGACTCTTGGGAGATGGGAAGAGTTTTGTTCCACTTAGCTGCAGTAGTGATTATTTTGCACTGTTAGCCTGTTGCATGCGTTTGTGTGATACAAATAGGAAATTCACATATGGAGAAGCTGTGAATTCCAACTTTGCGCATAATTTGTTTCAGGTGTTTGGAGAAGAGGGTTTGAACCTAAATGTGGAAGATATTCAGCCTCATGACTTTGGTAAAGTCGGAGAGGTCATTGTGACAAAAGATGACACCATGCTGCTAAAGGGGAAGGGTGAAAAGGCTCAAATTGAAAAACGTATTCAAGAAATCATTGAACAGCTAGAAGTTACCACAAGTGAATATGAAAAAGAGAAACTGAACGAGCGATTGGCCAAACTCTCTGATGGAGTCGCAGTATTGAAGGTGAGAAGTCAAACTCAGGAAAAGGGTGGTAGCAGTCCTTTATTTCTGATCTGAGTTACTCCTGTGTGGTTGTCTCATCTTCTTAGCAGTTGATTTGGGTAAGGAATTTGGCCTCTTACAGTGTTACACTTGGGTATTAAGAACTCTACGAAATAAGCAACTAAAACTGTGTTTAGGCTTCTTGAGTGCTGAGGTACCAGAGACACTGCCCATGTGGGAGAGCGTGGGTTTGCTTTCTGACCCTTTCCAGTTAAGGACTGTACTTGGCCACATGGTTTTGCAGCAGCCAGCAGTGCTTTCCCACCCAGGCTCCTTGTGTAGACCTTGACGTGTGGCTTGCTTGTTGTAGGTCGGTGGCACAAGTGATGTTGAAGTGAATGAGAAGAAAGACAGAGTTACTGATGCCCTGAACGCAACCCGTGCTGCTGTAGAAGAAGGCATTGTTCCGGGTGGTGGCTGTGCATTGCTTCGCTGCATTCCAGCATTAGATGCTCTAACTCCAGCCAATGAAGATCAGAAAATTGGTAAGTAAATGACGTGAACATGTGTGTGGAAGTGTTAAGAATAGACTATCTTCTTTACTGAGGCTTTATAAGGTAAAATGCAGATTGCTTTTGGTGAGTTTGTAGTTCCTTGATCTATAGAACCTCTTGTCCCTCTGGTGTGGTGGTCTGTGCTGTACCTTGGGAAGGAGCTTTCACTGCATCTCGAGCTTGGATGTGAAAGAATAAGAGTAAAGCAGCAGTGCCCCCTGCAAAGAATTGCGAACCAGTAAAGAGGAGTTGAGTTGGTGTTCACGGCCATTGCAGGCAGACTACATCCAAGAATGCTTAAGAGATTGTGTGGCAAATCAAATGGAAAGACTTTTTTTTGCCATGTTACGATGATAATGCTCCCTACTACCATTTGTAGAAGAAAAACTAAATTGTGTTAATATCCTGCAGTGATTTCATTTGTTGGCAGATGTCAGGTAGCAGAGGACTTTTTTTTCCTGGAACTGATTAAAAAAAAAAATAGCTTATGTTCTTGCTCAGAGGGTTCTCTCTTTTTGTATTACCTCCTGTGCATGATTGCGTGCTTTGGCAGCAGGAGCAGGGTGCGTAAAGGGTAATCTAACCATCTTTTTTCTTACAGGTATTGAAATAATAAAGAGAACACTGAAAATCCCAGCGATGACTATTGCAAAGAATGCAGGCGTTGAAGGATCGTTAATAGTTGAAAAAATCCTCCAGAGTCCCTCAGAAGTTGGCTATGATGCAATGCTTGGCGACTTTGTAAATATGGTAGAAAAAGGAATCATAGACCCAACGAAGGTAACCTAAAATAGTCCCGATTCTCAGCTCTCCTTCCTCCCAGTTCACGTGATAGTCAGCAGGTATTAAGTTATTTCTTCCCTATTTTTAGGTTGTGAGAACTGCCCTGATGGACGCTGCGGGTGTTGCGTCTCTCTTATCAACAGCAGAAGCAGTGGTGACCGAAACTCCTAAAGAAGAGAAGGAGCCAGCAATGGGAGGAATGGGTGGGATGGGGGGAGGAATGGGAGGGGGCATGTTCTAATTCCTGGGATAGAGATGAATCATGAGCTGTGCTGTTTAAGACTGACAGTTCTGACTTAAAACTGCAGATGTCAGCGCAAGAGGGTGGATAGTGACTGAAGTGAGGCTGGTGTTTAAAAGAATCACTGTAACCATCAGTTACTGGATTTCATTTAACACACATGTAATTGTTTACGGTCATTGTCCATGCCTACAGATAATTTATTTTGTATTTTTTGAATAAAGACATTTGTACATTCCTGATAACTGGGTGCAAGATCCATCTACCAAGGTCCTGATTTAAAATTAAGGCACTTGACATTCTGTTTCAGTTTACTGGTGCTTGGCCAGTACTAGGAAGAAC
The DNA here is from genome assembly GCA_033556795.1 of Tapera naevia. NCBI lineage: Eukaryota > Metazoa > Chordata > Aves > Cuculiformes > Neomorphidae > Tapera > Tapera naevia. The sequence continues at coordinate 14,051 of JAUMJJ010000069.1, read as the reverse complement.
TTGGAAGCCACTCTGGGTGAGACCAGACAATTGTGTACAAAGTAGGCAAATACATATTTATGTGACCTTTATGTAATAAACTGCTCAAGTTATGAAACGTATCACCTTGTTCATCTGCACACAAAGCCATAGTCATGGGAGAACCCTGACATCCTGCTGCTGCTTCTGAGATTTACTAGAAAGTTGACACATGCCTGGAAATGACAGGGCGTTTCCAGTCAGGAAACATTCCTTTGTCTGGAATGTTTCTCAGAAATACAAGTGTCTTTAATTTTGGTACAAAATACTTAAGCTGAACTGTCACTACAGTTCTTTTGAAATATTAAACAATGTTCTAAAAATAAGGCACGTGCCCTGGCTTTCTTTTGCCCTGTCTCTGCTGCTTATGTCGTGCTGGAACAGGCCTAGTGCATCTTTCACAGTCCTTACTGTGGGAGGGGAAGGTGCCCTGAGGGGCTGAAACAAGTAAGTAGGCTTTGCTGAGGAAGGGCTGTGGGTTATTTAAATACTCCTTGCTTTTGTGTAGTCTTGTTAGCTCCTTGCCTTCAGACTGCTGGTCTTGTCTTCCAGCTTTCTGGTAATGGATTTGGTTGAAATTACTTTGTGTTAGATGCTGCTTTGCCTTTAAAAGGGGAACTTTCTTTGGTATCTGCTGTGTTCTTTGTCCTGACACAGCTAATAGCACAGATAGGTAAAATCTCTTCTGCCTGCTTTTCAACTCTGCTTTCCAAACCCCTGTATGTTTTATCTCTGATTGTCCCAAACAAAACTTCTTCACAGCTTCTCAGTGCAGTAAAAGTGACCTCTTAATCCTGCTCTCACTTCCTTCAGCTTCCTGGCTTTAATAAGAACTCCTTCGCAGTCAGGATGTGTGAAATAGCAATTCCTCTTTCTGAAAAAGCATCTGAATGGTCTGAAACATTCCTTCCCATATTATTGAATACGGTGTTTGTCAGTAACCATGTGGATTTCAGATGCTTTGGAAAAAGAACCTGCTTTAACACATTACCTGAAGTATCACCTCATTTCAGTAAGAGAATCTGATAATGCAAGGCAGCACATGAACAGGATTTAAAACCTGACTGGAAAGAGAATACTAATAGCAGGAATAGATATAATGAATATGGATATAATCAAGACAGCAGCAGCATAAATGACTCAATTCATAGTACAGTACTGAAATAAAAGGAAGAACTGAGGTTTAGCTCCAAGGTTTGTATTTCAGGGCCTTGGCTGTGTGCATCTGCAGTAAGCAGAGGGCAGTGCTGTGATACAGAATGTGGTGCACCCCTGCCCTCACTCTCAAGGGGTGACACACCACTGGGGTTCAGGTTGTGCTGAAATGGGGAACTGCATTAGATGAGATGTTTCCATCATAACCGAACTGCACTGTGTAACTGGGAAAGGGGCAAGTAGGCTGGTTCAGCCCAACAAGCATGCATTCAGCAGTCCAGGGCCCTCAGCTGTAGCTGAAGCTGCAGTGCTCAGATTACAGCACTCCCTGCGTGACAGGTAACCCTCACGTTTACTTTCTGAAAGCTCAGGAGGGTGTTCAGGCTGTGGTGATTTTTCTATTTCACTTGCTGGTCAGAATTGAGCAGCAGCTGGGGGCTCCTGACTTAGCCCTGTCATTTGGATCACAAGCACCTGCTGCTACTGGAGGCTTGACAGATTATTCCCTGCTCTCCAAAGCCAGAATGTCAGTTTCCCTTCCCTTGGCTGGAGTTGGCCCAGTTGATGCTGTTAAGTTACATTCACACTGCTAATAACTTAAACTTGAGTTAATATGTTACACTGCTGAAAAAGAGATAAGCTTGGGTAAGGCAGAACTTACACTGTGATTACACAAACAGTTTGGCAAGTTAATAAACAGCAGTCTGAGATATCCTGTGTAACAGTAGCTGCTGTTACTGATAAGTTGCACTTGGTTGCATTTGAACATTCTGTACACATCTGGCTGCACAGGTGTGTTCTGTACAGTACAAACCACACACAAAGCTCAGGTAGGAAACAGATGCCCCAAAGGAGGAGCAAGGCACCTCTTAACGAAGTGGACAAACAAGTTCATAATGGAGGTTGCTACGATCTTCACTTTTACGTCTGGTGAACTTCATGAAACATCAGCTCCCGAGGTATGCTTGTTTCTGGGCCATGGAGTTTGGATGCTCTTCGTTCAAAGGCAGCTACCATCTGCTTTACCACTTCATCAAAAAATAGCGTAGCAAGTTTAGAGTGGAGAAGTGAACGAAATTCGAAAGAAACCTGTTTAAGAAAACAGAGAATTGTTTTTCATGTATCTATTGCTATGATAAAGTGCTGCCACAAATAGCCGTCCAGTTGATCTACAAGTAAGCTGTGGGAGAAAGAACACTTAAAACTGAGCTGTTGCTGAATGTGCCTGTGAAGAAGCTCCTTATTCCATGGTCAGAGCACTGTCTCCCCAGGCTTTTCCATGTTCACTTCTCTGAAGTGATCATTTCCCTTTATCTAAACTAACTGTATTTTACTGAACACAGGGTGCATCACAAAACATAAGTAGAAGATTTGAGATAATGAACATCTATCGACAAACAATGACTTAGTTATTGTGTGCACAGAATTCACCCTTGGGACAAAAGTGATCTGAAGAAAACCCTGCACGGCACAGCAGCAGACTCACAGGTAAGCTGGAGCAAACCCAAAAGCCACTTAAAACCAGCTTGAAATAGCTACCTGCAAACACCAACATTTTAAATCAGCTTTTCCATCTTTGGTAGCTGTCGTTATGGTACTTTCAAATGAGTAATTTACTGCCTAAAGCTACAGATTTGCTTTTGTGTACCTATCTCCTACCTGAACACTTCCCACTCTTGACCGTCGCTGCCCAGACGCAGGCAGGCAATGTCAGAGCACAGACACAGTGGAGTCCTCTGTACAGAGCCCTGGGGGCTCATGATGCCACTCAGAACTTAACTTCTACATTTGCTTTCAGGCAGAGTCTCACTGTTAACCTGAAGCTACTGAGTAGTTAGCAGCTATGGCAGGGGGGCAGAGAGCTGGCGTTCTCTCTCCACCCTCAACAGAAAAGGCCACTCATGTCAAACAGCCTTCAATTGTGCTTTTGTGCTGTGCTGGCCTTTGGTCTAGTTAAATAACATTCCCCTACGGCTACAGAATCACATTGTTTTGAATACACAGCTTTCCAAAATGATTATAAAATTCTCAGGATAAGAGACCGGTTGTTCTGTGGTTTTTATCATCACTCCTGCTTCAGCATGTCTTTTGGACTGAGATTTAAGTAGTTTTGTAATTCCTGAGAGATCGGTAGGTTAAATGCCAAATGGAGCAAATACAACTTCTCGAGTTGCTTATGAGTAATGCACATTAACTTGAAACAGCAGCACAGAAGTAATTAAACTACTTGCTCTGTAAGCCAGGTGTAGCTTCATTTACACTTGCTTGACCTCAAGCATCAGTAAAATTACTGTACCATTTGCAAGCCTAAGAGTTGTCATGGAGAGTGTGTAGAGGTCTGCAGAGCAGGGATAATGAGTATTGCATCATGTTCAGCAGCCATGGAAAAACTTGAGGTACAGTACACATTTATAAATTTGCAGATGGTAAAAATGATGTTGTGCTTTAATCCATACACCAAATCAGATACAGGCTGACACCAAACTAGAGAAGTTCCCTGCTATGTGAGTACATCTCCTAGCAGGACTGGCAAAACCAAATACAGCAGCTCATGGGAACCAGTGTAACCTAAAACTCAAAATTACATTCTCTAAAGCAAATGAGCTTTCTTGAAATCAAAGTTTTTCTCTCAAATATTTGCAGTTGCACAATGTGCTATGAGAAGTTTGCAGTGAAAGGCTGCTCATCCCGACCTGCACAGGCCCAGAGGGAAGGAAGAGGCCGGTGAGTAAAGAGCAGGGGTCAGAGTCCTGGAGGATTTGCCCCCGACTCAGCTGTCTACATTGGCTTCTGCCACCTCACCATGGGGTAAGCAGTATCAATAGTGTTTCTCCAAGAAGGTGTCCATTTTAAGTCCAGTTTTGATGCCCTTCAGCTGAAATTCTTGACCTGAAATGTCAAAAGTTGGCTTTGGTGGGAGGGGTGGACGTTTTGCTCATAGACTCTGTATTTAGATTATAGGGTTTAAACACTTGCTTAATTCAAGTTTTCTCAACTCATTTATGACTTGGATTAATGTACTGGTCCGTAGCAGGAACTGACACTTATTTGCCTGGAGAAATTCAAACACCATGAGTAAATAACATGAAAACATCATTGGCAAATCCCATGAGAAATGGTTGGGGTTTTTTTTGAGTGCCCATAAATTATTTTTACTGTTGAACTGTACAAAGTGCAACACAGCAATAAGTTGAAAGTTATTAATCCAAGGAGACAATGTGCCAATTTACAAATACTCCAAAAACTCTTTTTCCTATTTATGCAAGATAATTTTAAAGCAGAGTATCCCAGTAGATGGCAGCAGGATCAACCCATCTCTGTGTATTTTTGTAGCCTGTTTTGACTCCAGCTCAGTTACGTGTTCAATGCAACACCGACTCTTAGCACTAAAATGTAAGAATAAAATATGATGGCAGACTAAATAGGCAAAATGGAAAAGCAATAACCTGAGTGGAAAATAACTTGTCTAGGAGTAACAGGCTAAATGAGATACAGATTTAAATAGCAACAGTCTTGAGGTGCAGTGATATCCCATCGCAGAGTACAAAGACAGCAAAATGCTATTATGCCTGCATTACAGAGAGAAGGAATATAGCTTTAAATACATGGAAAAGTAAAATTGGAAGCCAGAAAATTAAATTACGCAACAGGACAGATGGGATAATGTCTACATTCTGGTACCAAGGGCATTCGGGTTATAGAGTAATTAAAGGCAACGACAAAGTACGTTTAGTATTTCTCCTGTATTTGACTGCCTAAAACCTTCAGCATGATTAGGACTGTATGGTGAGAGATGCCAGTCCCTAGACCGTTCTATGCAGGCAGACACCTCACAGAAGACTGCTGACCCCAAAGGACACAATAGTGGTTTCCATGTGGTGAATGCATAAATTTTTTTGGACAGTAGTGACTAAAACTTGTTTCCCATGCATATAAGTTTAAAAAAAAAAAATTAGTACCAGCCATTAAAAAAAAAACAAAAAACAACAAAGCCCACAATTGAAAGACACTGTTTTTATGCCTTGTTCCAAGGATAGTCTTAATTACAATACTTACTGAAAAATCCAATGTACATGTCCTTGGGTAACCAGGGATACCTGGACTGAAACGCCACACTGTTTCCAAGTGATTAAACAGTTTTCCATCCGTGCAGGATGCCTAAAATAAAGTTGAAAAAGTCAAGCTCCAATTAGCCTTTTACAGAAGTGACAAATTGGTATTACTGAAGTTTGTGTTTGCATTTTGTCAGACAGTGAAGGTCACGGCATAGTTAAAAGTATTCTTATAGAGCAGCCAGCACTGAGATCTCGTTTGCACAGTGCTGTTTACAGAAAAACACTTGAATTCCTTTTAAGGGAGAGGAAAAATTTGATGTTGAGACTCATAAAACAGTTCTCTAGCACAAGGCATAGAATACTGAGACAATGCTGTATAACAGAATTTTGAATAATGCTGCTTTAAGGAAAGGATATGGATATTTACTGTTTTTTCCAGTACATGTACAGAGTACATGTTTTGTACACCAATATATAGAACGGTAATCTTGGGAATGTCTATAGGAATGTTTCACATCAAAACAAACTTAATTGAAGATGAACTCGAAACACTTCTGTCACAAGATACTATTGTCATCAAAAGCTATCACGAAGTCAGTAAGACTACACACTCAAGTTCATAATCACCTTATACACTGGTTTTTAACTAAAACCCAGCAAAGCGCACTTAAATGGTGTTTCAGGAGAGCTTGCATATAATCCTCCTTTAAAACCACAAAGTATTTGCAGTGGTTGGCTTCATAGTTTTCATGACAACAGGGTCCTCACAGTTACTCATCTTGCTTTTAGCCCACACAGCTCATTTTGTGTGGCTACATTTATAACAGAAAAGTATTGAAAGACACATACTTCAAAATCAACCAAATACACAATCTCAATTGGCTTGGAATTTCTAGAGAGAATTTCTGTAACTCTTTTTTACAAGTTCTTACTGTTACCCCAAGCAGCTCTGCTCCAACAAGGCTGTCATGATGAACAGGTGCTGCTTGTGGTGTGCAAGCCGTGGTAAGGGAAGCCATCTCAAAGACTTAGCAGCAGCACTAAAATACCCGTGGTTTTCTGCCCAGCAATGAGATGCAGGGCTTTGCTACTTCTACAGAAAGGGGAGGAGTAGGGGGAAGATTAGATGTGAAGAGCTGGGCCTGCTTTCCCTGCTGCTGCCAAAAGGGCAGAAAGAATGGGAAAACTGCCAGCGTGTTCCCTTTTCTCCCAACCTTTTAAGTAGCAAACATATAACATGCCTTCCTTGGCGGAAAGAGCTGCTGCTACCAGTCTGATTTTCCATTGCTCAAGCACTGCTGCCGTAAACAACAAGCCTGTGCTCATTTTGTCACCGCCGGTACCCGCTATGCCACACCACTGCCTTTGCCCACAATCATCTCTGAGGACAGCAAAGTACTCCAAGCACACAGTCACCTCTCTAAAAACGGGCCTACAGTTCCTACAAAATGGAAATTTCTAGGAAAAACCTCAGCAGAGAAAATGCTAATAAGTCTTGGAGGAGGAAATCTGAAGAAATGATTCTCCTCATCACTTTCATAGTCTTTCCTGATACGAGAAATCCTCTTTTGAGTGAACTAGAGGGCAAAAAGAGGTGTTAAACCAATCTGATAGCTATGTGAAAGGAAAAAGCCAATCTTGACGGGGAAAAGTATAAAGGGAAAGCAGTCAGCATGTAAAACACAGATTTTCCATTGTAGCTGTTTGACTTTCTTAGTAAAGGGAGAAATATTTTTTCCTTTCCAGAATCAGCAAGTACCTTGAATAAAGGCACAATGCATATTCCCTTTCCAATCCATGTCTCCCCTGTACTTAAGAAACCCAGTTTCTATTTTGAGCAGTGTCTCTTAAGAGGAAGCCTAGAAAAGAATAGTGAAATAGGATATCCAAACAATTATCTTGAACAGCAATCAACTGTTGCAGTTCCACTAGTTGCTACAAAAATAGTCAAGATTTGCCACGTGAAGGGAGAGGCAGTTCTGCTGTAAGGAATCTGTTCTGAGCTGTTCCTAACCAAAACAGATTTGAACATGTCAGGCAAACTAGTCAGAAGATCCAGATGTCATTTAAAATTTCTCCCTTGACATTTTTAATTATTGCTCTTGGAAAGGTGAAAGGAGGACAAATACAACTGCCTCTCCTCTGAATAAACTGATTTTTAAAAATGGACTTCAAATCCACTCTCCTGTCTTCTCATCAATACACTGAATAACAAGTTCTTCAGCAGATCCTACATTTAAGGTTAAGACTTCCCATATTAGCTACGTCAAACTGTCAGGAAAAAAGTAATGGCAGATGTCGGTTTTGCTCAGGATACAGAAGCAACAGTTGTCAAAGATAACTTTTAACTCAGAGATGCTTGGAAAAAAATTAACAAAACCAAACAAAACTGGTACATCTTCATTAACAACAGCTAGTTATTCCTGCAAAAGGAAATATAAATCAAAGCCCTTCTCTTAATTTGGCAGCTTATGTTTTAAAAGCACATTCAAATTCTCTGCAGTTAACCTAATCCTTTAAACAAAAGCAACAGGTTCTGAGCCACAGAAAGCAGTTCCAGCACCAATTTTGTTGTGAAGCACCAATGAATCATTTGAATTTCAACAAACAAAACTTCTAGAAATTACAGCTAAGGAAGAAGAAGAGTTACCTTAACTAAATGTGGTCTCACTAGGGTCACAACCGAGGTGTATCTCTCTACTACAGGAGGGAATCCTATTTCTAGCTGTGCTTTGCAGTATCCAGAGCGCTTCGACAATATATCTGACTTCTTACACCAAGGAACAAATAGTTTGTAATTCTCCACAAGAGCCACAACTTCATACATTTCCTGCATAGAATACCTGGAAACAGAAACAGGAACATTTGCTACAAGATATTTTAACTACAAATTCAGTATTACAAAGTTTCAAAGATGGTATAGATGGCAGTCTGGAAGGTGACCATACAGACATCTGAAAACACCACCACTCTTTTTTAAAATTAAAAAGAGGGAAAAGGAAATAACAAACTGGTAAAAGTCCTGGTATAAGATGCAAAACACTACACAACATCCAGCAGTACAGTTAGTGAACAGTGAGCCTGGTGTCTGCTGCCTTCTGCAATATCAGGTAAATACACATATTTTTCAAATGGAAAAATACTTTTTCCAGCACAGTTGTGTCTTCATTTAGGTACATCTTAGACATTCCACATAAAGAACCTATGCTTCATGTCTACCAAGAAAAGGTGTATCAAAACTAAAGCACTATATTTCATAAGGTTTAAACAAAGGAACATTACTTTCCTTATTTTAGCCTAAATAAAAAAAGCTTAGTTAAAAAATACAGGCAATGGGAAAACCTCAGAGCATCACAGAATGGCAGGAGTCGGAAGGGAAGTCATCTTGTTCAACTCCTTTGCTCAACCAGGATATTGAAATCATATGAATGAACATGATTGCAACATCTTAGTTGATTCTGCAGTAATGTGGCAAAATATTACATAGCTACGACTTTTAATTTTTAGTTCTGACTCAAAAATTGAGGCATGTGCTCAATTCCATTTGTGTTTAAAATGAAGCATATGTTCAACGGCACTCACAGTGAGTACTACTGGACAAAGGCTCTTTTTAAGCGACTATGCAAAACCTGTTGCAGTTCAAGAACTATCACATAACTGAGTGTTAAGCAGAGTCAAAATAAAATGCTAATAAACAAATAGTTCATAGTGTTGTGGACCAGATCTGTCTTGTTAAATTAACTGGAATTTTCCCACTAGCTTTAAGGCAAATAGGATTTCAAAATCTTTTTCTATTTGCCAGAGCTTCTTCATCACACAACTAATTGTTTTCCTTCTTCTAAAGAAAACCTCGAGAAGTGAGAAGGAGAACATAACATAATAGCAACCATTAGCATGTATTTGGGACAGAAGGAAACAGAGAGTTTTCACACCTGTTGGTTTATTCACATTTCATCACATGGAATTAGTAGTGCATTGTTCCCTTTCAGGGTTGTTTGTACTTTGTCATGGAATTTGTTAAAGGTTATTTCTGCTGTTTCTTTCTGTGGAGCAGGGTTTGGGTACCTGTATTTTTACACTCAATTTCAGACTGGAAAAGCCCAATCCCTGCAAATTCTGGAAGTCAAAACTCCTTTCTAATCTGCAAATGGGCAGAATCATAGGGGCATGTGTCTTCAGGGATGCTCAGTCTTTGAACTTCCAGTGCTTCAGGTTAATCACACAAAATCAATAAGCATATAAAGTTTCTTTCCACACTTCTATACAAACCCTATAATTCTTCTTTCAGAATATTCTTTTCTTTTATTTACTAGTGGTGCAGCAATCTTGAAGAAGGTTCTTGAAAAGGTATGGCTCATTACAGGTACTTGCAAAGGAGAAATTCTGGTCATCAGAATGCCACAAGAAGCCAAGTGCCTGCAACAGTGAAAATGCTTTTAGATGTGTTTCGTATCAGCAAAATAAATTAACAACACATTCAGGTGAGACAAACAATCTGTTCTGTAATATTCCACAAAACGTCAGATTCAGATAGAAAATCCAAGGCTCCTAACAGTATACAAACTGTTAAAAACACAAGGGGGACTTTTCCTCCCCCTGCCCCCTCCTTAGCAGAAACTAAAAATAGCCCCCAGTCACGAGAAAAGTTACTGGCAGAGTAAAATACAAAGGCTCTCATTAAACTTTGGGTTTAGGTCAGCCTGAGCTCATGTACAAGCCTCATATGCACTTAATTTGCAGAACAGGCTTTCTTAACTGCAGAATCAAGGCATAGTCTGCAATACTTTACCCTTTTGGAATGCACAAAGACGAGAAGGTTCCACTTGGTGATATGAGCTGAACTCTGCCATAATCCATCCGTTGCCTTCCTCCTCTTAAAAGGACAGTTTCATTTTTAAAGTCCTTTCAGAAGGTAAATTGCTTACTCAGCTTTCAGAACTTCCTTCAAAAAATAACATGCAAAAACCTTGGACAAGGTGATTTTATAAATAAAACTTAATTACTTTTAAAAATGGTAGTAATTCTAAGATTGTACCTCAGTGTTCTTTGTTTGTGACCATCTACACTAAAATCTAACAAACACTCATTGCGATCAATAGGTACGTTCTTCTTGATTTTGCATAGATGAAGTCAGTTAAGTAACAAAATTTACCTCAAAAGCTCTGATTTTTGGCACCACGAAGTTAAAAATGCCACTCTGCTGTCAGTAACTCTACAAACATAAGTTAAAGAGCAACCTAGGCCTTTTTCTGTCCTTCTTCTAATTAAACAATGACGAATGAACTTCTGGACTCACAGCCAAAACTGGAACCAACTTTTCCCAGTCAGCACGAGGCTTGGTTGGTGATTGGTTTGGTTGTTGTGACTTTTTAAAACACACTGAATAGACAGATGCATTATTTTTTTTACTAACCACCAGTTGTCTATTAAATTGCAGTTGCCATTTTTAAACCACTAAATAGTTATTAACATATTCTTTAAACATCAATATAACTTTGAATTCTAAAGAAACACAGTAACAGCCTGGGACTGACCACATGAGTTTATATGGTCACTGTATCAGAAGACAGGCAAGTAATTAACTGGTGTTGAGTTTAGCGGAAAAAAAGTCATCACCATCAGCTAATTAGAAACAATCTGTACAAAACTTTTTTTTAAAAAAAGAAATAAGCAGGATGACTGACAACACAGACTGTAACCACTGCACTTAAAAAGGAATTAGTTGAGATGGGACAGAAGTACAGTGTCGAAATTAAGAAGGAATAAGCTGATCATACAGGTCTTTAGACAACCAGCTCTGCAAATGTCCATAATTGTATCTCAAGGAATGTGGACCTGGTCTGTTTTTTTCCACACAGACTGGACAAGACTGTTAAGGAAAAGCACTGCTTTGACAGAAAGGCTGGAAAGGAGCCAGTAACATTGCAGCCCGCCTCAACCAGATTCATAGAAAGTGTTCAAATGTTTGGAGCAGACCTCATTCTAGAGAGCTGATTCAAATTGCTTTCTCCATCTGAGGCTACACAGAGGACACAATCCAAAGGCACTGCCAGGTTTCTTCTCTTGATTTGTTTTTTTACTGTAATGTTATGCCAGTATATTGTTTCATACAGTTTTACCTAGACTTGTATCGGCTACAAGGCTGAAAAACAATCCACAAATAATCTTTTAGCTGCCATAAGACAATGTCCTGTTCGCAATTGCATTGTCGTTTGAGGAAGGCAAAGTTAAGGGAGGTGGTAATGCTGACAAATGGGATGAGCCTTCACCTCTCTCCTGACTTTATCTAAAGAAAAACAGATCCAGTGACAACGCGCTGGGCTCAGTCCCAGTGCAGGAAAGAGCATCTCTTTGAAAAAGCACAAAAGCACGGTTTCAGCGAACTGTCGCACATGTTTCTGGGCACCTGATCAAGGCCACACTAGAACTCAGACACACCTACCACCTCTGTACGTATCCTTTGGCAGCAACACAACCGCATCCTCTCACACTGCTCACACTGGCACCATTCAGTTACTGACACTTGCTGCTTTCTCTTTAAACATTTGGGCACTGATCACAGCATCACCTGACCTCCATGACGCAAAAAGGAAGCATTTACCAGTGCATGGTGTATATATATATATATATATATATATATGCAAGCAATCTAGGTTAAGTGATTGTTAATAGCTACAAATTTTTCTAAGCCTAAAGATCAACATACTTTTGAAAAAAGAAAAAAAAGGAATCTCAAACTCCTGACTGTAAAGACTGAAATTAGGGGTAGGAGCATGTAAGAGCCATCATGTTTACTGTTATCCCAACTGTTACTTCCATATCCTTAGTGATATCCCATGGCTGTTTTATGGTCAGTGAGACATGACTTGATCTCATTCAAACTCCTTGTTGACAACTGTTCACATCCCAATAAACCAGCATTGACAACAATTAGAATCTTGGTCTGAGTAAGCACAAAAGGCTCACCTACCATCTGAGCCCTTGAAGCCTGCCTCAGCACAGTAAGGGGTCCACAGAGCTCACAACAGGTACAGAATACACAGCAGTGACAACCACACTCTGAAAGCCTGAAAGCACACTCAGCTCCAGGGCTACAAATAATACAGCACCGTCTGGATTCAGCTTGCACTTGCTCAAAACCGGCTGCCAAGATTCTTGCAGATTACACTGGAGACATTTCGAAACTCAGGCTGCAACCTGTTACTTAATGATCTTTATTCCTTATACTGAATGCCCTCCCCAGTAACTGATTTTGCCCTCAAATCAAGACTCTAATAAATTACTTACAAAATACCAATTTTTTTCAACCAACATTAAACTATTTCAACCTTGTAAACACATCTTGGAGATTAAAACAGAAAGATAAATAGTAAGAAATGGGGTCCAGGTTACACTGCTGCACAGTAACAATTCTGTCCAATAACTGTCTGAAATTCAACAGGATGACCTCTATTCTACTTTTTCACTGGTTTTATGAGGATGATGGTAAGACTTGGAATTTAACAAGGAAACACAGCAGCATTGCCATAACAGTAGAATCATGGAACCACCTGGTTGGAAAAGACCTTCGAGATCATCGAGTCAAATGGTACCTGTCCACTACTGAACAATCTCCCTGAGAAACCCATCTCCCTGCCTTTTAAACACAACCAGGGATGGGGACTCCACCACCTCCATGGGCAGCCTGTGCCATTGCCTGACCACCTTTTCAGCGAAGAAATTTTTCTTGATATCTAATCTGAACCTGCCGTGGTGCAGCTTGAGGCCATTTCCTCTCATCTTGTCATTTAACCACTTGGGAGAACAGACCAGCATCCACCTTGCTACAACCTCCTTTCTGGCAGTTGTAGACAGTGATGAGGTCTCCCCTCAGCCTCCTTTTCTCCAGGCTGAACAACCCCAGTTCCCTCAGCTGCTCCTCGCAAGACCTGTAGTAGTGTCAGGCCAACCATTTTCCTCGCTTCAAACTGCCCCCTCTCTCTCTGCGGGTTCTTTTTCTCTCAGTCACAGACCAGCTCTGCTCCCAAAGCACACTGGAGTTTTCAAGTTGTTCCAGCCACACATGCGATCGGGGGATCAGGAACCTGGGGCATTCTCCAAAGTGGAAAACTCCTGACCGTTTCACTCAGTTTTTCATTTCTGTCACGGATCGCTCCGAGCGGAGCAGCCGCTGGAACCAAGAACGGGCGAGGTCACACCCCGAAAACCGCTTGTTTGAACCCACACCGGAAAGGAGCCAGCAGGTACCGACCCGGGGCCGCACCCGCGGAGCCGGGGGGAACCTGCCAGCACCTTCCCTCCCCGGAGCCAGCGGCTGCTCCCGGGGCGGCACCGGGCAGGGCTCGCCCGGAGCGCTCACTCGCCGGCGGGAGGAGCAGGGCCCCGGCTGTCAGTCACCACCTCGGTCCCTCCGCCTCGCCCCCGCGTACCTGACAGCGGCGCTGCTCGGCGGCAGGGCGGCGGGGGGGGCGGCGGTGAGCCCGCCGGCCAGCGCCCTGCCGAGCGCCCGCCCGCTCCGCGCCATCCCGGCTGCGATACTCGCCGGGACGCGCGCGGCCGCGGGGCGGTAACGCGGGAGCGTGGAGAGGGGGGCGGGCAGAGCCCCCGCGCCTGATTGGCCCGGCGCCGCACTAGCCCCGCCCCCCGCCTCCGGCCCCGCCCACCACCGCCGCCGCAGGACGCGCGCAGTCACGGCACGGCGGAGCAGGCGAAGGGAGGGAGCGAAGCCCCCGCGCCTGATTGGCCCGGCGGCGCGCGAGCCCCGCCCCTTTTTCAGCCCCGCCCCTCGCCGCCGCGGGTTGTGTGCGGTCACGGGGCTGGGGG